>CM026285.1:364237-1009237 GCA_014851415.1 Cnaphalocrocis medinalis | reverse complement strand
GATCCAACCAAGAATTGAACCCGGAAACATTCTCGCTTGGGGGTAGCCTTCTACGTATTCTGATGAAAGTGACACCATGATATTTGTCTCCACAGCCGGCGGACTGCCTGGTGAGTGACGTCATCACGCTGAGCCTCGAGAGCTACGACGACTAAATACCTACTTAGAATAATAACACTTATTTTGTAATAATATACATTTTAACAGTAATTTAAAGAGTATTGTAGGCATTCCCTCGACTTCACCCGCGCGTCGATGTTCGATATCATACTTTAATGTTAAGTTTATGACATACATTATTTAGTGACGGTTTAAAAAGTGTTTCATTTACGAAAATTACCTAGCGCGAGGGCCACTTTGTTCGAACTTTTTAATTAATAAAAATCTTAGGACTTAAAAGTTTTAAAGAAGTTAATCCACAATTTATTCAAGGACTCATTTAACTTGTATGACAGCGGGTTTAAAAATGACTCTATCACCTTTATAAGTATCATCCAAGCGACAGCCACCCGCATATTATAAACGGAGACTAAAGTTAGTCATTGTTTAAAAATGATTAAAAGTACAAATGCAAGTGACAGCATCAGTATTAAACCAACAATACCTAATTTTAGACCACATTTTCTAATAAGGGGGAATCAGTTTTCGACCATAACCAACTTAAGACTACCTACGTTTTTAATAAGGGGGTGCGGGTTTGAAAGGGGTTATATTTTGAAAAGAAAACAAATCGCTAACTATGGAGCTCTTTTATTTACAATAAAATATATCTTTATCTTACAACTTACGGAACTATACACATCGCACTCGAGATATAGCACGTTCGCGACCGCGCCGGAGCGAGCGCGCTTGCTGCCTAGAGGCTAATCTACTCTAAGGGACTAAAAATAAGTCCCACAAATATTTGCATTATTTTCTAATCGAGATGTGAGCAAATGACTGTGATTTCAGCTTGAAACATGATTTTAAGAAATGAAGTGAAATTGATGTGTGTACTTTGTGAACATATAAATCATCTTCGTAAAAACTGTTTCGAACGTGGTCTGCCTTCGCATTCACATCTATAATAATCACAACACAACTCGCTCCGCTGCAGTGAACAAAATAAGAAAAAGAAAATGTGTTTAGACAAATTCACGGCCCAGATATAAACTTTACAGTACAATATAACCGAAATAAATATAGCGAAATACATTTCGGAACAATATTTTTGCTACTACGCAACAACCGTCGCTGGCGAAGTCAACATTCAATCGGACCTTGGCAAACTTTACCTACCGGGTAGGTATTTAATTATTACCCTAAAACACAATCATTCTACCCAAATTTCATAATTTATCCTAAAAATTAATCTAAAACATGACATCTTGACGACAATAAATACTTATATAACAATACAAAAATTTATATTATTGTAAGGTAAACGATTTTATTTTCCGAGTAAAAGTGAAGGTAGTTCCAATAAAATAAAGCATGTTGCTAGCACAATAAATAATCTAAATAATAACAAAATAATTTGACAAATTTAATTCTATAGTGTATGTAATCGATCTCGAAATTTATAACAAGGTTGGTGTAATTCATAAGATATAACAACGGTATACAAATTAATTAATATTACGTCTAAACCTATCTAACGTTGTTCTAACGATAATCTAACATTGACCACTGAATGTGTATAATTACGGGTGTGTTCGCTGTCGATTTCAATATTCGACTTAATCGTGGTAAAGTCAAGATTATAATATTTTTATTTTAAACATTACTAGCACCTCGATGTTAACGGCGCCGTAAAAACTGTCCTTTTTAGAAAATAGTAGTAAACGAAACAATTATAAACTGTATCGGTAAAGAGTAACGTGATCGTATCCGATTGAAACCGAATAATCGGTCGGACACTACCTTTCATCCTTCAAAACACGTGTTGATTCGTTGTAATAACAAATTTTGTCCGATTATAGTTTTGAAATTCGTAATAAAGAATTCCAGATTTTCATACCAAGTAGGCCGTTCGGTTCGGTCTTTTTGTATGGGGAATGGTGTAAAAGAACACTGGATTCTATCTATCGAGTAATAACCACTGGCTTTCTTTTCCATAACGTGAATTACTGATACTATGGTGAGCGATTAAAATATCTAAATCCATTTGAATAGGTCGAATTTTGGAATCGACTTTCAATGCTATGTCTAAGAATGAATTTTATGACGTGGTACATTGATCTCTATTTATAGTGTAGGGATAGTTTCTTAAAGTAGATTTTAGCTGAGAACGATTAAACTAAAATTGGCCTATCATTGTTTGCTATTCGACATTTAGATGTGGGGAAGCGGTATTTAATACATCAGAAAAGGGGTACTGTTTTCGGACTTATATTTAAAATAGTTTAATCACAGCAAGGGTTTAATACCCAGTGTTAACTTGAGGAGGGAATCTCTTTTAGAGAAATATAACTTGCAGTATGTTTTTCCTCAGGTACCTCATAGCCATACCTGTTTGGGCCAAAACTGGTTTATGTGTCACCTGCATTTTCAAAATGACGAAAGAACGAAGTAGACCAACCGCTGGTCTATTATGTATGAATGTTTACCGGTGGCGCTGCCGTGTGCTGGGATGCGGGAAATTTTTAGCTAGTCTCTGACCTCTAGATCATTTATTTTAGACCGATTCACTGGAGTGGCGAAATGGAAGTCAAATGATGGTAAGTGATCATCGCTACCCATGGACGTCAGTCACACCAGAAGGAGAGCAGATGCGTTGCCGACCTCGAGGCAAACGATCGAGCGGGTCAACCGATGGTCCGCCGCCCATGGATATCGGCCATACAGGAGTGCAGATGCGTTGCCCACTTTTTAGGATGTTTGCTTGGAGCACAGGTTAAGAACCATCGGTATACGTGTATGTCTGTTGTCGTGTGTCCGCGTGTGTGTCGTGTAGTGTGTGCGGGGTGTGTGTGGTGTGGTGTCTAGTCGGGCGTGTGCGGCGGGTCGGTGCTGAAGTAGGGCGCGGTGTGCGGCTGCAGCAGCGTGCGGCAGACGGCGCACACGCGCGCGGGCCGGCGCCGCGGGCCCGCCTCCACGGCGTGGCACACGCACGCGCCGCAGAAGATGCGCCCGCAGTGCCGGCAGTGCACCTGCAACACGCCGGCAGATCTAATATCATGCTCACTATCTCCAGACCGATGCAACAATCCTTTAAACCTTAAAAAAAGGCATGTTCCATTTAAATGAGCCGGTAACACACTTGTAAGGCAGCCTTATCCGACGAAGCGGAGCGGATTAAAATCAACCTATAGAGAAATTAGCCGAGAATCCTATAGAGGAATTATTTGTCGAGTAGCGGAGTGCTTATGCCGTTCTATTGGCGGATTTCACTTTGCTCCGCCCCGCTCCGTTTCGGTGGACAGACAGCCTAACTCCACTAATGGATTTCTTTGGTAACCAGTGAGTAGCGGCATCGCTTACCATCAGGTGATCCATCTGCTCGTCTGTCATCTATCATATAAAAAACGACTCGATGTTGGAGGTGCGACACAGCCGCACCAGGCCCTCGGACTTCGAACAGTCAATGGTAGACTGCGGTCTCGTTCTCGACGACTTATTATTATTTATCCAAATAATATTCTAACAACAAAAGGCGTTTTATATCATCTCCGAGATTAGGACTCCAACAGATACAAAAAAACGACCATGAACTATCCGATCGAATGAATAAAGAGTAACGCTTTTGAAAATCCGCTAGGTAACGTAATATACGAGTAAGGTAATTGGTTATTTTCAAACATGATAGGTTTTTCCAAATATCGAGAACGAAATAACAAATGCAGTACGTCATCTAGCGGATTTTCACAAGCGGCGCGATGTCGCGTCCGGCGCGTACGAGTACGTACCTTCTTCTTGGGCGTGGGCAGCGGCGTGTGGCAGGACGGGCACTCGGACACGTCCTCGTCGTGCTGCCACCGCACCTCCGTGTCGGCCTCGCGGATGCGCTGCAGCTGCACCTGCGGACACAACCGTAACACGAGTGAGTACATGTAACACGTAACAAAAGACCTACGTTTGGTCCATTCAGCGATAAGACCCCTCAAATAGGCATTGATTTTTTAATACAAAGCTCAAAGCCTTACTAAGTTACGGAAATAACAAAAACGCTGTAAGCAGGCTGTGCTGTGTTGAAAATGTACGATGCCACTTTAAGAATGAGTTCCCACTTACCCTCACGGGTTTTGAAATATCCATCCGCAATGCAAATCATCGTGATCGGCTGGACCTATCTCACAAAAAAATAGCGGATTGTAACTGATTAGTGAAAAAAATTATATTTTGTGATTCGAAAATAGAGGCACGTGATATATTTTTCACAACCCGAACAATGCTAAGCCTCTGGCAGCTGCGACAGTGTTGCAGAGTAGAGTGGAGTACCTGCGATGACTGGTTGAGGCGGTCACCTGCAACAACTGGTTGTGGCGGTTATTTGCAACGAACTGGTTGATGCGGTCACCTGCAACAACTGGTTGTGGCGGTTACCTGCAACGACTGGTAGATGCGGTTACCTGCAACAACTGGTAGATTGCGGTACCTGCAAACGACTGGGTGAGGCGGTCACCTGCAACAACTGGTAGATGCGGTTACCTGCAACGGACTGGTTGATGCGGGTCACCTGCAACAACTGTAGAGGTCGGTTACCTGCAACGACTGGTTGATGCGGTCACCTGCAACAACTGGTAGATGCGGTTACCTGCAAACGACTGGTTTAGATGCGGTCACCTGCAACAACTGGTAGATGCGGTTACCTGCAAACGACTGGTTGATGCGGTCACCGACAAACAACTGGTAGATGCGGTTACCTGCAACGACTGGTTGATGCGGTCACCTGCAACAACTGGTAGATGCGGTTACCTGCAACGACTGGTTGATGCGGTCACCTGCAACAACTGGTAGATGCGGTTACCTGCAACGACTGGTTGATGCGGTCACCTGCAACAACTGGTAGATGCGGTTACCTGCAACGACTGGTTGATGCGGTCACCTGCAACAACTGGTAGATGCGGTTACCTGCAACGAACTGGTTGATGCGGTCACTGCAACCTGGTAAGATGCGTTTACCTGCAACGACTGGTTGATGCGGTCACCTGCAACAACTGGTAGATGCGGTTACCTGCAACGACTGGTTGATGCGGTCACCTGCAACAACTGGTAGATGCGGTTACCTGCAACGACTGGTTGATGCGGTCACCTGCAACAACTGGTAGATGCGGTTACCTGCAACGACTGGTTGATGCGGTCACCTGCAACAACTGGTAGATGCGTTACCTGCAACAACTGGTAGATTGGATTACCTGCAGCGACTGGTTTGATGCGGTCACCTGCAACCAACTGGTAGAGGCGGTTACCTGCACAACTGGTAGATGCGGTTACTGCAATGGACTGGTTGAGGCGATCACCTGCAACAACTGGTAGATGCGGTTACCTGCAACGACTGGTTGATGCGGTCACCTGCAGCGACTGGTTGATGCGGTCACCTGCAACAACTGGTAGATGCGGTTACCTGCAACGACTGGTTGATGCGGTCACCTGCAACAACTGGTAGATGCGGTTACCTGCAACAACTGGTAGATGCGGTTACCTGCAACAACTGTAGATGCGGTTACCTGCAACAACTGGTAGATGCGGTTACCTGCAACAACTGGTAGATGCGGTTACCTGCAGCGACTGGTTGATGCGGTCACCTGCAACAACTGGTAGATGCGGTTACCTGCAACAACTGGTAGATGCGGTTACCTGCAACAACTGGTAGATGCGGTTACCTGCAACAACTGGTAGATGCGGTTACCTGCAACAACTGGTAGATGCGGTTACCTGCAACGACTGGTTGATGCGGTCACCTGCAACGACTGGTTGATGCGGTCACTTGCAACAAGTGGTAGATGCGGTTACCTGCAACAACTGGTAGATGCGTTACCTGCAACAACTGGTAGATGCGGTTACCTGCAACGACTGGTTGATGCGGTCACTTGCAACAAGTGGTAGATGCGGTTACCTGCAACGACTGGTTGATGCGGTCACCTGCAACAACTGGTAGATGCGGTTACCTGCAACGACTGGTTGATGCGTTACTTGCAACAACTGGTAGATGCGGTTACCTGCAACGACTGGTTGATGCGGTCACCTGTAACAACTGGTAGATAGACTCGTTGAGGCGGTAACCTGCAACAGCTGTCGAGGCGGTTACCTGCAGCGACTGGCTGAGGCGCACGAAGTCCTGCTGCACCTTCTCGCTGTTGTCGAGCTCCTGCTGCAGCGCGCCCAGCCGCAGCCGCAGCGTCGCCGCCTCGCCCGCCAGCCGCTTCTGCCAACGACACAAACACACATATTCGCTGTTACTATCTACTTTTATTTTACTTTATTTGGAAAACCAACAACTGTTTTAATACAATAGTTTATACAATGGATATCATAAGGTTAATAAAAGGTCTTCACTGATTGAAATAATAATATTTATAAAGAGGAAAATTGTACACGTTGCCAGGCCTGTCCCACTCCGGAGGGGAAAATTAGCAGAAAATCACGAACGAGCGGCGACGCACGTGCGACAGTTGCTTGCGATAGAAAGAGAACGCACTTCTAGGTATGAATAATGGTAGGCATTGAACGCTGGGCGTCGGAATTCAACGTTTATTTAGTAGTCTGAGTCTTTATTTCCATAACGGTTTTTAGAAGTGGGTCTTCTGTACCTTGTACTATTAAGTATTCTGTGACGTTGCTAAGAAGTGATGCTAGAAGCGAATAGTCACGGGGGGTAATACCTTCGTTGTTCCTGATTTCTATGTTACATTACATACATGAGAAAACCTTCATTTCGGACTAGGGCACTACATGTGATGCTGTCGCAATTAAAATTTTCATGACCAGTTTAGTTGTTCTATATAACGTTGCCTATCAGATTTAGAAATTGTAGAAACCCTCACTTCACCGTAAACTGTCTAGTTTGCCCTTTCATCACACCCCCTAGTATAGTTTAGAGTGATATAATAATAATAGTCTATAAGTGCGTAGGGATGTGACGACCCCATCGCCCGCTGGTGAGAGTTGGTGATCTTCGCTAGTGAAGAACAACAACTCTCATCAGTACAGTCAGTCTCCGCAGGGCAGCTTGTGGCGAGCTGTTGGTGTGTGGCGACACCACGGACCCGAGACTCCCGGGGGAAACACCATCTCTCCCCCACCTCTGGCTTGCCTTTGTTGGCCGGCCGGAGTGGAGCGCAAGAGCTAGATGCTCGAAAGGGTGGAAGTGCTCAATCTGCGTAATAGCGAGGAACGGCTGAACGGATTACCGGGATCCAGAAATCGTGCACACCTCTCTACAACCTTAGCTGACCACGCCGATGTTGCCGCCTGCCGCCTTATACGGTGGCTGATTTGGGGGGCCCATCTAGTGGGAGGCGAGTCACCGTCGCCATGATTATCGAGAACTAATAATTTATAAAGAGGTAAATTGTACACGTTGCTTTTTTAGCACTCTTACTGACTTCTCGAGAGCATTACACTGAGGAAATGCCCTCGAGAAGTGAATAAGACAATTAAAAAAGCACGGTGTATAAATAACGACAAGCCTATTGTTAAACCTAAAAGGTGAAACACTTGCGCAATGTAATCGACACCTATCGGCATCTGTTGGTACAGTGTGAAACAAATGTCCCAAAAATATGGGCGGTCCGATAATAATAAAGTATAATGCGTCAAGAAAGGCGTGACAGACTTAGGATACCGCCCGGCTTTTTCTAATTAGAAGAATCCATCTTATGGACTTAGCAACAAAAAGAGACAGATGATAAAATACGAAGTTTCACGCTTGCAGACTGCAAGTCGGGCCAGGGCAATATTTATTTAAAAGTTTCATCACAACCCTTATAATGACCCAACACTAGGGTACTTTGAGCGTTGGCGTCTCACCGGCGACCACACTAGCGTTTTCTGGCGCCGCGTAGACGCAACATCCAAAAAACGTTAATGTGGGGAAATCGCCGGTATGACACCGACGCTCAGTAGCACTACCATGAGTTTGAAAAACTATCGCTCTGTCTCTTTGATTGTGATGCATTTGAAAGAGACAGAGCAATAGTTTACGTCTGTCAGTTTCGATAAACTTTGGGACGCTACTGAAGACGTTAGTGTGGGATCACTCTTATTTATTACTATTAGGTGTGTTTTTTTTGTTAATTGTTGTTTGAAGCAATCTGCATGTTGATCCTGTTTTTTTTTTGTAATTAGGTAATATATTTTTTTCCTAGTTTTAATTATTTTTTTCTTTTCTGTATCTGTTGTTTTGTGCATGTTCTGTTACTTATAATTAAGATCTTATGGCGTCACCCAAGGTCCAGCCTGAAAACCAGCGCTGCAGCAGCTGCTCGCGGCGGCTGTAGCATCATGCTGAGGCTGAACCTTGTGGCCGCAACTTTTGTTCCTTGTTTTGTCTTTGGTCTGTGTAAATGTTTGTGGTCAATAAATGATTTCTTACTCTTACTCTTAGTGTAGCTTTGTACCCCAGCTCCTCACCTTGTCCTCGAGCAGCTGCTCGGTGAGGTCGTTGGCGGCGCGCAGCTTGTCGCCCAGCTCCGACATCTGCCCGCGCTCCGTCTGCAGCTGGTCCAGCTGCTCCCTGTTACACAGTTATATTAATGTTTAGCGTTGTTGTGGAAAATTGGTGGTTGGTGACTTTTAATAAATAATAATTCATACGCCAGGAGACGGCCATACCATAGCAGATGATACGATTCGGCGTCGCCGATAAGACTTTTTCCTACGCAACGAGGAGTTTCTGGTCCTTTGCTCTGTGAGAGCTTTGAAGGTCATTGATTGACATGAAGTCGTACAGGATCGATCACCTGGCTGTCCCCCTCACCTGCCCGGGCCGGTGTCCCTCACCTGGCCTGGCGCAGGTCGCGCTTGGCGGCGTGCAGCGCGCCGTCCTGCGCGTGCAGCAGCGCGGTGTGCTCGTGCAGCCGGCGCCCGGTGTCCCTCCCCTGGCCCCGGGGCCGGTGTCCCTCACCTGGCCTGGCGCAGGTCGCGCTTGGCGGCGTGCAGCGCGCCGTCCTGCGCGTGCAGCAGCGCGGTGTGCTCGTGCAGCCGGCGCCCGGTGTCCCTCCCCTGGCCCGGGGCCGGTGTCCCTCACCTGGCCTGGCGCAGGTCGCGCTTGGCGGCGTGCAGCGCGCCGTCCTGCGCGTGCAGCAGCGCGGTGTGCTCGTGCAGCCGGCGCCCGGTGTCCCTCCCCTGGCCCGGGGCCGGTGTCCCTCACCTGGCCTGGCGCAGGTCGCGCTTGGCGGCGTGCAGCGCGCCGTCCTGCGCGTGCAGCAGCGCGGGTGCTCGTGCAGCCGGCGCCCGGTGTCCCTCCCCTGGCCCGGGGCCGGTGTCCCCTCACCTGGCCTGGCGCAGGTCGCGCTTGGCGGCGTGCAGCGCGCCGTCCTGCGCGTGCAGCAGCGCGGTGTGCTCGTGCAGCCGGCGCCCGGTGTCCCTCCCCTGGCCCGGGGCCGGTGTCCCTCACCTGGCCTGGCGCAGGTCGCGCTTGGCGGCGTGCAGCGCGCCGTCCTGCGCGTGCAGCAGCGCGGTGTGCTCGTGCAGCCGGCGCCCGGTGTCCCTCCCCTGGCCCGGGGCCGGTGTCCCTCACCTGGCCTGGCGCAGGTCGCGCTTGGCGGCGTGCAGCGCGCCGTCCTGCGCGTGCAGCAGCGCGGTGTGCTCGTGCAGCCGGCGCCCGGTGTCCCTCCCCTGGCCCGGGCCGGTGTCCCTCACCTGGCCTGGCGCAGGTCGCGCTTGGCGGCGTGCAGCGCGCCGTCCTGCGCGTGCAGCAGCGCGGTTGTGCTCGTGCAGGCCGGCGCCCGGTGTCCCTCCCCTGGCCCGGGGCCGGGTGTCCCTCACCTGGCCTGGCGCAGGTCGCGCTTGGCGGCGTGCAGCGCGCCGTCCTGCGCGTGCAGCAGCGCGGTGTGCTCGTGCAGCCGGCGCCCGGTGTCCCTCCCCTGGCCCGGGGCCGGTGTCCCTCACCTGGCCTGGCGCAGGTCGCGCTTGGCGGCGTGCAGCGCGCCGTCCTGCGCGTGCAGCAGCGCGGTGTGCTCGTGCAGCCGGCGCCCGGTGTCCCCTCACCTGGCCCGGGGCCCGGTGTCCCCTCACCTGGCCGGCGCAGGTCGCGCTTGGCGGCGTGCAGCGCGCCGTCCTGCGCGTGCAGCAGCGCGGTGTGCTCGTGCAGCCGGCGCCCGGTGTCCCTCCCCTGGCCCGGGGCCGGTGTCCCTCACCTGGCCTGGCGCAGGTCGCGCTTGGCGGCGTGCAGCGCGCCGTCCTGCGCGTGCAGCAGCGCGGTGTGCTCGTGCAGCCGGCGCCCGGTGTCCCTCCCCTGGCCCGGGGCCGGTGTCCCTCACCTGGCCTGGCGCAGGTCGCGCTTGGCGGCGTGCAGCGCGCCGTCCTGCGCGTGCAGCAGCGCGGTGTGCTCGTGCAGCCGGCGCCCGGTGTCCCTCCCCTGGCCCGGGGCCGGTGTCCCTCACCTGGCCTGGCGCAGGTCGCGCTTGGCGGCGTGCAGCGCGCCGTCCTGCGCGTGCAGCAGCGCGGTGTGCTCGTGCAGCCGGCGCCCGGTGTCCCTCCCCTGGCCCGGGGCCGGTGTCCCTCACCTGGCCTGGCGCAGGTCGCGCTTGGCGGCGTGCAGCGCGCCGTCCTGCGCGTGCAGCAGCGCGGTGTGCTCGTGCAGCCGGCGCCCGGTGTCCCTCCCCTGGCCCGGGGCCGGTGTCCCTCACCTGGCCTGGCGCAGGTCGCGCTTGGCGGCGTGCAGCGCGCCGTCCTGCGCGTGCAGCAGCGCGGTGTGCTCGTGCAGCCGGCGCCCGGTGTCCCTCCCCTGGCCCGGGGCCGGTGTCCCTCACCTGGCCTGGCGCAGGTCGCGCTTGGCGGCGTGCAGCGCGCCGTCCTGCGCGTGCAGCAGCGCGGTGTGCTCGTGCAGCTGGCGCCGCAGCTCCTGGTTGGCGAGCTCGCTCTCCTCGCGCCCGACGCCCACCACGATCAGCTGCTCGCGCAGACGCAGCGCCAGCTCCTGCAGCTCCTGAATATATCCCGACAACATGTTAGAGCTGATAATGAGGGAGAGAGAAGTCTTCAAGACGAAGGTGACATTAAAAAGTATTCGAAATTACTGTTTTAATTCAATAAATTCTAGACGTCTAATTGCAAAATATATATTGTGATCACGTCACACTAGGGAATGAGAGTGTCTGAAGCAGCCGCCATCAAAAAGAGAAAAATGGCATAAAAATTGCAATCTGTCAAAATTCCTAAACAGTGACTTTAACATTTAACTTTAAAGTTATGAAAACACATCCGATAAATGACTCACTTCCGATATTTAAACGCATAAACACTTACCTCAACATTATCCGGTAGATCTATGATTTCGTTTTGTAGCGCCTCCGCATGTTTCGAGTACTGCCCCACTAGATATGCGTTGTCTCTCTCTAAACTGGAAATAAAGCATAATGTTAGTAAATTCATGATCAACACAAATCTAGCCAAGACTCATTTTGGATCGTTAAGTCATTGGAGTAAGGAACTCAATTTAGGTATAAAATTATGATGAACTTTTGATTATTTTGCATCACTGCTACCAGTAGGTATGTAGTGTACCCCACATTGTATGTAGTACACATAAATACATAAAATGTTTCCGCTGTAGGACTTCTCTGTTTAGGGTAAAGGTGGTGTTGAGAGATAATACGCAAGTCTCCGCCTCCTCGACTTTCTTGTGTAGACTTGCGCACGCGTCGGTCACCTGTTGCCAGATGTAGGCAACATGTTATGCCTACATCTGGCAGCAGCGCGTCCCTCACCTGTCGAGCCTCCTCTGCAGCGTCTCCCGGTCCACGGTGAGCGTGGTGACGCGCTGCAGCGCCCTGGTCTCGGCGTCCCTGGCCTGCAGCGTGCGCTGCTGAGCGCTGTCCTCACACTGTCGAGCCTCCTCTGGCAGCGTCTCCCGGTCCACGGTGAGCGTGGTGACGCGCTGCAGCGCGCGGGTCTCGGCGTCCCTGGCCTGCAGCGTGCGCGTCTGCAGCGCGTCCCTCACCTGTCGAGCCTCCTCTGCAGCGTCTCCCGGTCCACGGTGAGCGTGGTGACGCGCTGCAGCGCGCGGGTCTCGGCGTCCCTGGCCTGCAGCGTGCGCGTCTGCAGCGCGTCCCTCACCTGTCGAGCCTCCTCTGCAGCGTCTCCCGGTCCACGGTGAGCGTGGTGACGCGCTGCAGCGCGCGGGTCTCGGCGTCCCTGGCCTGCAGCGTGCGCTGCTGGAGCGCGGTGCGCGCGGCGGCGACGGCGGCGTGCAGGTCGCGCAGGGCGTCGGCCCGGCGGCCCCGCGCTCGCTGTGCCAGGCGCGCACGGTCTCGTCGTGCAGCGACCGCACGCCCTCCAGCTCCTCCGTCGCCTGAGTACGTCCAACAGAGAGGTAAATAGAGAGTGTATATAGATACAAATAAAAAGGATCAATTGGAAGTAAATGTTCACAGGAACGTTTACATCCTTTTGACCACGTGTTCTATAGACCATTCTGAACAACATTTTGTCCAACAACTTTTCCAAACATGTACCTACTTCGAAATATTTTTGATACAAAATGACCAAGAGACCTATTTTTGATTCACTCGGCGCTAGTCGAGCGCACGTTTTCTATTGATTTTCATTCGACATAGGAAACTCGGCATTTTCGGCTCCAAGCGCGCAATAGGCTCAAATGTCATGCGACTTAGAAGCCGAATGTGACATACGTCATGAGACAACACTATGTCACACGAGCGATTCAAAAACAGATACCCTGGTCACGTGACCGACTTTGTATGGAAAGATGAAATTTCTTTACGCGAATGTTCAAAAGTCATAGAACGACTGTTAGTCAGACTGGTTGTTAGAACACGTGGTTAAAGGAATAGAAATGTTCACAGATACACCCTATATCATAGGATTGATACAGGATGCCTTTGAAAGTTCATAGACTGACCAGCTTGAGCGCCAGCTCGAGCTTGTTGGCGGCGTCGCGCGCGGCGTCGGCGCCGGCCTGCTCGGCCACGAGCTGCTTCTCGTAGTTCTCGCACATGTCGCAGCGCCGCGCCTCCGCGCCTACACCGTAAACACTCGTCAGTTTTACAAGAGAGGGAAAGAGCCTTGATTTTACTTATTTATTTATAAAAAGTTTCTTGAAGGCTTACAGTCATGCCGAAACGCCAACAAGTCATGCAGTACATACATAAAAATACAAATTTTCAATCTTAGTATAAGCAACGGCAAGAAACTGTAGTTATGACCTTGAGTGCGCAGAAACCAATTTTAATAGAAAGTCTTATTTTTTGCAAGTGCGCAAAATAACGGTCATCGCTATTCTTTCATGCCGCCAGCTATACTAAATTTAAAAAATGCAATAAAAAAACAATTAAAACAAATTAAGAATAAAATTATAAAAACAATGTCCAAAATAATTTAAAAATCAATAGATCAATGTCAAAAATGCGACAAAATACAAAATGAGAATTAAAATTTCAATAAAAAAAAAACAAAATGAGTATAAAAGTTTTAGTATGTAACGATGGCATAAAATTTCATGATGGCAATTGACCTGCTTCGGATTTAGTGTCCCCAGCCGACCCGCTGGGCGCCGGGCTGCCTGTCGTCGCTCTCGCTTTCTGGAATAATACCAGCAATTTCATTTCAATCTCGATTCAAAATCATCTTATGCCGTTGTAATAAATGCGATTTTAGTTCAATAATATATGCGATGACAGAAAAGGCGCGATCTTATCGGTGGCAAAGTTCTACGAACATATTATCGGAACTAGTTCTGAAGGGGAAGTTAATACTTCCAGGTTGTGTCCAGCTCCGGACATAATTTGAGCATCTCAAGATCCCATCGATCTCGTGATCTCTCGTTCAGCGACCGAATTACGGTATCAAAAGCTATTCTAATAAATATTTGATAGTTTCTACTAGTCTGATGTATCTATTGGTAAAGTGTGAAGATGTACTGCGAGGTGGTTACCAGCGCGTCCTGCAGCTGCGCGTCGGTGTCGCGCAGCTTGCCCTTCAGCGCGCCGATCTCGTCGTTCAGCGGCTGGATGATGGACCGCAGCAGCTCGCTCTCCTCTACCGGCACGGTCTGGAAAACACCATTAACATTTATAAGATAATCTGCATTCCTAATGTGGTGTGATAGACGAGCCAGTAAGATCACCTGATGGATATTGCTGTCGCGACGCCGGTGGAGACACAAGCGCGCAAGTTTTGTCTAATAAATAAATGCGAAAGACAATCACACCAATTAAGCTGGCATCAAACTATGGCAACCCCTGTACTATGAGTACCAGGTGACGATTATTAACTACAGTACAAAATTACAAAGTAAGTGATCACTGCAGCCCATGACATCTGCAACACCTGAGGCATCGCAAATGCGTTGGCTATACAGAGATATCTTTATTACTTGACTTCACTGGTCTTCAAGGTCCAAGGTTCGATGGCGGCCATCGGTTGCCATCAAGTGAACCGTCTGCCTCTATCACAGAAAAGTTGAGATCTCTACGTAATTAAATATTTAGGTTTACAGAAAATAAAATTTTGTTTTCGACCCAGCTGCCTCTGAATCTAAATCTATATTTAAAATATTAGATGGTTGCTTTCAGAATGTAATTTATTGTGTATGCAGAGATAATATCAATGATAGTTTACCTTCTTAGCGGCCGGCTCGAGGTCGTCGGCGCCGAGCTTGCGCGCGAGCGAGCGCACGAACGTGGCCGGCGCCAGCGACACCTCCTGCCACATGCCCAACAGGTTCACTTGCATTGCATACACAACACACACACTAGGTTACTTTGAAGCTGGTTTAAAGTCTTTATTTGGAGTAAATGTGGTAACAAACTCTTAGAGACTCAGGGTCTTATAGATAGGTAAGAGCACACACTTAACTGTATAACAGCATGCTTTAAAGGATTTCAACGGACAGTGTTTTAAACTTTGTCTTCGTTTTGGTTTTAGAGGGCATTGAACTGGCAAAAAAGCGGGCTAGTTGACTGATTTCTAAAAACTGATAAGAATAAAATAGACGATGTTACCAAAATGCTATATGAACCAACATTTAAGTGTTCTGTATGGACCTAACTTGAATAAAGATTTTTTCTATTACTATTTATTAAGTGTTGTTTGTAGAGTTTAAATCAAAAATTTTTTTTGATTGTATTAATTGTTTTAAAATAAGTAATATGGAGTTTGTTTACAACGCAATGACGTAATACTCAGATGCCGTTTTAGTCATATACCTGTAATTGAAGACACTTTGGCATCATCAATGTCGACGAATATTAGATTAAACAATTTTTTAGACAACCCGTGGACATTGTCAAATAATATTGATAACCTCGACACATTTTACCAGTTGTCTTCATTGAAAACAGGTCTATTGTCCGTATATTTATAACACCAATGCAGTGTTTTTTAGTATTTTAGAAACTTTTTCAGATATTTTACGATTTTTTTTTCTTTAATTACTTGTCACGAGTGTTAAAAATAGCACCAGCGAACGGGAAGTGAGCGTTGCAGCGGTACGTGAACCGCCCGTACAGTAGCAGCACTTAGCGTGAGCTGTAAAAACGCTTGATAATAATGGAAATTCGTTCCGGCGATAACCTAAGGCTCACGACACGCTACACAGACAATGTGTGGAACAATAAAATGAATCAAGTCATTAATTTATAATAAGACTGACTACAGCACGCCTGGATAAGTTTTCCTCTTGCAATACTATAAATATCGGGGCGGGTTTCACCCAGTCTCACTATTAAGATGCGTTCATAATCGTCTAAACCGCAAGTAATTACTCATTTTAGACGCCTTTTTTAGAAACCTTTCTTTTTTAAATACAAAATATATGAATTACAAAATAATTTATTCAGGATTTTTCAAAAATAAATAATAAAAATATAACAGTCAACAATTACCTAATTATGTGACTGACAGTACCAACCAGGTGGCAATTCAAAAGAGCATGTGCCAGTATTTTTTTAACATTATTTTTGCCAACGTTTCATTAAATAAGGATCACCGCTGATCACTGAACCCTGAAGCGATTATACTATCGGCGGGGCGCCCTAGACCCGGTTGCCTGATAAGCGGCAGGCTGCTCGGCGCCGATAGCTGCACTCGGTTCATTGGCAGACACCTGTCAGGTCGTGCGCCACGCTCGCGCAATGAGGGTTGCTGGATGGCGTTAGCAGACGACTGACTTTACAACAGTGGATTGGTTACATTTTAAGGTATCATATCAAAATAGTCCACTAGTATTGTTGCGACTCCACAGGTGTTGCGGGTCTATGGGCGGCTACAATCGTTAACCAGGTGAGTACTCCTTTTAATCCCTATTTCCCCGATTGGGCCTTCGGTTTCGGTACCTATACTCACTCGGCGTAACAGAACACAGGCGCTGCTTCACGCCGGTCTTCTGTGTGACCGTAGTATCACTCCGAGCCGGATCATTTTGGATGAAGTGTGACGATTCTGACACGGTGTACCGACACCGTGAAAGACACAGGTCTTTCTTCGAACAGGATGAAAGCCGGGATTTAACCACTCCATACATAGTGCTCCCCCTGCGGCCATCACGCTACACTACTGCAGTATATATCATACAGTTGAAGCACGCACCTGCTGCTGCTGCCGCAGCTGCGTGAGCTGGTGCTCCAGCTCGAGGTTGCGCGCCGTCAGCCGCCGCACCTCCTCCGTGCCCGACGACGACGCCTCCACCGTCTCTGCGCACGCACATACACAGCTGTTACGTCACACGTTACAACACGAACTTATATACAGTTATCTATATCTATACTATTTATAAAGAGATAACTTCTACAGACAACGACAAGGCTTATAGGTAAACCAAAAACACGAAACGCTTGCGCGATGTAATTGGACACAGCGCCATCTATTGGTTCATTTCTGAATTACGGTCCCGAAGCGAAGTGAGGGCGGGCCACTATACTATTTATAAAGAAGTAATTTCTTGAGATAACATGGCTTATAGGAAAACCGAAAACACTGGCGCGATGCAATCGACACCCAGTGCCATCTATTGGGTATAGTTTAGAACTACTCCAGAGTGGAACCGGGTCCAGACTCCAGAAACAAGTGACGGCGAACCACTAATATAGTTTGAAAAGGTAGAATAAAGTGATACAGTTGATTTACAGATTAAGAATGAAGCAGACCTGGTCTCTCCCCCCATCCTAAGCAGAACGAGTGTAACATCACGTCTCAGAACAGAATACAACTATGTTCCATAAAGTCCCCATCCACACAACACAACACTATAGAGTTACGAATGTTATGATAAACCTATGAGGAAAGCGCACATTTAATAGGTTCATTATCCAAATATAGTTTATTGTAATCAACACAATAATCTAACTTATTAATGAATAGCTATAGGTCATATGTTTTTGATATGGATTCAATCGAAACTATATTTCATTAATAATTAGACTATACTGGACTGACCCGATAGTTCATGACTGAGCCAGTCATTATGCGTTAGAGTTAGACGCCCTGCCTTATACGTTAAAGTTCCTGAATTCGATTCACTCTAGACATAATATTACAAGTAGCGATCGGAAGTTCAGGCGCTTATTTGACAAAACTTTAAACCCGTCTGTGTATATATTTGAACAGTCAACAGCAAATGAAGTAGATGATACAAACCAAAAACTCTACACACACTATTGAGCGGATATCGCGTCAGAACTGTATGGATCACTTTGAGGCTATACAGAGTTTGCTTCAGAACTGTATGAATTTGACACCATAAAGTTTTAACACTACTTTCGCTTCAATTAAATAGTGAGTTTTTTGATTTTGATCATCTACTTTTGCTGTTGACTGTACAGTCACAAGATTCTATAACTATCATTTAAGTATACATTTGTGGTTCCTTCGTTGATTCTGACCCCATATTATGCGTGCTATGTTTTTACTTTGGAGTGAAGATGATATATGTGTTTGTTGTCCGATACTTGTGTTAGTTTTTGCGTGCAGACGCGTGTATAGTGGTGACGCACGCGACCTCTCGAGGGAGCTCTGTAGTAGTTTAACACATGATATCCCCGCCTTCGCTCGTATTCATACTTCGTAACAAAGTTAGAATCCTAGCTTACAATACACAGCTTACCTCAGGTTCGATACCAGGAACAACAACGGTACCAAAAAAGATGAAAAGTATTTTTTTAACTTTAGAGCCAATTTCAGTACACAAAAGCATGGATGATTGGTCCCAACATTTTTTTAAATGTATTGGTTCGACTGTGTACCCCATGTAAACGGAAACCGAACATATCCCTTTTAATGGATAGAAGCTCCATATTCTGTTCCGCACTACGTTCGTCGTTCACACACGCTCAATCACACTGGCATATACCTCTGGTGGCTCTCCCACAGTTCCTATTTGAGAGTCTCTTTGACGATACTATACTGTAATTATTTTGTTATGTAATTTGCGTTTGTGGCCAATAAGTTATCTATCTTTCTTATTAACTGAGCATCGCGTATCATAGACTAACCATTGACAAGCAGCTGCAAGCTCTGTATCTCCGACTTCTGGTTCTGGCTGAGCGTCTGCAGCTGCTGCAGCTCGGCGCGCAGGCTCAGCGCCTCCGACTCCAGGTGCTCCTTCTGCTGCAGCATCTTCTTCATGTCCTCTGAGGATGTACACATTCATTACATGCATGTGGAAGTCTTGCTTAGTATTAATATCTAATATAACTAATTAAAAAGACAGTGTATTCAAATAATGACAGTTAACTGTGTTTTTTTTGTGAAGAGGTAACAAGTTATTCTTCGGGATCTTTCGTAGCAGTCCTCATATAGATTATTTCTTTAAAATTTGCATCAAAATCTTAAAATATAGTTATAGGTATTTATGGTAAAAGCCTTCCTTATAATCTGAATAATATTTTAAGGTTGATGTCAATTTCAAATGAATTATTGATTTAACGAAAAGGTAAATTAGATCTCGAAGAATGACCCTAACCATGGCCTATAAAACATAATTAACACATAACAAAAAATAATTCTAATATCTACCAGTACAATCAAGAAACTCAATTACTCCAATTTTCATAGTCCATAGTGTACAATAGTAGATATATCTCATATCAATATAATCTCACATAATAGTAAACACTATAGACCCTGTAAGGACACTACAATAAAATTTTGCTGAAAACATTTAAGATGATAATTTAGCCAAGATTTTAAGGGAAAACTTGTGAACACATTTTATAAAACTTTACATCTAAAAAAACACAATAATGAAATTGTAAATACAGGATGTGTTATGTACACAATATTTTAGAATTTTATCTACTTATCTAGAGGGAAACCCCGATTCAGTCATTACATCTGATGATTATTACATCTGTTCCCCTCCCTTTCATAAGTGCGGTGTGGCATCTTTGTTTGGATGTGACAGATATAGTCTCATGTGCTATGGGATAATTTCATTTTAGTCACCACAATTAGCTAAATTCTGGCACAAAAGTAAGGAGATTTAAATAATTTTAAGTGTTATTTTAATTTAACAATAAGAAATCACATGGACTTTATTTCCTAGACTGATATAACATATTGAGGGCTTCAAACCATAAACATTAGCAATACTAAGGTTTATAAGCCCCTATGGTTTGAAGCATGCAATATAAATAAATATTGATGCGCCGAATTAGTGGGTTCCTCCGAAATAACCGAAATACCGAATAATATTCGGTTCAATCTTTACCGAACCGGATATTCGGCCGAATTATTCGGTTTAACCATTTTCTATTTTATTTCCGATCTCTCTTCTAGACTAGATACGGTGACCATAAAGCACTTAAGTCAATTCGTACTGAGATATAACTAAAGTGTTTATTCCTTCCGTGTCAGAAATTTTCTTAAAGTATATCTGTTATAGTGTCTTGTAAAGTAAATAATGCACTTAATAAAATCATCGCAGGGTTCAAGTGGGACTCAAACCCACACCTCTCTACATACCGGGTGGGCTGGTCTGGTATGCAGTGGGTGTTGGTGGTATGTGAAGGTCGAGTACCACCTGGACTCTTGGATGATTTTTTAAGAGCACTACTTAGAATAAATTGCAAAGAATATAAAAACGTAACAAAAATAAAATGGTTATCAATTAATACTTATAATAAAAATTATTTATTGTTGATTCATATTTTTATTTTAATAATTTTGCCAGTAATAGGTTGTTTTATAATTAAAAAATTAAATAAATTATAATTTTGATCTGAGTTCGAAAACAAAGCTTTATAATTATTATTTATTTAAATTTAAAAAAAGGCCAGATATTTTTAAGTATAAAATAAATAGTAAAATTAATATTGATTGATCTGGCTTAAAAATAAATGAATTAGGTATTTTTAAAGTTAATGTTAGCTACATACTAATAGAGCAGGAAATAAATATGTGGACACAATATTTTAGAATTTTATCTACTTATCTAGAGGGAAACCCGATTCAGTCATTACATCTGATGATTCATCTGTTCCCCTCCCTTTCATAAGTGGCATCTTTGATTGGATGTGACAGATAGAGTCTCATATGCTATGGGACAATTTCATTTTAGTCACCACAATTAGCTAAATTCTGGCACAAAGTAATGAGATTAAATAATTTTAAGTGTTATTTTAATTTAACAATAAGAAATCACATGGACTTTATTTCCTAGACTGATATAACACATTGAGGGCTTCAAACCAATAAACATTAGCAATACAAGGTTTATAAGCCCCTATGGTTTGAAGCATGCAATATAAATAAATTAGTGATGCGCCGAATAGTGGTTTCACCGAATAACCGAATACCGAATAATATTCGGTTCAATCTTTACCGAACCGGATATTCGGCCGAATTATTCGGTTTACCATTTTCTATTTTGTTTCCGATCTCTCTTCTATACTAGATACGGTGACCAAAAAGCACTTAAGTCAATTCGTACTGAGATATAACTAAAGTGTTTATTCCTTCCGTGTCAGAAATTTTCTTAAAGTATATCTGTTATAGTGTCTTGTAAGTAAATAATGCACTTAATAAAATCATCGCAGGGTTCAAGTGGGACTCAAACCCACAACCCTCTACATACCGGGTGGCTGTTCTGGTATGCAGTGGGTGGGTGGTGGTATGTGAAAGGTCGAGTACCACCTGGACTCTTGGATGATTTTTTAAGAGCACCTACTTAAGAATAAATTGCAAAGAATATAAAAAAGTAACAAAAATAAAATTGTTTATCATTAAATAACTTATAATAAAATTATTTATTGTTGATTCATATTTTATTTTAATAATTTGCCACATACATAGGTAAGTGTTTTTATTAAAAAATTAAATAAATAATAAATTATAATTTTGATCTGAGTTCGAAAACAAAGCTTTATAATTATTATTTATTTAAATTTAAAAAAGGCCAGATATTTTTAAGTATAAAAATAAATAGTAAAATTAATATTGATTGATCTGGCTTAAAAATAAATGTATTAGGTATTTTTTTTAAAGTTAATGTTAGCTACATACTAATAGGGCAGGAAATAAATATGTGGACTCTAGATGTTAAAATACACGTTGATTTCAAGTTTAATTGATTTCATTTATTAGCTTTTTAACACATTCCTCGCCAGTTTTATTTAATTTACAAAAACATAAATCTTACATAAAGAAACTTGTCCTTTTAAATTCCATGTATATAGCCAGGAAAATAGAAATACTCTAACCGAATACTCTAACCGAATACCAGCACTAAAACCGAATAATTCGGCCGAATACGAATAGTGAAAAAAAGTGCCGAATATGCCGAATACCGAATACCAACCGAATATTCGGCGCATCTCTAAATAATAAATTGCAAAAACCAATTAACCAGATTGGATTCAGTCCGATCAGCACTAGATTTTTATTATGATTATAAACACCGAATCCACAACCTAAGCATTTTTACAAATTAATAAAGTATTGTACTAACCTAGGTTAATCTTATTAGTCTTTGTTAGTTCTTTCAAGGTCCAATAATTGTTTTTATAAGTATAACGTCTAGCAAAGAAACAAATGACCACATATGAATCAACCAAGCAGCCAATCACCGTCCACTGCCAAATGTAAAGACGACATACAATCATAAATACTGATTCTTATTAATTTAACTTATGGTAGATAAGTTTTTAAATGGAAAATAACGAGGTGTTAGGGAGAATCTAGGGGTACGAGGAGCAGGAAGCGGTCTACAATGAAGCTTCCAAATTGAACTTAGAATACTATCACATGAGCACCGAGTTATTAACAAACAACACACATGTTAAGGAATGATGAACATGCAACATATCGAACACTGTTAAGAGGTCTACGTCATGCTCCCAAGGCCTGTTCCCGCCGGGAATGAGGTAACGAACCTTCTTTCTGCAAAAATAGCTCTTTCATTTTCGCTCGTTGCACATTAAACTCCTCTTCGAGTCCACCGCCTTATCTGGTCCGGGCTCGAGCCGGGCCGGCCTGCCGCGCCGTCCACTTGAAACAGAAACACTATAACGTCCCCCTGAACACGTTTTACACCTAATTTTTGAGAGGAAAGCAAAAAAACACACCTTTGGAATCGTCAGACGATTCAGTTGACATTTTGCGTTAGCAGCTCTGCCTGCTGGGTCACTATAGATGGTTTATAACTTGTATTTTAATAATAAACGACATTCCAACCGTTTTGAGGGTTTCCAAATGAATTATTGCGTAAAATAGCAAAAATTAGGAAATGTATAATCACAGATAATTGGTGACAGATTGACAATTATTGACAGCACAGAGCACAGACAACAGAATAAGTTGACATAAATAGTGACGTACTATTAAAGTAACGAATATTGTTGCTACTCGTCCCAGTAACAGGTATTTATGGCAGTGACATACATAACTAGATACGGATACTCCAATGCGCCAATCAAGTCGTGACTCGTGCGTGACAGCACAATGTTTAAGGAACTAAAGCACAAACAGCAGTGGCGCCATCAATTAGTTTCAAGGCTTTCTTAACGCATATTACAGCTAACAACGAGGTAATCACAATGCATTATCTCCCATGATGAAAAGTCTGCTATAAATTCAGTCTAGAAGTAAACTCAGAATCACGTCATGATATCATAAGACCGACGTAAAATAGAGCCTACGCTATGTTTCGTCGAATGAGTGTGGGTACCGAAAACCCAAAGGGGGAAAGGGGGTGAAAGGTTGGCAGCGCATTTGTCACTCTACTGTTTTTGCAAGTGTCTATAGGTGGCGGCAATCGCTTATACCATCAGGTGACCCGTCTATTCGTGAGGTTAAAATCGTATCCTTTGACGTTAAAGAAAATTAATGGGGCACCATCATTTATTTTCATGACTTTATTAATAATTCATGTACTGTATCAATAAAGTCGTAAAAATTCTTGAGGAACTATTATGGAGGTGCATAAATAGTCTACGGCAAGAAAGTGTAGTTATGACCTTGAGTGCGCAGAAACCAATTTTAATAGAAAGTCTTATTTTTTACAAGTGCGCAAAATAACGGTCATCGCTACTCTTTCGTGCCGCCCGCCAGCTATATTATAATCAATTGGGCTCCCATACTCTAAGATGTAAGCGGTAGTGGCGCCATCAATTAATTTCATGACTTTCTTGATTCATTATACATTACAAAATAAAAAATAAATGAAACAGTATGTAACGTTTAAAATAAATATTTTATTTGGTTCACATAAACTTTCTGTTAAAATTATAAATATACTGGTCTTTAGACAGTAAAAAATACTCAGTGGTTACTTAGAGTACCCAAGTTGAATTGTAACTTTATTGTAAATCAAAATTAGTCATTGCGACAAAATAAATTAATTCCTACCTATCTAACATAGACTTAAATATTATTTGTTATGTTTTTCGAGCGCCATCATCTAACATATTAAAGGCACAGACATATCACAGTTTGATAACTAATGTTACGTAGAAGAATATATTAATTTAATTATTTACACTTGAAATTCTTGAAAACAATATTGACAACATAATTCTGTGCACAAGAGACATCGACAACATCGCTACTAGATGGCGCTTAAAAAAGGTAATTCACTAATCAGGGTTAGAAGCCCTGTTTCGCATCTCTAAAATGTCTGCCTGCTGGGAGATCTTCGAGACACGGCACTTGAACTAGATTAAAGTAGATGTGGCCCATGAGATGCGAGGCCGACGTGTTAGTGGTCTTGAGGCAGTCGAATAGCATATCATCGCAGATGCAGTGGGACTTGCTGTAGAGGGAATTGTTGGTGAGGTTGTAACGCTGCGAGAAGGCGCGCACTTTTGTAGGGCAGAGGTCATGCGTCCGACAGCAACGGTCAAGCCGCCGGTCAGCCCCCAAGTCGTGGTAGTCAGCCGCTATATCACCCGTGCCGCACCACTTTGTGCCTGTAATACACATAATAAAAACACGTTTTACTGACAAGACCACCAAAACAAACATACATGAAAATCACTTCATCAAAAATGGCAGTTCTGTTAAAAGTATCGGTTAATGTTTAAAGTGATATGATTTATCACCAATAGGTGACAAATCATTTTTTTTCAATAATAGCAATGATATTTTAACATCACTTGGACTTGACTAATAATGCTGTGCTGTATGGATACATCTTTGGCGCATGCCGCATTGGCTATGGACACAACTATGGGTCCTGGGTTCGATTCCCGTAAATAATTGTTTCTTAGGTATTGCACACGCAGACGTAGACCTTAAACACTTATCACGAGAAACAATAATTAAAGTCGTACCAGGTATAATCCCTTGCAGCAGGGTAAGGGGGCTGCCGCCGAGCAGGCCGGCGTGCGCGCCGCCCGCGTCGAGGCGCGCCTTGGCGGCGCCCGCGCTGCCCTCGGTCCGCCACTCGCCCGCCGCCGCCGTCGCCGGCACCCGCGCAGTCTCGTCAGACGCCTCCACGCCTTCCACCTGCAACGAAACGGGAGTGTGTTATTGCTAATCCTTTTTATAGGCATTATTATCTGTAATCTTCCTCCTCGCTGGCCTCGATGGCGCAGTGGCTAAACTGTTCGCCAGAATTTCAAAAACCCGGGATGGGTTCAATTTCCGGTCAAGTCAATTTAGTAAACTACATTTTTTAAGTTGTCTTGGGTCTGGGTGTTCTGGGTCGACGCCCCCAGTTAATTATCGTCATCTGGTCTGGTACTGATAGTACTACAGGGGTACCGTTGAGACCAGATTGATTGGTGTGATTGTCTAGCGCATTTATTTATAATTATTATTTATTAGGTATCTTACATCTGCGAGATCAGAGAGGTCGCATGCATTAGGAAGGAGTGCGCTCTTCTCTTGAAGGTCCCTAAGTCATAGCCGTCAGGAAATGCTGCCGCGGCTAAACCGTTCCACAAAACTGAGGTTCGTGGAAGAAAATTCCGCGAGCATCGCATAGTGTTTGATCGCCCACCATTATGATGGATGGAATGACAGCCGCTTGCGTGTGGTTCGATGTAAGAATTAAACCGCATAAAGTATTGATCAGTTCCTCTGAAGACCCCCGTGATAGATGCGGTAGGTAGGTATATGAATACAACATTCAAGTGATTTAATCGTATTGTGCATTGTGTGTTTTCTAAACTGACAAAAACATTTCATATTAGCATAGTTATCGACAAATACCTAAGTATAAACTACTTAATACGGATTAGGTAGCTAGCTCTGACGCGAGTTGTTCAATTATCTTTAAATTATGCAACATGGCATTGGACTTATGAGTCGAATATTACAAAAAGTGACAGTAAGTGAATTAACCAGTAACCTTGATAGAAACCTCCTAAGTGCAGTGCAGCTATTATAAAACATGACTAGACGAAAACTTTAGAGTTAGACCAATAAGCAGAACGATGCTAAACTAGCTTTAGTTGAATTGAGATCATTTTGATGCCAATCACGTACCCTATTGCATAATAAGACTTGAAGCAAATCTTCATGAAACACTTGTCTTCTAAGCGAATATGTACAACTTACATTCAGTGGCAGAAACGTGCTTCAAAGGTCGGCAGCGCACTGTACTCTACTGGTGTTGCAGGTGTCTATAGCTTACCATCGGGTGATCCGTCTGCTCGTGTGCCATAAAAAATACCTCGTAGGTATGTACGTTAATAAAATTACCTATACAAAAACATATCTATTTTAATTAACACGTTTTTTATTTCTTTTAGGCACCTAGCTTGTAAACCATCTGATTGCCCCCTTTGCCCAAGAACCTGGGTATAATAGAGGTACCTATCGTAAACTTGGTGACCCATACTGACCATGGACACCAGATGGAACACCAAAATACCCTAGCCCATAGCATTTCGATAAAATCTTACGGAACCTTCTTTACGAAGGTGTCGTAATTACCTAAGTATACTCAACTCACGTAGGTATTTAGCGCAGTACTTACCAACAAACAATTTTGTATGCCACATACTTTCGCAGAGCAAGAAAGCCAGAAGGTATTTCACTACAGCGACGCTATCCAATACTTAGTATTCCGGGAACAGTGCTGTCCGACTGTTTGTGTACAGTTCCAGCTTACTACGTGTGCGTGGCGGTATTGTGTCGTCACTCCTCAGTATTCGGTTCCATCTTAGGACTTGAATTCACTTTCATCAATCAATTGCTATTCATTGAAAGTACGGTTAACGATTTGATTCTTCCGGCCCTCAAACGGGAACAAAATAGGCGAACATTTTAACTAGGTACTTAACTAGTTTAATTTGGAAGCGTTTAACCTTATATTAGGTGACGACACGGTTTTAGAACTCCCTAACAGAGAAGATCAGGTAACGTCACTCGTTATTTTGTATGGGGAGTCGAAATTTTATAGAAGAATTTTGAAAAGTTGTTATATTCGTAAATGAATAAATTTTCGTGGCTACTTACGTTCTCGCTATAGTCATTTAAACTGCCTGACTACAAAAACCAATCTACCATCTACTTCATAAAGCTGAGAGATTCTTGAAATTTTAATATCCTAAATAAAGCTCCATCCATCAGAGCTATCGAATAGGTAAACTTATTAGGGAAATTAATTTCCATCCAGATAGCTCAAAGCGTTGAAAGTCTCTCTACAATAAGGCATTAACTGTACTTTATTGGATAATTTCATATAAGATAAGTAAGTATCATTACCTCCAATATTAGCTATTGCATGATGCAATGATAGCCAGTTAAGCACAACACTGTAACTTTCACGATTTCCCCAAACGACGGGGAAAGCTCCATACACGACTGAACGAACATGGGACCCAGCCTATCTCACATACTGATCGCTGTAATTTGCTTAGATACTTTGCTTGCTTTGTAACTACATAACATGTTCTGTATAACATGATACTTTCATATTACGTGATGTTATCTACTAAGCAAGATAATCTGGTTGAAACTTGAGATGGTCTCATTCAACTGTCTTTAAGCGCTCTACTTGATAGTTTGGAGATCTTGTATAGGCAGATGCGTAACGTAGTTGATGCGGGCGGTTCGGCTCGTCCTCTTTGGTCAAAGCAGAAATGAGAAATTTCAAGTAGGCACAGGCAGGATATGTGTAAGTCCGGTATTGGTGAGAGGTACTACCTACCTACCCTGTGGCATGGCGCGTTTAGAACAATTGCCAAGTTCTGATCTGTCGTGAGATAGTACCTACATGAGCGTGTCCACTACATTGCAGTTGTGGCTCGCTCCTCAGCATGCGTTCCCGTGGAGAACGGTATTATCGGGTGTGCGGTCACGTCACAGCACCTAGGTACAGTTGTGCCAAGAGGCAGAGACACCTTAATTAGGCAGATCCAAAATTCGGGTATCTACAATTGACTCCAGGGCTCTTCGCGTCTCACGTCAAGTAGGTGTGACGTACCGTTGCAAGTCTAACAACGTCACGCGGCGTTGCTCGAGTTGACACGCTTTATGCACCAGAAACAATTGATTTTCTGCTGTCTGTCAGCCTTTCAAGGTTCCCAAATCACACTAAATGGATGTTGCGAGACAAAATGTCACAAATGATGATGAGTATCATCATTACGGACCAAAGCTTTTTTGCTAATTGAGCAATTTTACCATGCATCACGGACCAAGGTAAACGCATACCATCAATGAGCCCCACGCTTATTTGACACCGAAAGTACTTAGGTATAAACCACCTTCCCTCCACCAGCCGACACCTAATCCATCCAAACCTATCGGCATACGGACCGAGTCTAGAAGGACGCTCACCAGGTACTTACTCGCTTAAGGCTACAGTGGACTAGGTTAGGGAAAAATCGTCCGAGAATTTAAAGATTTTTTTGCTCTAACCTAACTTCACCAATATTGTTTCGTTTCAGAGTTTAGTCAGTTACTTATAAGTAGGTACATATATCACCACAAAAACATTGGTTAGGTTAGAACAGTGACCGGCCAAAAATCTTGAAAATCTCGGGCGAGTTCTTTAGTCGGGCGAGTTTTCCTCTAACCCCATGGACGTACCTGTTGGCATTGCCCCATGAGCTTGATCATCTGCGGGAAGGTCACGCCGTAGGGCCGGTTGATGCGGCTCAGCTGCTTCAGCAGGCGGCCCGTGTCGTCTTCGTCGCTGGAAAATTAATTAGGCATTGGTTAGTTATGTTTTTCTCTATCATCATAAATGGTGTAAGTTTTAAAAGGCCGGGAGTGCACTTGCGACTAGCTGCTACACAGGTACGTAGGCTCCATGATCAAAATATATCTTTTATATGATCATCTGCTTTGCCAATTAACACTGCATAGGAATGTCAGCTGATATATCTTATGTCTATTTATTTTATGGCCACTTATTTACTAAGTAACTATAAAGACGTAATTTTGCTAAGTAAGTAGGTATATTTGCTCAGTAAGCAAAAAAAAGTAGATTAATAATGTAGGTAACGTGGGTCTAACAGTGAATCAGCAAAATTCACATGAGTAACTTATAAAAACCTCATCGGTCATCGCTTAGTATGTTAGGTTTTAAAAGAAACTTGCAGTATCTGTATACGAGTATAAAGTAATCCGCGACCCGGTTTTTCTCTTTCCAGAAGCCTAGTGATCCGAATCCGGTAAGGTCGCGGTGATATAACGCCGGACGTTGACCCTGGCTTCACTTTCTCCCGGCGCGAGTTACTCGACCGGTCGAGTGGGAAGTAAACAAAGCATGGATCAAGAGTGAGGCAACCAGACCAACTGTGACATGACTCCATGTTAACAATTCTTCGATGTGAATAGATAATAATGTATTAGGGTGAATTTCAACAAACTACATTTTTGCCTAATTACGGTGGCGAATTTTTAAAACCACTTTACATACATTTTATGGGAGGCACATAATAGAATAAACATTGTAGTATTCAAAAATATAGGAGGCATAAAAATATTATAATTATTTTTAGAGATATTTCAATTTGAAATTTTTACAAGCCACCGTAATTGTATTTGAGCCACCGTAATTTAATCCCTACCACCGCGATTATTTTAAGCCAGCGAAATTATAATAAATAAACAATTTTATTGTTTAGTTGTCATTTATTGAATTAAATTATTAAAAACCTGAGTTTAATTAGATATAATATATGACATGTAGCTGTATTGCAATCACGTTAATATAGGTACACATTAGTTGATGTTAATTAATGTAACCTGTATGACTTTTTAATAAAGGTAATAGTCGTGTAGAATATGATCAGTTTTTAAGTTGTTGCATAGCAATAGTCGTAAGGGGGGGGGGGGGGGGGGAATCAGGGTATGGTCTTAGTGGGAATTACTGTTAGTAAGTGAGAACGGCATTGCCAATAAAGTGCTAAGAAACCATCTGCAGTGCTAGTGGCGGAACACCAAGTTTAAGCAGAGCCCTAGCCAGTCCAAGTCACCTCACGTCACCGTCGTTCCTCCTGGAACCGTTCAACCACACGGCCGCCACCTTGAGGTGCAGCTGAGCTCAGGTCGAAAGGCGAGTCTTCTGCGCCTCCAAACCGAACCAAACTCACAAGAAAGGAAACCCGAAACAAAACCGAGCACGCTTGCAGGCTCCAAGGTGGCAGCCCTACTAGCTTGCTAGGGTATAGTGGATTAATCACTGGCTTACCTGAACCCAGCTGAAGAAACTGAAGAAGTACAAAACCGGACCGATAAAGCTACAACGACCTTTGGCATGAAAATACGGTCACGAATAGCATGTTGGAATGTGCGAACACTCGGCGAGGATAGCCGACTAGCCTAAGTGGAAGCAGAAATGCTTAGATACAAGCTGCAAATACTCGTCCACAGCAAGTGCGTAGGAATGGATTCGGAGAACTGGGAACGTCCAGGGGCCTTACTTTTTTTTAATCTGGGAAGGAGGATGAAGAAGGCGTAGGTACGTGAAAACGGCGTAGGATTCCTCCTTTCTCACGTTGCGACGAAGAGCCTACTGGACTGGAAACCCATCTCAGAGCGAATCATCACGGCCCGATTCAACAGCAAAGCTCGCAAGATAATCGACCTGGCCGACGCCTTTGGGCTAAAACTGCGAAATCGCTTTTCCGCCCTCGAAAATGTCTCTACACTTTCTGTCAACGCGGAGTGGAACCATATCAAAATGGCCCATACAGAGACTAACTCCGCCGTCCTTGGACACAAAACACATACACGCGAAGACTGTATGTCTCAGAAAACCTGGAACCTGATTGAGACAAGACGGGAACTCCATCTTCAACTCTCTCTCCATCCAAAACTCAACAACCTCCAATACCGACAGATTCGCAGAAAAATTTACCGCAGTACCCGTCGTGATCGCCGATTGTGGGCTGACAGTATTGCCGAACGAGCTTAACGCACTGACAATGCCAGTAATCTCAGGGAGATATATAAGGCAACATTGATGTTGTCTCCCCCTACAGGAGGAAAAGTATTGAAGGCCATCCAATACCCGAAAAACGGGAAAGCCCTAGGAGTGGACCTCATCACAGCGGAAATGCTAAAAGCTGATGTCTGGACCGCTGCGAACGTGCTGAATCCCCTCTTGAAGAACAGCTGGCTGGCCGAAGAGGTGCCCAAGGATTAGAGAAAAAAAAGGATTTCTCACCACCGTACCCAAGAAGGGACACCTTAGTGAATGTGGCAACAGGAGAGGCATCACCTTGCTCTCAATTCCTTTTGAAGAGCTCTCTTGGATCATCCTAGACAGACTATCGTATCGAGGGCCGTCGAAGCTCTTCTTCGCAAAGAGCAGGTTGGCTTTCGACCCAACCGATCGTGTACTGACCAGATCAACACCTTGCGAATAATCTTCAAACAGGCATCAGAAGGGAAATGTATGTGACCTTTGTGGATTTCGAAAAAGTCTTTGAAACGCTATCTAAAATGAAACGTTATCTGGTGGCTCGTGAAATCGGAGTTTCCGAGAAGATCACCAACATAATCAAGGCCATCTACTGGAACTATTCCTGTAGAGTCGAGTCGAGACGCATGAAGGCCTCGTCTCGGAGGACGTACCAGTTGATCCGGAGGTATGTCAGGGGTGTCTCCTCTCGCCTCTCCTCTTATTTGTCGCTCTGGATGGCATTATGCATTAAACCTAGAACAAACGCTGAGGCATAGAGTGGGGACTGTCCAACGTATTGGAAGATTTGGACTATGCCGATGACCTTTGCCTGTTGAGCCACACACGAGCTGACATGCAGGCCAAACTGGACGACCTTCGACGAGAAGCTCGGGAAATGGGTCTGAAGATAAACATCCCAGACCCAGGAAATGAGATGTGGAGTGACAAGTTCTTCGCCGTTGCTCATCGGCACAAAGGGTGTGGACAGAGTCCAGAAATGTACTGTAATTAGTAGAAAATCAATTTCAGTGGCACTGTACAATTACGGTGGCGCTATATTTCGCCACCGGAGCCACCGGGATTGCACCACCGGACTTAGAAACAGTAACAAAATTGGTATTATAAAAAAATATATTATCCCACCACTAACTTACAGTCTATAAATATGACAGTTAACTTAATCTCAATAAGCTATAAAACTGGATTTCATGTAAAGGAGAAAAGACAGCTCAAAATACATGCCACCGGTATTGATGAAAAACGTTCTCCTGCGCCACCGCAACTAGTACTTACTTGTTTGGCGGGAAAACGATGACAGCGCGCCGCATGTCCTTTAATCCCGATCATGGGGACACACTGAGCGGTAGGAGGAAGCAGAGCTCGTGTCTCCCAAAGCACATCGTGACAAGTAAAGAAGGATTCAAAACGCGCCACCGTTATTGCTATTTTCCGCGGGACATTTTTGAGATCGATATAAAATTCCAATTATTAATATTTAAATAATTCTGTTTGATTAATTTGAAGTCTCGTCTATTGTATTTTAAGTGTACATTATTTTAAAGTTACAATTATTCATCAAAAACTTACAATAACACTTTTATTGTAAACTAATGCAATTCGGACAGTCCACCGTAATTAGAATTTAGGTCTTCCAACATTTTTTAAACTAATAAATACATATCTAAAGGCTAAAACGCTGATGACATGTCATAAATAATAGTTCAAATATTTACCAAAAAAATAAAAACTGTTACTAGTAGCTCTCGATACATCGATTTTCAGCTCCGCCGCTAAAAAAAAGTGCTTGGGAAAATCACCCATTAATAGGAGAAGAGATTGACGCAATGGTCGCGCGGTCGATCCCCGCACCAATTCAAAATGTTTGTTGATGAAACTGATATTTAAAGATTATTGTTTGCTAATTTTCGTTTGCATAGTTAATGTACAATTTGGGACCAGGAAACTAAATTGCTCCGAGTTGCCTGCGTGTTATGTGGCCATGCTCTGTGCAGAAGCCGCTCTAATACGAGTATTGGTCAATGTTTTGTTTCGCATTAGCATGTGAGTTTCGCATTCACGGATCTCTGGCAACTAATTGACTAAGCCAATGTAGGTTATGCAAGTGGCAAAATGATGTGTCGATGGCCCGGTGATAGATGTATAGTGTAATATGGCGAAACATGTTTGCTTCTTCTTCGATGATGGCGATAATTTACGTTTTTCCCTGTCTAATACTTCGCCACTCGGAAGCCTGCACAGCAGGATGAAGACGTTTTCTAAATAGCAGAAAAATATTCGTACTTAACCAATTATTGGTCATGCAAAAAGCGGCCCGGGCGGGTCATAGTTCCCTTATGTAAGTAAATATTGGATTACTTACTTAGTTATAGGCCACAGAACTTAATCCAATTTTGCACTTGCCCATTTAGGGCATTGACCTCGATGTTACCACTAGTATTTAGGATAAAGGTGCGTTAGGTGCGATTGTGGTCAAGCGTTACCCGGTACCCTAACAAAAATTAAAAAATACTTTCTTGACGCATTATTACTATTTAAAATGCTGAGCTATGTCTATGGATTTCCTCAATCCTGAATTCATCACGTAGAGAAGCGCCGAACATAGCTCTCTCTATAGCCTGCCGGGCTCTTTGACACTAGTGGTAATGGGTGAGGCTATGTACAGCAGTGGACGTCTCTATCTGATGATGATCACTCATAAGTACATAGTTAGTGGTATTTATTTATTTAAAACTTTAACACAGAACTTTGTACATAGGGCGAAGTAGAAAGGACAAAGGTGGTAAGTATTAAGAAAACGTTGAAGAAATAACTTTTTGTATAGATCTGTTGCTATGCAGACGAAGCGAAGAGACCGCGTTGATAGGGTCACGGGCCGGTCGCGACGATCGATCGATAAAGATCAATAAGTGATCAAAATGGCGATGCGAGTTCTAAGAACGGCGAAACAGATTCATGAATATCGTCAATTAAGGTAAAGGCAGCTAATTCCGTGGGGTTCTAAAAATGGCTGGTAATTCCGTGGTATTTAGAAAAACGGTATTTTCATGCAATTCATAAGCTATTTTAGTCTCTAAGATGCTTTAATCAATCAATAATTTATCTATACATGTAATACAAGCATGAAACCGATTTGGTATTTGTACGTTTTTAAATAATTGGTCAGTTTTGCGCCAGCAGCAGGCTGGAACGCGCGCTTCATACAATACGGACCATACGCACGTGAGTAACACGATTTTTTAAATAGCGTTTTAAAATAGTTTTATACTGTTGTCAGTTTTTGTTAAGATTCTAATTTAAAAAGGATAATATGCTTTATCGAAAAAACTTCAAATTCTAATATTATTAGTATCAATTAAACAGAAAATAATTGATAAAAATACCACGGCATTAGCAGCCAATTATTTTGCCAGTTCCTAATTACCGATGTATACCACGCAATTGCAATTTATTAGAGGTATTTTGTTTTTCTTATTTTGAAGTCAGTTTTATGATTCCGAATTCAATGTTAAAGTTCTGACCACATAAGTAGTCTTTAATTATAAAAATCTATCTCCGTGGTATACTAACATCTCAAATTTGCTAGTTACAACAGATTTAAGATAGGCTATTTAGGTATTTTCTTAATTCGTTGTTAGCAAAAGTAGGCACAAAATTTTAGGTCAGAAATGTTTTCTGATGTAATCCACTGTATGTTTTATATATATTTTGAATAACAATGTAATTAAGCAATAATGCGTTATAAATTAAACTAAAAATTGTGTACTTTTCATTACTCGGAATAAGAAACCTTGATTTAGTATCACGAAACCCTATTCCGTTGTATATCAATCGGAATAAGGTTATATGAGATCCTTATTCCGTGGTATCAATAAACGTTAAATACAGTATGTTCATAATCTTACTCAATTTATTAACTAAATATTATTGCTACTTTACATCTCTTGTGTGATTTTTATATTTGCTCTTATGAATCGTATTTTTAGGGTTCCGTAACCAAATAACGAAAACCGAAACCCTTGCAGATTCGTCAAGTCTGTCTGTTCGTCCGTATGTTATAGCCATATTTTTCCGAAACCATTAGTTATAAGTACTGTTCAAACTAGGCAGGTAGATGTATTCTGTGAACCGCATTAAGATTTTAATGCAAAAAAGAAAAAAAATGGGTTTCCTATACACAGGCTGTATCAGTGAACATTTACATCCTTGTAGAAGGTGGTTATAATAATAATAAATAATAATTTTACCAAAATGATTATTAACATCATTTGAGCGATAGTGACTATCACAAAAACAATAGGTAATAATCATTGCGATTGAGGTCCGAGTAACAGGATTATTTTACCTACTCCTTTTAGCAGGAGGGAGAAAGTGAAACTTGAAGAAATAAATATTAATATTATATATACAAATAATAATTATTATTATCTTTACTTGCTTAAAACATGGTATATAAAGTTATATCAGTAGAATAAGTGCTTATGTTTTGCTTAAAAAACTTGCAAATTTACAGTTCGTGTTACATTGGTAGGTGGGTACAACCTTACATTAGAACAGTTATTAAAATATTTATATTACAATTAATAGGTTATTAAGTCGATTCTCACCCATACTCAGACGTGAAAAAAACACACCTTAAATTGGTCCCGAAAACTCGTACATTTTCCGAAACCACACTTACTACTTTGATTATAATTATAATGTATATATAACATTACTACCCGTGCGGATAAACATTGGTATTAGAAATGGCGGCGCCACTATTTACTTCTCGCTTGTACACTATTAGCGTCTATACTCGCACACGTGAGCACTTATACTTATATTTAATTATAATTTTACATACTTAGTATGCTGACGGTAACAGCTCAACCGTCCGCCATTTCTAAGTCCAATATTTATCTGCACGGGCTGTAAACAATCAAAGTCTGCCCAACAGCTGATCAGTTAAAGCAACGACCCGCCCGAGCCATCCATTCATGCCTACAAACTAGCTGTGCTTGTAAGATTTTACCTTATTACAATGATGGATATGGATTTTAGGCTGATTCGTGATTTAAGTGTCAATAGTGATGCAAATTGTTCGAATTACTCTTGTATCGAGTGCTACAGGTGAAACTCATTCAATAAAAAATCTCTCAACCTTTGTTATGAAGTCGGTTCAACTCTTTCGAGACTCGAATCTAGGTTACAAACCATAATCTACCCAAGTTAACTGGGACTCGAATGAAATAACCACGACGGTTCTTTAACGCCTTAAGTTTCATTTCTGCAAAGCCACGAGCTAAGAGCTAAGTGCTCAAGGAACTTGATTGTAAATGAGCTGAAAACCGAAAGTTAAGTTAAATATAGCTCACATAGCTGGCCAATTTTTTCACTAAATGCTAAGTCATCATGAAGTCATCAACATGCGTACAAAACATACATAAGCGAGCTAACTTACGAGTAGATTACCTTTTGCTGTTCAATACACACCAGTCCTTACGAATTTAAAAAAAGTAATATTTACTCGATAAATCGTTTGTGTGCGAACATTTTACTCGAGTTTTATCACTAGGTTGCCTAACAACGGCGCGGCTTTGATTGATCGGCCAATAGTCGGCCACATGGTCGGGTAGGCGCGCGCGCGCCTCACTCACACAGCTCACACTGGCTAGCTGTGTCACAGAATACTTAATAGTACAATCGTTTGGTGATTCTATATCGGAAGAATCTCTTTGGGTAATGTGTTAGGCCCTATTTAATTGTTACCTTGTCTCTAAGATTGATTTTAATTATGTTAGTTAATCCAAATGATAGTAATGGTATCATTCCTCATAATAGTGTGATTTGTTTTTTCGATCAATATTGCCAAAAAATTACAGCATAATTAGTCTAATGGACGAAGCAAAATGATGAATGAGTGATTTAAGATGACTTTTAATTTTATACGAGGTTATTATTGGGTTATAAATGTCACCGGAAAATAACAAGACTCGTAAGTTGATCAATTTTCTAGGTAGTTGATCAACTCTCGGAAAATAATAAACGGCAGTGGAAATGTACTATTTAACGCATTGAATTTTAGGTAATTGGTCAACTTACGGTACCTAGCCGTAATTTAATAATTAACTATATTGCTACAAGTAAAATCCCATCATTGCCCAGTGTACTATTTGACGGTACACTATTATCCGTCACTTAATACACTTTTCTCTGATTGGTCGACAGCATTAGCAGGTATAAAATCACGTGAGTCTATTAACCAATCAACGTACACCTTGCCTTTGTCAGATGATTTAACGGCAAGACGCCGTAAATTAATCAACTTACTAAAATTAAATGCGTTAAATAGTACATTTCTACTGCCGTTTATTATTTTCCGAGAGTTGATCAACTACCTAGAGAATTGATCAACTTACGAGTCTTGTTATTTTCCGGTGACATAAATATCAGTGTTAAGTGTGTTATTGACTAAATTAGTATTATATTGAAAATCTCTTATTGTGGTTATAAAGTTTTTTAACTAGATTTGTAATAAAAAAGTACAAATATAATTCTTATTTTAAAATAACAATTGTTAGATTGATATAGTTAATTTAATAGTCTAGAAGTTTTTAAATATATTTCCGCAAATAAAATTGTTTACTTTAGTCGATTTTCCGCCTAAATTTAAAATAATAGTATTTAATATTTATTATACGGCCATGCCACATGGACGGAAAGTACTTTTAATTTTGTAAATGGAACATTTTACTGAAAAAAGACATTATTTAATTTTCAAAAACTGTTTAAGTAATCTGCATTCATAGATTTTTAAATAACTACACGGTTTACTTAGTATTGAAAATGTTAAAATTCATAGTCTTCCAATTATTTCAGACGCTATATTATTTAGCAACAAATAATCCTTATGATACCTTTTAGACTACTGGCCCGTGTTAAAAAAATGATGGGTCATTTGAACCACCAGATGACCTATGTAGAACGATATAAGAGCATAAAATAATAAGATTCAGCACTATGCCGTCACTTGTAAGCTGTCCAACTGAGGACCACAGAAGAGAGGGGGTTGCAACCCTTGGTAGTTACACGGTAATTTTTTTCTCATGATTCGATTCCCGGTTTAACCATGTAATTATTTGAAAATGCATAAATGCAGTTTAAATTGATTTTGTAAGTAAAATAATGTCTTTTATCAGTAAAATGTTCTAAAAAATAAAAAGTACTTTTCCTCCACGTAACATGACCGCGGGACGCCACTGTATAAGATAATATATTATGGTAATTAAGGTATTAAGGTATGTTGGTGCCATTTATTAGTTGTAATAATTATAAGGATAGTGATTGCGACTGATTTGAACACTAAAAACAATAAATAGGCTTTATTTTTTTAACATGATGTATCATTCTCCCTATCTCTTTTTTCTTCATAATTTGATCACTCGGAATTAGCAACCAAATACCACGGAATTAGAGTTTTTACCACGGAATTAGATGCCTTCGACTTTTTTATATTTTTTAATTAATTAATAATTTTAACGTACATTTTTAGTCTAACTGTGAATATATTTCAATAAACAGATAAACAACCTTTCTAATAAAAATATCCAGTTCTTCAGAAATAAATAATAAATACTTAATAATGAATGTTGTATCTAGTTTTGGCAAAAATACCACGGAATTAGCCGCCTTTACCTTAAGTGGGCGAAATTACGAAGGCATATTTTTCTAGCGATCCATTGTATGGAATCCGATAGACAGGAGAATAAAAACCATGATGTCTTTATTAGTGTGCCTACCTACTGGAGGTGAAAAATAAAAAAATCTGCTGTTTATATAAGTTCTTTTCATGAAATAAAGATGGTATGAGTACAAAATCCTACCATGAATATGTTTCAGAGATTACATGCGTTCAAAAACAATAACAAGTAATTGTAAACAAACACATAAAAACATGATGACCATGTTGCATGTTCGTGAACTTCATCTTCCACCATAGTTATTCAGTTATTAACATTTCTGTACTATTTATAAAGAGATAACTTCTATAGACAACGACAAGGCTTATAGGTAAACCGAAAACACGAAACGCTTGCGCGATGTAATTTAGCACAGCGCCATCTATTGGTTTATTTCTGAATTACGTTCCCGAAGCGAAGTGAGGGCGGCCACTAGTCATGAAATACAGGTTTTGGGTACAAAATACAGTAGCCATGAATATGTTTCATAGATTACATGCGTCCAAAAAACATGATGACATGTTGCATGTTCGTGATCTTCATCTTCCACCATAGATATTCAGTTAACATTCAAGGGATAAAGCTAAGCAGTGACTAATAAACTACACGACAACGACGAAGAAAATAAGAAACAATGAATGAATCTTGTTCTATAAGTTGACCCGGTGCTCGATGCAGTCGTTGCATAACGCATACGAGTATAAGTAGTCTTATTTGCTCATACGCTTAGCATATTCTGCAATGCCAAGCAAGTTTGCCAGTTATTTAATGAGACAAACCGAATCTGCAAATAAGTATACAGTACTAGCGGCCGCCCGCGACTTCGTCCGCGTGGAAAAGTAACTTTTTACCCCCCTTTTAACCCCTTACAACCCCCTTTTAGCAATAAAAAGTAGCCTATGTTCTTTCTCAGGGTCTAGATCATCTGTATACCAAATTTCATTTAAATCCGTTCAGTAGTTTTGGCGTGAAAGAGTAACAGACAGACAGACAGACAGACAGACAGACAGACAGACAGACAGAGTTACTTTCGCATTTATAATATTAAGTATTAGTATTAAAGTATTAACTACATGAATCATCATAACAATCAAATCAGATGATAAATCATTGTAGGAAGAATGAAGTTGAGAAAGATTTACGCGGACTCCAGGCTGATGTTGATTGGCAGGAGGTGGCGCAGACCGTCCTAGACGGTGGCTCTTATTATTGGAGGCCAAGGCTAGTGAGCCTTAGGGTCGTTTCGCCAGCCCAGTTAATTAGATCATTTTGACGATTAAAAAAAAACCAGATCCAGAACCTCAAAAAAGGTTGTAGACACAGATACGTAGCTCTCTAAAGGTCTTTCAAATTGCATCAATCAGAAAATCACTTTTGTATAGGAAAATGACTATTTGTATGAGATTAGATGCCATGCGCGGTGATTAATAAAAAAACTGGGACGGAACGAAGATCGCCGGATGCGTTACAATAATCATCTCAGTATCACAACCAATCAAACCATTTGCCAAGCTGATTAAAAGCTGATCGGCGACTTTAAGTAATTAAAAAAACGTACGTTTCCGCAGGCAATATTGACGGGAAACCATGAATGGAGCCGTAATTTATACGACGCCGGCGCTTTCTCCATAAACAAAGATGTTAGAAACTTGCGGGTCCGGCGCACTGCGCAGGCGAGCCCGAGGATGCTTTCCCAAAGATAATGAAAGAGAATTCATGTTCCCAGCATTAGGTAATATTTTAGATTTATTTTATAGATGCCGTCTATTTTTTAGGGGATTGGATTCGAAATGTCGTTGAACAAATTAAACTGTATAAATGTTGTTCAGAATGGCTGGTAGAGATATGTAAATGTTCACAGCGACACCCTCTGTATACATAGAAAGAGTATAATAATTTACTGATAAAATTATTAACCTACATCAAATATTTTCGAGTAGGTATGTAAATTGGTGCAGACGCAATGTTTAACATTACGTGCTACGAGATTTCGTAGCAGACTACGACTACGAATGTCCGTAAAAATACTTTACAAGTGCGGTACATTAAACTGTAAGAGTATTCTACAACAGCATGCGCTGTGTTTCGCTGAGTGAGTGAGGTAAACGGAGGTCCAAACGGAGGGGAAGGGGAGTTGTCTACGCACTGTGACTTCAGATGTTATGGACACCCATGATAGGCGGCCATCACTAATCACATGTGATATTTTTTTATGTGGCAGATGATACCCCAATTCTCAATTCTTACTTGACAGAAGAATAATTACCTTAGTGTCAGTTTCATCAGCTGTTTCGTGTCGTACTGCAGAAGTAGATCGCGTTACAGTTTGCATTACTAGATCTTCACTATTGCACTTGTATGTCTCGTTACGTAACATATTACATTTAAATACCTACTAAGTATGTTACCACTGTAGAGAAGCAAATAGATGTGCATACCTACCTTCATCGTTAAGTGTTATTTCTTGTAATAATATTTCACACAACATCTCATACATTAGGCTGACTATGTACCTAAGTAGCTTAAGCACTTGTGATATCAGACAACAGATTTTCACAGATTTATTACTTAAAATATACTAAAGAAACACAAATGTTCATCACCCGAATGTTTGTCCAGGGTGTCTGCCTCATAGGCCTTCTCTGCCTTTGGCGTATGAGGCAGGGTCACTAGAAAATGCGCCATCCGGTCGCATTTGAATAATATGAATAATTTCTATATTTTAATATATATCCGTATCCAATCCGTATCCGAAATACATACCTATATCATATCCATAATATCCCTGATATTGACCAATGCATGTTTCTTAATCTGATAGCTAAGTAATTGTATTCTGATCCTTATCTAAATTACGAGAAAGTACACTATAAAATGCAATTAGTTGATTAAAAGATAAGTAGAAAATTATACAGCTTGAAGTTTGTATGATTTACATCACAAAACAGAATTATTAAATGGTTTCTAACAATCACATAATGATAGTACCTACAGATCTTCATTGCACAGAAGGCTGCATATACAAATACCTATATATTTGCCTTTTTGTAATATTGCACCACCTACCCCTTTTTCTGTTTATCAATTATGTCCTTTGCCCAAAGGTTGTCTGGTAGAAATTCCTTTAAATGATAAGACCACGTTTAAAGAAATTCTACATTTCTGTAAAGTCTAGTTCTTAAGTTGTGATTTTTGTGCAATAAAGTAATATCTATCTATCTACGTGCACGGATTCGAACCCACTTACTACCTCCCAATCAGACAGGCGCACGCTACACACAATGAGCTACCACCACTAACTAACAACATCAATAAACATTAACAACTCTCGTAATGAAATAAATCAAAACGCCCATCATACTTAAAGCGACGTAATAAAACGTTAATTACATAAGGGCCATTAGCATTCATCATAATCGCACGCGCAGGAGCAAAAAGTTCCTAATCTAGCGGCGCAAGCGCAGACCCATCATCCTTGGGCTACAAAACGTTACTCAACGGTCACCAGCAATTGACAACATGAGCCCACTTATTAAAATAACCACACACTTAGGATTTAAGCTAACCAGTCGAAACGAGTGAATAGGTTAATGCCAAATAGCTTAGATTGACTATTTGCGCATTTCAAACACTTGTGGACTGATCTGACCAGTTTGGCGCATTTGGTAGTGACCCTGCCCGCATGTTTCAAGGCAAGACCCTTCCCTAACCTGGAAAACATTTGTGTAATGTTGACCAAAGGGTCTGTCGACTTTTTTTAACTGGGGAAAAAGGTGTTTCAAATAGCGAGAAGAAACAATAATATAGTAGAAAGATTTTTGACTGGCCCTGTTTCGCATTTGGTAGGGACCCTGCCTCATACGCCAAAAGTCGTGGGTTCGATCCCCACCCTGGACAAACGTTCGCGTGATGAATACATTATCAGGATCATCAGGAGGATTTACATCCCCTGTAGTTAGTCTGATATCTGTAACACAAAAAGTGCTTCTACTTAGTACGGAGTCAGCTTTATTTAAACACAAATCTAACTGTGACTCCTCACCACACTTACGTTTGACGTGTCCGGAAAGGGAATCATGCCCACGACTTTTTCCGTGTATAGGTAAGTATTTATGAGGAGCAAGAGAGGCATCTAAACATAACGCAACGATAAGAAAATAATAATTAAAATAAAAAAACATTTCGTCTTTTATTGTCCGACGATCTGGTAAAGATCACCTGAATTCAGATGCAGTGGTCGTCACCTGAGAGCTGAGATGATTATTAGCTTATTACTTATTATCGGTTCAGTAATTTTCAGGTATGAAATATCATATCCATACTAATATTATAAATGCGAAAGTAACTCTGTCTGTCTGTCTGTTACTCTTTCACGCCAAAACTACTGAACGGATTTAAATGAAATTTGGTATACAGATGGTCTAGACCCTGAGAAAGGACATAGGCTACTTTTTATTGGGAAAAAGGGGTCCTCTTTATACATAATATACATTATTTACCTTAATGTGTTTCTATTGTCAATATTATAAAGAGGATAGTTACTAAGCTAAGAGGCTCACGTGCTGTATCTTTCCACGCCAGGATCGCGCGATCTGGACGGATGTGACTCACTCGGGAGAGATTATTGGCAGGCCGAATGTCTTGTGTACAATAAACTGATTCCGAGCTGGGGGGCACAGCGCAGGGGTACTCAGTAGTTTATCTAACTACAACACGTTACTGATAGGAAAGCGGAATGCGATAGCAAAGAGAGGGTTTACAGGCGAGGTGGTAGAGTCCAAAACTGGTCAGATAGGAGGAAATTCGGTAAGAAAAGCCAAATGTTGACATGACGGTTTAACGAATGCGATAGTGTAGATAGCTAGGTGTCAGGTAAATTACTTAGTAGTAAGTAGTAAGTAGGTAGTGTATATTTGCGTTCCTTGGATTCCTCGCCGTATTTACTATTATTATTGGTAGGTACAACTACTAGATATATCTAGTAGGTATGTACCTAAGTACATTTTAAACATTTGACCTCATTGCCCCACCCACATTAGTGTGAGAACACTTGTGTTTGTTCAGTCTCTGGGTGTTATATGTATATTATATGTATTTGAGTATTAAGTAGGTATATTTGTGTTTCTTCCGTTGTCTGATATCTGTAACACAAGTGCTTAAGCTACTTGTACGGAGTCAGGTCAATAGTCAATATATGGAGTGTTGTGAGTTTTATTGATTAGTATTACAGAAAGATAAAAAGTAAGTATTTACTTCTATCTGCTGCTTCTACATTTGGTAATATTTTGTGCAAGTATCTTGGTTAGCTTCACCCTCCTAACGTAAAAAGGGCGCAACAGTTGCCTGCTTGCTGAAGAGTATCGATTTATACCTACTGTGTAAGTATCTGGTGTGTCCGTCCATGGGCAGCTCACGTGTTCGTCCTAACATTCGCGAGCAATTTGTGGAGCGCGGCGCACCACACGGAACCAGCCGCCGCCGTCACGCGACCGCGCCACGAAAGTCGAGATGATTGACCGGATAGCAGATTAACGACGACACGATATTGATCAACAGGGATACACGTAGCGTACTTAAGTGCTTTAAGGAAAATAAACGATAATATAATGTCACTGAAAAATTACCCAAACTGTAAGTTGATCAATTTCCGAGGAAATAACAAACGGTGCTAAATTTTGTTTTTAAGAAAAAGTTAGGCTCAGTGAGATGGTGGTCAGTGACATGGTGACCCCACAGCGCGTTAGCCTATATGGAATCACCAGTGTTCATGTATTAAATGTTGTATGAATTTATTTATTTTTATAGGTACTAAGCTGATAGGTAGGGAGGGTGTCCCAACATACTCATTTAGAAAAAATCCAATTGCACATAATGGATATCGAACCGGGGACCTTCGCTATTGAGGATCGTCAAAAGACGATGTAATACATGAAGTCACAGTTTCACCAAATATTTTGTGTTTTTCCAATATGTACTTCTTACCTACCTATTAAATTAGTTAATGATCATGCGGTATGGTACCATGATTTATGGTCGATGTCATCTAACTCACCAGCTTACGACAGCATACCTTTGTAGCAAAAGCCATTAACTTTCCTTAAACTTCGGCAAACCCGAGTTTCATAACCAAAAAGTACCATTTAATGACTTCATCTTTGCGTAACAATATAACGTGAATTTCGACTACACATTGTAAGTATTTATGCCCATAGAATTATACAATACGACCAATAAGAACTGATTTTATTTTAATATAAAGGCATAATAATATGCAAAATGCTACAGTAGCATCACATATGCGCACGCGCAGGTGCAAATTATATTGAGTTAAGAGCTATTGCATAACGTCGGTCGCCGGCAATTGTTCAATGATCCAATCAGTGACGGATTCGCCGCGCCCCCCATGCGGCGGGCGCGGACGCGGACATCTTGACTTCTCGACACTTCTAGAACGTTGCGATAGGTCTTCTAGAAAGATCTAGAAGTCTAGACTCGTGAAAAGGGGTTCTAAATATCTGAGTGTGTAGTGGTATGGCTGTTTTCAGAAAGTATCAATTAAAAGGTAGAAACATTTACATTGTGCTGCGATGTGTTTGTTGCTCGATTCTCCCCTGTTAGAGTAGCAACACGTTGACGGACGGAAAACAGTGGCAATAATTAAGGAAGAAAAGAAGTTAATATAGACCAGGCCGCACCTTGATATTTACACCTTTTTATGAAAAAAAAATCGACGAATTTTCAAAAGTCCTTGAACAAATTTTGTTCAGAATGGTTGGTTGAACTACGTAAATCATCCCTTTAGCCACATCATTATACACCATTGACTAATACCAAAGCCATATCCAGAACCAGGGGTACCCTTAGACATTAGGGTTCATACAGGCACGTAATTTTTATGTGATAGGTAGCAGACGAGGAGACTGTTCACCTGATGGTAAGCGATTGCCGCGGTCCATAGACTCCTGCAGCACCGGTAGAGTCACAAATGTTTTTGGCCTACGATGAAGCGAGATTTCCAGAAGAAGCCTTCTCACTAGTTTGAAACGTTATGGGATATAAAATTGGTACATACAGGGTGTATCTGTGAACATTTACATCCCTTTAACCACGTGTTCTACCAACCATTCTGAACAACATTTGTTCTATGACTTTTTAAAATTCGCAAAAAAATTTTTCTTCTTTCCATACAAAGTCGGTCACGTGACTTGGTCATTTTGTATGGGGAGTCAACATTTTTTTGGACGAATTTGGAAAAGTTGTTGAATAAATGTTGTTCAGAATGGTTGATAGAACACGTGGTTAAAGGGATGAAAATGTTCACAGATACACCCTGTATTTTACTGGTCTAACATGTCTAATGAAATATAGAAACGTATGTTCCACGCGGCAACCGTGAAAGCGGCCCAGTTACCCGAGTTAGCGAGTGCCGCCGCTGGCTGCGGCGTTACGTATCACGCCGGGCAGCTCGGACCAGTCGTGACGCTCCGGACGAGACATGCGGCTATTTATAGTTTAGACCTTACAGAGGTAAAGCACACACTGACCAGGTGTTGGAACTAGTAGCTATAGGTATTTAAGCGTAAAGCAATATCTATAGGTTTGATCCTCACCCTAAATAAAAATTGTTTGTTCAGTGTCTGGGGGTAATACACCTATGTATATCAGTATCATATTTGTGTTTCTGCTGTTGTCTGATATCTTTAACACAAGTGCACAGAGTTAGGTCAATATTAATATATTACTTATGAGGTGTTAAAAAAATACTTTTCCGCGATCATGTTACGATCATGTTATGTCACTCAAACTGGTACATATTATTATGCAGAAGGCAGAAGACGAAAACCTTCGATGTCAATGTCCAGCCCAAGGTCGCAAAACGTGGACGTTCCACTTGTATGCACCTTCAGTGCGCGCGCGCTTAGATTCCACAACAATCGAGCTCACGGCGCTCACGCGCATTGTCGGCTGATATACTCGCCCGTTGTTGGACTTCCGAACAGACGGACAACAAGGACTACGTTCTCTGAGGTGCTCATTGAGATTATGAAAGATCGTTCGAGGAATATTTATACACTGACACGTGGGAGAGCCACGCTTCGGCATGAATGAGCCGACTCATCCAGATTGATACAGCCATGCCTCACAGAAAAGAGCGGCGAGAAGCAGTCGCTATGTTTCGTCGGATGAGGAAGGGTACCGGAAACCCAATCGGGGGGAAGGGGTTAGAGGTTGGCAGAGTAGTTGTGATTCTACTGGTGTTAAGGTGTCTATGGGGTTTTGGTCATAAGCTCCTATTTAATTATCCTTAATAGGTACCCACGGTCATCATGCTCAAGGAAGACAAACAAGATGAAAGAGTCGCGGGCTTGGATACAAAAAGCTGAGAATGGATGATGTTGGAGGAGTCACAAAAGAAGTTGATTAAATCCTACAGGCAAAAATAATACAGTAGCTAACTATCTATGACAGCTAACACAGCATCAACAGTCGGTTGGACTTGGAGGGCGTTACAACCACAGACATGAATGCAAGTGGCAGCAGACATGCATAGCCTTTGTTTACTGTTTATGTTTCTAGGGATCGCCATTATCTGACTAGAAAGGAGACACCGACCGGTTTCGTTCAAATGCCATTCTTTTTCACAATGGGCAGAATTTATGTCAACTTTCTTATTACTTCTCAGTGTTCTCAGTGCCAGCTAGTTTTCACGAGTTGGTATTTTTAATTAGTTTTTGTTTGGCTGTGTTCATCTCATTGCCGTTTTTCTCATGATAAACGTCTATCATTTGTATGATAGGAATGTAAACGTAAATCCAATAGATCTAGAGTCACTTGTAAAATAGAGCGTAAGTACCTACTTATTATCTTTTAAAAAGTGGAGCCCACACCTGGGTGATTCTTTGGTGTTGCAGATAATGTCCTTAAACGACGGTAATCCCTTACCATCAGGTGATCTGTTTGCTCGTCTGCCCCCCATATCATAAAAAAGTCAGTGTCGGTTATTGTCTCTCCTGAAAAGCTTTCTAAAAATGTTTACATGGAGATGAAACTCGACTCGTACGGCAATCTACATCTAGGTAGCGCACTCCTGACTCTATTGGTAATGCATGAAATTGAACACCCATGTGCGGCGGCAATCGCATAACATCGGGTGCTCCGTTCGTAGGACTCCCGATTGTCATATAAAAAAGGCCCAAGATTAAAAAATTACAAACATAAGTAACCAACAATCAACTACATGTCACATGCCCAGCAATCTCTGTGATTGGTCGTTTGATACATAATTCCTGGCTCGCCAAACTTCAATGTGTAACGTCCTTAAGCTATTCAAAAAGATTCCAATAAAATATGTTATAAGCTCCAAGGCCAAACTAATAACTTTATACAAATAGCCTTTTGTCTGTGGTTGCGGAATAATTCAAGCAATTTCGTAAATTGGCCCTTTGATGGATTCATAAAATACCGGTGTCCTAGATCTAGCGAGCATATACTTAGGTACGCGTATGAACGATTCATGTGTGGCATCCAAACATCAAATCTTACTTATTGTTACACATGAAGTCAATAAGTACGTTCGTTGATCGACAGTTGAACGCCAAACGCCCAAAATTATAATTAGTATTTCGGTTTCCTCTCTTACCATGAGACAAAAGAAAAGTCAAAAGGCTACTATTGCACACCTAAACCAACTAACTTTCTGCCTCGCACCACAAAACTAAGGAATGAATGGTCACCTGCGATATTTGCGCGCCCATAGACACCGCAGGACCGCGCGGTAGAGTCACAAATTAATGTTTTTGGCCTACGATGAGGCGAGCTTTCCAGAAGAAGTCGCTTCAGAACCCGGGGTACGATAAGACCATGATTCCGGACTTGGGAATCTGGTAGGTAATTATAATGAAGCACGCACGGACGCCTGACCTGCTTAATTAAATTTATTTGATGTTTTATTACTGTAGGTAATGACTGAATTTAATAATTTAATTTTAATTTGATTGTACCTAATTATCGAATCTATGATAGGTACTTAAATGGTTATACAGCATTGGTTATGTAATACTGTAATGTTGTTTAACTTAATTAATTAAATAATTCGCAACCTTTTTAACAGAGAGGAATCAGATCACCTAAATCCTTGTTACGTTGAAGGCTCCGATATAGCCTAGTGGTTTAAGTACCATTTCAGGGTCCTGGGTTCAACTCCCGGGTCGAGCAAAAAGTATGATTCGATTTTTTTTAAACATAGCTCGGGTTCGTGATCACCAATAGTGTGGTGATTAAGCTTTATCCCATCATAGTAGATTTCTAAGATTGGCCATGGCCTGTAGTGGGACAGTAATCTACTGAAATTTTGTTCATAATGGTAGAGAGAGCACGTTGTTGATTTTTACTGATACAACCTGTATTTATATATTATGTATGACTATGTCGATTGTGACTGTTCGGTCGTGAGTGGTGATACCAATGGCGAGTATCGACCAGGTATAATTGATCCATTAAACTTGCATGGGGGACCTTGCGCACCTGGCGGACGCGGCCCAATCAATCGGACGACAAAGGTCACGGGTTCGATTGCCTGTTCGAGGAATTCGGAGGTGGAGAACTTGAGCACTGAAATCTAGTCCCATTCTTGCTGAAACTCTGGACCAAATAACAAAAGTATTATTAGTCTTGTTACGTACATACCTATGACAGTATATTCTATCTATAGGCTAGATATATTGATAAACATATCAATAAGAAAAAAGTTTTTCGACTACTCAACCAGGATGGGGCGAGGGAAGCATGGGAGCCCTGATTCTGGATCAAGGCCCGTATCCGGTTAGTAGTTCTAACTACTGAAAAACAAGTCTACATGTTTCTAAACGGACAATTCTATCTATTCTAATCTTTAGCCTCTCTGGAGTTTTGTATGTCTTTGGGTAGCAATGATCTTAAAAAGAGATGACCTATAGTGCTCGTCTGCCTCCAATTTCCATAGAAAAATACTGCAAACTTGGCTTATCATCATCATCATCTTACTGCACTATTCCTAGGTTATCTTGGGTCGGAACAGTAGATATGTCTCCATTACCAATCCATTCTTTTTTCTCTGAACTTGGCTTATTTTCAGTGGCAGATGAGCTAACGGATGACCTTATGGTAAGCGACCGCAACACCATCACTACCAGCAGGTCATCTGCGATATAAAGCGGTGATAGATAATGAAGTCACGCGTCTACTTAGCATGCGCGGCGCAAGAGTCGCGGTGGTCTCAGCAGTCACGCACGTGTCGCAAGCGCACAACTCAGTATTCACCACCACTTCTGACGTTAGCATAGCATTGAAGATTTAATAGGCTTAGCTTGTACAATCTGTTTGAATATCAACTAGTTACGCTTCCCTCCGTAGTCCGAACTTCGATTGAGTCTACAAGTACGAGTAGGTATAATACGGTAGGTAACACTTATTTGTCAAATAACTCGTAGTCTTCTTTACTGATCGAAATATCGTTTGATACGGAAAACGTCTGGCAAACGATGTGCAATTTGCCTTGCAAATTTTTTTTCATGTTAGAGATAAAACCAACTTGGCATTTGAATCCGTGAAAATTCTGTTCGCTAGAAGGCTTTTTTATGTGATGGAGTCAGAGGACACACAAAAGATATTGGAGGAATGTCAGCTTTCATAGTAAGTATGGTTGGTCATGTAGTGAGAAGAGAGGCAGACCATGTATGAAAGTAAAGAGGAAGAACGGCTGAAAAGAGATGGATGATTTGTATGAAGAAAGACATGATAAAAGGAACTCCAACCATTGTAATGCATTATTTTTTAACGAACAGAAACAAATCTTTTGCATTTGTATTTTGTACAGTCACATAGAAAATCCGGGGGTTTTAGTAATGCATCAGACATCACACCTACAACCCGTTGGACACACATACCTACTAACACATTATACATGTTTACATTATATGTTACACACACACATACATAGGCTTATTTGTGTACTTTTAGACATTCCTATAATGCAAAACTTTAAAGTCTTGTTCTTTGAAGGCACAACAATTTGTCATATTAAAATATTGCGTTAACGAATAGTAATTAGGTACTTTAATAATATTGCCTAATTGTATTACCTAACGATGGCACGAGCCATTAAAAGGTGTGCTATTTGAATATTATGCAACTCTTCTCATGGTGTCTTACGGTTCACGAGTAGAGAGAGCCATTCATGTATTGCATGACACCAGAGGCTTGAGGTCAACGGTGAAGGTTGTTTATGTGCCCTATGAAAGGCTGTGATGGTCAGAGACATACAGACCAGAACATCCACAGCTAACAGACAGAGCACTTTCAAGGAAAGACATACCTACAAAAGGTACAGCTATTACACATTATTATTATGATGTGATGTGATGATGAACATTTGTGGTTTTTATTGTAATTTGTTTATAGTTTACAGGACAGATTGACGGATAAGTATTTGAGTTGAAAATAATCATGTTTATTTCACATTTCAATCATCGGAATCATTTGCTATACTTAATTACACTGTAGGAGTAGCAAAGCATGTACCTGAGTAGTGACAAAAGAAAAGTTATGTTTTAGTGAATGAATTTAACCGTGGAAGAGCCAACGCTTCGCAGGAAGGGGGTCGATCAGATTGATACCACGGTCTCACGTGTTAGCAAAGTACCTACGTAATAAATTGAGTTCAGAAGCACGCGGGTTGAATATTTGTGAGTAGGTAAATCGCGTGCTACGCCAGAATCCCGACTCGTGCGTGATTCGTGCAAGATGCGCGTGAGTCGAGAACTCGACATAAGTACTTATATTACTTTACTTCGATTATGGGGACCTCTTGTTTGCAGTAAACGCGTGATCTTAACTTGGAAATCAAGCAACAAAACGCTTTTTCTGTACGCAAAATTTCGCTTCAGAGTCACCCCTTCTATACAAAGGCCCTTCCACGGAAGCGGAGCGGAGTGAATTCCACCATATAATTGCATAAAAACTCAGCTTCTATTCGTGGATATCGCTTCCACTTGCCATTCTGCTTCTTCTTCTGCTCTCTCTGCGGAGCCTTAAGTTTCCGTTGACGGGCGCCCTGGATCGACCCTTGCCGAAACGTCTCATATCTGTTAATGTGCTATTATTGCTGATTATGGGCTATTATTACCACCTGTAGGCGCCAAGCGCCATGTCCGTCCGGCCCTGCCATTATAGCGTCAAGGAAGCATGAATCCTGCGCATACGCGTTGATTAGCGCAGGAACACGAGGTGGTTACGCACTCCAGGAAGACGCCTCGGGTAATCTTCGATGGCGATAAATGACTTCTTGTTGTGAAAAAGGTAATGGGTAGCTACGGTAACTGATGAGTATAGCTAGTACGGTGACCAGCAAAAAAATCTCGAAATTCTGGGACACTTTTTGGGGACGAATTGCCACCTAGCCCAGGATGCTACGTTTCTCAAAGATATGGTTTTCGTAGCGATGGTAGCTCAGTACATAAAAATGGGGCTGGAGTGTTGGTAGCTCAGTACATAAAAATGGGGCTGGAGTGTTGGTAGCTCAGTACATAAAAATGGGGCTGGAGTGTTGGTAGCTCAGTACATAAAAATGGGGCTGGAGTGTTGGTAGCTCAGTACATAAAAATGGGGCTGGAGTGTTGGTAGCTCAGTACATGAAAATGGGGCTGGAGTGTTGGTAGCTCAGTACATAAAAATGGGGCTGGAGTGTTGGTAGCTCAGTACATGAAAATGGGGCTGGAGTGTTGGTAGCTCAGTACATAAAAATGGGGCTGGAGTGTTGGTAGCTCAGTACATAAAAATGGGGCTGGAGTGTTGGTAGCTCAGTACATAAAAATGGGCTGGGGTGTTGGTAGCTCAGTACATAAAAATGGGGCTGGAGTGTTGGTAGCTCAGTACATAAAAATGGGGCTGGAGTGTTGGTAGCTCAGTACATAAATAAGAATGCGCCTGGAGCGAAAGTGGTTCAGTGGATAAGAATTCGTTTTCATAAACGTGACATGATTCACTTGGTCTGGTTCCGATGTTAAAGGGTGGCGAAGGTCAGATGGCAGTTTCATCATTCTATTCCCCATATCCTGATTCATGGCCTAAACGTAGGTACACTTGACTCCGAAGCGACAGCGTCCATCGCAACGAATTCACGCTGAATTGAAACTAAAGTCTTGCTATTGGCTGTCTTTATTATGTAGATATCAATATACAATCGTCGCAAAAAACAGCAATACTTGATTAGACATTTGTCTGTCTGATAAAAAGAAATTGAACGTAATCGTTAAGTTTTACGACGGAGACAGATGGCTTCATCCGATTTGTGATTCTGATCACGTCAATCGATGTGAGCACGAACAAGCTAATCGCCGATATCTAAACGATTTCGTTTTAGCAAATCAGTATTTCATCATTAATCACTTAGTTAGCCGTAGAAGAGCAAAGACCTCGTATCGTAGACGATTATCGTAGGGTTGTCAGCTGATTGTGAATTCGATTCCCCGAAGGCAAAAAAATTGTTAGTAGGTATAAATCAAGAGGCAATAAGAACACTCTGTATTAAAAAAATAGTGGGTCTTCTTCTTCCCTTCACCAGCTCTTGGCTCTTCCTAGCGTCTTTTATTGGTAGGCGTGATAAATGGCAGACGAGTAAACGGATCACCTCTATCTAGTGTTTGCCGCCGCTATTGGACATTGGCAACACCGTAGAGTCAAAATTTCGCTGGCCACCTTTAAACTTTATTAGGCCCAATCCGGGGTTAAGGGGTCCTCTGGGTACCCTATGCTGACTCAGCATAACACAGTGCAGACACTGATTAATGCCAGATTTTGCGAGGCAAAAATTACAACTTAGTCTTCCTCACCAACGAAATACGATAGGCAAAGTATCATTGCTTTGTTAATTAGCACATCCTTAAACGATTTCCTAATCGTACATAACATGTGATGGCATGCGAAAGGTGATGAGATGGAAAGTGGTGAAAGCATAAGCAAGCAACGCCGGATGTACGCTCCGACTCGGGAAACCGTGCTTTGATTTAAATCCATCATAACTACTAAGTATTTTCCTCTACCAGGTTAGATAGCGACTTCTGGAAGAGATCGCTATTAGCGATAAGACAGCCTACATTTAAAAATTTAATAGAATAGGACCATATTATAAAATTTGTAAATTTTGCAGCGAAAGACTCCAGGCTGACCTGACCCGGGAATCTAAACTGATACGTGGCCTCCGCCGTTAAAGTAGGGTCTACTAACTGACGCTTACCAAAGCAATAACTATTAGTCCTAACTAGTAAATGTTTAAGTACCCCGAAAGCAGCAGCAAAGGCCAACGTAACAAGCGTCTATTAAATATTGTACCTTCAAGGGTGAGGCGTCCCTGGCGGACCTTGACATCATTCGGCTAGGGACCGGTTACTAATGTGGCAATGAACTAGGATCGACTGGCTCCGACAAATGGTTTGTAGATGACACTTACGCTTTTGTAAAGATAATTAAATACCTCACCATAACATTTGATTTGAAAAATGCCAATAACATTTCCAATACTTAATTAGACAACTCGGGGGAAGGGGATAAAAGGTTGGTAGCGCACTTGTAACTCTACTGGTGTTGCAAGTGTCCATGGGCGGCGGCAATTGCTTACCATCAGGTGATCCGCCTGCTCGCCTGCTACCTATCACATAAAAAAAAACAGATGATTCAGTTTATTACTAGCATAATGACAGGGTATTCAACATTGTACCTACTTGAGTTTTTCTGTTAAGAAGTTCTCAGTGTCAGCCCCAAGTCTAGAAGATGGTGGCAGCAGTCTTGTTGTACCCCAGTGTCTCGGAAACCACGTGAAGTTGATCCTGAGCCTGATCCCTCTTCTGTCGTGTCACGCTGATTTCTCATCGATATGATATGACGATTTATACTATTATATATATACGGGAATAAAATTCCAGCGCTGACGATGGCTGATTGTTGAGATTGGCCGCCATAGCCGAAATATCGGTTGGGAGAACATTAAATGATCGATCAACAACGCCGCCTATGAAAATCTGAGAGAGAATATCGGTTGGGAGAACATTAAATGATCGATCAACAACGCCGCCTATGAAAATCTGAGAGAGAAGAGTCGCTGATTCGTTGCCGTTCTTTTAGGAAGGGTCTCATACAGGTCTCTAAGTCAGGTTTTCAAAAAGAAAAACAGCTGCAGTACCTAAAACTGTTACACAAAACTAAATTATGTGGAAGAAAGTTCCGTAAAAAACGCGAAATAGACTCTAGACCGTCATCTACTTTATTATTTTTAATAATAACATCGTTTTTTCTCGAAAACAGTGACAATGAACACAATGAAAATTGGCTTATGTCAGGGTTTGGAATAAAGAGGAAAAAAATTACTTACAAACTTAGCTAAGCCCAACCGGGCATCAGACAAAAACGTCGAGAAGGCGTGATGACTACCCAAGTCACGTAGGTATACTTTCGCTACACAGAGTCCTATGCCGCAATTTAAGGGAGGCCATTGTCCAGCGGTGAGATAACGTAGAGTACCTAAGAAAATATCGACAAAATCTCTTCGTAGTGTCAGAGAAAAGTTATATTTGTTTGGTACAAACAAGTACTGAACCGTCTGTAGCCATAAGTGCGGTTTTAGACTAGCGTTTTATACACGCGTAGACCCTCTTTTGGCTACAGAACACTCGTATTCGCTCGTATCGTAAACAAAAAAGTTGGTATGGAAACGTCATGGCAATTTAGTATTTTTCCTGTTCACGTAAACACGCCGAAATACGGTAGACGCGCGTCTGGTTTTGAAGCGCGTTTTATTTACCCCCCGCGTAAGCTCGTATGCAAACGACCGTAAGTATACGCTACACAGAGAATACGCTAATCTGAAATCACTCACATAAAAACCCGCATAATGCGCAAATAATTGTCTTGTGGCGGTGTCCACTAATGGTACCATAACACACATCAGTCGGTCATGGCTGGCTTGTCGATCGACGATATCTGTTAACTTATTACACCATGCATTACTCGTATTGTAGGAATGAAAGTACTTATTCACAATTTCTATTGAACCTTATCATGCCTACCCACTGCGTGATTTATATCGCAATCGAAGATAAACTCTAAACATTGATTGAAAAGCAGTTAATAATAAATTAATGAACATTTCTGCTGAAACCATACTTATACCTTACATAAATAATGAATTTCAGAAACTATAATTACATACATAGACGTGTAGTACAGTGTTACAAAACAAACTGAAGCAGGGATCGATATACTTTATTAAGTGTTGCTTTTGTTTCTTTAACATCATCATCATCATCTTTGAAGCCCGGGGTACGCTTGGACCAATTCATCTTAACGCGTAGTTCCCGGTTCTGCACGTCCATAGTTTGCGTCCAAACCTGTCACTTTGGAGCCCAGGGTACGCCTGACAGTGAAGCGACTGTCATCTGATCTTTGCAAATTTAATAAAGGGGACCTTAATCATGGTTAGACGTTTTAAAAACGTATCACAAATGTGCGGGTACTTCATGATGTTTTCGTTCACCGCCGAACTGTTCGTATACCTATTTATGCACATAGATTTTAATAAACAAGAAGTGAATCTGGGACTTTTCGTTAAAAGGTGCACGTTCTTATCCACTGAACTACCAACGCTCTTTTACATCATCATCATCAGCCAATTTCGTCCACTGCCGGACTTCTGCTCTATTACTCGGTTCAGGGGCCTTGTGTATAGAGGCATTGGGAATCACAGAGCATAGTTAGCTTCTGCCAGTGTCGCTATTGCCCGACACTAGTCTATCACATGTATGTATATAGTGCCAGTTATATGAAAAAGCAATATTATGTTCAATACGATTTGGCTAGGTATTTAAGTACATACATGACATTTTAAATTAACTTTCTCATTTCACAGGATTGTGTCTACTTATCTATGTCTTGCCACCTTCTCTCTATCTACTATCTATCATCTTGTACCCGGCTGAATCTTTCAATCTGTACATATCACAAGAAGCGAATCGAAATGATTTAGATACACTTTTAAATTTCAATCAGCGATCATTCGCGGAGACGTGATTGATCGTTAAGTATGAATTTAGATACACGTATCATACGCACGGATCAGAACGAGAGACAATTTCAAAAACTACCCTAAGTTTTAACTAGGTACTCCCTGATACATAATACAAAATGCGCTAAACGAATAACACTGTACAAATTATTTGAAACCGTCTGAACAATACCTGAAACCAAAGAACTAAAGAAAAAGAGCACGTCTTAGAGATTAAATACTCACTAGGTCTCGATGAGTTCGCAGTTGAGCAGCAGCTTCCTAGGGCCCAGCTCCACCACCGCCACGGTCTGGTCGTGGAAGTAGACCATGCGCAGCGTGTCGTTGCCCACGCGCCGCCCCGTGTAGGGCTTCACGCCCGCCGCCGGCTCCCGGCGCTCCGCCTCGTCCGAGCGGGCTCCGACGCTGCCCACCAGCCCCGCCAGGGACCAGCCAGCGGGAAAGCTGAACGCGAACGGTTTCGCCGAGACTGAGGGGGGAGATGACACCGCGATGCAGAAGATGACTACTAAAGATAGTAGTGATTTGAGGAGGCCGGCCATGGGCGCGCCGCGGGTGAGCGCGTCGCGGGCGGAGCGCACGGCGCTCAGCAGCCTGCGGAGGGCCATGTCGTCAGGCGCACGGCTCGTGCATGCCGCGCGGCGGAGTCCCGCGCACTGCCGCCGCGGCCACGCGCGACCACTTTCTTCGCTGTGACGTCAGATTCGCGGTCAGTGTCGCGCGGGTGCTCCCTGCACTTCCGGATGGCGCGAACGCGGCGAAAGACAACGCACAATCAGCTGGGGCGACGCTTCTGATTCATCGGGATACCTATGCGGTGGAAAATGTCAGGGTCGTTTGGTATTGATAAAATATTCAGAAAGTCCGTTTCATAGAAATAGTATTCAAGGTCTTATGATACACCGTTAATTCCTAACATAATAGGTATTACAAAAAATCGAAAACTTCTTTGAGAACTTTGTAAGTCTATTATTTGTAAGATTTAAATGTTAATCGATATCCTCAGAATTAATAAGTAGGTAGGCAATTAAACTAAAATACTAAATTCTAATTATCTAAACCACCTGTTCTCAATCTGTAGAAGACCTACCTATTTCTAAACTTTTACATGTTTTTTTCTAACGATATCTAAATTATATCACAATGGTTGAAAAAATATCTTCATCTTAGCGTCTAAATCCCGGTTTCCTCTGCTTAGACTACGAGGATTTGGGGGGATCTGGTAATTAGGTACAATGAAGCGACTGCCGTTAGACCTTCGCCAGACCAGCTGAATGAAGGTTACATTTCAGAAACTTCCTGGAACGTGCAGGTTTCCTCATGATGTTTTCTCTCACCACCGAGCTAATGGTAGAAAAGCACATAGATATGAAAATCCATTGGTGCATGCTCCGATTGAACCTCAACCCCCCGTGGATGGCGCGTTCTTATCAACAGAGCTACCATCGGTTGGAACACCTGGACCTGTGCCTGGAAGACTTAGAGCAGAGTAAATTAGTATATTTAGTACTTACGAAAATTCGTATTTTAGTAGGTACTTTTTTTTAAAGATAACTGTTTACTTAAGTCCAGTGTGCGTTGTGGAGTGTAGTCCAAACGGCCGCGGGTTCCGGTCGTGCGCTCGCGCAGTCGGCGCGCGCATCGGACACGCCATGGGAAATAGCCCGGATTACATAGTACACTTACATAACTGGTCAGTGGGTCTAACTTTAGTCAAGTACCCTACAATTGTCGTGAAGGAGGATGAAGGCAAGTCTAACTCGTACTGTGAGGACTAACAAAGTATCTAAGTAACTAAAAGGACAACACGACACATCGACATACTATACGAGTACGTTGATAACTCGAAACTCCGAAAGATGGGGTTTCATTAAAACAAGAAAATAAAATTATTATTTTCAATCCTAATCCATATAGTAGGGTAGTGCCAACTAGTGCTCTTTTGCAAATGAAGCCTTTATTGGCGGCGATACTTCGTTGTAGGTATCTAGGGTTTCTAAGATCGAAGTATTTAGACGGAACTCACGGTTGGATCGATTTATAAGGTATTTTTCTATCTTTGTTGGAACCGTCTTGGCCTCTAATATCAGACTAGAAAAAAGCGGTGCGGGAGGTCGCCGGGGGCCACTAGATTGTCGCTCTACCACTTTCTAACATGTCCTTACCGAAATGTTCTCATACAAAACAAATCCGTAACGTTGCGTATAGCGCTATAATAAATTAATTAATTAGGTATGTTTGTTGATGTCAACTATAGGTAGGCAAATATACAGGTTGTAGGTAGATATCTGTGAACATTTACATCCCTTGAACCACGTGTTCTATCAACCATTCTGAACAATATTGGCTGGGTAGATGCGGTACTTTCTTTACGTGGTTGCTTACGTTTTCATGTTCATACACATTTCCTTATTATATTACTACCGTGTTAGTAAGACCGAGGTCGATTTATCAAGATCATTGCCATTTGCTTCCAACGATCATTTATTCATAAAAACTATTTATTAAAAAACCGGCCAAGTGCGAGTCGGGCTCGCGCACAAAGGGTTCCGTAGCAGCAAATATAATAAACTTAACCAAAATTACAGTTAAATCAACCTATCTCAAAAACTATAAGAGATACTTTGATCAAACCAAAAATCGTTGAAAGAGTTAATTAGCATGCATCACCTCTATTTTTTTAGAATTTATACCCCGTAGTTATAAAAATAGAGGGGGGGGGGACATACTTTTTACGACTTTGAGAGCTGATATCTCAAAAACCGTTCACTTTAAGAAAAATGTTTTTTAGAAAACTTTATATCATTTTAAAAGACCTTTCCATTGATACCCCACACGGGTATGTACATCGAAAAAAAAAATTTCATCCCTCAGTTACATGTATGGGGGGCCCACCCCAATTCTTTTTTACTATTTAGTGTCATATTTTGTAGCGGTTCATACAACACATATCCCATCAAATTTCATCACTGTAGTACTTATAGTTTCCGAGTAAATCGGCTGTGACAGACGGACAGACGGACAGACGGACAGACGGACAGACGGACATGACGAAACTATAAGGGTTCCGTTTTTGCCATTTTGGCTACGGAACCCTAAAAAGAGGTATTTATACTATTTATGCTGTAAACAACGAAAATAGTATACAATCAATCGTTATGGCGAAACATTTTTGCGATGTAATCGACACGTAACGCCATCTATTGGTAGTTTGGAAGTCTAGACCTCAGAAGCATATGGGCGGATGTGCAGATCGGGCAAAATGTTTTATTGGATAACGAAGATAAGCGTTTCTTTCTCTTTCTATATCACTTTGAGATGTATTTCTATCCCTTTTCTGGGCTGAGATAATTTAGTGCATAATGTCGGTTCTGACAGCTTTTCTAAAATCATTAGAACCTTAAGGTCTAATTTACACTTCCATCTCTTTGCGTCTACATTGCCCCTACTTTCTCAAGGCGGATTCAAAATTTGGCCCTTATGCTTAAAAAAATATTTACACAAAGGCTACGTAAAAGGAGTCACGCCTTTATGGTTCAAACAGTGTTTTAAAATATTCGTCATAAGTAAACTTTCGACATTATGCCTCTAAGATTCCTTTGAATAATGTTAATCGGATCCAGATATACGACTTTATGCCTTTTGTTTAGTAACTTTGTAAATGGATTGGTGGGCTAATTTAGAAATAAGTCGTTATGGATGTGAACTATTCGAAATATGGCGCCAAAAATGAGCGACATCGGGCATTATCCCTTGATCACGGCGTGTCCAATGACTGACACTGAATCAGTTTAAGTGTAATAAGATACATTGTGATTGGTCATTACGCGATCTATGTCTGGCTTTCTGTCACTTTGGTATTTGCACGCATTGTTTGTTTACATTTCGGCATTTTTGTTTTACCTTCCTGATTTTTTTTATGATAGAGGTGGCAAACGATCAAGTGGGTCACCTGCTGGTCAGTAATCACCGCTGCCCCTGAACATCTGCGAGATCAGAGAGGTCGCTACGACGTTGCCGGCCTTTTAAGAAAGAGCAAGCTCTTCTCTTTAAGGTCCCTAAGTCATAACCGTCAGGAAATACTGCCGCAGCTAAACTATTCCTCAAAACTGAGGTTCGCGTTTAGAAAACTTTATATCATTTTAAAAGACCTTTCCATTGATACCCCACACGGGTATGTACATCGAAAAAAAAAATTTCATCCCTCAGTTACATGTATGGGGGGCCCCACCCCAATTCTTTTTTACTATTTAGTGTCATATTTTGTAGCGGTTCATACAACACATATCCCATCAAATTTCATCACTGTAGTACTTATAGTTTCCGAGTAAATCGGCTGTGACAGACGGACAGACGGACAGACGGACAGACGGACAGACGGACATGACGAAACTATAAGGGTTCCGTTTTTGCCATTTTGGCTACGGAACCCTAAAAAGAGGTATTTATACTATTTATGCTGTAAACCGAAATAGTAGGTATACAATTAATCGTTATGGCGAAACATTTTAGCGATGTAATCAACACCGAACGCCATCTATTGGTAGTTTGGAAGTAATAATTAGGGCACGTCACCCAGTATGGTAGATAATCAGTTTGGCGACGGAATGGCCTCGATCACACTCACAAATTAGGCACTACACCTATTAGTAGGTAGTAAGGTAAAGGCAGCTAATTCCGTGGGGTTCTAAAAATGGCTGCTAATTCCGTGGTATTTAGAAAAACGGTATTTTCATGCAATTCATAAGCTATTTTAGTCTCTAAGATGCTTTAATCAATCAATAATTTATCTATACATGTAATACAAGCATGAAACCGATTTGGTATTTGTACGTTTTAAAATAATTGGTCAGTTTTGCGCCAGCAGCAGGCTGGAACGCGCGCTTCATACAATACGGACCATACGCACGTGAGTAACACGATTTTTTAAATAGCGTTTTAAAATAGTTTTATACTGTTGTCAGTTTTTGTTAAGATTCTAATTTAAAAAGGATAATATGCTTTATCGAAAAAACTTCAAATTCTAATATTATTAGTATCAATTAAACAGAAAATAATTGATAAAAATACCACGGCATTAGCAGCCAAATATTTTGCCAGTTCCTAATTACCGATGTATACCACGCAATTGCAATTTATTAGAGGTATTTTGTTTTTCTTATTTTGAAGTCAGTTTTATGATTCCGAATTCAATGTTTAAGTTCTGATCACATAAGTAGTCTTTAATTATAAAAATCTATTTCCGTGGTATACTAACATCTCAAATTTGCTAGTTACAACAGATTTAAGATAGGCTATTTAGGTATTTTCTTAATTCGTTGTTAGCAAAAGTAGGCACAAAATTTTAGGTCAGAAATGTTTTCTGATGTAATCCACTGTATGTTTTATATATATTTTAATAACAATGTAATTAAGCAATAATGCATTATAAATTAAACTAAAATACTAAATTCTAATTATCTAAACCACCTGTTCTCAATCTGTAGAAGACCTACCTATTTCTAAACTTTTACATGTTTTTTTCTAACGATATCTAAATTATATCACAATGGTTGAAAAAATATCTTCATCTTAGCGTCTAAATCCCGGTTTCCTCTGCTTAGACTACGAGGATTTGGGGGGATCTGGTAATTAGGTACAATGAAGCGACTGCCGTTAGACCTTCGCCAGACCAGCTGAATGAAGGTTACATTTCAGAAACTTCCTGGAACGTGCAGGTTTCCTCATGATGTTTTCTCTCACCACCGAGCTAATGGTAGAAAAGCACATAGATATGAAAATCCATTGGTGCATGCTCCGATTGAACCTCAACCCCCCGTGGATGGGGCGTTCTTATCAACTGAGCTACCATCGGTTGGAACACCGGCTCTGCTGCTGACTGTAACTACTTACTTCGAGCAGAGTATGTTCGTATATTTACTCGTAGTACATACTTATCATGTGCAAATTATATGCCGTATTGCAAGTTACATTTGTACTTTTCAATTGGTGCTAACATCTACCCAATGTATCAAATACATGTGAGGCAATAAATAATTTGATTGATTGATTTATTTTTTATTTAGGATAACTGTTTATGTCCAGTGTGCGTTGTGGAGTGTAGTCCAAACGGCCGCGGGTTCCGGTCGTGCGCTCGCGCAGTCGGCGCGCGCATCGGACACGCCATGGGAAATAGCCCGGATTACATAGCACACTTACATAACTGGTAAGTGGGTCTAACTTTAGTCAAGTACCCTACAATTGTCATGAAGGAGAATGAAGGGCAAGTCTAACTCGTACTGTGAGGATCAACAAAGTATCTAAGTAACTAAAAGGACAACACTGGACACATCGACATACTATACGAGTACGTTGATGACTCGAAACTCCGAAAGATGGGGTTTTATTAAAACAAGAAAATAGAAGAAAAAGAATTAATCTACTGAAACATCGGAATAATCTGCAGAAACACAATTCCATATTAAAATAAATTCCATTTGATAAAGTGATCCCATCCCACCACAGCGCTGAGTGAGATTAGTAGTTTTACACAGCTACTTAAAGATATTGTGAATTTCGAAAATGCCGTAGTACATTTCATTTTCAATCCTAATCCATATAGTAGGTAGTGCCAACTAGTGCTAATATGTTATAATAAGATAAAACTGTAATAATACCCTGTAATAAATAGTATCTTGTAGTTATAAAGATTTTGAATAATAAGTTAAGAGCTCTCTCTCATATTGTAGTGCCCTTGCAGGGTCTATAGTGGTTGCTATTATGTTAAGTTTCTGCCACCTACTGTATACACTATGGATGCAATAAAGATATTGAGTATTGAGTTGCTCTTTGCGAATGAAGCCTTTATTGGCGGCGTTGTAGGTATCTAGGGTTTCTAAGATCGAAGTATTAGACGGAACTCACGGTTGAATCGATTCATAAGGTATTTTTCTATCTTTGTTAAAAACCGTCTTGGCCTAGAGGCCAAGACGGTTATATTAGAAATATCAGACTTGAAAAAAGCGGTGCGGGAGGTCGCCGGGGGCCACTAGATTGTCGCTCTACCACTTTCTAACATGTCCTTACCGAAATGTTCTCATAGAAAACAAATCCGTAACGTTGCGTATAGCGTTATAATAAATTAATTAATTATGTTTGTTGATGTCAACTATAAGTAGGTAGGTAAACATACAGGTTGTAGATACCTACAACCTGTATGTACGATAACGATGTATAGGTGTTCACAGATGTGAACATTTACATCCCTTGAACCACGTGTTCTATCAACCATTCTGAACAACATGGTTGGGTAGATGCAGTACTTTCTTACGTGGTTGCTTACGTTTTCATGTTCATACACATTTCCTTATCATATTACTACTTACCGTGTTAGTAAGACCGAGGTCGATTTATCAAGATCATTGCCATTTGCTTCCAACGATCATTCTTTGTATAAGTATATATCTAAACTATGGCCCATTTATTCATAAAAACTATTTATAAAAAAAGAGGTATTTATACTATATGCTGTATAAACAACGAAAATAGTATACAATCAATCGTTATGGCGAAACATTTTTGCGATGTAATCGACACCTAACGCCATCTATTGGTAGTGTGGAAGTAATAATTAGGGCACGTCACCCAGTATGGTAGATGTAATGTAATGTAATGTAAAGTGACTCCTGTTTCCGCACTTAGACTCTTATTGGTCCAGTGTGCGTGTAGTGTCCTGGCTATTCTAGCCAGCCTAACTCCGCCAGAAGCGCAGAAGCTTCCTGGGATCCTCACAGGCTTCGCGGAGTGACCTCGCAGATCCGAGGATCTCACTTTCGTTGGTCTTGTCACTGCATCGCATTCCAGGACTACGGTGCGCGACTGATTCTTCGGTGTTAAAACACCCCCTACATAGAGGGCTGTCGGTCGCGCCTAAAGTGAATAGGTGTTTTGTTTAAGGGACAGTAGCCCGTAATTGTCCCTATCATTATTCTGAGATTGTTTCTGCTGAGTTTGAGAAGGCGTTTTGTAAGTCGTTTGTTTATGCAGGTAATGCTATTTTAGATTGTCTGCAGTTATCTGTTTCTATCCATTGTTTGTTTTGTAGGTCAGCGGATCTCTGGCGAGGCCCATGTACGAATCTGCGAGAATGGGATCGGTATGAGTGGGTGTGGGCCGGCCACTGTCATTTCCGATCCTCTCTTTGCCAATTCGTCTGCTTTGTCGTTTCCGAGTGATTCCGCTGTGTCCTTTTATCCATTGCAATGTAATTTGATTATTGATCCTATATTGTTTAGAGCTTCGTGGCATTCAGCTATTAATTTATTGTTTGTTTTCTTGTTTTCCAAGGCCATGAGTACAGATGCACTATCTGATAAAAATTTTATGCAGTAGTGTTCGATGCCACGCCTATGTACTGCTCTCGCGGCCTCGGTTAAGGCAACACATTCGCACTGGAAGATGGAACTGTGTTCGCCTAAAGGTAGGTATATGTTGATATTGAGGTCCAGGGAGTGTACGCCTGCGCCCGATCCTTTGGATGTTTTGGATCCGTCGGTGTAGATACGCACCTCATTTATTCCTGAACCATCGTGTTCCTCCTCTCTTAATTGTATATTATATTTCTTGTTAAAGAAATATCTAATGTATGTTCTGTTCGCACGGTGCTGCGATGAGTGGTTGATAGGTAATATTTTGTTTAAATAGTTGTGTGTGGGCTGTGTGGTTTTTCCCCCAGAGATCTAGATACATAAGCCTTGCAGCAGCCATTGCCGCTTCTTGTCTTACGTATATGTCTAGGGGTGTTATGTTTAGTGCTATCTCTAGGGCTGCCGTGGGTGTAGTTCTCATACATCCACTGGTACATGATAAGGCCAGACGTTGGAAGCGACCCAATCTGGTGATCATGGTACGGAGTTCGTTCTAGGCCACCAGACTAGTGCTCCATAAGTCAACATTGGTCTTATGACAGCCTTGTATAGCCATAGTGTTCTTTGTGGTGATATGCCCCATTTCCTGCCAATCATTTGCTTGCATTGGTAGAAGGCGATGGTGGATTGTTTAGTTTGTGGTCACAGTGTCTGTTCCATAACAGTTTGCTGTCCAGGATAACACCTAGGTATTTGACTTCGTCTTTTAGTTTTAGTTGGGTGTTGAAGAGTTCTGGGAGCTTGTGAGGTCCGAGAACTAATCTTGCTGTGTGTCGACAACCATTCGTGGTTTTAGTGCGGTTTACTGAGAGCTCGTGTTCGGTTCACCATTCTCGTTATTCTGAAACGTGTCCTAAGGAGGTCACATAAGGTGCTTTCAATTGCCTTGGGCATTAAAAGTTAAGTCTTTGCTAATTATCACCTGTGTAGAGGTTTCTGTCTTGAGCTCTGTTACTTAAACTCATTTACGACAGATGTCACGTAGTGGTGATAGCCTCAACGGGCATTATCTGATCACAATGCCATGGTGGGAGTTAACAGTGATTTGTATGCTATTTCACACTATAATCCACTTCTGGTAATTTGGTAGTATGGTAATAACTTTGGCGTACAGGATGGCTCGATCAATCACAGATTAGGCACTATACCTATTAGTAGGTAGTAGTACACTACTAGATACAATTGAGCCTCCGGTACCCTCACTCACTCGACGAAACACAGCGCAGGCGCTGCTTTTACGCCAGGTCTTCTTTGTGTGTATGAATGAAACTAACACAGGCACTCCTGTCAGTTACACCCCAGCCGTTGGGTTTGCATCCCGTGTTTACGCAAGGTGGAAATGCTGCGCACGCGCACGATGCGGCTAATTAAGTATTCCGCGGTTCCGAGACGCGCACTTTTTGCCGCAAGTCGTTTTAGAGTTTCCTTTCGTCGTAAGACGAGGTTTCAGACGATTAACTCGTTTCACGAACTCGTGGTTTTATACAGGGTGTAAGATACATTTCACAATTCAGTGGGCCTGTCGTTTTTAATGTTTTTTATAAATTTAAGGTCGAGCAAAAGTATGTTTCGAATTTTTCGATCATAGTTCAGGTTTGTGTTCACCAATCCGCATTAGGCAAGCTTGGTGATTAAGCCTAATCCCATCATCATAGTTCAGGTGACTTGATTTCTGCCTTGATTGAGGCACATTATGTAGGTAAGGTATAGCCTGAGACTTTACTTTTTTATAATATGGGGGCAAGCAGGTGGCACAGGAATCTGTCTGGAGAACATGTCCAGCTGTGGACCTCTCTTGGCTGAAATGATGATGATGAGCGCCAAGAAGGATATATTACGCAATAGCAAAATTGGAAGTAAACATGCATTGTCTAACTATAACTACAAACAATTTTAAGCTGCGTTAACGTGCGTAATGAATAGTCAAGTTGTTTACAAACATTGGCTCTATGAGACTGCGCCCATTTTATTCATATTCTTCCTTACTTGTTCTGAGGTAATCCCTAAGTTACATCACACTTCGGCATATTTGTTTAAGTTAGTATAAAACAACAACAGCTACTTATACTGCGCCGGCAACGCATTTGTGATGCCTCAGGTGTTACAGATTATCATTATCACTTAGGTACCATCAGGTGAGCCGTCTGGTCGTTTGTCCGCCATAATGTAAAAGAAAGAAATTTGACAGTTTTGCTTGCAGTGTTGCTTGTATACTACTTTAATGTGTGGCTTTAAGTACTTTTGATGTAAGAAAACATTTATTAACCACAACACATTTATTTACACATAGACAAAGAAACAAAATATAGGAACATAGTAGTTGCGGCCAACAAAGTTCAGCCTCAGCATGATGCTGCAGCCGCCGCGAGCAGTGACGTCTTAAATATAATAAACACTTGGATCCGAGCAGCTCAGGGTACTTTGACGAAAAAGAAAGGAGGCCTATACTCAGCTGTGGGTACTTCCGGGCGGATGATGATGGTGATGATAATGATGAGAAGTGCACATGTTGACCGTATCCTGATCAAGCTCGCCTAAACGTCATTATTGAGCACTCGCTGGATCCACGGGGCGTGCCTGCGCAGCGGCTCGGCGATCATCGGCGCGTGGTCCTCGAGCAGCACGCCCAGCATGCGCGCGCGCCGCCCCCCCACCAGCCACCGGCCCGCCTGACCCCATCTGGTTCAAAACCATCTCTGCTTACCATCAGGCGGAAAGAGGTCATCCTTGATTGTTCTCAGTATAAAAAAGACGTAAGTAGTCCGGCCAGTCTTACGTACATAGTACGTAAGACTGGTAGTTACATACGCCAAAGGTCGTGGGTTCGATCCCCACCCTAAACAAACATTCGTGTGATAAACACTTGTGTTTATTCAGCGTCTGGGTGTTATAATATGTATTTAAGTATTATATTTGTGATCCTCTGTTGTCTGATATCTGTTAGACAAGTGCTTAAGCTACGTAGTACGGAATTAGGTCAATGTATGAGATGTGGTGTGAATTTATAGTAGGAGCTAAGCGAAATATTTACGGATTTACGGAGCTCTGATAATGGGGGCATAATGAAACGTGAATGTTTCCTTACGGTGTGTTTCCTCACCGCCGAGGTAATGGGAGAAATATGCAAATATATTTGAAAAAAAAAATACCAGAGCATGCATGATCAGATGCGAACATACGACCTACCACATGAAAGCCGAAGCTGTTTAAGGGCGGCAGAGATCATATCATGAAATGACTCGCTTGCTCTTTAGTTTCTAACATAAAAACTAACCTGACTGTGGTATCCTAAGCTGGTGTTCATGCTCAGATACAGAGCTGATGTAGAAACATTATGAAACATCCAAGGAGCCGACACTACAGCAGATCTCGATGTTGCCCGCACTGCATCATAGGAGTCGTGCTTAAACAAAAAATAAGTTGTCAGACGAGGAGGAAACAACACTTAACCATTAACCAGGCTATGTACCATATGAGACCACCAGATTTTGAACTTTATGCAGTTATGATAAGGTTGAAAACCGATGAAAAAAAAATGTCTAGTTGCCTGGTTAAGGGTTAAAAATAGTTCTTAATGGAAATTCCGTGACAAAAATCTGCCTTCTAATTTTTTCTGTTTGTATTTTATACGTGATGTCTAGTATACCTAATGCTGTTTGTTTTAGATTGTACCTGATTAACAAATAAAATGAAACTCAATTAAAGAGATGCAATTGTTAAGATCACCGGTCAATTAACTTTTAACGGAAACTTACCCTCAACAATGTCCAACCATAGACTGTCACATTGAGGCCTTTAGCTTCCCCTTCCCACACCTCCACAGCCTCAGCAACCACCCCCGGCTCTATCCTCATCATAGCCAACGTGGGACCCAGTTCTGGTAACAGATGAAAGGTTCGCTTCAGTTCCCTTTCAAAATCCATTCTCAAGCCATCGTTTGTGAACTTGTCATCTGATAGGATGATCTTGGTGACGTTGTGCATGGTGCCATCCATGAAAGGGTTGCTGGCCCCGGCCACGACGGTGTAGGTGCTGCCTTCCGAGCTGTTGGTCCTGAGGAAGATTTAATTGAGAGAGAGACCGTGTCATTAGTATAGGTCAGGGACAATGCCATTATGAGGTCTGGAGCGTTTAGTCTTCATATCTACGTTAAATGTTTCATTTACATTTTTACTGTATGGTACAGACAGACACTTGTATAAAGGGATGTAAAAAAAATTAAAAATATGCATGTAGCCGCCGCCCATGGACACCTGCAACACCAGTGGAGTCACAAGTGCGCTGCCAACGTTTACCCCGTCCCCCCCAGGGTGGGCCTCCGGTACCTTCACTCACTCTGCGAAACACAGCACAGGTGCTGCATCACGCCGGTTTTCTATGAGGTTTCACTTACATAGAAATGTTAAATTAAACTGTACTCACTTGTTGCCATTCAAATTACCCAACACGTTAACACAGCTGGCAGCGGTGAGCACCCAGCGCGACGCCAGCAGAGCGCCCGCGCAGGTCTGAGCGGTCACGTTCGCCACCGTCTCGAAGATGGCCACCAGAAACGGAGCGTCTTCCACCACATCCCCAATAAACGCCCCCGATGGATTCGCCATTATATAATCAGAGAATTCCTTGTTATCACGCCGTCCATCAGTCAAGTCAATTAAATTGTTCTCTAACGAGTTAACATCTTCCAATTCTGGTGTGTAATTATCCAGTACACTATCTTCATACAGACTATCAGCTAGTTCTATCATGTTTGCAGCAGGTTTTGTATCATTGGTTTTATTATTTTCTCCATCATACTTAGCTTTGTTTAATACGAAATCGGCTAAAGCCTGGGTCGCATTGTTGATTTAACTCTATAGTACGCGTTTGCATACTGTTTAAAATGTTCGTGTAGAGTTTTGTTCAAGATAGAAGGGACATCTGTAATTAAAAACACTACATTTCCGAAACATTTCTGTCGTATTGCAAATGTTACATCTATGGCAAAAATATAAGCAAATTTAAAACGGACTTGCACACCGAGAGTAATTGTATAAATGACAACAATTAATTGCTTATTTCGATATTACTTTCACGCCCAAAGATAGTTCTATAGTATACGGTACAGGATCTACTATAAGTCACGTATCAAAATACACATAGAATAACCCGACTGACCTGTGAGAGTGTCGAGTAGAATAATCAACAGCACGGTTCTCGCCATGGGGCGTTTGGTGACACAATGGTGTTTACACACCGCGCGATATGCGCCCGCGCCGGTGCACCCATGCGCTGTGGCACTTTTTACTTTTACGTGTAAGGTTTCATTGTATCGAGAAACAACAAGAAAATAAAGATATATGGACGATCAGCTGAATAAATGCACCAGACGATTCCCTGAGTATAAAACGATACTTTTCTCAGGACCACGAATCGAAATCGGAATCTTTTGAGCTTTGGCACACCTCAGCCTCCGCTACTGTAGCATCGAGGTCGTTCTCTGTAGTTACATCCAGATATCTTCATCATTAACATACCTAGGTCTCCCCTATAGATTACCTAATATTGGTCCCTACTCCAGATTCTTTGCCCCAGCGGCCATTGGTTCTTTAGAAGTCGTGAAATTCATCTAAACAAAATGACAGACACTGAAATATGTTCCTAAAAACTCCTATCACATAAAAAATGTCATAAAAGAGGGTAAAAAAAATACGTAGCAATTATGTAAGTAATTAAATATATTGCATAGTCAAACATTCATTTGTACAAAACAGACAAGTTTTTTACAATAAAATTTTAGTAAAAATACAAGGATTGATCTATTTATTTGGGTATATTTACAAGGCAATAGAGATTTTTACAAAAAACGCTATTTCTTATAACATTGAGAATTAGTTTTCTATAATAGAATAAGGAAACTAGCGTAAACAATCTATATAGTTATTTAAGTAATTCATTTATTCATACTTAATAATATAAATGCGAAAACTCTATAATTCAGTCCGTTATGTTTTCACGGCTAAATAGCACAACCCATGTTGAAGAAGATAGGCAGAAACATTCATGACTAGGCCTCTTAGTACTAATAATTGTGATAAAATAAACGATGTCTGATTTTATTTTTATTTTTTTATGTGATAGGTAGCAGACGAGCAGGCGGATCACCTGATGGTAAGCAATTGCCGCCGCCCATGGACACATGCAACACCAGTGGAGTCACAAGTGCGCTGCTAACCTTTTATCCCCTTCCCCCCGATGGGCCTCCGGTACCCTCACTCACTCGGCGAAACACAGCACAGGAGCTGCTTCACGCCGGTTTTCTGTGATTTACTCGTATTTCAACAAAATATGCTAGTTTTACAATAACTACGCATATGCACAAATACATCAATCAATCGTATGGATTCGTTCAAGTATTTACTTACATAAGTAGATTTTTTGGAAATCTCAACAAACTTTTATTCTATCTCTCCTTATGGCTATTTTTAAGATACAAGGAAAAAATATTAAATACTCGCTAATATTAACAGAAGAAGACCTCAAACATTGCGACTATTGTGCATCGATATAGTCTCTAGATTCACAATTCCATACTAAAAGCGTTTGAAAAGGTCATCCAACAGCGCTGTCATTAGTAGTTTTACAGCTTTTGATCGATATATTGAACCTCGAATATGCCGTCGAGAAGGAAAAATAAATTAGTATTTTATTTTCGACCCTAATCCATAGTAATTAGTTTTATATTCCGAAAATCCACCTTCATGAGCGCCGGAACTTTTAACGTGTACACGCTGTATAGGTAGCCACCGTTTCCCAAACTATTGAGTATGGGCCCATAAGTTAAAAAGTGTCGTGAAGGTGGTTGCTATAACGACTTTTAAAATTATGTGACTTTTTGGCACATGAAAACGGAAGTTATCTCTCAAAGAAGCATAAAACTGCTAATTCTTCAAGCTACAAACAGATCCAAATAGAGACAGCATAATCAAAAATCTAAATTCCTCACATCTAAGCCTACCCAAAACATCGCGATGTACTCGTTAAATCCGAGTTATACGACTTTATTTATCCGTTTTAGACTTTTTTTACTTTTCCCGAACACTCAAATGGTGGGCGCGCTCACAAAAGTAATCATGCCAGAGTTTTATTCCCGTCTGCGTCCCAGCCAACGCATCGGAGCCAGGCGTACGCTGGGACCGATCGACGATTTAGGTAGTCTCGTTTTTTTTTTATATCTAATTAGAATCAGGGTGTCACAATTAGTGTTTTAGTAGGTAATGACTATTTTAGTAAATAAGTTAAACAATTGTAAATTGACTGTATAATCTTTGCAAATTTTAGCTATTTTGGTTTTACTCAAAAATAATAATCAATAAACAAAGTTCAATTCACACTATCTAAGAATAAGTACATAATATTACAAGGTTTAGTTGTAATCTAGCAATTTCCTACCGTATTTTCCATTCTTTCCACTTGCAAGCGACATAGCGCAACGAAGGAGATATGCTATTTTTCGACCAATCCCGTGTTAATTTTGGATAATTTTAACAATATTCAGGTTATTTTCATATAATCATGGACTCGCACACAGGAATTTTGCTGACCAAAGAGATTCCAGCAAAACATGAGGTAAACTATATTTTCGTATATACAAATACGGTTTTAGAGTCTTTACGAATATTTGCATTGCAAAGATATGACATACAATTAAGCTCAATGCTAAATATTCTCAAGAGAGCTTACCAGCTTTGTTGCAGTAGGTATTTCCAGAAATACGTTACGGAACGCCGTATTTCAAATCGGCATTGTTTTTGATAATAGCTAGCCGTAATGTAATAAGGCGCATTATGTGATATGGCTGCAACATAAACTCTCTGTTTAGCTCACGATGTAGGCAGCCGTCGTATTAGGCGAAATTACTTTGAGCCTTAAGTCTGATTTTCGATGTTTGTCATTTCTCTTTGTGGGCGGGGCGTTACGCTTAATCGGATATGAGTCATTGAAGAATTTCATTGGATTTCGCTCTAATGTCGGGATGGATAAGGTTCAAAATCTGGTGGTAACTATTTTCCCTGTATCCGATTAAGGAAAAGCGTCTGACCTGAGCATCACTGGCATATCGCATCGTGTCTAGCCCTGGGCTCAGTAGCTCCAGTGGTCGTCCTTGAGCCCCTGCGCGGTGTTGGCGGGCACGTGGCCCTGGATGCCGGGCAGGCCGGTGCGCACGCGCCGCTGGTACTCCGCGTACTGCGCGCCGAAGAACGCTAACAGCGTCAGCTCCTCCGCGTACACTCGCTCGCGGAAGAACGTCCACGAGGCGAGAGCATACACCACCAGGCAGAACGGGTTGAGCAGGGTTATCTGGAAGAAAGAATTTTTTATTCGTTTCAATTACAAGCATATGAACCCCTGTTTTAGTGAGTAAAACATACAGCCAGTGAAACGCTTCAGCATCATTGGGCCGGTTCAACTAGAGTGATATCTCGGGATCCACGGCCTATTAGAAGACCGGCGTCAAATAGTCTGGGCTGTGTTCCGCCGAGTGAGTGTCCCAATCAGGCCCAATCAGTAGGGAAAGGTTACACGATTGGACCAGGTGATCCGTTTGCTTGTCTGCCACCTATCATAAAAAAGTAGTATAACAACGAAAAGGCGGTTCTTTATTCGACGTCTATACAGGGTGTATCTGTGTACATATACATCCATTTAACCACGTCTTCTACATAAAGAAACTTAGCCTTTTTGGTGGTAAAAACCAATGTACCTGCGTCCCTACAGACCAGTAGAACCAGCCGACGTAGCTGGGGTGCCTGCAGAGCGAGTACACGCCATGGGTCACCAGCTGGTGGTCGGGTCTCTTCACATACTGCACCTACAACCAAAACAACGGCCACAGTTAGATCTGTTCGCATGTTTCTACCAACCTGAAGGAACCAAGGGGTATGGAAAACGTCTAAGAAGGTGTGCCCATTTCGGTTTTTTTTCGGAGACCCAAAGTGAGCCTTGTCCGATAATAAGAGCTTCGGAGAACGGTCTTATGCTACCTCCTGGCAGTAATAAGCCTAGAGTCCAAGCAAATTTTTATCAACTTCATCCCTACAGTGCTCCAGTCCATCCCAGGTAGGGTCTCAAATTATACCAAAAAACAAAATAGGTGTTGAATTTAGATTGATAATTATTAAATACTTGAAATGATACACTTTTAACTTTAAACTGTTGTTTTATTTCTTTTCTTGAACGGACGGATACAGAAAAACATGGATGATGAAAGCGAATAGGAAATAGGGTGGCCATGCACATATTTTAAAAAACTACGAAAATGACAGTTAGGGTTGTCATGTACTTTAGATAGAAAATTTACCATATTACAACACGCCTCCCTAAATTTTCAATCTTATAACCTTTTACATATTTAAACTTTTAAGTTATAACTATTAGTATTAATATAACTATTTAATATTCTAAATTAATCTTAATTCTAGTCTGTTTTTAATAAATTTTGTTTTGTCTAGACTTTTAGTTAACATATCTGCCAAGTTAAATTTAGAATCAATTTTCACAATATCTATTATTTTCTTTTCATAATTCTCATTTATATAATGATACTGCACTTCTATATGCTTAGAATTTTTTGTAAAGTTTCCATACTTAGCAATTGCAATGGCACCTGAATTATCTTCATACAATTTAATAGGATCACAAAAGATTACATCAAATGATTCAATTAGTAAGTTTCTCACATAAAGTACTTCTGTTACTGCATCTGACATTGCAATATATTCTGCAAAAGTTGAACATTTAGTTACAGTATTTTGTTTGCGTGTTTTCCAAAAAATTAAGTTTCCAAACAACCTAATGATAAACCCTGATGTAGATTTTCTATCCACATTGTCTCCTGCATAGTCAGAATCTACCATACAATCTAGAATATCAGTATCTAAATTATCAGAGTATGTTATCTTTAAATCCTTAGTCTTATACAAATATTTCAAGATTCTCATAGCATATTTATAATGCGTTTGATTATAGCAACTTTGGTATCTACTCAAATAATTAACACTGTATGCTATATCTGGCCTTGTGCCTGTACTAATATACAATAATTCACCTATAATGTTTCTATACTTAATACTTTCATCTACTTCTTTTGCTTGTTCCAGTTTTAAATTAGTTTCCATTGGAGTTTCATATAAGTTTGCATTTTCCAGATCATACTTTGCAGCTAAAGATTCAATATATTTTGTTTGGTTTAATGTCATTATCTTTCTGTCATCAGAGTAATCAATATCTATACCAATATAGCTTTTTATTTTTCCTAAGTCTTTCATAGCAAATCTTTTCATTAGACTAGCTTTTACCTCATCTATTTTATCTTTATTTTTACAACAAATCAATAGATCATCAACAAATATTAATAAATATATTGGATCTTGGCTTGCTTTATTTACATATAGACAGTAATCATAGTTACTTCTTACAAAGTTTAGCGTTTTTATAAATTTATCAAAACAATCATACCATACTCTAGGACTTTCCTTAAGACCATAGAGAGCCTTACGCAATTTGTAAACTTTATTGTCACCAGTTTCATAGCCTTCAGGTTGATTTACATACACTTCTGACTTAACATGACCATTTAAAAAAGCTGTCTCAACATCCATCTGATCTACAAATAAATTATTTTTACAACTGTATGACAATAAAATTTTCAATGTTTGCATTTTACCTACTGGTGAATAGACATTTTCATTAAATTCCTTTTGTTGATAACCTCTCACAACTAGTCTGGCTTTATAAATATCATTGTTTTTCCTCTAAAAACTCTTTAACACTGTAGAAATTTTTTTGGCTCAGCCATGACGTAAGTGATTTCCTAAATATGTTACCTTCTAATAATAAACTTACACATAACTTGGATATGAAGAGGAGCAGATCTGCCGTCGCCTTCTACATTCGATGCTATACATTGATACGTTCCTGGAGACCTATTTTTGAATTTTCGCTTCGTCCAAACAAAACTACGCTCTGCTACCATGTTGAATTTAGATTGATAATTATTAAATACTTGAAATGATACACTTTTAACTTTAAACTGTTGTTTTATTTCTTTTCTTGAACGGACGGATACAGAAAAACATGGATGATCAGGCCTGTGACACTCTAGTTTCGCTGTGCACCGCAATGCGCTGCTGTGCATTTTCCTATTGGTCGCCGCGTGGTCGCCATTTTTACTGTGCCGCCATATTTTTTTTCAATTTGACGTTGACTGACAATCAAAACTTTTCTCGAATTGTGTCTTGTGTTTACAAATTGTTTAGTGAGTTTTTCCGTAAACTTCGTCGCTAAAATAACATTTCCGGCTTGGATCATCGCTTATTGACCGTAGTCAGTTCGATGCACATGGAAACAGACTCGCAACTGGCTACCCCTGCCTATTTTCGACCAACGAAATACTTCATGGATTCCACTGAGCTGTATTGGTAAGTATTAATAGTTTTAAGACATGTTTTGTCTAAATTTCATTCTTTCACAACCATTTATCAAGAAAAAATGTTTGATTTAACATTATTACATGCTGTTAGGGCTGTGCTGTTGTGGAATCGGTGAATTCCAAAATATTTACAAAACAATGAAGAACAAGTACCGCTTGATACCTATGCTAAACCATAATTAAAAATGTTTTCAGGTAGCAACCACTTAAGTGACCACAATTATTACTCTCAATCACCTGAAGAAGTGTATGCAGCAAGTTAGAATATTCGTGAAGGTGAGCATTTCATTATTGTTTAATGGGAGACACTGTAATGTCCTGGTAATTTTAATATCCCTTAGTATGTACAACATCACATAGTTGAAATCATTTATGTACATGGACTTTGTGTAAATACACAAAGGTGTAGGTACAGTAGAATCCGGTTAATTTTACTCCGCTTTTATTGACCCACTGCTTGATATGACGTAATTACAAGGTGAAAATGGTTCGCATAGAAAACTCTTTATTACAAAGTCCTTTATAATGACTCGCTAATAGTGACATTTCGCTTATTATGACTGGTTTATCGTACATTGTGTCTTTTTATTATACAAAAAAACTGTTTTACTAACCAATGTGTAAGGTAACACCTCCGACAAGTTTTGGGAGGGATGAAAAAATACTTATTACGTCATATTCTATATCTCTCTATTGAAAAGAAGAGTTCATAAGTAAATGTGACAAAAATGAACATTTTCTACTAAATGTTGTCATTTCCCTTTCATGTCATTATAAGCGGATTCCACTGTATAATAATTATTAAAAAAACCGGCCAAGTGCGAGTCGGGCTCGCGCACAAAGGGTTCCGTAGCAGCAAATATAATTTTAAAGGTGTACAATACTGTAGTATATTTTTTGATCTATCTTATAAGGTTCAGCCATCGTTTTCAGTGTAAGCACAATAACTTAACCAAAATTACAGTTAAATCAACCTATCTCAAAAACTATAAGAGATACTTTGATCAAACCAAAAATCGTTGAAAGAGTTAATTAGCATGCATCACCTCTATTTTTTTTAGAATTTTATACCCCGTAGTTATAAAAATAGAGGGGGGGGGACATACTTTTTACGACTTTGAGAGCTGATATCTCAAAAACCGTTCACTTTAAGAAAAATGTTTTTTAGAAAACTTTATATCATTTTAAAAGACCTTTCTATTGATACCCCACACGGGTATGTACATCGAAAAAAAAAATTTCATCCCTCAGTTACATGTATGGGGGGCCCCACCCCCAATTCTTTTTTTTACTATTTAGTGTCATATTTTTGTAGCGGTTCATACAACACATATTCCCATCAAATTTCATCACTGTAGTACTTATAGTTTCCGAGTAAATCGGCTGTGACAGACGGACAGACGGACATGACGAAACTATAAGGGTTCCGTTTTTGCCATTTTGGCTACGGAACCCTAAAAAGTGTGGTGCATGTCTATGGTTATGATTATAATTTTATTACAATTTGGGTGCTTATTGCAAAGTTGTTTTTTTTATAAAACATTAGATTAATAGGTACATCAAACTATAAACTTTCAAAGAAATAATAAATTTATCTTGCTTAATTAATTTTCAATGTAGGTAAATATAATTCTATAATGTAAGCTTACCATATGCAGGCTGCTTGTCACGGGATATTTATTCCATCTCCTATTTTATTCTTACAATTAACTATAGGTATGTATTTTCAGTTGGTGATGACATAAGAGATCACAATTACTCCTTGCCACCTGACATCATTGAATTAGCACCAGCTGGCAGATAAGTCCATACCAGCCGGTAACTCTGAAGGTTGGTATTAAATTAGATTGATGAATTTATTTTAGAAATGAATCTTCATAGTTAAATGTGAATTTTGTGACATCCTAATTACGTCCTTCTTACTTACTTTTCAGGAGATCGCGGAACAACCGATGTGGAAATTAATGATCAAATAATGCATCATCTATTCGAGAATGTTAAGATGACGATCGAAAAATAAATGATTTTTTGTATGTAATGTCTTGAATTATTTTACACCTAATCCATACTAATATTATAAATGCGAAAGTAACTCTGTCTGTCTGTCTGTCTGTCTGTCTGTCTGTCTGTTACTCTTTCACGCCAAAACTACTGAACGGATTTAAATGAAATTTGGTATACAGATGATCTAGACCCTGAGAAAGAACATAGGCTACTTTTTATTGCGAAAAGGGGGTTGCAAGGGGTAAAAAGTTACTTTTCCACGCGGACGAAGTCGCGGGCGGCCGCTAGTATTATCATACATCAAGAAAGTCATGAATTTTCCAAAATTCATTGTCATGACCTTCTTGACACATTATAAGAAGTAAAGAACTCCATCCACCACCTATCCCACCATAATTATCTTATCGACTACGAACATCACTAAATCTCGATATCGATACCTAAATCAGTACCTAACATCACTAGCTCGCACGCCGCGATGCCAGCGCTTTGCGTTGCACCGCGTAAACTGATGTCACAAATCGAAGTGTCCTATCTGTCCCCTACAATGAGTTATATATATAGAGCAGAAATACCTACAAAAAAAACGTGCCGGTTTAGAACATAAAATGGCGGACTGACAGCTATTTTAGTGCTGCTCTGTTGATAATGCTTTATCGATATCATAATTTGTCAAGTCGATACTGACTGGGGGTCTAATTTGAAGTGAAACGCAAATAAAGCATTGAGTATTGAAGTAATTTTGAGACTCGATTGAAGAAGAAGAAGAAGACAGATTTGAGAAGAACCAAACGATTGAGAACGTCATTTCGTAATTTGAAGTGACCATTCTTTCGTTTGAGACCGATGGAAGTTGTTTTGACAGAACTCGTCTCAAATCCTAATTTGAAAGCCTAAAATGACATTCGTAAAATTGATTGATTAGAAGCTTAAGTTACTGGTTAAATGAAAATCAAAGTATAAATAGATAGGTACTCTTTATTGCACAAAGTTTACAAGTCTTCTTGAAGTAGGTAATAATTATGCTCTTAATATGTAATAGATAATATAGATCTTTTTATTGCAAAATTAAACTTAACTAGTGTTGCGGCAACACCAGGATCATAGCGGCAACACCAGGATCATAGAACCAATCATTCCAATCAACGAATTTTATCGCGTGATATGCGTCCGCTCTCATTGGTGCTTCATAACGTGATATCGCACAAGCGGACCAATGGGAGGCGTCGATGACGTCGCGGAAATCGACTCAACGGACATCCGGATCGCCACTGCATACAAGGAACACCTAACGCGCACATCTAACTCGTAATTTTAATTATTTTAATAGTTTGGTCTGTGACCGCTAAATAAGTATTTCTTTACTCTCTAATACCGAGTTTTCTTTCCTTCACCTCGTCCACTACAACTAGGTATACAGATATGTATTCAATTTACAATTATGGTGGTAGTAGGTAGTAGAGCTTGTAGTGATATTATCTTCCTGAGTTCAGTTCGTCGCAGTTTGTAGAAAGAGATCTGTAAGTAAGAAAATTATGGTATTATTGATAAGATTATAATGATATTATCTACTCTTAATAATAGAGGTAGGGCAATGGTAGCTCAGTGAATAAAAACGGGAGGTCGTAGCAGTAGGTATGTAATACCGGTATCATTAATAACAATCTCAAATTGACGAGTTTACGATATGTGATCAAAATCAAATTATTACAATACTCCCCAAAGTGAAATTCATCGCTTAGCATAAAAGGTTTATCTTCATCGTAAAATATTATCGATGTTTTTACTACAACCCTAGTATAAAACTCACGAATTTTTATAACATAAAAATATTCAAAATGAAGCATAATTATGGACTGAAAACACACGGATAGAATCACACGGGGAAACAAAAGTGTAAAACATTCAAAGTTTCTATAAATATAATGAACATTTTATAATAATTAGAAAAAAATATAACATACCGGTGCAATGTTAATCTTTGCTGATTTTCGCTTTTCCTTGAGCCACATCCTATAACACTACACTTGGGCATAATGATTAAATGTTTCTTCAATATCCTGTGTAATGTGGACAACGAGTTCTCAAAAGAAAAGAAATTATTAGTTATTTTTGTCGGAAGAAACGGTGAGTTGACACTTCATGTACTTCAGAAAACTGTAACTAAACATGGCTTTTTGGCCGCATTAGGCATTAACGTGGTTGTCAAATGACAATTTTTCCGATTATAGAGCTGAATGAAATAGTGTCATCTCTTTCCACTTATGAAATCAAGGCTGAGTTAGATAGAGAAAACAATAGTTTTGAGAACTCCACGTCGACACGCATGGTATTTGTATAACTGATTTCTGTATAGGACAATAGGCCCGGTCCATATATTTAAGTCAATGGTCCCCTAGTATAAAGTTATCTGTGTGGATGATGAAAGCGAATAGGAAATAGGGTGGCCATGCACATATTTTAAAAAACTACGAAAATGACAGTTAGGGTTGTCATGTACTTTAGATAGAAAATTTACCATATTACAACAATAGGAAAGAACAACTTACAGTGTGATTGAAATTCGTCTTTGCAGTGAACATCGCAGACTTCCTCAGGAGCTCGCCGCCGATGCACATCACCACTCCAATGGCAGATATCCAGAAGTAAGTTTTCATGCCTAAATAAAATTAAAAACATCACTTAGACCTTTACTAGAATTCACTAGACCATGATGAAGTTTTTGTTTAATGTGATCGGTGGCAGATGAGCAGCCGGGACCGTTCAATTATTACGTAAGCATCAATGGGGGTTGGTCTTGACTCTGTTACTTTAGATAAATTCAGAAAGAGAAAATATATTTTATCGCCAATTTTTGCTGACAAGGGGGGGGAGGTAAATCTTTAAAAAATTCTGCTTACGTAATACTTGAATGGTCCCTAACCTCCTCCCATGATGTCCATAATCTTATGATGATGTTGGCTATAACAAATTGTTATTGATAATTTTGATTAGGTAAGTTATTTACTTGATAAATTGTTAAATTTATAGCAAACCTGGAAAGAAGTAGTACTCAATTCCCCATTCAATCCAACTTGCAACCGCAGCCAACCCGTACTGCACGCTGTGGTTCAGTATGAACGAGTCAACGGTCAACGTGCGAGGGTTTGTCAGAGCCACCGCCATGAACTCGGAGAAGTGAAACATGGACAGCACCATCACGTACAGACCGAATATGCTCAGGCCGTCTTCAAACGTAGCCAGGAACAAGCCAGTGGCAAACGCTGCGCCAAGGAATGCTGACCTGACTGATACCTGAAACAATTTCATTCAGAAATATTATAGATACATTAAGTAATTAGGGAAGTATATAGTACTCAACATTATATGATATTCACTAAGTTTTACTCAAGTTTTATATTTCATCACATAGATTTTGAAAAATCTTGAGAATTAATTACAAGGTTACATGGACACATACACACACATTACACAAAAAAGGGGCTCATTCACCATGTCTGAGTAAAGTTTTAAGTAATTTTCTTGTCAATTAAAGTGGGTCCGAAAAAAAATGGCCCCTGGTAAAATGGCCCCTGGTCTTTGTATTGAATAATTATTTAAATTGTTAACTAGGCCACGGACCAAGGGCCAGTTTCCTCCAAACCCACTTAAACTGAGAAGTAAATTACTTGAATTTTTACTTAGAGATGGTGAACGAGGCCCTCAGTCTCTCTTATTTGTTATTAACTTTGAGTTTATGGGTATTTCTCATTTTTAAAAAGAAAAAGTCACTTCCATGGAGGGCAACTTTCTTTCAACCCTTATAATTACGAATTTCAAAATATTGCGAGCTCGTCGAGTACCGTTCCCATCTCTGCTGATACCAAATCTATTCAAATGCATCATCAATTAAGTACAGAAAAAAATGCCCTCCATGGAAGTGACTCTTTCCAGAAAATGAGAATTACCCTTATTACAAATTAGAAAGGCTTTTATATTTTTTCAGCATTTATTTCATAGGTAGGTATTTCATCTGACTTAAGGGACTTTAGAAATTTGAAATTACAAACCAGCTTAAGTTCAGAAAGAATACATCTGCTAACAAGTACCTTGTTTTTATAATTTCGCTTACTTATGAAATAGCCCCAAAGTAATTTAACAAGTTTAATATGTCTCAACACCTCAGAAACCTTGAATATCACATCTACTATAAAATCAAGCAGCTATAAGAAATATTTAAGCCAATTAGATAAGTTCCCACCTCATAAGTGAAGCCTTTGTAGCAGTATCTCAAAATGAAGTTGAACAGGCAGAAATACAAGCCAGGGCCCCAGTAGGTGAGGGCCCACAGCTCCGACGTGAACCCGAGGGCGCTCCCGGAGAAGAACGAGGTCGTGAAGATGAATAACGAAAGAAGAAAACAGCCCATAGCCTGCCTCCCGGCAGGGCACATATTCTTCATCATTATGATGTCCATGGCACTAAACAGGGATGTGAAACTTTATGCAGGGGTTCTCTCGTGGCAGATCAGTTTCTTCACGCCATTAAGTAGTCACGGTTCTCAGAAAATTTGGAAATTTTGCGTGATTCCAAATTCGCCCAAAACAAACTTACGTCATGATGACACTTCTTGACAGTTGGGTTTTTGACATTTTGTTTTTTCTACAGAAATAAGATAGGGATGGGCTTATTATCACTTGATTAATGTTCTGTGATAAGCTGTTACATTCTTTTTAATTGTGCTTAATAAATTATGTTAAAGTTATTTATACATGCCTAATTTATTATTCCATTATAAAAATTAATTTAGGGCTTGTGTAATGTGAATAGTTATTTTCCTAATTCATGGACTTATATATTAAATAAACACAGGTTACCATGACATTAACTGTAACCATGGCAACACACTCCTTGACAGTTCTATAAATTAAGTTTGTTCTCAGTTACGAATATTATTAAATGCCTTGATGACATTTGAATCTTATTGGCTTTTTAGTTTTATGTCATCTAATGCGGCAGTTTGATTGGCTATAGTAATTTTCTAAATGTTTTAGAAATATTCTGCTGAAAGCAACAGGCCGACTGTTTTCAAATTTTGTGTTCACCAGTTTCGATACACAATCTTTCGATGAACAAAACAAATTTAAAATTGGGCGTTTTCTATTTGTACTTCTAAATAATGTTGCAGTGAGATAGACTGAACCTCAATTTGCTCGTTATTCCATGAGCCGGCAGAAATTTTTGCTAACTGACGTAATCAGGCCGTGACAACATCGTCTCGTTTATCGTGAGGCTCTTAGTGAAATTAATTTCCCCTTCGAATAAGGTCTAAAATCACCGCGTCATTACCCGGGGTACTTTCAAAAGTGCTGAGCAATTTCCTGAGCGATGGGAGCGAGTGATAGTTAATGTCCGCAGTTTTCAGTGGTTCTTCAGTGGTTGGAGAGGTCGCTCGTGGGTGCGGGCGCGCGTCGATGTGATTGCCGCAATGAACGACCCGTGGGACGTGAAGTCCGTCCGGCAGTCGGGACAGTACGTGTCCTGTATGAGGATAAATGGAGTACCTCTTCTACCGCCCGTCGTAAGTTGATTTATTACAATTCACGGGTCACTGAGCAGCTTGTTTATTGTTTTAGTCTATTTACACTCCTTTACTGATGTCATAAACTATTCCCGCCCATGATGACCACAGAACTTGAGTACCAAAAACCAATATGCATTATCCGTTACAACTAAATTAAAATTCCCTATCTTTTTTGATAAGTACCCATAACTTCAAAAATCGATTCCTTACCGCTTCAAGCTACACTAAATAAGAAATCCCTGTAATTATATGTTGTTATATTCAGTATTTGATCTTTACTCAATGACCTAGATTCAGGAAAGTATTCCACCTCGCCCAGTCTGTAATTAAGTTTCTAATAATTATCAATTAAACACTCTCTGCTACTCTACTTTTTATGCTTTACAGACTGAAAGTGTTCATTACTATGCATAGAATACTCATAGCAACTCAAGATTACATTTATAACGTAATAGCTGCGGCCCTAATAATTATCAAAAACCTTGCCATAATGATACATGTTGAGGTGATCCTTTACAATATTATTGTTTATTTTGTTCAATGTCACTTAAGTAAACTAAACTCTTTTCTTCCATTTCAGCTGTCTAAAGAGTGCAGAAAAGAGATGCAGTATTATAAACTTCTAGCTAAAGAAGTTGAGAAACGCATCTCTTTATTAAAACCATATGTCCTTGACAGTGACACTGACTCCAGCGAAGACAAGACTGATGCGCCAGAGCTTCCAGAGAGTGAGCAGAGTTATGAATTGCCCCCCGAGCAAATACAAGCTGGCTTCAATGTTAACATTGACAAAATTACAGCAGTCACACAAGAAACCGCTGTTGAAAATGTTTGTGTTAAATCACCTAGACTATATTCACCAGACTTGTATGAAAATGTAGCTTCAAATATAACCAATCATCATGTGACCATGACTAATACTATCACTACACCCTCAGTCACAAACTCTCCAAAGAAATTTGTCATTGATTTAAGTTTAAGTATTAATGAGAGTGGTAGAAATGTTTTGGAAACCATTAAAAATAGTTCTCGATGCTCACCCCCACCTGTGGAATTACCAGAACGAGACTATGATTGTCCTAAAAATATAGTTCAAAAAGAGATTCTCACAGATGTAGAAACAGTAGGCAAAAAGGGGAAACAATCAAATATAGTGGAAGATATTGTCAATTTCAGTTTTAGTATTGACAAAGATGTCCTTTCAAATCCATTCCCAGATTTACCCATTAAACCCGAAGGACCATCCTCTCTTAGTTCCAAAAGTTTTACAGGATCTCTGATTGATATCCATACTGAGAGTATAAAGGAGTCACAAATGAGCACTAAGTTAGTTAGGCAAAGCTCCTACACCCTGCTACAGCCAAGTCCCCAACTATTAGCACATCTGGAAGTCCAGTCAATGAATACTGGAATTGATATGAATTGTATCTCCATGAGTGAATCTCTCTCTAACCTTAGCTCACCAAACAAAAAAAGAAGAAGCTGGGATCTAGAATCTGCAAAAGTGAAATGGTCCTCAATGGCATTAGAGCTGAATCAGAAGAATGTCACAAATACTGCTAAAATTAATGGTGCCAATAAAACCGTAGCTGGCAAACCCACGCCGAAAAAGACGCAACAGCGGTCACCCCCAAGGTCCAGGTCTGTAGCCCAGGAGAAGCCCCGTACCGCACGGGTCCCTGCCAAAGTCCCGCCTAAGTCTGAACCTATCCAAAGACCTAACAAAAAATCTTTAAGTCCGGTACGAAATATTCCTTCCACTCGCGCAGTGTCCAAAGAACCAGTGGTAGCTAAGACTTCTAATGTATCCAATCAAATAAAAGAACCATCATCGCCAAAACCAGTTACCCAACTAATTTCGGAGTCTGAAGACCCAGCAGCGCGAGTTAGGGAGTTGTATGAAAAAATTCAAAAGCAGCAGCTTATACAGATGGCGAGCCTCGTGGACAAACAGAAAAAGGAACAGTTGCTGCTGCAGCAAGTGTTTGAAGAACAGAACAATTTACTTTACAAGCAGCTAAAAACTATCTGCCCTAAATCGCCCATAGAGGTGAAGGAGGCCTGGGGGGACAAAGTCACTGAGAGTCCCGACAGGGGGCCAGTCAGTTTGAGTCAACTGATCAATCATAAATCTTCAGACAACAGTGGATATAACAGTCCAGTGTCAACAACGTTGGCCGAAACCAACAACTACATAAGTCATTGTGACGACGTGTTGAAGCGAAGCAAAGACATAACCAGCACTATCAAGAGGCAGCCAACAAACTCTGCAGGCAGATCTCAGTCCGTTAATGGCGCTAAAACTGCGTCGCCTAGATCGAAGACAGATGGAAGCAGGACCAGAACTCAGTCTCCAGTAAACAGGACCGCATCTCGCAGGCTCGACTACGATGCGAGTGCGTCTTCTTTCGACGAGCCGATGCTGACCGACCGAACGAACGATACTATGGCCGACTTGAACGTTACGTTCCCTTCGGATCACAGCGACGAATGCTATCCGTTTGTCCACAACGGTAACGCAAGCCAATGCAAAGAAGTCACGGTGGTTCACAGGAGCCCCATGCCTACTAGCTCAGGGATTCACACTAGGCCCGCTGACAACGCTGTGAGAAAATCCGGGGATTCTTCAGTTAGCTCCTTCAGTGTAGCCAGCAGACGTCCTGTCAAGCAATACATCTCTCAACCCACGCCAGAACAGGTAAGTAAGAAATCTTGTTCACTTTTTCACACCATGGACACAACATTTGAAATACACAAATCATCATTATACATTTTATCAGCCTGTACAAACATTCACTGTTTTATTTTGCCATTATTATTTACTAATGTGTACAATGTGTTACTTATTTATTTATTTTGTGCCTAATCATTGTTATTTTGCACAAGGATAATTCCTGTATATTGCTGTTTCTTTTCTTTCCTCTCGTATTTTTTCCATAATTATTTTTCCTTTATTCCTGCACCTTGTTTCTTTTCCTCTGTGTCTCCTTCTATAGTATTCCTCACTTTCTTCATTGTTTTGCCGTCTTTGTTATCCTCTCTCTCCTTTAATATTCCTCTTTTTCTTAATTACTGTGGCGTATTATTTTCCTCTCTCTCTCCTTCTATAATATTTCTTCCTTCCTTGATCCCTGTAGCTTCTTTGTTTTCCTCTTTATCCTTCTTTGATATTCCTTGATCCTTCCATAATATTTCTATCTTCCTTGATGGCTATGGTTTCTTTTCTTTCCTTTCTATCCTTCCTTAATATTCCTAGATTCCTGTGCCGTATGGATTCCTGTCCCAAATGTATGTAAACCTCAACTATTCTGTCATGTTTCGTATCTTCTGGCACTGTACGTACTGCTTGGGTTGTAGCGGGCCGCGGCGTCGAGGATCGTGGCGCACGCGAAGGGCTACCTGGTCCGGCGGCTCATGCGCACGGAGCGCGTGCGCGGCACCGTGCAGACCATCCGCGACGCGCTGCTGTGCGCGCTGCAGCTCCACCAGGACCGCGCCGGCATCCGCGGCGCCGACGTCGACCTCCACCGCAGGCTTATCCAGCAGGTGGGGGATAATGTTGCCAACTTGACAGCATGAACGGGTGCTAGGCATGTCAAAAAGGGTTCAATTTTTGTTACGACAGACGAGCATTTGATCTCAATCACAACTGATGTTAATTTGAAAATTTGGGCCGTTTCATTCTTGCTTGTTATTTTAAAAAAATCGTTATCTTGATCATGACAATCATACTCAATTGAGCATAGAATAAACATAATAATAATTAATATGTATGTCATAGAATCGACCTTTATTTAAGACAGTCGGAAAAATACTTGTAAGATACATAAATGCTCTGCTTGTATCTGTTTTAATGGGCTACTTACTTCTGGATTCCATGATGGGCTTATTCTCTCTATAGAATTCAGTGAAAAGCCAAGAACAAGTCTATTATCATAAAAAAAAACAATTTTAACATCCATTACAACTTCCACTTTAGACTAAAAGTTAGTTGATGTTTTAAGATCATGTCATTGTGTCCCATGATAATTTCCAAGTGTTAGAAGCTATACGGTTATACCTACCTTTGGTGCTAGATTGAGAACTATTTTCATAATTTTCATATAAGTTGGCAACACTGGTGATGGTGGTGGTGGCCATTGGCGTATCGGTGGTAGGATCTGGGGGGAATGGGATCTTAACCCAGCGCCAACGGTGGGCTTGCAATCTAGCTTGAAGCATTTTGTTGGGTGTTTGTTTATTGTTTGAAGCTTTTAATCTATACGAGGTTTGGTATAAGTCTTATAAAAGTCCCGCGTATAAACTGTGAGACTGCGTTTAAATACATTTACTCGTATAAAATTATATTATTTATTTAGTATTTATGTCGATAATTATAGTTTTAGGCTGGTGGTAGGGTATAAGTTTGTATTTAATTTTGAATTTATTTACATTACTTAACATTGTACTTTCTAGTTATTGATACCTTCACTTCTATTAATAAATGTATTTTCTTTCTTCTTTCTTTCTTTCTATTCATTAATACATAATCAAAAAGTTTTACTGGTGTTTTATAATATTTACATACCTATATAATTGCCTACTTTAAACCTATTACTGTATCTATCGTTGAATTTCTATAATGTTAGAAATTGAAGGGTCGATGAATGATTACTTGTATTATACCTACCTACTAATTATTATATACCTGCATACAAAGAATATGCGTGAAGATATTTTTGGTAGTGTAAACACTAAGATCACTTGGACGCTCTGTACAATGTACAGTGGCCAGCACATCAAGTTACTACAATCTGTCAAATTCCTTCAGTTGATATTGAACCAAACACGTTTGACATAAAAGTGAGGTTCGATTGAAGAAATTTGACAGATTGTAGTAACTTGATGTGCTGGCCACCGTTACCACCGTACATGGTGCGATCACATCACTCACCACGTAAAGCATCGGCCTTGTGTTCCAGATCACCGCCGCGTGCTACGCCCTGCACGACACGTTCATCACCAGCTCGCCGGCGGAGCGCTGCGCCATGATCGCCGCCGACCGCGGCCGCAGGAGGTCGCTGGCGGCGCGTGCGCCACCGCCCAGGCACCACAGACCATCGTAAGTTAACATTCGACTGCTCCAAAGAAAAAAGTCCGATTGGCAATATGTATAATATAGGAGATCGGACTTTCTGCTCCAAAGAATAACGTCCGATTTGCAATATGTTTAATATAGCAGATCGGACTTTCTGCTCCAAATAATAAAGTCCGATTTGCAATGTCACTGTACGCGCATAAGTGGAAGCCAGCGGATTGTATCATTTAAACAACCTGCTCAAGGGTTTAATATTACGTACACTAGTACCCTACCCTGGTACCCTTGCAATGGGGGACTTGTGTCTGTGACTATAGAACTAAGGTCCATCTACAAGATGATTGGTTCTTATTTTAACAGTGAAGTTTTAACAGGGACATAATGTCACAAAGCCACACCGGGGCCTTTCCAGCGCGCGCCAAGCGACAGCCCGCGGCGTCGCTCATGACGCAGTCCAACTATGGTAACACAACGCGAATGATGCCAGCTTTACATGTTACGCGGTAACACAGCGGCATGTTACGCGGTAACATAGCGGCATGTTACTCGGTGACACTAGCACGTTACCAGCTTTTTCTTACTCGAAGCTGTAGCATGTTGCCTTCCATGTTACTTGGTAACACAGTGGAATGTTACCATAAGTTTACTCAGCAGTAAAGTAGCATGTTAGCAGCTTCATGTTCTTGGCAACTCTGTAGTATATTGCCAGCTTTACATGTTACCTACCGTTTTGTGATTTTCTGTTGTATTTTTGTTGGGCGCTTGTTATACTTCTTTCAAATCTGCAAATTTTACTCTCATAGTCTTACATACAACACCTATAGAAGAAAAGTTAATTTAGTTTTATTTTCATTAGATGCTTAAATTTTAATTCTCTGTTTTTTTTTCTATCAAGCTAGCCAACGTTTTCGATGTGTCCGTTAAATATTATTATTGAAGTGCATGTGCATTTTGGTTATTAAAGCATGTCTAGGTACATGTAATCCTATTTAGAATCAAAACATTTTACGTAAAAAATTACATTAGTAATTTAATAAGCTCGTCTGCTACCTATCACATAAAAAATTGTGAGATCGTAAAAACAGTTTTTTTATAAATCCATACAACATAAAACCTAGTAGGTATCTACAGCTCGGCAATTCAGAACGGAACACCGCTACATTCGCTGACCATACCTTAAGTGTTCACCCAGGACTCAGTACTAGTTTTTTTTTCGTTTTGAGGTTCGAATCTCAAAGCCGACGCCAACCCTAACGTGTAAATTGTTAAATTAAAGTAATTGAAACATCTCAGGGCATATACTTACAAAAAAGATGACAAAATCCTAATGGAAGTCGTATGTGATCATTTCCAGAGACGTTTAGCGGCGACAAGTGGTCGGGCGGCGCGCGCGCGCGCTACCTGCCGAGCCCGCGGCGCCGGCCGTGGCGCTGACCCGCGCCGTCCGCGCCGCCCGCGCCCCGCGCCTGCTTTCCGCGCTTCTTCAACTGCTTCTACCACACGTAGGTGCGTCTGCGCATACTGGCTCGAACGTAGTAATGATTTTTCTAAGATTTTATTTACACTAAATATATTTTTTCCGTCTAGACTCTATTCAATCGCAATATCTGTAGATGCATTAAAGATTTTGCGACGTAATTTCGACTAAAGTCAATTTTATTTACTTTGTTTTAGTATTTTGTATATACAGGAATCTTTTTGTCTACATAACTATCAAAATTTTGCGTAAACCCTTATGCTAACTTTAGGGTAGCCGTCGCTATATTATGTGCTCATGGAACATCGCAATATTGTAGATGCATTAAAGATTTTGCGAAGTGATTTCGATTGGAAGTCATATAACTAAAATCATAGGAGAGTCGACTTCATTTACGTTGTTTTAGTATTATTATATTATGCTATGATTTGGCGGTGGAAAGCTTAAATTCTAGACATACTTCGTGCTATTCTTGTGTTGTAATTTGATTGGTTTGTGGTTACTTTCCGATTGAAACGGAAAGTAATTGGTGAAAGTCAATTTAGCAAACATGTCCCTGGAAATTAAAAAAATCTACTATTTTTTAATCTAAATTCAAAGGCATGTTTGATAATGCAGTGGACTTAGACGAACAGCTGATTACAGCTGTATCTGTAGGTGCTTTATTCCATGACAAATAAAAAAACTATAGGTTAAAATCACAAAAACATAACTTGTACATATTCATACATCAGAGTAAGTGTATCTTTCATTTTAGGCCTTCGCTAGAATCACGTCATATAACGCTTTAAAATATACAAGTTATAAATATAATATTCAAAGAATTTTCTTGACATTTCTAGTCTGCTTGGAAATTCCAATAAAAAGCATATTTTTGAACAAAAATTGTTTTCTATCTTGTATTTCAAACCATTCGTGTCGGTTTGAAACTAATATTAAATTTAGAATTGTGATTTAAGGTTGTAATATTTGTATTCCCACTGGCTTCCGAAGCAATGTGCCTAGATTATCGCACGAAGTGTAATGTAAACGTCACAAAAATTATACAAAATGTAACTGAAGGTTTCTAATAATTATGTTTTTTAAGATATTTGAAGTGTATAACTTACTTTTGGTCGCAATATTACGAAGTAAACTGCACTTAGAAGATAATTTTATCACACTTTATGAACAATGGTCAATCGAGGCCACATAAACTAATTGATTTAAAAGAAATACCGTAACAGTATGTATGTAGTATTTGGTAACATAGTTCAAATTATTTTAGTCAAACGTCTAATATAAACATTGTATTGTTCATTACCATGTATCAAGATGACCCGTATCCTTCACCTACCAAATAATAAATGAATATGTGTTTAGGTGTTATGCCCTGGGTTTTAGATATCCCAGCGAGCTAAGACATCTTATATAGTATTAAAACATAACAAGACTGAGATTTAACCGCACCATTCCATGATGTTTCGTTACATAAATTATATTTGCTCTAACACAACAACCATTAAAAATGTACCTAATAAAGTAAGAAGAATGTACGGTCGACGAATTTTCCAGGATATCAGTGCTAAGCGATAATCGCTTGCGCGCAGCGGGGTGGGCGGAGCTAATCCGTGCGCTCACGCATAGCGCAGTGCAAGAAGAAATCGAACTAGTGAGCATAAAGGGAAGATTCAATTTCAATAATAATGGCAAGAGTGAACAGGCATTTTCTAAGCAAACGCGTGTCATCCTAGACCTCATCGTCACTTTCCATCAAGTGCGATTTTGGTCAAGCGTACCTATAGTTTAATAAAAAAAATTGTCACTAGTTCGACGGTCGAACAAATAAGAAAAAAAATTGTTACTAGTTCGACGATCGAACTAATAAGTCGAACTAGTGAGAATAAAGGGCAATTTAGTCGGCTAACTGGAACATCACTACGTTCGCTGACCGTACATTTCAATATCCCCTACATCTTTTTCTCATGTATTCTAATGTTAACTTTCTAGTCACTCAATGCATGTGTTCTCTCTATTTTCACATAATATTACCTACTTCCATAATGCCAACATGAATGGATGAGCATTATAGTGTGTTAAAAAAATCAAAGAAATGTAAGAAAACCTTTCTGCCCTTATAATATTGGATTGATAAAATTTTCTAAGATAGCTTATGAGGTCAGCAGTCTTATTTGGAACTGCTCAAGAATGCAACATACTTTGAATAGTTTGTTCAACTTTTTCAAGTATACTGAACATTTTTAATTTGCTTTAGAATTTGTGCTCATGCATAAATTGTGAATGAGTTAAGATGGTATGATTGACCATTTAAAACTAAGCTTTAAGCTTTCTCAGGACAGGAATTTTGTAACATTTGTAATTAGGCCTAAAATATAAACATCATACTCCCAGCTGAACAAAGTGAGATTATCCATAATATTTTTGTGCATACAATTTTTTTACGCATTCAAATAAATGTTATCTAACTTAACTGTGGTTTCATTCAAACACCTTTATGCTCAAATTTTGTTTATTTTCTTTTCATATACAGACCCATTCGATTTGAACATTAAAAACTTCCGATAACTCTGGTGTAAAATCAATATTGGAACTCCACGGAAAATACTAGCGCGTTTTGACGAGAAGTGAGCAAACAAATAATAAAATTAATCTACTATATAAATATACGTCGAATTCACCGGAGACAGAAGCGTGTTCCAAGCACAAAATAAGTAAAACGTCACACGGTTACCACTATCACTGTACACGCTCGTCCGCCGCTCGCTCGCGAGCTATATAAAACCTCTTAATTTTATAATATCTATCCTCCACAATCTCAATTTAAAAAATACCCTCATCGTGAATTTCGTGTAGGACCATCGCGGGGAATGGTAACTATTATGCGTAAATGCGACAAATGCTTCGGCCCCGGCACTAGGGCAGCGTGTAGCGCACGTAGGGCACCTCCACGTCGTTGCCGTCGGCGTCGTTGCAGCACAGCTCGAACACCAGCGCCTTCACGTGCGGCTCCAGCTTCTTCTTGGACACCTTGGTCACCACCTCGGACATGGGCAGGTTCAGCCGCTCCTGGCACTTGGCCTTGGGCATGAAGAACGAGTACAGCATGCACACGCCCTGCGACAGCATCGTGATCTCCAGCTTGTGCTCGTTCTTGAAGTAGTCGAGGAACTGCTGCAGGGTGACCTCGCCCTTGACCTCGAAGCGGTCCCAGAGCGTCCACTCGGTGTCGTAGTAGGTGTTCTTGGGGGCGGAGATGGGCTCGGAGAAGCCGAAGAAGGGGAGCGCGAGGTTGACGAAGCCGTTCTTGAAGACTTCCAAGGTGTTGAAGCCCTGGGCGAGCTTGTAGAGCTCGAGGCAGACGAGGCCGGCCACGACGGAGGTGGTGGTGGCGATGGCGGGGATGATCTTGCCGGCGATGAGCTTGGAGCGGTGGCGGTCGGCGGGCGGGATCTTGTAGTTGGCGGCGCGCAGGTTTGAAGCGGCCACGATGAAGTCCATGTGGAAGTTTTCGTCGTCGTCCTTCTCGAAGTCGAGCGGCGTGACCTGGAGCCCGCCCAGCTTGCCGGGCGGCGGCAGCTCGGCGATGATGTTCTTGACCTTGTCGGCGTCCATCTCGTCGCTGCCCTGCTGCAGCTGCGCGTCCGTCACCGCGATCTTGATGCCGGACTTGGGGCTGAACTCCGCCACCTGGGAAAATATTTTTGTCGTATAAATTTGTATGCCAGGCGATCAATCTGCCAACAACAATCCAAAAAATGCCAAACAGACATAGATCAGTCTCAAACCAATGCAGACTACATTGGTTTCCATGTGATCCTTGTGTGATACAATTTTATACTCTGATTTTAAATCTTGTGGAGTAAACTGACAGATGTCAATGTGCGATTCCCATACATTATCACTCAATTTGACAGATGCAAAATTTCAAAATGTATATAGAAAGTTGACATTTGCATCTGTCAGTTTATTCCACATGAATAAAAATCATCAGCTTACGTACAATATTCTCTTAAATTTTCGTACTAATTGATCACCATACGCTGCGATTGCTGTGTAAAGTTAGTGCTAGGCTTACCTGTACAGTTAGCCGCCATCTTGGCGATGGCGTCGCGGTCGCGGCAGGCGGGCAGCCCGTAGACCTGCGCCCGCAGGTTGGCAGGCCGCCACGACGTAGTCCAGGTGCAGCGGCTCGCGCGCGTCGAAGGCGAGCGGCTCGGGGCAGCGCTTGGGCCCGGACCAGAAGGGCGCGCCGGAGCTGGTCTGCTGGTCCGGCGGGAAGTTGTACAGCAGCTGCTTGATCTGGTTCGCGTACTGCGTCTCCCAGTGCGTGCGCGCCCACGCCACGCAGTCCGCGAAGCTGAGGGGACGCTCGTTGATCGCGTGCTGGAAATTACCGATACGACATTTAACATTGTACCGTAAATTCCGATTTTTAATCATTTGGAGTGAACTAACAGATGCTAATGTCAAGTTTCTATACATTTTGACATTTGCATCTGTCAAATTGAGTGATAATGTATGAGGATGACACGTTGACATCTGTCAGTTTACTCCACACGATTAAAAATCAGAGTATAGAAGTATAGCATAGAAGAAACGTATTGTATTGGGGACGACTATAACGTAGTCCGACCTTCGATCATAGAACAATAATAACAATGGATTAAGGTCGAAAATAAAATACTAATAGGTACTTATAACTGTAAAACTACTAATAAACTGCACAGTTGTGTTCGACAAGGGAACAATCATTTGGAGCAAACTGGATGAGACCGACATACAGACTATAGACGCCTGCAACGCCCCTGCATGCTCGGCAGCCTAGGGAACAGTCGGGACTCACCCTGACACTCTCGATGGCGTCCAGGGGCTGGCTGCCCGGCAGGCGCAGGGTCCGCTCGAGGAAGTGCGGGTCCCGCAGGTACTGCGCGGGGGCTGCGGCCTGGGAACAGTCGGGACTCACCCTGACACTCTCGATGGCGTCCAGGGGCTGGCTGCCCGGCAGGCGCAGGGTCCGCTCGAGGAAGTGCGGGTCCCGCAGGTACTGCGCGGCGTGCTCGGCGGCCTGGCGGAACAGCCCCTCGAACTCGTCGCGCGCCCACTGCAGCGTGTGCTCGATCGCGTTGGGGAAGTTCTTGAGGGTGCAGATGGGGATGCTCTTCTCTGGCGGGTCCTGGGACGAGCTGTACGACTCCGTAAGGAATGGGACCACGACCTGAAAAAAAATTACCGAAATAACTATAAAGTAGACCTTCTTTTTTATCGCGACTAGCTGATGGATCGCCTGATGATAAACAATTGCTGCCGGCTATAGACACTTGCGGAGTCACCTGCCAACCTTCAACCCTTTTTCTCCCCCACGGCATTCGATAACCTCACTCACTCGTCGAAACAGCGCAGGTGCTGCTTCACGCCGTTCTTCTGTGAGGCAGTGGTATCACTCCGATCGAGGTACTCATTAAAAAAGTTGATTTCAGCACAGTATTATTACAACTGTGTCGCCTGCAAGCGAAAATAAAGCTTATCCCTAATAGATAAGGTCTATATTCCATCACGCATTACGTCGCATACGCGCCGAGCTTTGCCCGAAGTTTCCAGAATCATCTAGGCTAGTGCAGAAATTTGACCAAGCTTCTAGAAGCGTTGGTCTCGAAGATTTGTGAAACGAATAGAACTTTCTAGATTTGTCGGGATGCGTCGCGCGTTGGAACGCGCTCATATGAAATTTTGAAATGTGGGACCGACAGTTCCAAGCTGTATCTATCTAAGTAATCACCTAAGTAAAAAAGCTGTCTTTCCCAGAGAACTATTCCCACCTTTTAACTGTGGGAGAGCCACGCTTCGGCATGAATGGGCCGGCTCGACCGGAGTGATACCACTGCCTCACAGAAAACCGGCATGAAGCAGCCCCTGTGCTGTGTTACGCTGAGTGAGTGAGGGTACCGGAGGCCCACCCGGGGGGAAGGGGATAAAAGGTTGGCAGCGCACTTGTAACTCCACTGGTGTTGCAAGTGTCCATGAGCGGCGGCAATTGCTTACCATCAGGTGATCCGCCTGCTCGTCTGCTACCTATCACATAAAAAATAATAAAAAAAACCTGCGTGTTCCCCTTCGTGCCGAGCGTGCCGCTCTCCAGCAGCGGCTTCCTGTAGTACACGCAGCGTCTGTCCATGTAGATCCTGGCGTCCACGTTGTCGAGGGCGTTGGCGACGCCGTCCAACGCCTCGAAGAACTGGTCATCGTACACGGCCTCTGTCTCCGGGCACACGCGGTTCTCCTGCGCAACCACGTTCACAGAAGGGTTCATGCGCTTTATGGCCTGCGGGGATAAGCATATTAAGTTAATATTTTGTTTTCTATACTATTTATAAAGAGATCACTACTATAGACAACGACAAGGCTTATGGATACAGTAATACCCCGCTTTACGCGAGAGATGCGTTCCAGAAAAAATCGCGTTAACTGAAATTCGCGTATATCGAGGTTTATGATTAAACATAGCCAAAATTTAATACAAAAAAACACGAATCATTTTAATCAATCACTTTAATTCTAAGAACACTTTATGCATACATAGTTACTATTAATTATTTTTTACGGAAAAATACATCTATTGTCTTTTGGGTAGCGTTTTTTTTACGTTCTTGTAAAATACGTTCATAACCCACTGTTTTTTATTGTTTGACACACGGTCAAGACACGGTCATCATTATTGTCTATACTCTGCAGTATGTCCAAACTTTTTCGCGTAATGCGAGGCATTTGAGCGCGAAATTTGAAATTCGCGTTATAGTGAAACCGCGCATAATGGGGTCGCGTAAAGCGGGGTATTACTGTAAACCGAAAACACGAAACGCTTGCGCGATGTAATTGGACACAGCGCCATCTATTGGTTCATTTCTGAATTACGGCCCCGAAGCGAAGTGAGGGCGGGCCACTAGTACCAAATATAAGTAGTAAGTTTCCTTAAAAAAAAATTAATTTGACCGGATGTCGCATTTGGTAGTGACCTTGCCTCATACGCCAAAGGTCATGGGTTCGATCCCCACATGATGATGAACACTTGTGTTTGTTCAGTGTCTGGGTGTTATATACCTATGTATCTAAGTATTATATTTGTGATACCTCTGTTGTCTGATATCTGTAACACAAGTGCTTAAGCTACCTTACTACAGGAAGTCAGGTCCAATTCCCTTTTATTTAATACTTTATAGTTAGCTTAGTAACTATCTCGTAGTTTTAATCAACACCAATAGTGCCTACAATTTACAAGTAGCAGCTACGATGATGACGATTCAAACAGTTGTCATCATCTTTAGACAGTACACATACAGCTAAGTGAGGGCTCTTAATGCTGGATGCTCAACTACAACACAGCATAAATAAATACACTGGCACTGCTGGAACAATTTGGAGGGACAGTTTCTTTTTGTTGTTATGTGTTTTTGGTTTTTTCATTTTCTTTTTACTAGTGTTTTTTATTTTCTTGTGTTTGTTGTCAAATTGTCTGTAGCATGTAATATGTGTGGTGGTGTCCAAATTAATTAATAAATGTATTTTCTTTCTTTCTTTCTTTACATACCTTCGCAGCGGTGCTAGACTTGGGCTTCTGCACGTCGTAAGGGCGGAACAGGAACTGGCGGTTGAGGTTGGACTTCTCTATGAGGTCCATGTCTGTGACGGTGATGCGCCCGCCGTCGGCGCCCACGCCGATCATCGCGAAGTTCTTCAGCAGCTCGCAGCCGATGGCGCCGGCGCCTGGGAGAGGGCGATAATGTTTTAACCTTTAATAGGGCATCAGCTAACGAAAGCTTTCATTGGTTATCACTCTTATGTGATGATAGATATGGTTCAAAATCATGTGGGATCTTGTTCCTGTTGCCTTATTAAGGGTCGAATACTGAGTTTCTTGCTGGTTCTTCTCGGTAGAAATTTACTTTCCGAACCAGTGGTAGCTTACATAATATTTGACATTCATAAACGTTCTGTATGGACTTAAATTGAATAAAGAATATTTCATTTCATTGCTTGCTTGCTTCTCATTGTACCTCTTACTATCACCAGTTGAGTCAAAAATAATTGTTTTAAATAAAAATAATTATAATAATAGATCCGCCAGACAATCACACCAATCAATCTGGTCTCAAACTGGGGCAACCCCTGTACTATGAGTACCAGGTGACGATAATTAACTGGGGGCGTCAACCCAGAACACCCAGACCCAAGAAAATTTAGAAAATGTAGTTTCCTAAAAAGTCAATTAAGACCGGGAATCGAACCCGGGACTATTCGTGCTTCGAGCGAACACCTTAGCCACTGCGCCATCGAGGCTGTCGGCGTCGGAAATTAAAAAAAATCTTGGAACTGAACTAACAATTAACCACTAACACAATAAAAACCACACACACAGAAAATTAAAAGATGGAAACATTGATTTCTTATCCAGTTTCTAGTAAAAGCTAATCTTAACATGTAAAAGAAAAATAATTACATACTAAACCATCCTGGTGGGTAGTTGGAGTATATAATTTCACAGATAGAGAACTATTATGGTAACTATACCAGGCTAATTATCTCTTTTATTTGCCATGACTTCCTCGTGCACATTATAGTGTGAAATAGAGCGAGAATACTATTCCGACAGCAAAAGGGACGTTGTATGATTTATGTGTTTCCTTCACTCATAAACTGAACATACATACCTACCAGTAGCGCTACCATGAGTTGACATCTAAAACTGACATAACGTAAACTATTGCTCTGTCTCTTTCAAATGCATAACAATGAAAGAGACAATGCGATAGTTTTCGATAGCAAGGATAGTATTTCAAACTCATAGTAAGGCTACAGGTGAACATTTTAATCACTTCCTTCTTTAACTACACTGGAATATTTAACCAGCCATAGAGCATTTTCGATACAAACATGCGCGTTTTGTAGATTAATTTATCAGAAAGTAAAACGTTTTATTTCGATATTATTACGTAACATTACCCGTACACGTTCGTCGTTTGATCAAGCATTTCAATCAGCCGAGAAACCTTCCAATTTGCCAAAAGAATATCAATATTTTTGTCCCAAACAACGTTCTACGGAGCTTAAAAGCCGATTTACTTTTTTAAACAATTCAGGATGATTCCATGGTTAATTAAAACGCTTGAATAAAGACCAGTATCTTGCTAAATTGCATCACATCTACTCCGAAGATGCAATTACATGCAACAATTGTAGAATCCTTCGCGTCTAATGACGTATAATGTTTCTCGGCGAGTACGAACGCGCCTGCGCGGCAAAAAGTAGCATTATCGAGATTGCGTGTCATTGACAGACAACTCGTCGGGTCTTTGTTACGCTTGGTATATCGCGCAGATAAAAACGCTATCTGAAGACAACAGAATAGTTTACATAGGATTTTAAACTATTTAATCATAAAATAAGATTCCGGAGCTACTGTATTTTAAGTGCAAAGGCGCAATAATAATATCTATTTTATTCTATTATTCTTCTTTCTAGGTTCGCACAGCAAACATCTAAGTGAGCCCTACAGGTAATAAGAGCTTCCATCTTAAGTTACACCTGCCACATAAAAGAAGTATAAACAACTAAATAATGTATATTCTTTCTTCATTGAGCTGAACTGTATTATGTAATTAGGTACCTACTTAAAAAAACTTATAAATAATAATATTACAACATACTTCAATCCATGCCATGTCATAAAATAGTGACTCAAGTTCTAGGAAGAACAATGAATTAAAAACACAAATTGTCATTTTTATCTACGAGTATGATACCGAGAATCGTAGACGCGTCGAACAGATTATTGTTTGATACGTAAATATTAATGTTTTTCTTGAGAGAAACCAAATAAATCCCAGAATTTCAAGCCAATGAGTCTTTTAAGTACGCAAGCTTCAAGCCACAGAGGCATATTGTGGATTAAGCTTCTATGCTCATCTGCCCCTTTGGCTTGAAGCCTTCTTAAAGCAGAGGTTCCTAGCGAAGCCTGTGAGGTACGGTTTGCTCGCGTTGGGTGGCCACAGAATCGCATTCCAGGATCACATGTGTGACAGATTCCTCGGCATTAAGACATCCCCTACATAGACGAAAGTAACCCAATATAAACAACTACACTCACCAACGATGAAGTACTTCAGTTCCCCAAGTCTCTTTTGGAAGTCTTTACCGAAGACAGCCACTTGCCCATCATATCTGGATCCGACTGGCCTGCAGTTCTCTTCAGTGAGAACTGAGCGGTCTTTGGGCAGGCATTCAATGGCATCTAGGTACAACCACTGTACGATAGGGTGGAACTTCCCGGAGCAGGCCTTCATCACCTCCTGGGCTATCACTCCACCAATCGCAGCATTCATGGGGTTCAGATCACCGGATGACACCTGTGGAATGATTTATTTGTAAATAAATAATAGCATAATTATAACTGTTGATGAATAAGATGACTGGCCTAATGACACAGTTAGTAGTAACTCTGCATCCCGTTCCAAGACTTTGGGCGCGGATTACCAAAGTAGATAAAAATTTGAATGATGATTATTTATTTGTTTGGGTGTAATTATCTATTTGTACTGCCTACATATACTAAATCTTACCTGCAAGAATGAACAATAGAAGAATCTACAATAAAAACAAATTAAAACCTGCAAGGTTTTAAAAATGCAAACAAACCTTGCAGAATGTCTTCAACAATTCATCGTTAAGCTCAAACCCGCCATGTTGATGATCATCATTTTTACACTGCATTAATTGGAAAAAACTTTTGAGTACCCTTATAATTTTCTGATTAAAACTGTTCTATTAACGATATTATACTAACCTTACAGAATGTCTCCATTAATTCAATATTTAGCTCAAGCTCGCCATCCTTCTGGTCGCTGGTCACAGCCTTCACATAGTCCACGAACTTGGCGGCGTCAGCTTGGCTCCAGGGCGCCGGGAGCCGGCCCTCGCCCTCCTCAAACCTGTGCAGAGCAGCAAAAGCTGCGTGCAGTTGCTGAGGGTAATCGAACTTGCCGAAATCAGTTATCACAAACTCTGGGCTCTTGAAGGATTCTTTCAAAGGCTTGAATTCCAGCTTCTTGGGCATCTTAACTTGTGTCACGATACCTCCTCGGGCATACTTGGAGAAATTTGTGGTGTCGCCAATACTGAAGGTATAGGGACCTAGAACTTTGATTTTTCGGGGTTCACAACCATTTAGTTCTGTCATTCCTTGCACCTGAAAGTTTAATAATAATTTATCTGTAAATACTATAAGGCAAAGTTATAACAATATGATAGGTAGAGATTAATAAAAGCTATGGTGATTAGCAGTTTTCTCAAATCTTTAAAAATGATACGTGCCAAATGTTATCGAATAACTTTTTACATGTTTTACATCTTTTTATGCATGTCTTGAAAAATACACTTAGCAACACTCCATTATTCTGTAATGTAATGTAATAGAGGCTGCCAAGTGATTCATCCACAAAAAGAGATATAAAATTAGAATAAACAAATTGAATTCAGTGTGTTATTAATCTATAAAATTGCCAATGTAATGTTTAAATATAATATTTGGTAAATATCTCATAAAGTATCAAGATTCAGAATAGTAAGCTTGAAATTTTTTTTTACAAAATTAAAGATTATTAAAGTTTAAAAATTGCAGAGCATTGAAGGATGCCTTCTAAACTTAGGATTGAAATAAACCATGCTAATAGCAACCCTTTGTAAAGTAAATGGCTACATAGTAGTCTACATTCACAAGACTTTTAATACCATTATGTCAACCTGCCTCGATAATCCAATAAAGAATTCACGTTATGGTAACAGACACAAATGTTACATTAGTTATGAGTCTATGTAAAATTAAATGCAGTTTCTCAGTAAACAGTATTCCAAGTTAGAACAAAAATTAATTCTGATGTTGATTCGAAATATTGATCGTAGACTCAACTGTAGCCTTTAGGTGGTTGTCATCTATTATTTATAGTAATAATAAGCAGTGTCGGGCAAATTTAAATAGCACCTGTGACAATTCCCTTCAAATAATGATAAAAATAACAGTGAAATATACATGACCATGAATAATGTAGGTAGCTTCTTGATAAATAATGAAAAAATTAGGAATTTCACATTATTTGAGTCTTTTTTTGTCTGCTCGCAACATTCTGCTATCTTGTTCTAGATCAACTTTGTGACTGAGACAACATGTTCGAGGAGCTCCAAAGATTTTAACATTAGGTTCCTAAATAACAATCCTAAAATCAGTAAGCCATAATAGAACATTCAATAAAATAAATATAAAAATAAGCACTGTCTACATTTAATGAACAAATAATGTCTATTTATACATGTATGAAAAATTAAAGTGCTGGCTTGATTCTTCAACCATAACAATATTGCACCACTTGATGAAATACTACTTGACAAGTCATGTTCTTCTACTATGAGGGTAGGCAGGTACATCACTACAAACAAGGCACCTTCCAGAGTTACTCCAAACCAGTAAATATTTACAAACCTCGTTGAAGGTGACATAGTCGCCGTCTTCGAGGCCGTGGCGGGTGTCGTCCAGGCAGGTGACGACGGCCTCGTACTCGTGCGTGATGTCCGCCACCATGGCCGACACCGGGTTCTCGCCGGTCACGTCCACCACCGAGAACGCCGGCCCGAAGTCGCAGAACACCTGCGAGAACAGCCCCCGCGTGTCCCCGATCACCAGCGCGATGTTGTTCGCGTGCGTGATCGCCGCCACCCGCTCCTGCTCCGCCCACGAAGCACCCGTCAGCACCACAACACGGAATTTACGTAAAAACTCCTCGTTCAACGGCCCCGTGTAAGCCGTCGTAGGCACATAGTGATTAAGTTCAGCGAGCTGCTCGCAGGACGCCAAGGCACGGTTTTGGCCCACGGCACTCTCCGACAAGTAAAACTGAGAAGACAAATCCGACACCGAGCATGTTCGCTCATCGTGCAAAGTCACCGACTTGACGCCGCCGAGAATCACATTTTTTGCTACTTCCACCCCGAGACCCCCGAGGCCGGAGATCAGCACGTCTGAACTCGCCATCCGACGCATAGCATCGTGCCCGAGCACGTAGAGCTGCCTCGAATACAGGCTCTCGTCGATTTCATCCTCCACGCGCGTTCCATTGTTCGCCATTGCTGAGGAATTGGAACGGGAATCTCCTGTGTTTAGCTTCCGCTTTTTTGCCGGGGGGTCAACGGAATTATCGGCGACTTCAGCACTAGACATCGGGCACGAACGCGCACAATTTTGGCAGAATTTTGCTTCGCTTTTCAACGGAACACAAGGAAGAAATTGGTCTTCAAATGATGGAAAGCGACATTCGCGCTTCGTCAAGGCCCGCTTACTCACTGTCTTGAAGTTAGGTGCAGAAAGACGTGGAGAACAATGTGTAAAAATAAATCTTTCAACTATTGAATTTTTCAATTTTAGCTTGGTCACAATAGAGAAAATTGTTAGGGGATTAAATAAAAGGTGAAACTAAAACAAAATCGTACTTAAAAACCGACTGCATACGTGAATTCCGAACCTTTTCAGTTTTGAGAGGATTTTTTTGTTTTTTTTTTATAAGGTAGCAACATTGTAATTTAACAGATTATAAAATTTATTTTCGGATACACAACAAAAGAAAATAGATCAAAGTGAAAAATTAAATATCATTCAACAAGTCTGACAAAAAAGTTATTGAAATATCGTAAATGTAATTTTGTTGATGATAATCATAACTTAACTTATTTACAAGTCCATGGTAAAATATTAATCGTCTTTAATATACCACCGTGCCCTGGTTTGGTGGACTAGAACTGAACTGTGGATTACAAAATCAGATCAATTTGTACAAGAGCGTTAGGTAGTTTACATTAATATTTCATTCTTTAATGTTCTATAGGGACTTTTTAAGCTTATACAGAACATTTCTATTTCAACTATGCTTCCAAAGGCTGGCTCAGCTGGCTGGCCCGTCTGCCAGCGGATGTATGAAAACAGTACCAACAGCTGCAATGGAATTATTAGTCATACAATAATTTATCACAACTCGAGGCTTATATCTACAGACAGCAGCAGGAAGCTACGTATGGCAGTTGTAAAACAGAATAAATAGGTAGCTAAGAGATTCTTAAAACTTACGATCTGACTATAACACTGATAGTCTAGGATATACTAACCCATCCCATCCACCCATCTGATAATGCGTAATTCCTCATCACATACACTAATCTGACTATTACCTATACCTACTGGTAGAGCTCTCCCTCGACCTAGGTATGTATTTATACATAGGCTCTCCTTCTATAAAAAGGAGCATTAAGGACGTTATTTTTTAATGAGAACATCATAAAAGTACTCTATGGAACATATAATTAATTCACGCTGTCTGTAAAGCCGTGTTTATTCTTATGGAACTATTACGGGTAGTTCTATTTTATTGTAGTTCTATTGTATTTTAACCAATCAATGGAGCTGCCATATTCTATGATGTAAGTGGCAGTGGCGCCAAAAAAATATTTTCATGACTTCCTTGAGTATATTAAAGTATAAGCCCAGGCCTACTTAGTTTAGTTTCTCGCTTATTAAAAATCTTACTTCAATGAAATGTATTTCTTCAAAAAATTTTTTTCTTGTCATTATTTGATAAAGAATGATTTATAAAAAGTCTTACTCCATCAGGAAGATGATACAGGAACTAACGAGTTCATATAATTTATAGCTAAAGGGGCTGCTATACTTTAGGATGTAAGTGGCAGTTGCGCTATTATTAATTTTTACGAATTTCATAACTTTCTTGACGCTTTCCATTATCTTCTGGGCATACTTAGAATGTGTCAATAAAAAAAAGTCATGTTTATTGATGTCACTACTGCCGCGGCCGCTTCTGTCATAGCCATATCATAAAACTTCGGAACTCCGTTAGCTGCTGTCCAAAATTCGCTTTCAAGACTTTCTTGACGCATTGCAATTTACATTTTTTTTAATTTTGATTTATGTGTGTATCCAAATGTAAACATATTTTTTTCAGCTGGCAAAGACCCAGGAAATGTCAGTTTGATTTTGACATTTCAAATAACACGCGTACGCAGCTAACTTCACAACAAACAATCCATTTTGTTTCTTCTGGGTAGATTTTCAATTTTCAATCTCGTTTCAAGTTCACGACGTCGCTGTCGTGTGTATTTATTGACGTCGATTATTTTGTTGGTTACACGTTATCGGGAGTGAAAGGCATGAACAGCATGACTATAGTGTGATATGTTAAAGTGAGGGATTGTTGAATCCTTTTTGTTGATTACCTTCTTGATTCGAGTGAATTCGTGAAAATGGTTCAGGAGTACGTGTCTCCGGTGAGGGTACACAAGTACCCCTTCGAAATGGTTATGGCTGTGAGTACCGCACTGTTATTGTTGATGATTTACAGTTACTTTTGTTGACATTCTTCAGAATTCCACTAACTTGTAGGCTGTTTATGCAAGGTCACAAACTATTTGAAAGTAAATCTAATTAGAATAAACCACCGATTATGAAATGGTCAATGTTATTTTGTTATGTTTAGGAATGTGGCTTGTATGTTATTGTAATTGTTTTAGGGTCATCTTCGCGTGCATTCAAGTCTAATTTTAACTTAGTTTCGTACTTTTTGTTTGTTTATGTACATCTTAATGGAATGAGGAAGTTTTACTGAGTACGAAATAGGTATGTTCTTACTGCTCAACATAGAGGTACAACATTAAGCAGGAAATTAATTCTAATTCTATTAATTCACAATCTAATGAATTAACAAAAATATACTTAGTTCAGAATAGATGGTTAGCAGCTGTAAATGCTGTAATTATGCAAATGTATGTGATGCAACAGAAAATTTATGTTAGTGTCTTAAAATTTACTTGGGAGTCTTGTGATGTACTATTTAATATTCATGAATAAATAAGTGAGTAATAATTACATGACACTCTTTGAAATTTCAACAGGTTTTTAAATTTCGATATATTTCACATCAGAATTCTGATTAAATATATCTTAAACAATTTGACTGAAATCCTATTGCATTTATTTAATATCTTCATCAATTAAAATGAAACCATTGTAACTTATAAATTGGTGCAACTAATAATAAATTGTCAAAACAAATTTATTTATTTATTGTTAAAAAAACTCCAGCTGGCTAATTGAGGCAATTCTGGAAGATGGGCCTGGTCGATACACAGACATGGGACCCATAGAATGTCGCATCCCATTCCAAACTCCACTAAGCACACAGGAAACTGACTACAGTGGTAAGAGTTGTCGCTTTCCAAAGAAGACCATCCAATTCTCCAACAACCATCCAACTCTCATTATTATTATTTTAATGGCGTTTTTCTTTCTCATTTCTGAAGATCATCATTACAATTCCAAATATAAGACAATTTAATGGGCCATCAACATGTGAACACAAAAGTCTGTAGACACAATTTTGTACAGACTTTGTTTGACCTTGGTGCTTGGCTAGCTGTTGCCTCAGCTTGCTTGCAAAACAGTTACAATATAATGATTATTTAGGTTACAAGGATGAGCATTCTTTCTTACACACTCAGATTGCTTTTAACTAGAATTAGAATACTAGAACTATATAATTCAAGTTAGAATAATACTTTATTACATAAAAAAAGACTTAATGCTATGACTATTTAACTAAATACAATCCATCACATACAATGGTCCGAAAGAGAGAAAATGGAGTCCACTTTACAAGTAAACACAATCTTAGAGGAAAAGTACAAGACCTTGAAACGGGGCATTGCAATGCACCAAGTGAGATTCCGGCCAAATGTCTGGCTAATATAAAAAAAAACTAGGTAGCATATTTTCACTAATAGCTCTTTTTGAGTCTTTGTTGATGAAACAGGCTTTTATTGTGGGTCAAACCCTTATTTCGAGACCAAAAAATCTGTTTACGATGCTATCTAAAAAATTTGATTGACTTTATATCCCGTCAGGCTATTTCCAACCGAAACCTAGCCACCCTAGGGGTGGCGGCCATAGAAATTGTAATTTCTTATTGACATTAAAAGATTTTTATGAAAAGAAGGCATCCCAAGGATATCTTATTTACAAAGAAATCATGAATAAGTAGCGAATAAATAACTACTCTACATAATTATTTCGAGTACAAGCCATACAGCTACATATGCCGGCCGCTCAACATAGCTGGCGTGATTTCGTGTGGTTCGCGTTAGCATCGGTATTATAACGTACTTAGTTTAATTATCGCCTGTTGTACTACTACGTACAGCCGAGCAGGTATGAGTGAAGGCATGTTTGCGATTTTCAACATGTTCGTTATGTAAACATAATAATTACCAACGTAGCCGAACTTATAAAAGAACAACTTTAATTTCAATTTACAAGTAAATGGAAAAAAAAGAATATAGATTTCGTCGCCGACTCCACTATACCATAGGCGGTAATTCATTAGTGAGAGAATCTATCTACCTGATAACCATTTAAAACTGATCTAAAGACATATCATAGGTTCGATTTCCGCACGAATGTTTGTGTTGTGTGATTAAGCCTAATCCCATCATAGTAGCTATGACTTGATTTCTATGATGGAGGCCTTTGCCCTGCAGTGGGACAGTATATAGGCTGATACTACTACTACTAGATGGCAGACAGATCATCTGACCCATAGACACCAGCAACACCAATAGACACACAAATGCGCTGCCTTTAATTACCTACTTTTTTTAACTTTTTCTTGAAATCAATCATTTCGTCAGTATCCTATACACTGAGTTTTCTTTTCTTTGTCCGTCTACGTATCGCCATAGTCCGACTGAGGTCTAAAACGTTTTCGCCGCACGTGAGCGCGTACGTGACCCCCGGATGCGCCTGCGCCGGCTATCGCGAGGGTGACAGTGAATCATTAGCTCGCGAGATAAGCCGGAGACAAACAAACTGGACTTGAGCTGTTTGCGTAATTGATATATTAATGAGCGGCTGCCATTGACCTTCAGTAATAAATGCAGCTGTATGTAGATTTTATCTAAAGGATGACAGGCTTTGAATAATTAAGCAGTTAATGTGAGAAGTTTTGTAACCAAATGTAGGAATTAAAATAATCCGTAATCATCGTAAACTAAAATTAAAGTTAAAGTCAATAGCGTGGCGTAGCATGGGTATCGGCCTCCCGGGGCGGAAGACTCCTCCTTTGACGGCCTTTAATTTTCTTCGAGCCTTCCATCTGTAGGATGTAGTCAAGATTTTGCCAGCCCCTGAACCTAAAGAGTGCTGCCCCCTACACCAAAGCAGTAGCGTAGCGATATGCCACCCTTTTTCCTTCCTCGACTCCACTTAGTAGAGATTTACCACCACTACGCTATGGTCAATAGGCTATTATTCTGGATATGTTCCCTCCATCGTAGGCTTCCTTTCAACTCTAACGTCGAATATGAAGCCAAGAGCAAACCCATTACGATTAATATAAAAAAAGTCAACAACCAGTTGATTTCATCCTAATCCTATAGGTATTATAATGCAAAGTAACTCTGTCTGTCTGTCTGTCTATTACTCTTTCACGTCAAAACTACTGAACGGATTTGAATGAAATTTGGTGTACAGAGGTCTAGACCCTGAGAAAGAACATAGGCTACTTTTTATTGCGAAAAGGGGTTAAAAAGGGGGGTGAAAAGTTACAACTCCACGCGGACGAAGTCGCGGGTGACAGCTATTTATTAATATAGTCAATAACCAGTTGATTTCATACCGCAATAGTTTACGAACAAGCCTCGCGTGTCCCATATCAGCTCGGAAGTGTGTTTACAAGCGCTGTCAACGTTAACGTTTATCGCCCATCTGATACATTAGCTGCGTGAATAGGAACGTGACGGCACGCCGCCGGCTCGTGATTCCCTGTGAATGGAACGTCGAGGTTCAATGGATGTTCCGAAACTGAAGGGTCCTTTGATAAGTTTGACGTCTGCTGTAGAATCGACTAGAGTTGGAGCAAAGCGTCTTAGAGTAGAGAGCGTAAACAGTCATAGTGTAGGACGCTCTCCCATTCTTGGGCTTCTTAGGACCGATTTTTTGATCCGTAGTCTGCTTTTTTATGTGATATGTGGTAGACGAGCAGTCGAATCACCTGATGGTAAGCGATTGCCGCCGCCCAAAGACACCTGCAACTCCAGTAGTCACAAGTGCGCTGTCAAAATCTTTTGACCATTTGTTCTAACCAATAGTGAAAGTTGACTAAGCTCTTTTGCTAATGGAGCCTTTATTGGTGGCGACACTTTTAACCCTTTATGGGGCTCTGTCGATATGTTAGACACCATATTTTGAACCTTATGTTTTGCAGATAAGGTCCAAAACCAATTCATTGTATATACCTACTGCCCATCAAGGGCTTAACGCGTTCCGTTTAGGGTTTCTATGATGGAAGAGAGAATTCAGCTGCAGAAAGTAGATCGAAAAATGTCAAATTAAATACGAAAAAGCCTTTTTTTTCCCATCTGGGTATTCTCATATTGCCCACGTCAGCCTGTTACTGAACTTGTGACGTCATAGCGGCTGACACCCAATAACAGTCGCCGAATAGATCCTCGAAAAATAAATGGCGGAAACTTGTCAGCTGTCGTCGGCATTGCTCGCGCCTATTCCATTCCTAAAATATCGGCAACCTTAGCTAAGTCGCCAACTGCACGCCGATTTCGCCCTTATGCTTATTACTTTCTGGGGTCGTTTTCTGATACGATTGCTGAAATAATGATAGTAGTTTTCCCTCTATGATTGATTCACTCAATATTTCACAAACGATTATGCCGACACTTATACCAAATATGGAAAACCTTTTTCAGACGTATTGCTTTAAAAATAAGATTGTGTTTTCGTTGTAGTTTTTTGTGGTTTGTGGTAATTGCTTTTGGGTTAGTTTACGGTTTACAGGCGTCAAAGGTCGTCGACTTGGCTGATTTCAGCTGGTACCGCTATGTAAATGTCTGAGCTATTTTAGTTACATAATCTCGATACATAAGATATATACAAAAAATAAATGGACATAGGTAATACGATTCTACCACCGGAATCGGTAAGTTGATTCTGATGGGAATATTATTTTTTATGACATAGGTGGCAGATGGATCAACCGTCCATAGACAACAGCAACAGTTCACCAATAGATACACAAGTCCGCTGCCAATTTTTTAACCTCCTTTCGTCCCTATTGGAAATCCGGTTCTCTTACTCGGCAAAGCACAGCGCAGGCGCTGTTTCACGTCGGTCTTCTGTGAGATCATAGTATCACTCCGGTCGAGCCGGCCCATGGCACTCATAAAGTCAAACTTGTAATATTTAGTTATAAGATTTAATAGCGCTTGGTGGCACTATGGTTGCCTCCCGTTGACCCTAATAAAGCGCCGAAGTGACCTAATACTGCAACTTAGGATAATTATGTTTAAACGCTACATTGGTCCGCGGGGTATCGTCGCTATACGAGTATGTGCTATTTATTACCGCTGAGTACATATGAAGGTCGGGTCAGGAAGAGTTATGATTTCTGTGTGGAAATTAGAATTGGGTTAATGGTTTAAACTTTATCCTACAAGACTGAGGATCTGGGTAGATTTCGTCGGCAGATACTCTTTTGTCGGATAGAATTCCGAAATGAACCAATAGATGGCGCTGTGTATAATTACATCGCGCAAGCGTTTCGTGTTTTCGGTTTACGTATAAGCCTTGTCGTTGTCTATTGAAGTTCATCTCTTTATGAATAGTATAGATAGTGATCGGGTCAGCAGCATAGTTTAGCTGACTTTTTCTCTTATGTGCTAAAAGTCCCTTAAGGTACTGGTGGCCCGTCCTCACTTTGTTTCGGGACATTCCACTGTCTACCAATAGATGGCGCTGGGCGTTGATTGCATCGCGCTGGTGATTAAGCCTAATCCCATCATAGTAGTGATAACTTGATTTCTATGATGGAAGAGAGAATTCAGCTGCAGAAAGTAGATCGAAAAATGTCAAATTAAATACGAAAAAGCCTTTTTTTTCCATCTGGGTATTCTCATATTGCCCACGTCAGCCTGTTACTGAACTTGTGACGTCATAGCGGCTGACACCCAATAACAGTCGCCGAATAGATCCTCGAAAAATAAATGGCGGAAACTTGTCAGCTGTCGTCGGCATTGCTCGCGCCTATTCCATTCCTAAAATATCGGCAACCTTAGCTAAGTCGCCAACTGCACGCCGATTTCGCCCTTATGCGTATTACTTTCTGGGGTCGTTTTCTGATACGATTGCTGAAATAATGATAGTAGTTTTCCCTCTATGATTGATTCACTCAATATTTCACAAACGATTATGCCGAACACTTATACCAAATATGGAAAACCTTTTTCAGACGTATTGCTTTAAAAATAAGATTGTGTTTTCGTTGTAGTTTTTCGTGGTTTGTGGTAATTGCTTTTGGGTTAGTTTACGGTTTACAGGCGTCAAAGGTCGTCGACTTGGCTGATTTCAGCTGGTACCGCTATGTAAATGTCTGAGCTATTTTAGTTACAATAATCTCGATACATAAGATATACAAAAATAAATGGACATAGGTAATACGATTCTACCACCGGAATCGGTAAGTTGATTCTGATGGGAATATTATTTTTTATGACATAGGTGGCAGATGGATCAACCGTCCATAGACAACAGCAACAGTTCACCAATAGATACACAAGTCCGCTGCCAATTTTTTAACCTCCTTTCGCCCCTATTGGAAATCCGGTTCTCTTACTCGGCAAAACACAGCGCAGGAGGCGCTGCTTCACGTCCGGTCTTCTATGAGGTCGTGGTATCACTCCGGTCGAGCCGGCCCATGGCACTCATAAAGTCAAACTTGTAATATTTAGTTATACGATTTAATAGCGCTTGGTGGCACTATGGTTGCCGCCCGTTGACCCTAATAAGCGCCGAAGTGACCTAATACTGCAACTTAGGATAATTATGTTTAACGCTACATTGGTCCGCGGGGTATCGTCGCTATACGAGTATGTGCTATTTATTACCGCTGAGTACATATGAAGGTCGGGTCAGGAATAGTTAGGATTTCTGTGTGGAAATTATAATTGGGTCAATGGTTTAAAACTTTATCCTACAAGACTGAGGATCTGGGTAGATTTCGTCGGCAGATACTCTTTTGTCGGATACATATAATAGTGATCGGGTCAGCAGCATAGTTTAGCTGACTTTTTCTCTTATGTGCTAAAAGTCCCTTTATAAGCTACTAGTGGCCCGTCCTCACTTTGTTTCGGGACATTCCACTGTCTACCAATAGATGGCGCTGGGCGTTGATTGCATCGCGCTGGTGTTTCGCCTTTTCGGTTTAATATAAGGTTGGTCGATGTCTTCAGAATTTACCTCTTTAGAAATAGTATCCCAGAATATCGCTGGAAGCACAGCAAATACTCTAGAATCTTCTCGCATTTCGGCATCATAAATGCACAGCTGAATAACCGTCCGTATCCGTTAACAAATAGCCAATAAACACGGCCGTTTAGTCCCATTGTGTGGTTAAAGCGTAAGATCTGCCATTGACGGCGTTGATCCGCGCCGATCCGATCTCACGGTGCGCGCGCGCAGGCGGTTGTTCCGCTACAATTCAGCGGGTGGCGCTGATGGTCCACGTCCGCTGTGGGGCTGTCTGGGAGTGAACACGTGAATCGTAGTTTTGTTAGAGGTAGATAAATATGTAGATAGATAATTTCACACAATATCTCATACATTGACCTGAAGCGCCTTCGATGACGTTGATATCTTATCATATCGGAATTATAGATGTAATAAATACTATTGAAAAGAGTAAAGAACTACTGAGTGCTGGAGTCTTCTCAGTACAAATCGACCTTCCGAACCAGTGGTAGATTATATGTTTTGACATTGTTCTGTATGGACTTAACTTGAATAAAGATTTTTCTATTTCTATTTCTATAGATATACCTACCTACATTACCTACATAATGTTACACCCAGACACTAAAAACAAACACAAGTGGTCATCACATGAATGTGTGTCAGGGTGGGGACAGAACGCACGACCTTTTTTGTATGAGGCAGGGCTACTTCCAAATGTGCCATTGGGCCAGTCGTTTCACATTTCAGAAGTTTTCAAAAGTCAGATGAAGCTTTCACACGTGCAAAAGATACGAATGCTGAGTCTGACAAAGGTCAGCTCTTGACATTGTAGAGTCCGTTGACCTACGCGCTATGCAGTATATCGTTTCGTTCTCTCCATCTACAACCATAAAAATACGACAAATATTATCAGCACTTTGCAAAGTCACATATCAAATTAAATCAACATTAATTGAAGGGATGTTCATAAATACATTAAGCCAAGAATCGAGATGCGGTCCCTTTGAACCTTTGGCTGCCTGCAAACCGCTAAACCGAGGCGCCTTCCAGTACACGCATCAGTCATTCATTCAGCCGTCGAAGCCAGAGTAAATACAGTGTAGGTAACGTCGAATTCCTCTGAGAAGAGTGCTAAAATAGTGATGGGATGTTGTGCTAAAAACATAAATAATATAGGTTTTTTGAAGATTTTTACTCAGAAATGTCTTGCTTGTTTTTTGAAGGTATAACTTAGTCGCCACACCTTCCTACCACGTACTTACCTCAGTTTTGCGTTGCGTTTACCTCAGAACGGTATGGCTATAGCAGCATATTTTTTTTATTTGGAAAGGGGGTTAAAGGTTGACATCGTACTTGTGACGCTACTAGCGCTGCAGGATGTCTATGGGCGGCGGCAATGGCTTACCGTCAGGTGGTCCATTTGCTTGTCTGCACCCTATCACATAAGAAAAATACTGATAATATGTATTCGATCCGATTCTGTAATTATATCTGCAATAGAATTCAATAAGTTTAATATCTTTTTCACATCCCTAGTTCTAAATTTAACCCTTGTTAGCATTTCAAGGGTGATGGATTATTTTAGACATTTCTAAATAGAGCGGGAATGTGAGGTAAGGTGGTACGTACGAGTTATATTTGAATTTTGTTTACTCAAGCCACAGATCCGGGTTTATAACTGACATGATGTTTTCCACGTGTATGCAGAATAAGAGGTTTAATCCATTCGTACCGTTTTCCGTGAAATCAGACGAACTGCGGGTATCATCCTTTATATTCCTTGATTGCGTACAAAGCGCTCTTCTTCCTCCTTTGTGATGCGCACTGCCACCTTCCTGCGTCTGTTTTTCCCAATCATCAAAAAAAAAATCAAGAAATTTCAAATTATAGTAAAGGACTTAAATTGAATAAAGGTATTTTAATTTGATTTGATTTGTGTATCGGCCTTTTAACCCCTATGTCCGGCTAAACTGGTTTGACTGTCCGGCCTTTCGTTTATAAGACCCGGCAACCCTATTCTCAGTATTCAGGTTCTGGACCTAACTAGAATAAAATAAAATCTTTTATTTTAGTCGGTTTGCGAAAAGGTCAAACATCCAAGCGTTTATTGTACTAGGTACCGTGTGAGATTGCATTTCTGTCATTCATGAGGGTGAAGCTGAAATGTTAACGAATTCACTTTTATATCTGCCTGTGAAACAATACCTAACCCCACGGAATGAAGCGGTCGCGGTCATTCGAGGAGGTCAGATTATGTTTCATTTACATGTCAGCCTCTGCTAAATGCCTTATTTAAACCGTATCAGGTAATTTAATCGTCATTTCCTCAGTTCCAACATGGTGCCATACAGAGTGTTTGAAATCAGGGTTGCCAGAGTATGGTTTGTTCAATTCGTGCTTTCATTAAGGGTAGTTCTCTTTTTATTGAATTAGTTAAATGATGTCAAAATGTCAACTAAACAATCGTTTCCGGGAAGTGAGCGGAGCAAAAGTTGAGAGACAAACGGGCACATTCCGAAATATCTTTTCGTCGACTCTTCGTTCCTTAGGCAGGCCTTCTGTGGTGCAAAGTAGTAATAAAAATGTGCTAGCTACGCGGGCTAAGTTTAACATAGCTCAAGTTAACTTACCGTATCCGTGATTTTCTATGATTGATACCCAGGGTTTCGGTTAAGGTTTGAGTCTCATATACCTTGTTCCTCATGTCGTAACGCGGCCGTGATGGTTTCCCTGTGCCAAATAAGGGGTCTGACCTACTTTTTTAGTTTATGTTATGATTGACATTAATTACGAGTGGTCAATATCAACTAGTGTTTCTATTAAATCAAATTATTACTTGTTGAAAATTTATTAATCAATGAAATGCAAATTTTTATCGTTCAGCAATTTTAAAAGTAAATGCCATAGTAAATGCCGATATTAGCAAAGGATATGCTGTCAATTTGATCAGCCAACCCTGACCAGAAGTCAGAACCGGTTCCGCTGTCTCGCTATCGGTTTCTCGGTACGAGAGTCTAATTGCTATAAGTGGGTCGAAGGGGGGGGAAGTGGGTAATTAGCCGTGGAACTGGCAGGCGTCGGGGCTGAGTTTTAACGCAATCATTTACTGAATAATCTTATCTAAACTTTATTGACACGGCTTGGTTTGTTGATGATAATGTCCTGAATGTTTCGAATATTGTGGCCAATCGCTACGACTAGCGTGCGCAAACGCAAGTGCACTGTCTGTTTTTTGACCTTATGCGTATTTCTTCTTTACTTGTAAGTACAGTAACACAAATGTTCATCAAAAATTTACCATCCCTGCTTGAACCGTGATTCAGGATCCGGGAAGGGGAGCCAGACTAACTGGGTCATGTTCGAAACCCCACCTTGGACACACATTCGCGCGATGAACATCTTTGGACACAGTAGAGAATGCTGAGAACATCCTGAGATGAGACTGAACCAAGACTAAGTGCACTCTATTAGCGGCGGCCATCGCTTACCATCAGGTGATCTGTCTGCTCGTCTGTCCTTTGAGGCATAACTTACCAGTTGTCGACTTGGATTTTCAGTTTGGTGATGTCTATTTGTAGGTATACCATAAACAAAGAGTTTGAATGGCTTGTGAAATAGTTCAATTTTAGCTTTCAATAGATATTCAGAGAATCTTATTTGTGAGTTGAATTATTTGATACACTATTTATTATTATGTTATTATTTCGGGTAAATTATATTTCTATAGAATCTGCCTTTGGAAACCCAACCAAAACTTTTTAAACATTTATTAAATTCTCGAGTCCTCGCCACCGTACGAATTGTTTTGATCACAGGAATTCGACAGCTACTCATCTGAGGTTTCTTAGAATCTCTGAGGCCATATTTCCCGGAATCTTATCGAAGGCATGAATCTAATTAAGTAGTTTGATTAATCAATATTTCCAGATTAGTTTAATTTCGTTATTGGTTATCACTTAATTCATTAACGCTTGCCATAAAGATGAGTTACAAACAACCTTCAACGCCTTCAATAAGAAGATTAATAATATTAATAAGAATTACCTGTATTTTTTCTCTGCCCCAAGGTTGTCAGGAAGAGGTCACTATAAGACCGCCGAGATTCTTTTTGTCTATGATCATATCATTAAGTTCTGTAACCTTTTGTGCAATAAGAAGCATCTATCTATCTATAAATACTTCGTGAATCCTTTTGCTATCATTGTCTTGCTGACTTGGCTGCGTCGAATTCTGCTAAAAAAGTTTTATTCATCGCATTGGAAATCGCTTAGGGTAAGGGTCAAAGGTTATGCCTATACTCGTAGATCGGCCCACAGGGGACTGATGTTATGTGTTTCTGATGTATTTAAGCTATATTATTGTTAAGTTTCATTAAAGTCATTTTTTTAGTTTTTGCGTGAGAGATCAATACTTATCCAACTTTCACGTTTATATTATTAGTGAGATGGGATAATCTAATCAGCGACCTCTCTGATCTCGCAATTGTTCATGGGTAGCGGTGATTACTTACTAGCAGCTTGCTCGTGTGCCGACTCTTAGTATAAAAAAAAAACTTATAAAAAATCCATAACATACACGCCTGGACATTTTCATTCATTTGCGTATGTCATTCAGCGATTACGTGCAATGCGTACTACGCCTCCCCCCCTCCTTCCCCCCTCACCCTCAGTCAATTAACGAGGGCACGTAATCAGTGGTGACGTCCCTACGAGGATTACCACGAAGGGCTTCGGAGACCTTTTTAATTGCTTTTCCTGGCCTTGGCAACGATTTGTTGGCTCTGTGAATGAAATTACTAACACAGAGAATTCAGATTTTGTGTTTTTTTTTGTATGTGGTGAGGTGACGAGCAGGCGGATCACCTGTAAGCAATGCCGCCGCCCATAGACACCTGCAACACCGGTGGAGTTACAAGCGCGCTGCCTAACTTTAACCCCTTTCCCCTATTGGGCCTCCGAAACACAGCGCAGGCGCTACTCACGTCGGTCGTCTGTGAGGCAGTGGTATCACTCCGGTCGAGATCATTCATGCCGAAGCGTGGCTCTCCCACAGTTAAACACACACACCCACACTCCCACAGTTAGTTAGTGATGTCCTAAATTAATAAATAGTCGACCGGATGGCGCATGTGGTAGTGTCCCTGCCGCAAACGTTTAGGGCCGTGGGTTCGATCCCCACCCTGGACAAACATTCGTGTGATGAACGTGTTTGTTCAGTGTCTGGGTGTTTTTATGTATTTAAGTATTATATTATGTTGTCTGATACCTATCTGTAACAAGTGGTTGAGCTACTTAGTACGGAATCAGGTCAATGTATGAGATGTTGTGTGAATTTATTTATTTTAATGGACATCCGACCAAGTGTGTGTCGGACCACGCGGTACAATGCGAGTTCTGTAGATGCTCATGATAGATGTGACCTAATAAAAAAGATAAAAAATTAATGTAGCAGTTCTGATAAATGGCTATTAACAAAGCGACTTATATAATTAGTAACTTGAATAGTGTGTTTTTTTTTCTGTTAGATACAAGAGATATGTATCTACGAGGTCGAGCGAGACACGAACTTGACACGTCGATAATAAATGGAGCTGATAATTTCTAACATAAATAAATCAAATAGCAAGCAATACATAACTTTTGCCATAGTTTAAAAGCACAATTTTGTTCTAGACACGGCAATTTCGGGGCTTACTTTTGCGAAACCCGGTTTGGTAGTTCCAAATTGTACCGGTAGTTAGCGCTGGGTGTCGATTGTATCGCGCAAATATTTAGATTTTTTGGTAGACGTAGGTATAAACGTGGGAGAGCCACGCTTCGACATGAATAGGCCAGTTCGGCTGGAGTTCTACCACGACCTTACAGAAGACCGGCGTGAAGCAGCGCCAGCGCTGTTTCCTTGAGTGAGTGAGGGTACCAGAGGCCCAATTAGGGGGAAAGGGGGTTAAAGGTTGGCAGTGCATCTCTACTCTATTGGTGTTGCAGGTGTGTATGGGCGACGGCAGTCGCTTTCCAGCGTCGAGGTAATCCGTCTGCTCGTCTGCCACCTATTACATAAAAAAACCTAACCTAAAAATAGATTTTGGTTCGGACCACTGACCTAAAAAGCTTCAACTTTATTAACAATGACATAAAAAAGGTAATTAATTCAAGTTCACAGAAAATGGGGCCTATTCCCCGCGGGAATCCTAAGTCAGGTTGTTTAATGCTGATCAATCTTGTGTCCCACAGAAGGATTGGAGGTACTAAAATACCACGTCGGGCCCTGTAGAGCAGCAATTTTTTTCTTGGTGCGAGAAATGAGCCGATTAAAGTGGACTAGATTAAAATCCGCGCAGCTTACATAATTGTTATAGTCACGCTAAGCCATATAAGAAACACTGGCTTGGAGATAAACGCATGCCTATTGAGAATATGACAGAAAGCGACAAAGCACTTCCTAATATGTGTTAATAAAACGTTAAAAAAAAAAAAAAAAAAACAAACTAAATTGTTGATAATGCCTTGAACAAGAGGCCAAGGACGTAGTAGTGGGGCATCTGTTCCTAGTCCTATAGACATGTGCCCGAAACAATTTATTGTATACCTACTCTAGATGTGGGACACAGTTTTTTATTTCTTGACCTACATACCTACAAATAGATTGAGTTAGGTGATTCTAAACCCCGACCAAAATTAACTAAGGTGTGCATCAATGCCTAGGCTTTGTGGCAGTTTTTTTAAATGCACAATGACAGTATTTTTACTGCACACAACGATATATTATAGATCCTATAGCATTTTAGACCTCAAATCCAACTCCAATATTAATATTATAAATGCGAAAGTAACTCTGTCTGTCTGTCTGTCTGTCTGTCTGTCTGTCTGTCTGTCTGTTACTCTTTCACGCCAAAACTACTCAACGGATTTAAATGAAATTTGCGATCCATCTGAACGTTTGGCTCATATCACATAAAAAAACCTAACCTAAAAATAGATTTGGTTCGGACCACTGACCTAAAAAGCTTCAACTTTATTAACAATGACATAAAAAAGGTAATTAATTCAAGTTCACAGAAAATGGGGCCTATTCCCCGCGGGAATCCTAAGTCAGGTTGTTTAATGCTGATCAATCTGTGTCCCACAGAAGGATTGGAGGACTAAATAAACCAGTCGGCCTGTAGAGCAGCAATTTTTTTCTTGGTCGATGAATGAGCCTATTAAAGTGGACTAGATAATAATCCTCGCAGCTTCAATAATTGTTATAGTCACGCTAAGCCATTAAGAAACACTGGCTTGAGATAAACTCACGCTTCTTGAGAATATGACAGAAAGCGACAAAGCACTTCTATCTGTGTTAATAAAACGTATTGTTGATATGCCTTTATAACAAGACGCAAGGAAGTATAGTGGCATCTTCTAGTCTATAGACATGTCCGTAAACAATTTAATTGTATACCTACTCTAGATGTGGGACACAGTTTTATTCTTTGACTTACATACATAATATTTTCAAATAGATTAGTTAGGTGATTCTAACCCGACAAAATTACTAAGTGTGCATCAAATGCCATGCTTTTGGCGTTTTTTGAATGCACAAACAGTATTTTTTACTGCACCAACGAAATATTATAGTATCCTATATAGCCTTTTAGACCTCAAATCTGCAATAATTGTTAAGAAGTTCTAAGAAAGATATGGTAGTAAAATCGTCGTCTTAGTAAAATGGTTCTGCAAGGGTCTGATCTGATGAATAATAGGACAACAGCAGTTAATAGGCGGCTGAAATCGCGTTTGCCTCATCATAACACATTAAAAAAACTATGAGTAAAACAGTACACAGTAAAAAACGCAATCACGGAAACTATAAACATTTGACAACGACCCAGATCAGTCAGAGATAGTAAACATTGTTTAAACAATATTTGATACGAGAGTTCGGGAATAGCTGGCGGCAAATTGGCACAACGATAGCGGGGGCAAATGTCGCATGCCTAACTTTAACCCCTTTCCCCTATTGGGCCTCCGAAACACAGCGCAGGCGCTACTCACGTCGGTCGTCTGTGAGGCAGTGGTATCACTCCGGTCGAGATCATTCATGCCGAAGCGTGGCTCTCCCACAATTAAACACACACTCACACTCCCACTGTTAGTTAGTGATGTCCTAAATTAATAAATAGTCGACCGGATGGCGCATGTGGTAGTGTCCCTGCCGCAAACGTTTAGGGCCGTGGGTTCGATCCCCACCCTGGACAAACATTCGTGTGATGAACGTGTTTGTTCAGTGTCTGGGTGTTTTTATGTATTTAAGTATTATATTATGTTGTCTGATACCTATCTGTAACAAGTGGTTGAGCTACTTAGTACGGAATCAGGTCAATGTATGAGATGTTGTGTGAATTTATTTATTTTAATGGACATCCGACCAAGTGTGTGTCGGACCACGCGGTACAATGCGAGTTCTGTAGATGCTCATGATAGATGTGACCTAATAAAAAAGATAAAAAAATTAATGTAGCAGTTCTGATAAATGGCTATTAACAAAGCGACTTATATAATTAGTAACTTGAATAGTGTGTTTTTTTTTCTGTTAGATACAAGAGATATGTATCTACGAGGTCGAGCGAGACACGAACTTGACACGTCGATAATAAATGGAGCTGATAATTTCTAACATAAATAAATCAAATACAAGCAATTCCTAACTTTTGCCATAGTTTAAAAGCACAATTTTATTTTATTCTAGTTTTCGGGGCTTACTTTTGCGAAACCCGGTTTGGTAGTTCCAAATTGTACCGGTAGTTAGCGCTGGGTGTCGATTGTATCGCGCAAATATTTAGATTTTTTGGTAGTCGTAGGTATAAACATGAGAGAGCCACGCTTCGGCATGAATGGGCCGGTTCGACTGGTGTGTTACCACCACGGCCTCGGCGTGCAGCAGCGCTTGCGGTGTGATTCGTCGAGTGAGTGAGAGTACCGGAGCTAGGTCCAATTAGGGCCAAAGGGGAACACATACTTGTGACTACTGGTGATGCAGGTGCCTATGGGCGACGGTAATCGCTTAACATCAGGTGATCCGTATGCTCGTCTGCCTATCCTATAAAAAAAATTCTTAACCTGTGGTCATAAAAGACAAGTCTGTCCTACTTCACTGTTCTCCTGTGTACACTGTACCGTGCAACTAATACAGGTTAACCTTCTCTTAACGGCATGTTCTTGAGTGCTTCATCTTATTAATTAGTTAGAGTATATTGCATTAACTGACGTGTGTACGTCAGTACCTACGTCACTGAGTACGTCAGTGACTTTCTTATGGCTAACGCATGTATAGGAAATGGTATTATCATTGAACGTTTAATAGTCGTATCGCATTTTCGAAATTAATTCTTACTTTTGATAAAGTAATGAAAATTGTCATTATTGAAGTAATTTTAAAGTTAGGGTCATTTATATAATTGCTTACATTTATTAGGGTTCCGTAGCCAAAATGGCAAAAACGGAACCCTTATGTTTCGTCATGTCCGTCTGTTCCGTCGGTTCCGTCTGTCCGTCTGTCCGTCTGTCCGTCCGTTCACAGTCGATGTTAACACTCGGAAACTATAAGTACTACAGTTGCATGAACATTTGATGGAATTGATGTGTTTGGTATGAACCAGGCTACAAACATAGGGAACACTAAATAGTAAAAAAGGAATTGGGGGTGGTGGCCCCCCATACATGGAACTGAGGTCATGGAAAAGTTTATTTTTTCGATGTACCATACCCTCGTGTGGATGGGTGTAGTACAATGGAAAGGTCGTTTAAAAAGTGATATAAAGTTGTCTCAAAAACATTTTTCTTAAGTGAACGGTTTTTGAGATATCAGCTCTCAAAGTCGTAAAAAGTATGTCCCCCCCCTCTATTTTTATAACTACGGGGTATAAAATTCTAAAAAAATAGAGGTGATGCATGCTAATTAACTCTTTCAACGATTTTTGGTTTGATCAAAGTATCTCTTATAGTTTTGAGAGGTGATTTAACTGTAATTTTGGTTAAGTATTGTGCTTACACTGAAAACGATGGCTGAACCTAAGTACAAGGCAAAATATCGGGAGAGTTTAGGCTCCATTCACCAGGTGTATAAATTGACATAATAGTTTATTATATTTGCTGCTACGGAACCCTTTGTGCGCGAGCCCGACTCGCACTTGGCCGGTTTTTTAAAGTTAGAGTGGATACGTTTCTTCGATTTTTACAGGATAGTAGAAGGGTAATATTGATGCCTCAGGGCCTACAATGAAATCGTCCCGTAATAAAACAGAATATGCTTGTCGCATCCAAATTAAACAGACGTACGGCGCGTTTACAAAAGGGCAAGAATGAAGGTTCGGTCGCGTCCCTTTTCGTAGTAGGACCTATGGTTTTTGATTTTTAGAAATGTCGTTCCTAAGAAAGTGCTTTGAATGTCCGCATACGAATAAGACTTGTGAAGCTTCCCAAGTCCCTTGGAACTAAATTTCAGGGTTCTTAACACGTCCAGGAAAATTTTGTATCTATTAGTCAAGAATTTGCAGCCTTCAAATTTCAAAGTCGTGTCACGGCCAATGACTCTAATCAAATATTTCAAAACCTTGCACCTCGAACGATGTATTGTCAAGAATGATTAGCATACTCAATCGGTTGTTTGGTTCTACGACTCAACACCACCAAACAGCTCGTTGAGATCTTCTGTGAATACTAAATGCGGTATGGTGATGCGACTGGTGTCAAATTTTATTCGATTCATTCGAGTCGTCTTAGAACATTCAGTTCGTAGACTGTTGTGGTTTTCAAGGGAAATTCTTGTCATTTAACTTACCACCATTCTTTTACGTAATTGGGGGTCGACGAGCATACAGATCACCTGATGGTAGGTGATTACCTTCGCCAATGGGCACGCATCGGCACCCCAATGGAGTTACAAGTGCACTGCCTGCCCTTTGAAAAGGAGTATGCTATTTTCTTGAAGGTTTGAAGGTCATATCGATCTAGAAATACCGCGGGCGAAGTTCGTACGATTGCAATTACTCGAATATGTTTTTTCCGCTGTTACACAGGTCACTTGAGTGAAATTGGATTACATCACTAATGTAGCAACAATGCGCAGGAGTCGATTCGCTACTGTTTGTCGTCTTCTTATTTTGCTACAGTGTTTTATGTCCAGGTAATAGCAGTGACGCATTTGACACATTATTAGCATTCTTGCCAAACATCCGATCAGTTTCACTCGTCGATAAGTTACGCTCTTTTTGTAATTTTTTGTATAGTATACGACTTATGCTTTACTTTACGTCATAAGTTGTTTATTGCAATTTCTGAATTAGGAGTTTTAACTTTTTGACTATATTATTTCTTCCGCTGTTTGCACAAAGTCATCGTATTGGATTCTTCTGCTGACAATGGCAAGCCTACGTAAAGATCTACAGCAACAGTTTCTGTCTTGACATTGATTAACATTAGGGCATTTCGTGTCAAACAGATGATTGTCGTTAAATTAGTTCGTTAGCCCCGAGCCGCTTGCCTAGTTTCTTTCGACATGGTTTCTTTCAAGCAGCTCAGTTTATCAGGTCAAGTATTAACTTTCTACTCCTAATTGTTCATGTTCAATGTTCCAATGAAATCTAAATTGGGTCTAATGGCTTACTTATTAGCTTTCATTCTTCTGTATTGTGTCCCAATATTTCTTCTTCCGTTCAATCACCCCATTTACAAGTATTGTGTTGTGGTGTGTGTATGATATCTACCCAACATAAACTAAGCGCGGTATAAAATGTATTTTCATTATTTTTCTAGCCACTTTATTTTTCTGTAACCTATTATAACCAAGAAGTTTATAAGTACATACACTAGTATACTTACTTGTTTTCAATCAAGAAGAAGTGTTTTACTTATTTATTCTTTCAAGAGTTTCATTAAATGTACGCCTCGTGTTAGACGTATAGTATCTATAGAAGTTCCTAGTGTGTTTGGTATCATAAGTAGGTAAAGTTATAACAAAGTTAGTTCGTAAATCACCTGTGAAGATTGTTTAATATATTTTTCTTGTTGTTTTCTGTGGCATGGGTGGCAATGGAAAATTTGTTCTCGTATAGAGTTTTGTTTGTAAGGTTTTACAAAGTGTATTTGTATTCAGTTGACGAAATGGAATAATGTGCGTGATTTAACAACAATTGCTACCTTCTGCCAACGAACTTTAGACTTTATTCGCTGGCTGTACAGTTGAAAGGGTTTCATATTGCGGTTAAACTCTTGTGTGTATGGTAGAGGTAGACAGGGAACTTATAAATAAGGATATTTCATGTGTTTTCCTCATTCCACCTGGCATTTGGATTTATTGACAATGGGACAACTAGCATGAGCTTCTACTCATGTCGCTTATATCAAAGTAGGAAGGTTTAAATTGGTTGGATGTACTTTTTGTGCTAACTGTACGTTACTGTTACTGTAACATCCCTGTGTGTTTTTGTCATAAATGTTCTCGAGCATTTCCTGTTACTTACATTCTCGTGTATTTGTTCGCTTGTGTAGATATCATGAGGATTTCATTATTGTGATATATGATCGCTATTTTATTTTTATTTAACCACGGGATGTAGGTGGATTGAATAGGATTCATTCGATGGAGATATTGTGTTTCTTTGTATTTTGTACAGAAAATAGACGAAGCAAAACTATACGATTTTTATGTTTCTTTTTTCCTAGAAAACAAGCTTTCTATTTCATACCGAACCTTGCTAAAATCCAACCAGTGGTAAACATGTTGACGGGCCTAGATTGAATAAACTATTTCATATCATTTCTTTTCATATTAAAGACACTGCAATCTCAATTTGTGTGTGAATAATGTTTTAAAACCACCAACTCTGTGTAAGTCTCGTGTACAAATACCGACACATAAATAGCACTAGCGCACGCCCGCGACTTGTATGCGTGGAGTTAGTTATTTGCAATATATTTTTACATAAACCATACTATTGTAAAGTTTCATTAAAATTAATTCGGTAGTTTTTGCATGAAAGAGGAGCAAACATCCATCCACACTTACAAACTTTCACATTTAAAATATAAGTGCGATCTTTAAGGTCTAAACGATACCAATATACATTGCAAAACTAATGTTAGTTAACCCACTAGCGACCGATTAGATTAGCAGGAGTTAATGGGTTGGCTGGTGTGTTAATTAATCTCCCTAGATATGCTTAGCATTGGATTGGACATACCTACATAACGTTGAACCGACAAGGTCTTACATGGCAGGTATATATAAGTCTACCGTATGATTTAAATCTTAATCAGTTTTGTAAGGAAATCAAAAACCAATTTGAACAAACCTAAGAAATATCAACTCTCTCATTACATGGGTACAATTTCCTAATAAACTCCCAATTTCTCGCTACTTAAGCCGGCGGTCCTGGATGAAAGCCCCTTTGAGACGGGAGCGAGCAATTATGAGCATTCTTTGTCTTGTAATTATCTTCCTAATGGCATGTACAACAGCCTACAAATGAGATGTGGGTACCTTAGTTTTTATGCCAATCCAATAACGTTCACATTTGATTGAGGCTGTTTACTAGTAGTGTACGTGAGTATACTCGGCTATTGTGCCCAGATGTCGAACGTGGTTTGGTTCACTGTGTGGTATGGATATTATCTAATATTGCAGTATAAATAATATCCAGTAGCAAAGCGTGGGAGAGCCACGAAATAGGCATGAATGGACCGTCGATTTTGAGACCAATAGGCCCCACATGGGAGGTATACTGATTTAATATAAATCATTAAAAAAAAAGAATATCCAATTAAGACAAACCATATTAATTCATTTGTTAACATTGATGATTGACATTAATTTACATCGCGTAAGTTCACTTTTCGATGTCAACTAGAGCGGTCTTTTTTTTTTAGGGTTCCGTAGCCAAAATGGCAAAAAACGGAACCTTATAGTTTCGTCATGTCCGTCTGTCCGTCTGTCCGTCTGTCACAGCGATTTATCGGAAAACTATAAGTACTACAGTGATGAAATTTGATGGGAATATGTGTTGTATGAACCGCTACAAAAATATGAACTAAATAACTAAAAAAAGAATTGGGGGTGGGGCCCCCCATACATGTAAACTGAGGGAGAAATTTTTTTTTTCGATGACATACCCGTGTGGGGTATCAATGGAAAGGTCTTTTAAAATGATATAAAGTTTTCTAAAAAACATTTTCTTAAGTGAACGGTTTTGAGAGATCAGCTCTCAAAGTCGTAAAAAGTATGTCCCCCCCCTCTATTTTTATAACTACGGGGTATAAAATTCTAAAAAAAAATAGAGGTGATGCATGCTAATAACTCTTTCAACGATTTTGGGTTTGATCAAAGTATCTCTTATAGTTTTTGAGATAGATTAGATTTTGCTGCTACGGAACCCTTTGTGCGCGAGCCCGATCGCACTTGGCCGGTTTTTCCTTTCATTTTGTGGTCAATTTCTTTGTTATGCATTAGAAGATAGGTAGAAACGTGACAGAGTGAGATATTTACTATATGTTTTTATCCTTAACCCGACTGACGGATGCACTGGTCTAATGCCAGTAGGTATGATTTACAGCCTCATTAATCCCTGGTACGAAGTATTGATTCGTAGAAATCACGACATGTGGCTTATTAATGCGACATCAATAATAGTTCACAGTTATTCTTCATATTTAAGAGCGTCGTTGTCGGTGGACTATCCTCCATTCTTCCCTCGACTCTGTCAGCACCTTCAAGTCCCTTTACGTCATGACATTCAGCTTCATCGCTTGTAGGATGTACATAATTCCTTCTTGGCCTTCCTGTTTCCCTACTGCTTTCTCATTCTCTTCCAATATTGTTTAAAGGAACATGTCATGACGCATCAGGAGTCCTAACATTTTTCCTCTTATCGCGAAAACAGAGTATTTATTTATTTAAATAAGGTACACCAACAGCAATGCACATAAAACAATCATAGATAAAATATGCATAGAAAACAAATTTTCAGATTTGTAATCGTATATGAGTAGTTCACACAAAAACCATTTATTATAGAATATGCGCTGTGTTTAGTGGGTTTAAAAGGTTGGCAGTGTTATGGGTTTAGTAGCGAACCTAATTCCTGCGCTCACGCATAGCTCACTGCAATCGCTGCCAAACTGGAACACTGCTACGTTTGCTGACCTATGTAGGTTCTATTGATTCAACATCTATTACAGGCCTTGTTACACAAAACTAACAAGGAAACTTACAAAGGTTTAGCCACACACTTGCCTCCATGGGTCGATGTCAAGAGGTATCATAATGTAGGTACAATTGTCGTCGACCTGACTAAGTAAATAATACCTTATTTACTATTCATTAAGGTTACTTTCAGGTGAATTACCTCTTTACATACGAGTTACTTGTTTGGGGAATCGCGTGAGTGATAATGTAACATGAGTTTTCTTGGAGTTGTTTCAACGAACTCCGACGTATGTAAAACTTGGTTGTACACGCGATTACGGCGTATGTACTTACTTTATTGTTCGATCAGCTTAATGGAGGCTGTAAAAACTTCTGATGTATATTTAGCGTAGAAATTGATGGATGTAAAATTATTTAGTTTACTTCTTCTATAATATTTATAAAAGAGGTAAATTCTTTAGACAATCTTTAGGTAATCCGAATAAATGAAACGTTTGCGTGATGTAATCTACATCTAGCACCATCTATTGCTCAACTTTGAAACTAATAGCAATCCGTAACGCAGCAAGAGCGGACCACTATAATTTAATAAATAAAGCTCTTGAAGTCTGCCAAAGAGATCTTCCATGCACATCAGAAATTCCAGTTTTTTATATAGGTCACCGGTTGGTAAGAGCGAGATCAGAGAGGACGCTGATGCGTCATAGACTACTGGCCCGTGTTGAAAAAATTATGGGTCATTTGAACCACCAGATGACCTATGTAGAACGATATAAGAGCATAAAATAATAAGATTCAGCATTATGCCGTCACTTGTAAGCTGTCCAACTGAGTGCAGGTGAGAATTCAAAAGTACAGGTAGAGTGGGTATATTTTGGTCATATATTTTGTACGGCATTCTTACTATCGATAGATCCATGAAAAATAATAAGACAACGCGTAGTGCCGTACAAAAATGGTGGTCCAAAAAGTCGGATTTTTCTTTTGATTTTCCGACAATTTCCGGTGAATTTGTCATTTGATTTTGTACGGCATCAGTTTCATGCTATTTCAGTACTGCTTCTAATACATTATTCCGCAACGCCGTACAAAAATCATGCGACAAGGGGAAAAAACCGAGGGTTGCAACCCCCTCATCTTTCTGGGTCCACGGGGTGATTTGACACAACATCAATTAATTTATTTCGAAAGTATTTTATGCATAGATAATATTTTTCATATGCCGTACATTTTCGTTGGTTCAAAGGGGAAAACCCATATTTTGTATTATCATCATTATTAAAATATCAAATTTTTCTTAAAATATTGTTTTATTTCTTCACATCATTACAATGAAACAAATCAATTATATAGATGTATCAATAATGTTCGAAGTATATAGTAAACCAAAAAAGTATACCAAACTGTTGATACTGTGGTGGACAGTTAAAAATTTTTGGATATATATATACACACCGTTTCACTTAATAGTGATTTAATCATATATCAATTGTTCTCTTCAAAAATATATTAATGCCGTAACTGTATCACATGGCCATAAAGTACCCTTTAGATAGTAGCGTCCATTTTCATCAGCCTAAAAGATATGGTCTGCATTAAAATGTACGGCAATCATTTTTTCCTAATTTATTTATGTTAATACTATTTAAAACATGAGATACAATGTAGAAAACTGCTATATTTCATTAATGTATGATATTTAAATTTCTTCAATAATTTGAAAAATTACAGTTTTTGTGTTTCTCTATATTTTTTTTTCAGAACAGTTTCTTTTGAACGGCAATACTATATAAAATTGTATTTTACATTATCAGGTTAAAAAAAAAAGTTCCCGTACAGGATCAAATGATTTTACACCTTTATAAATCAAGAATACGATGAAATTAAGATAATTATTGATATACATTCAAATGAACAATCATTTGTTGACGGCATTATTTTAATAGTACTTTTAAAGTGTCAGATAATGTTTGGAACCAAAGCCGTACTTTTTCAAATCACCCTTTGTACCACGGAAAGAGAGGGGGTTGCAACCCTCGGTTTTTTCCCCATTGTCGCATGATTTTTGTACGGCGTTGCGGAATAAGGTATAAGAAGCAGTACTGAAATAGCATGAAACTAATGCCGTACAAAATCAAATGATCAATTACACCCTGGAAATTGTCGGAAAATCAAAAGAAAAAATCCGACTTTTGGACCACCATTTTTGTACGGCACTACGCGGTTGTCCTTATTATTTTTCATGGATCTATCGATAGTAATGAATGCCGTACAAAATATATGACCAAAATATACCCACTCTACCTGTACTTGTGAATTCTCACCTGCACTCAGTTGGACAGCTTACAAGTGACGGCATAATGCTGAATCTTATTATTTATGCTCTTATATCGTTCTACATAGGTCATCTGGATGGTTCAAATGACCCATAATTTTTTCAACACGGGCCAGTAGTCTATGAGTCTTTTAGAAAGGAGTAGGCTCGTCTCTTAAAGTTTCCTAAGTACCTAGTAGTAGCCGGCGGGACTGCTAACATATACATACCTACAATATATTGCTCTCAACACCCTTTCCACCTCCGATATTTTCGTACTTCACGAGTAATATATGGGTTTTATTATCGTTACTGAATCTATTTTTGTAGATGTCAAAGGTCAAGTTTATGGTTACACTCGAGGGTTCCGTGATAAAGTGCAGTTGAGCGTTATAGATCCCAATTTGGCGGCTATTTTTGGGTGACCGTAGTTCGTTTGTACAGAGTAGCACACTTACGAGTAGAGTCGGGTGCTACATTTTGTTAAATATCCTTAATAGATATTGAACCAAATTTGTTTGTCATAAGGGTGAGATTTGGATGAAGAAATTTTACTGATTGTAGTAACTTAACGTTTGTCGAAGATATACCTATACGTGTCTGTAATTTAACTTCCTTTGCATTATTTATTATTATAATTATTTGGATTCTGTACAAAAAAAAAACCAATGATACGGTAATTGGGTGTTTAGTAGTGTTGATAGTAGTTTCCTAGTTACATTAAATTATTAGATAGGTGCGACCTAGTAGAATACTAATTCTACTATTATTCGAATAGTTTTAGCTAAACTTTGTTATCAAACACATACTTTTAGGTCAATAGAAGTCATATAATAAGTATTGAGTGTTGCAGATAGTTTTCAATCTTAGTACCTGCAGAATGCACTAATTATTTTGCTAGTAATCACCGCCACCCGTGAACGTAATCAGATGAGTCGATGATGCGTTGCCGCAGCCTTTAAGAAAGGATTATTTAAAATTACACCAATCTTTCCCTCAAGTCAATTAACTATGTAATATGTTAACAGTATAATTATAGTACTATATTTTATATACAACGTGAGTTTCGTGTCTATTCGAAAACAGGTTTAATGGTATACGAAAGAAACAAAAAATGTATTTAAATTAAAAATTTGGTATGCAAATAAGTCCATACGTTATCTTCCATTCAAATTACATACATTTCCGCTAATGTTGCAAACCGGATTGGGCGAGATTAAACATAAACAAACAAACACACATACATGATGTGATTAGCAGTAGTTTTGAATAGTATAGAAGAATACCAGTGAAATCACCACACTTGTAACTGTACACAGACGATTTATTTCCTTTATAGATGCGAATTTAGGAGTTAAGAGTAAAACACTTAAATCTCTGAATTACAGTTTACAACATTTTTATACGTCTTTTAGAAGAAAGACCATCATTGTAATCGTAATTTCTTTTGAGGATTACCTGATCCCCAAGTTTTTGAAAATGTTGCTTCGATTCAAAGTTTTTAGAAATGCAGTTTTTAGTTTTCCTACGGTCACCAATATACTATGGCCGTAGTTGATCACGCAGATTCGTTAAAACTAGCGATAAATATTCAACGCAATCGTCGGCTCGTTTCCTCGGCAGCGCCATCTAGGGTTACCCGAGTGTAACTCGATGACCTCGCGGTCGCAATAGCCTAGGCTCATTGGAATCTAGACTAGGCGATTCCTTGCCAGCTCGTCTGAGTATCAGCCCACTGTAGGGCAATGGCCTCCATCATAGAAATCAAGTCAAGATGGGATTAAGCTTAATCACAATGCTTGCCTAATGCGGATTGGTGATCACAAACCGGAGCTATATTTGAAAAAATCGAAACTTTATGCTCGACCGAGACCCCTAGATCACGGCCTGGCACTTATACCATTAGACCAGCGAGGCTTCTTCCTTCCTCCAGCTTCTTCTTCATTAGCCTTCATTAACCAATAATTTCTTGGTGTTGACCAATTCCTTCCTTTCTTCCAGCCTATATGATGTACGAATAGCCTATGGAAATAGATTGAAAATATTCAATTTATGTCCATACAAAGCACTTCAAAATATTTACCACTGGTTAGAAATGTAGTTTGTCTGCCCAGACAGAAGACACCAGCAAGAAACTTAGCTATTACATGAGTCCAATAGTCCAAATCTGGCAACTCTATTCTCCCTCTAAGGCCGATGTCTGTGTCTTTATTCTGTTTTCTAAGCCACTTGTGCGCCACCCTCAGTTTATTTATACCTCTTAGGTAAATTTCAATAACCTTTGCTTTGAATCTCAGTTTTCAAACAGGAAAATGTGATGAAAGCGAGACCGGGAACGAAGTAATATTGGCATCGTGGTATCTTTGAGTTCGTTTTCGCTTACCGTAAGCTGAGAAAGTCTCCGGCATTCGGTATTGTGTCTGCGTCACGTAAAACGAAAAACGCTTTACTGGTTGTAATACTAGTTTGACGACCTCGATGGAACAGCGGTTATGGTGTGGCCACCGAAGCGTTGAAGCTTCCGGGTTTGATTCCTTGTCGAGTCAATTATGAAAATGGTGTTCTTCGTTTTTCTCCAAATTTCAGAAATAAAGGTAGAAGATATTATATGTTCCTATGTTTTCGGGTATGTTAAAATAGTTTAAACGTACGGTTGTTTCCGTATTGGCATGTTGCTTATTATTCCTGTCATAATGTGGCAAGTGAACGGGGAAGTATTTAGAGGTCACATTATACACCAAAGATTGGTGAAAGATATTATTAGACATAAACCGTTGCAGCTAGGCGCCGTTTCAGTTGGTTTCCTAAACTTTTTCTGCAATGAGTCGGAGATTTTGCTTTGTCAATCAATCAACAGTCTACTGTCACTTCATTATTTTCCTTACAACCTCCTCCTGTATTGTATTAACAATAATCAAGTAAAACAATAGGTAAGTATAGGATCTTGCTTGCTAAAATGTCGGTAGTACTAGTTTGAAATCTGGTCTCGGTGAAATATTTGTCTCGTTTTATACTCACCATAGGTCAGAACATTTTAAAGACTTTGTAACGATAACGTATCGTGCCCACGTTACGATTACGTTAGTACTCAGCACGAAGTACGTTTGTCGACGTATCGTATCGTGCCATTTTTGTTGTTGTTTAATCTGTGGACGGCCGCTCACGTTACGGTACTATCCTTTCTGGCGTTTGTGCATTATGCTGGGAGTTTGTCCTACTTATTTTCAAATTTAGGCGAATTTTTAGTTACGTTTACGTACGATAGATGGACCTTTTCAAATGTTTAGAGGACTTGTTTACGATTCGTATAGGCTACGATTCCTTTGAACGGTTCGTGGTATGCCCCCAGTTCTGTCATGTCTATCGCTACCTTACGTTTCGGTAACCCTATTCAGATTGGATTATTGATTGAAGATATTGGAATTCAATGTTGTGTTTGTGCGGCCTTCGTCCGCTGCCGGGCGGCGGATATGAAATCGCGTTGCGAAACGGCAACAGACTGCCTGCCTGGTCAGCGACGGTTGCGCCTCGCAGGCCGCGCATGTAAACTGACCATTTTTTCATGCTCAATACGGGACGAGGGGGCTCGTCTTACGTCTACGATAGGGGGTAGTATATTTGTGTGTGTTTTAACTAAATATAATCATCAGCAACCCACACTCGTCCACTGCTGGACATAGGTCTCCCCTAATGCATTGTTTTATTCAATAAGGAGATTGGACCATAAACCCACCACACTGGTTCAGGTCGGGTTGGTGGGTGGTTCGCCAGGGCCTCTTTTGTTGATGAAAGAGAATTTGGACTTAAAAGGCGTCATCCTCTCATCTAATTGTGTCTTAATACTTATCTTTATTAACCAACCATCTATGTATGTTAAATTTTTAATGCAATCTTCAAGAATATACCTTCCTAAAAGGCCGGCAACGCATCCGCACTCCTTCTGTTGTAGCTGATGTCCATATGCGGCGGTGTTCACTTACCATCAGGTGACCCGCTTGCTCGTTTGCCCTCCTATATAAAAAAAATAGGATTGAATTGTAGTCCGACTTTAAGGTGAGATTCGATTCAAGAATTTTTGTATCATTAATGTGTGGCTATCCGTACCCACACAAACATGTAAATTACGTCACACGATAAAGTGTGACAAGGGTTGGACAGGGATCTATATTTTTATCTTTGTCTTAACGTCGTCGTAAGGCCCAGACAGCAGACACAATAGATAATCAAGTATTTTACTTATGCCTTTTAAAAGGCTTTTGGGTCTTACGACGTCTTTGTCTGCAGATAAGTGTTAAATCACGAAATCGTACTTATAACGATTTACTTTTATAATATTTTAAACTCTATCGGTATGATAATAGTTTTAATCGTTTTGCTATTCAATAAGTATCTCCCTACACCTTCTTAAGTTTGTAATTTTGCTAGATTGGTTTCTTCCGTTTCTTAGACTGTTATTACAAAACGTTTGAAACAAGGTTATTTTTTTTAAATATGGCTCAACCCTCCTTTATGAGGATAACTTCGCCAAAGTCAAGTAAAATAATTTTATTGATATAAATGTGGGTAGTCAGCTGTTCAAGTCAGTCAATAAAACGCCGGTTTTTAGCATTTTATTGACCTGAGAATTATGTGGACCACTTTTAACAAAATCAGCAGCTTCTTCGACTCTATTAGGTCCAAGCAAGCACTCGACATACAACAGTACTGTAGGAAATTGTATATATTCATGATACATATAATAATTTGTACATTAAAACTACTAAATACTAATTCAAAACGTTTTAATTGCATCAGCCGATACAATTTATTCCCCTACCCACCACATAATCCCGAAACATTGGATATATGAGGCGCCCAAATTCAAAAAATCTCATCAGATTGTCTGTCAATTTTGACGTTTAATTTATAACGTGTTACTTTTTTTTTGTTTTGTTCAAATGAGCGGAAATGATAGAGGGATGACTTTTTTGCTCTCTGTACTTGTATCCATAACTTTTGAACATGATTTGTGTTGATTTAAGGTGTTTGTGGTGTTCTGTGTATGTTATCCAAAGCAAGCTCTGATGTCTCCTCTCTACATCAGATCTTCCACTTATCATAGCCAGACCTAACAAAATAAGGGATAGTATTTCAGCTGATAAAACAATTAAGGTGTCACTCAAGTGACAACCCTATTGTAGCCGTCACAGCGATACGACTTGAATGAAAACAGTCTCACCGATACAGAAGCGCGGAATCGACAATGCTTGGACTTCTCGTGAATGTGCGTCAAAGGCGAGGGACAAAAGCTTTGTTCGTAGAACCTGTCGACGATAGGGTTGGCACCTGCTATTGAGATCAAAAAGTTTTTGTGAAATGCAATTTTGGTTTCTAGTTTTTGTGCAAAAGTAAAACAGGTTTATAACTTAACGTATTGCGTCCGTCTTCTGACGTCTTAATAGCTGGACGTTTACGTCTTAGTAAATCAGGTTTTAGGTTGATTGAGGAGACACGTTTTGCACAGGTAGGTGACCCTGAACGTGAAGTAATAGTTAAAACAAGTAAAAATCAATTAAAACTTGCATTCTTACAGCCGCACTCAGAGACCTTAATAGTCGCTTCAGTAAGACAAATCAAGAGTATTCTCGTTTAAACTAGCTAGGCTGGCGCAGCGACCGAAAGTGAGCCCTGACCTCCGATTATAAGAGCCTCGTTCTAAGACGGTGCCTTCGCCACCTCCTGCCAATCATCTGCCTGGAGTCCGCGCAAATCTTTCTCAACTTCATCACTCCAGCGGTACCTTGGACGGCCAACTGGCATTCGACCATCAAATCGAAACTAAAGCGCATCGGTTTCGCTGGCTGGAAAGAATGGGAGAAGATCGTGCGGCAAAAAGAGCCTGGGACGGCCAAATGGTATTTGCGTTTAGAATACACAAATCTAAAGTCAGGATCATTAGGACCAGAACAACACTAAAATCGAGACCGAAGCGTCCTGCTTCGGCCGGGCATAGTCTTATGGTGTCTAGCCATTCTCTATACTTGTGGCCTTGACTACGATGCGATGGGTAAGTGGCGGTAAATGCGGTAATTAAGCACACTTATGTCTTGTTTTACCCACAAAACGTCAGGCATTGTTCGAGGTAAACACGGCGCATACTGTACCTATACGTCACCGTGGGAACTGGCAGAGCAACTTCAACTTTATGGCCATAAAACCGTAGTGTTGGCCTTGTTGAATGTCGATGATTGTACAAGTGACCAATAGGTTAGGTGGCAGAACAGACCGAACGATCGTACGACGATGATGATTATTATCATCATCATCATCTTAGTGTTTTCTCAAATCTATGCGTATATTTCTAGGAAGGCAAAAATCGTGAAGACATCTGCACGTTTCGGATGGTTTCTGAATCGTGTAACCGTGATTAAGTTGTTCTGGTTCCCCTGTTAAAGGGTTGCGAAATTCAGACGGCAGTCGCTTCAATAAAATAACCAATCTCCCCAAATCCTGAATCATGGTCTAAGCATACCTTGGAATGCAAAGCGATAGCTTTGGACGAAAGGAATCACACGTAAAGATGAGTGAGAGTAGTAATAATGTGTTCTTACGTAGATAAGCATGTGTTTTATTTGTCATCGCCTGACCCACGTTTGATCTCACAGCACTGACATTTTTGTGTGGTCCTTACTCAAACCCCGCAATGGAGAGAACAATAGTCAATAAAACCGAAAGTATTGTACCAGTGCGAGAGTAGGTATTGTGTTGAATCGGTTTTTTGTTTATTTTCTTCTCTGAGTCTCACGTGTTAAAATCACATCATACCAGTTACAAGGCACGTTGAGGCACGGTGAGCTGTAAACAAAACTTAGGGGGCAGGGTCACTATCAAATACGCCATGAGGCCAATCGAAATACACTTACAGGCACATCTCTCACTTCATGGTTTGATAAATTAATAATTACAACGTTCTAGTACTAACACATGATGCCTGCCTGTATGCCTGTCTTTTATACTCGTACCATTAATTAAAAAGGTAAATTCTATAGACATCAACAAAGCCTTAAGGCTAAACACTAGCGCGATGCAATTGACGCCCAGCGCCATCTATTTGTACAGAGTGTGGAACGAAGTCAGGGCGGGCCACTAGTCTTTTAATAAAGCATTTCAACCTTGTGTGGCGGATGCACATTTTTCCTCTATACCGCATGAAAGGGTGAGCTATCCTTACGGATCAAATAGGTCTTAAGGGAATATACCGAGGGGAGGTTGGGGGGTTATAGCCTTAATCTGCGAAGTAATCAAAACTTGTGTGTTGTTTGTCTGGCCCGTTGAAGAAGTTATGTTTAGAGTACTGGCTCCGACATCTTGCGTTATTATTAGTGGCGGTGGCCACAGGTTTCATTGTTGTAGAGACTGTCTTTTATGCGATTGTGGCAGAAGAGCAGATGGATCACCTGATGGTAAGCGATTGCCGCCGCCCATCGACATCAGCTGTAACACTATGTCACTAGTACGCTGCCAATATTTTTCCCTTCCCCGAATTGGGCTTCCAAATCTCACTTACTCGACGAACCACAGCACAGACGCTGCTTCACGCTTATTTGAGGCCAAGGTATCACCCTGGTCGAGAGGGCGCATTCAAAAGCGTGGCTCTTTTTTATTGTTCAGTATTCGTAAATGCACTATGGACGATATGAAATCAAAAAAATCTGTCTCGTATTATGAAGTTTGTTGAGGGCAATAAATCTTCAAAGAAAATTTCCCAACGTTTACAAACAACTTGTGCCTGAAAGATATACACAAAATTGGATTAGTAAGAGGTCCTATGACAACATTTGCTCAGGCGCTTAAACAGATACAAAGTAGGTTCACTTGTCACGGTACTAAAGTTAAGTATTTATTATGTTAGGTTATGAAGGTTGTTTTGGAGTTAATTTATTTATGATTCTTGTTTGTATTTTAAAACCTTTGCATGTTAAACTGTTATGTAACAAACGCGCAGCGTTAATTAGAACCTTGTATCTCATTTCTACGTACCGTCGGCGTTTGTTCGAGTTACCCCCAGTGGGAAAATAGCACTTATGTATGAGATGTGAAGGTCGTTCCAAAGTTCAAAAAGGGTTACCTGATGTGACGCCCCGTTTGTACATCGAGTTATGAAAAAAAATACAAAGTTGCAAATTAGATTACTAATAACTCTACAGTCTATTTAACATCACGTTTAGCGTAAAGGTTTTAACACCGATTGATAAGACTGCCTTAAATGGACACTGGAGTTCGGTATACTATGTAGATTTTAAGTATTTTGTATGTTCTGCAATCTATGTATCCTCGTTTGTCACAGAAGGACGAAGATCAAAACTTATATAATAAAAAGCTTTTTGTTACGGAATTCTAAAGCAACCCTTATTATATTTTCCTGAAAACAGTGGGCGGAGACTGGCGCGAATAGATATTGGAATAATAGCCCCATCTATATTTATGTCTGGCACGACAAGACGTCGTTTGCCACCTCCTCATGAATTTGCATGGACACAAGTGCTCCGAGAAGTGTTTGCTGTGTTTATAGCATCAATCAACTTTTCTTTTTGTTTTCTTTCTTGTTAACGTCGTCGGGTCATTATTCCTATTAATATTTTAGGTGGAAAATGTAGGCGATTTGCTGGAAAATGGATTCATTTGCATTTTTATTCGTATGATGATGGTTATGATAAGTTTTTTCATAAATATCATTCACGATATCAATTACCGCCATGATGACTGTCTGAATTACTAGCATTTTTTTCGACGTAACTCATCATATACTATGACTTTCATGTCGATGACTTGCAACCTTTTTCTGCGTTAGAGTTGGTTGCAGACTAAAAGTTTTCAAGTTACTTTTAGCTTACCTTGTCGGATGGATATGTTACCGGCAACTTTTTATAATCTGGCATTGTATACATTGCATAGTTTACGTTTTTTGCGCCATGAGTTTATTGTAAACCTAAACTAACTTTGTTTTGTTTGTGTCCGCGGAGAGGAGTGAAAACCACCAATAGAAAAACTCCACTTACTAACGAGCAAGCTTCTTCTATTGGTGAATTTTACTCCGCTCCGCTTCAGTAGAAACAGCCTAAGGCTTCCGGCTGTTTTTTTTGTCAAGTTGATTTTAAGTAGGTAATCAAACATGGTTTGACCGCAGCGCCGGATTGTATAATATTCCTGAGTTGTACTCATTGCCGTTAACAGATATACTATAACCCAGGTTAAAATAAGCATTGTTTGTTCCAGGCATACGAGAGGCGGTTCCCCAGCTGCCCCCAGATCCCGGTGGTGGTGGAGTGCGTCATCACCGAGGACAGCTGGTCCTCCGACGACTCGCAGCGGGACACCACGCGCCGGTGCCAGCTCAATGTGGAGGCTCCTTATCTCCTCAAAAAGGTATGTAGACTAGACTAGACTATCTAGACACGGCGGCCAAAAGCACTTAGTCAATTCGTACTGATATATGACTTAAGTGTTTATTTCTTCCGTGTCATGATGTTACCCCAAGGTTGCTTGGAAGAGATCGCTATTAGCGATAAGACAGCCGACATTGTATTTGTAAATTACCATATTAGCAATAAGTTCTGTAATATTTTGTACAATAAAGAGTATCTATCTATCTAATAATAAAAATCATCTATGTATTATGTATTATAAGAATTTATTTAACTTGCAATGTATGTAAGTTCGTGGAATCTTATTACCTACTCTATTTGGATGCAGATATCTTAAACAATCAGTTGAAGATTCTGATGTTAATTTCGGAGTAAAACAGTATTAGAGAATTGCCATGAAAGATAAATCTGGAATAGCCACTTTGGAGTTGTGAAAGTTGATTGGTGATGACTGTTTATCCCAGATGATCGGCGTGGACTACATCTACTTCATCCAGAAGAACCACCTGGACCTCAAGGGCCGCGTGCTGGAGATCGAGGCCACCAACGAGACCTTCGCCTCCAGGGTGGGAGTCATCGAGAAGTGCCGTTATTTTGTAAGTAATTACCTAAACCATAAAAAACTAGCTGTTACCCGCGACTTCATCCGCGTGGAATAGTTTTATTTTTAATTATTTCGCAATAAAAAATGGCCTATATTCTTTCTCATTGTCTAGACCATCTGTATACCAAATTTCATTCAAATCCGTTCAGTAGTTTTGGCGTGAAAAAATAACAGACATACAGACAGACTGATAGACAGACAGAGTTACTTTCGCATTTATCGCGCCGTTGTTTGCGTTGCGCCGTGATAGCGCGTTTTCTACGCCATACCTGTAGGTGCTGTAATCAAGTGATCTGAGTTCTGCGTCTCGGTGCGCGTTTTTAATGACGTGTCGCCTCGGTGCGTTTTAAAAACGCCTTGCGCATAGATATACTTTAACCCACGCGCTAATAAAGGAAACCAATATTTACACTGTTGAAGGTAACGTAACGAGACCAATTACAAGCCACATCGTGATGCAACGATAGAAAGTTGAAATTTGAACAAAGTATGCATAAAGTCAGCTCAGACGATAAATCCGAACGATATCCACACGTCGACGAGCAATATTAGTTTCTAATGATTTAGCACGCTGGCGGAATATCAATGAGAGATAGCGGATCCTTTTACATAGTAATAAATCTTTCTCTTTTTATTTTGATGCGGAAAACCTGTCTGTCTAGTATATTTTATTGTTTTGACGCTCTTGAATAAATAGTACTCCAACAGAAAAAACGCATTTATGTTGAAATCCTTAGCCCCATTTGCGAGAGTCAGGATTAAGTTCTGTGATATCGAATTATTCGTTAACACGGAACTAATCGCGATTTCATATTAGCGCTAGCACTGGGGATGTTAAATTAATTACTATGGGAATAACTATCACGGATTTAATGAATTAATCTTTAACATCTGGCGTAAGCGCTTAGTAAGACCTTAGTGAATTGTTTGTCGTATTATTTCTAAACGGCGGCAACGCGTCAGCGACTTATCTGATCTCGCAATTTTCATGATCGGCGGTGATTACTTACCATCAGGTGATCCGCGTGCTCGTTTGTTGACTGAATCATAAAAAAGGTTTTGGTGTGGATGTTCTTGACCCCTTATTATAATTAGTTACCGCACTCTAGTTAACAATGGTCATCAAGACAAATTGATTGTTCGATACAATCGCCGATAAACGTTAATTAGCATTTGATACATGGTTACAAAATACTTTGATTGTGTGTGACAAGGACAAACACGGATTGTATGTTAAAGTGTAAGCTAACACACCCAAACACTGGTGGTGGATGTGTAAATAAACTTTAAAGTTGACTCCACCCCCCCTGACCCCTTAGGGGTTGAATTTTTAGAATCCTAGGATGCGCGCCTCCATAATAAAAATTTGATGAAATGTTTTTTAAATTCATGATTTTCGGTCTATCGTTTTGGTTGTGCGTTGATAGATAAGTCACAGGCAAGGCGTTACCTCTTTATTGATAGTACAAGTGGCCATCCCTCACTTCGTTTCGGGACTTAGTCTTGCTATTAATTCCAATCATTGCCAGTAGATGACGCTAGGCGTCGATCACATTTTCGAGTTAAATATAAGCCGTGTACCTACACGGTTTTATAAAAATTGTTTCTTTATAAATTGTATAGAAGACTATTAGAGTTCTCGTTATTGAGGATGGTTGTGGAAATTCTCCGTTGTAGAAAAGGATCGGGAATTTTCCTACAAATAACATTATTAAATTACTTATTTGTTCTTTCCACTTTATCGCTTGGCCTCAAATATCGATATCTTATTGGCAATTTTCCTTCAGTACCCGTTCTTAGATACTTGCCAGATAAAATGACATTATATTTGGGTCAATTTGTGATAAAGGCCCCAAAGTAGATTTATTAGGGGCTTGGGACCGATTTGACATTAATGTGGGATCCGTAAAGGTCTATGTATGATAGTCGCACAGTGTTTATATAGCCAGGAACTCGATATTAGCCCTCAAAGGTCAAAGTTATGGTAGAATGGATGTTAAGGTGAGAATCTTCAGTGCTACTAACTACTACCGCCTCACAAAAACCGGCGCGAAACTGCGTAGGCGCCGTGTATCGCTGAGAAGTGAGAGTACCGAAAGCCCAAGAAGGCGAAGGGGTTTTAAATGTACGCAGCGCTCTTTAAATGTACGCAGCGCTCTTTAAATGTACGCAGCGCTCTTGTGACTCCGCTGATATGGGTAGCGGCAGTCTCTTGCCATCAAGTGATTTGTCTGCTCGTTTCCCACTAATCAAATAAAATAAAAAACACTACTTTATCGCTCCGATTGTACGAGTCAAGCAAAAGATGTTTAAATTTTTTTCGAACCTGGTTCGGGTTCCTGATCACCAATCTGCATTAGGCAATCGTGGTGATTAAGCCATTATAGTTACGATGACTTGATTTCTATGATGCGATGGCGGCCTGTGCCTTGCAGTGGGACAGTATATAGGCTGTTACTTTACTGTACTTTTCACTTGATCGGTCCTGGTCGAAATGTTCTATCTTGCTCGCTACTGGCTATCCTCATATTCTGGCATTAGGGTTGACATTCGGATATGCCCTTGCGCTGACCTGAGATAAGTCGTTCACTCTATGTTCCCAGACTGTATCGCCATAAACATAAATCAGTTGGAAATGCTCGTAAACAAACTATTACTCCAACAGTGGCTCTGGATAATTAAACTCGTCTTCATTGGGGCTTCTCGTAATTAGCAGAACAAAATTAAAAATATTACGAGCTCCTGCTATAAGTTTGTTGTGTTTAGTAAAATTGTTCTCTATAAGTACGAGGTTCTTGATGTGTTTGTAAAGTTTTCTTCTTAGCGCGCTTCTCTTTAGAACTGTCCTTAGGTCACTCTCGGATTGGTCAATAAACCCGTATAGAATGAAAAACCTAGGGGTGGCCGCATCTGAAGAGAAAGTATAATTTCAGTATTTTTGAGGAAACGTTAAAAAGTTATCCAGTTTTTTAAAAGTCGTAGTCGACGAGAAATACCGCTGTAGCCACAAAACTGTGATGATGTTGAGCGATTGTGGATCAAACATATAGGTACTTAACTATATATCTATACCGTTTATAAAGACATAATTTATATACCTACAAAACTTATGTACAAGTCGAAAAAGCGAAACACAAGCGATGCAATCGACGCCCAGCGCCATCTATTGGTAGACAGTAGAACTACTATCCCGAAACGAAGTGAGGGAGGGCGGGTCACTAGTTATATTATATTACTAGTGGCCCACCCTCACTTCATATGGGACGTTCATTCTAATATTTCCAATACATGGCGCTGGGAGTCGATTGGTCTGTCGATGTGTATAGATTTTACCGTTTTATAAATAGTATGAATGTTATACCTTTAAAACTGATAGTTATTACCTAGGGTCTATTCTGTCCTCATACCAAGGCTCTCATTATATTTGAAGCAATTGCCTTAATGTACCTATTATACAGGGACGTATAATCAGAGCCGGTAGGAAGGATCGATCAGTATCGATCGCTTCGGGAAACGTCACAAGGCACCCGTCAAGGGCACGCGGGGCCGATGTATTTAATTTCAGTAATGGTTTATTAAGCTTAAAAGAGACTATAGATAGTACAAATATGTTTAAGCTAAGGTGCACTAGCGCCGTCATTTGTTTTTTTGTGAGGAAAGGTAGCTGGAGGAAATGGATCAACCGATCGTAAGCGATTGTTGTCGCCAATGGGTACCAGAAACACCAATTGAGTCAGAAAAGTGCTGCCGACCTTATATTAAGGTATAAACTCTTTATTAAGAATTTTAATAATTTAGATGAAATATTTTAGCAAATTCATGTGACAAGAGCGGCAATAATATAGCTCAGTGGGTAAGAAAAAACGTGTCTTCGAACGGGCGGTCATATATTTGAATCCGAGCGTGGGGATATATTATAATCTATTCGTGCGTAATTTTACCACTAGCTTGGTGACTAGGGTTGATCAAACTTTCCTACTGTCGCATTTCCCATTTTTTCGGGATTATATTAGTTACCTACTTGTCGGGACAATATTATATTAGTGGAATACATTAGAGGGGGAAAAAGTCGAAGGCCGAGTCTGCACCCTAATGATGGCGAGAGAAAATAACGTGAAGAAATCTACTCGCTACAATACTTTTCTTGCTACGAAGACATTTAAATTGTGTTTTAAATTCATTGAATGATTAAAAATTATATGGTAGCGCTAGTAGATCAAACAAGCGGCCCTTAAATTTTGCGGACGTTCTGCAGTAGATAGGTTTATTAATTTATTAATTCGCGATTTTCAAGGTTTATACGTAGGTATATTTAGCCCTTAAAATATTAAAAATGGCTGAATACGTCGATGGGCATGACGCAGCTTTACAGTATGAATACTATTATTATTATAACGCAACTAACGCACATAATAGAGGCTTTCTTTACATTATAGCGGACAAACGAGTCGACGTGACTTCCGCATTCTGACTATCCTATTTACTTAATTCTTTACCAAGTCATCCTCCTCTGTCTGGTGTTATATATGTAAGCCTATGTATTAATTAAGTTATATTCATGTAATCCTAACTCTATACTAATACTATTTATAAAGAGGTTACTTCAACATTCCACGTAAGAGCTTATAAGGGAAACCGAAAAACACGAAATCAGTTGGCGCGATGGTTAATTGCTACAGGCGCCATCTATTGGTAGATAGGGGAACTACTTTCCCGAAACGAAGAGTGAGGGCGGGCCACTAGTTGTATAATATCTGTAACACAAGTGCTTAAGCTACTTAGCCATCCGTACTAAGTAGCTTAGTAGTCAGGTTGTTATGTATGAGATGTTGTGCGAAAAAACCGAACACCGAATTCTTTTGCAACCCACATATTTTATCTGCGTTTCTAAATTAAGTGTACAATATTTGTCTACTGTCATTTTAAATGATTCCGGCTTATTCTTGAGCTGCACTATCTCTCTCTTTTGTACATGAATAACATGTTTTTGTCAAAATATCATCTGCTCCGGAAACGTGAGTGCAATCTGGTCTGATAACTTTAATTATATGTTGATAACACTGTCTAATGTTTGAGATATATCTCTGTCTCTTGTTATCGGCGCTTGACATTGTATCGTGCATTGAACAAAATAAATAAATCTTACAATTGTAAATATTATTTTAAAAACGTTTGTGTCAACTTTATCATCTTTGTATTTTCACGAAGTACCTATAAATGCTTCTTCTTGTTTTCTTTAACGTCGTAAGGCCCAGACAGCAGATGCAATAGAAAATCAATTGTTTTATACCTTTTAAAAGGCTTTTGGGTCTTACGACGTTAACGAGATGTTTTAAAACAGCGTTACCAATACCCGTAGACGTTATAACGAGATGAAACCAAACTATGTTGTATAGTAGGTATGCTATTTTTCCATAGAATCGCATTGTTGATCTAGTGGTTTAAGTATCTAGCCGTGATCTCAGGGTCCTTTTTGATTCCTAGAACAAAATTTATGTAGAGAAGGACAGTATAGACTGATACTTTACCTATGTTATTCCCTGTATCATAAAAAATAGGGACTCAAAAGCTTTGCTGTGCCAGAGCTCTTTCGCCGTACCCTTTTTACCATTGAGAAAGCAGACGAACTGCGTATGGTGCACACCAAGGAGTAGAAAGCCCTCCATTCAAACACGAAGTCTTAATTCCTGTGTATTGCCAGGATGACATACGGAACCGAAACATGGCCGCGTCTGATGAAAGTCTATTTCAGGTCCACACCAGAGAACTCGAATGGACGTGCTTCGAGCAGACGCGCTGCTCGACGTGAAGAACTTCTTCGGGCTGGAGAACACGGTGGAGAAGATTGCGATGAAGCAGTATGCTTCTAACATTGCTAAAGGTATCTATCTTTTCTTATTGTCTATGTTAGAATACTCGAGCTTGAGCTGAGCGCAAAATGACACAAGCCGCTCTGCTCGGGTGTCAAGTTGTCAGTGTTTTTGGGATTACGCCCTCTCCTCCTCTGCACATACGAGTATCTTATTTTTGTCATTATTTTTTTGGCTCGGGGTTTAAAAAAAGGAGTACCAATAATGTTTTCAATTATTTTTGACATTATTTTTTAATTTTATTCTTATATTGTTTTAATATTTTGACATTACCATTTTAGTATTTTTATTCAATTTTTTTAATTTTATTAAGAATTTTAATAATTGAGATTAAATATTTTAGCAAATTCATGTGACAAGAGCGGCTCAGTGGGTAAGAAAAACGTGTCTTCCGAACGGGCGGTCATATATTTGAATCCGAGCGTGGGGATATTTATAATCTATTACGTGCGTAATTTTTTACCACCAGCTTGGGGACTAGGGTTTGATTAAACTTTCCTACTGTCGCATTTCCCAATTTTTTCGGGATTGTAGTAGTTACCCTACCTTGTCGGGACAATATTATATAGTGGAATACATTAGAGGGGGAAAAGTCGAAGCCGAGTCTGCAACCCTAATGATGGCGAGAGGAAAATAACGTGACGAATCTACTCGCTACAATACGTTTCTTCTAGAAAGACATTTAAATTGTGTTTTAAATTTATTGAAATGATTAAAAATTATATGGTAGCGCTAGTAGATCAAACAAGCGGCCTTAAATTTTGCGGACGTCCTGCAGTAGATAGGTTTATTAATTTTATTAATTCGCGATTTTCAAGGTTTATACGTAGGTATATTTAGCCCTTAAATATTTAAAAATGGCTGAATACGTCGATGGGGCATGACGGCAGCCTTTACAGTGTGAATACTATTATTATTATTACGCAACTAACGCAACATAATAGAGGCTTTTCTTTACATTATAGCGGACAAACGGATCGACGATGACTTCCGCATCTGACTTCCTATTTACTTTAATTCTTTACCAAGTCATGGGTCTGTCTGGGTGTTATATATGTACCTATGTATTTTAAGTATTATATTTGTAATCCTATTGTATAATATCTGTAATACAATGTGCTTAAGCTACTTAGCCATCCGTACTAAGTAGCTTAGTAGTCAGGTTAATGTATGAGATGTTGTGCGAAAAAAACCGAACACCGAATTTCTTTTGCAAACCCACATATTTTATCTACGTTTCTAAATTAAGTGTACAATATTTGTCTACGATCATTTTAAAATGATTCCGGCTTATTCTTGAGCTGCACTATCTCTCTCTTTTGTACTTGAATAACATGTTTTTGTCAAAATATCATCTGCTCCGGAAACGTGAGTGCAATCTGGTCTGATAACTTTAATTATATGTTGATAACACTGTCTAATGTTTGAGATATATCTCTGTCTCTTGTTATCGGCGCTTGACTTTTGTATCGTGCATTGACACAAAATAAATAAATCTACAATTGTAAATATTTATTTTAAAAACGTTTGTGTCAACTTTATCATCTTTGTATTTTCACGAAGTATCCTATAAATGCTTGTTCTTGTTTTCTTTAACGTCGTAAGGCCCCAGACAGAGCACAATAGAAAATCCAATTGTTTTTATACCTTTTAAAAGGCTTTTGGGTCTTACGACGTTAACGAGATGTTTTAAAACAGCGTTACCAATTCAACACGAATGAACCAAACTATGTTGTATAGTTTGCTATTTTCCCATACAAAACGCATTGTTGATCTAGGTTTAAGTACTAGCCGTGATCTCAGGCGTCCTGTTTGATTCCTAGAAACAAATTTAAGTAGAGAATTTTTCGAACGGACAGTATAGACTGATACTTTACTATGTTATTCCCTGTAATCATAAAAAACAGGGGACTCATAAGCTCTGGGGTGCCAGATGCTCTTTTCCCGCCGTCCACCTTTTTACCATTAAGAAAGCAGACAAATTGCGTGTGGCGCACCCAAGGAGTGGATCGCCCTCCACTCAAGACGAAAGTCTTTAATGCCTGTGTGCTTGCCAGTGATGACATACGGAACCGAAACATGGCCGCTGTCCTACAATGGGCTTAAGAAGGCTCAAAGTTACTCTGAGGGTTCCACGACTACAACATCAAGAATGTTTCTGATAGAAAGTCTGTTTCAGGTCCACCCTGAGAACTCGAACTGGACGTGCTTCGAGCAGAGCGCGCTGCTCGACGTGAAGAACTTCTTTGGGCTGGAGAACACGGTGGAGAAGATTGCGATGAAGCAGTATGCTTCTAACATTGCTAAAGGTATGCATCTCTTACGAGAATATGTCATAAGTGTATAACGTACGTCCTCTCCTACTGTTACTTTGGCTAGGACGGGAAGGACCGTCATCTTCCGAACTCAGACTATCAAGATACTACATGGTATTGGTCTAACCCAGGGGTCCAAAGACAGGGTCCCAAACGCAGCCGTCGCCTTAAAGTGCCACTGCTCTAGTAGCCGTATAGAGCAGTGCTTCTCAAACGTTTTCATGATGTGACCTCCCCAGGTATGAGTTAATATTCCACGATATTGTTTTTTACTGAAGTAGTTTATTTGACACCTGGTGACCCCCATGCCTCATAACACAATATCTACTACGAGCAGTTTTCTTCACATTATCTATCTATTGAACTGGGTCAGCGTTGGAAGAGCCGAACTTGAGCTGAGCGCAAACCGAGTCGCTCTGTACCAAGTGCTATTTGAACCCAGATCCTTCCCTATCCTCTGTACATGTCTTGTATTTGCAATTTTTTTTGCAAAACAAAAAAATCATAATCCCCCGATATGTAATCCATCATTTTGTGGCGGCACCCATCAAATGTAGCTAAAATACTCCCGGCTGTTCCAACATTTCAACAAAGTTCAAATCGGTTCTTCCGTTCGAGAGTTACGATGCCACAGACAGACGCACACAGACCAGTCAAACTTAATAACACCCCATCTTTATGCGTCGAGGATTAAAAAAGGCTACCTACGCTCCTCCCTCAGGCAAGGAGCTGATCGAGTCGTTCATGGCGGAGGTGCACGCCGACGGGGTGAAGGAGCTGAAGCCGTGGAACCACGCGGACCCCAAGCACAACCGGGAGCTGCGCCGGGTGGTGTCCCGCGGCACGGAGCCGCTGTCGCCGCGCTCGCCCGCCGAGCCGAGGAGGTTGTCGCTGCCAGGTCAGTACCGTACGGTTAAGAATAAGATACAAATATTGGCATAAAACAAGACACAAAAAAGAAAAAAAAAACAGTCGAAGGAAAAAAAAGAAAAAAGCTGAGCAGTCATTTTATGTCCTGGTGTCGCGGTGCTCAGCATATACAACTCCACTCAGCTCAAGCCTTGGTTTGAAGTAAGCGTACCTAGGGTGCGTTTCCACTGAAGCGGAGCTGCGTAGAGTTGAGCGGAGACTTGTATTAAAAATTTACCAATCACGTTGCTCAAAATACACATCTCATCTCTGATGAGCAATGTGATTGGTCAGTTTTAACAAGTCTCAACTCCTTGCAATGGCGCTCGTCCACGTAATTGACTTTTTGAGTTATGCTCCAAATATAAGCAGGTTTACATTGTTCAAACACCAATATCCGAATTTACGACTACGGAAGAAATTTAGCTTTGTTTTTTTACAGCACGTTTGAGGGCCAAAATTACCCACTTCATAGGATCACTTAAGATCTCGAAAGGGATATTACATACATTATGTCGTAGTTTGTCTTGATGTAGGATGTCTTGTTTATCAAACCAGCAAAACCAGCAAGGATGTATGGACATTTGTAACTTCTTTACAAAAGACATTATACTCGTAAGTGTCTGACTTTTGTTAACATTTTTGCTACCTACTCTGCGCAACTTCTTCAGTACCTACCCTATCTCGAGATGTAAAGTTATTATTCCTAAGTGGATATTTCACCTTAATGTGTCGGTTTGGCTTTATGATGCTAATTGTATAATGAGCGAAGAATTTTAATTGAAGATTTGTTTTCACGAAGAAAGGCAACGTGGAAAGTTGGAAATCTTAAATTTTATTTCCAGCGAAACATAATAAAGACATTAGTGTTAAAACTTTTTGAACTCACGAAGTATACAATTTAACATTTTTACTGATGTAGAATTTAATAAGCTTAAATACATACACACATTCAACTTGTTTCCAGAATCTAAATAAAATCGCATTTATAGGAGAACTATCTGCATTTTGTTATTTATGACAGTTTTTCAGAGATGTTCGCCACTGATGATGCTTAAAATTAACACTGGTGCTTAAAATTAACTGTCGCGTTAATTCCCGTCTATAATAAAAGTATGTAGTTAAATCCAACGCGAAAAAGTTCAAACTTACCACAGAGTAATATAGCTATTAGTTTTATTAAAAGAACTTCGTTTATGAAAAGGTTTTCCACAGTCCGTACTTTCCTGCAACTTTTTCTAATATGAACGAACACGAGAAACGTTTCAAAGCGCATAGCTGTAATCTGCATAATGCAGGGATTTGCACTCGAACTCGAACTTGAATGTTAATTGCGAGTATCGATCGGTCGGTCGCTGCGCTGTTTATGCAGCTGTTCGGACCAATAGGGATTGCTGATGAAGGGGTTACATTTAACTCACTGATAGAACACGTGGTTAAAGGGATGTAAATGTTCACAGATACACCCTGTATAGACATCGACAAGACGTATACGCAAGATACTTACGATAAGATACTTAAGATACACGCAAGATACGTGCAAATTGTGGAATGACCTTCCAGTTGCGGTGTTCCCTGATCGCTATGACATGCCCTTTTTTAAACGAGGTTTAAAAAGAGTACTTCTTTCACGGTAGGCAGCGGCATGACTGTGCCTCGGCATTGTTGTTGTCTATGAGCGGCGGTTACCATTTACCATCAGATGGGCCGCATGCTCGTCTGCCTACTTCAGCAATAAAAAAAAAACTTGCGCAAAGTATTCGACACCTACCGCTATCTATTACATTCACGCAGTTTGGAACGAACACATTCGCAAAGTTTATTCCCGAAAGTGAAAGCCACTAGTAACCTATAAAACCTTTTTACAGCCAGATGAAGTAGATCAGTGCAGACAGAGGCCCTTTTAGCCTCTTCTAGTCGAAAATATTGTCACTCACCCGTCTCCTTGTCCCAAATATTTCAAAGCTTATTTTAATCCGACCCAAAAACCAAAGCAATAAAAGTAAGAAAATTGCCTTTTATGTTCTGGAGCGGATCTGAGGACACAGCGACCTTGGGCCTGGAATACTAATGGTTTGTGTCGGCTGGGGCTTAGGGGATGTAGCTGAGACACTTAGGTCTTTGTTAGGTTTTATTTTTGTTCTAGGGTTGATTGATGCGATGTTCCTGAGTTTTGTGAAGCCTTATGGGATCCATTTTAACTGGGAAGGAAAATGTTTTTTTAGTTCAGCGTTTTTTAACCTTTTTCTGTATGCCCATGGGCCGGCTCGACTGGAGTGATACCACGGCCTCACAGAAGACCGGCATAAAGCAGCTGAGCTGTGTTTCGTCGAGTGATTGAGGGTACCAGAGGTCCAATTGGGGAGGGTTAATAGTTGGTTAGCGCACTTGTGACTCTACTGGCGTTGTAATTCATCAGTTGATCCGTCTGCTCGCCTGCCACCTATCACATAAAAAAAAGAGAAAGTCGACTCCCGCTCGAACTTAGCCGATTAAATGCCAACAAATTTTGGGTATCAAGCCCAGTATAATTTATTAATTAAAATTTTACACGAAAAAGAGATACTACCTTAATGAGTTTCAGCGATCGTCCACAAAAACCAGCCGTCCTACTTCCAAGAATTATTACTTTTTAATTAACTCATAGCCGTATAATTTGGTGTAATTAAGCATGAAAAACAATTATAACTTAATGGGGAATTGTGTTATAATTTATGTGTGTCTGCGTAAATTCTTCGGGGAATACAAATGAGGGACATATTTAATTTTCTTTTCGATTCATCGTTAAATATGGTAATCAATTGGTACACCAGTGGCAGTGTTTGTTAACGATATTTAAATGAAGATTCTTCCATTCAGATCTCAATATTAAAGTCTTTTTTGAAGGAGAATAAATTAAAATAAAGGATGAAATATACTTTTGGGATACTTTATTCTTATATATTTTTAAGTTACTTATCATCTCTGGAATAAGTAAAAACTTCTCAATGTCATTTGAACAAATGTATTTGTTATTGACTTTATAGACTGGATCGATGGCGCATTTGGTAGTGACCCTGCCTTATATACGCCAAAGATGGGTTCGATCCCCACTCTAGACTAACATTCGTGTGATGAAAACTTGTGTTTGTTCAGTGTAATGTATGTATTTAAGTATTATATTATATTTGTGATCCTCTGGCGTCTGATATCTGCAACACAAGTACTTAAACTACTTAGTAGTGAGTCAGGTTCGGTTGTTTATATTGAATTGAGCAGGAGGATTACCGATTAGCTGAGAGTCGGTTAAATAAAATTGTTAGGATTGTATTGCCCAATGTGTGGATGTCCGTACTCCGTACGCTGGCTCAGCGATCGGAAATAGATCTTGGCTCCTGATACGAGATTTCACCATTATGCTCTGTACAGTCACCTAGTTTCCGGCCACTGTAGATTTTTGGGATTCTCATCGTCCCGGTCTTTCTAACAACACCTGGGTGGCAATTCTCGTGCATTCGACTTTAAAGTCGAACTTAAGCTGTATATGATCATGCTTTATTGCTCGAGTAAAGGCCGCCGCGTACAAGGATACATTTCTGGATATCTTTAAGGCAAGAGTGAACAGGCATCTTCTAGGTAAACGCGTAACGTCCTACACCTCATCGACGCTTTCCATCAGGTCTGTGGTCAAGCGTTAACCTATCATTAAAAACAACCCCATGTACATTCAGCCACACATCAGATTAACACAACCTGTCTAATTTCCTCAATTGATATTCAACCTAATGTGTATGATAGTAAGATGAGAGTCGATTGAAGAAATTTGACATTTTAGTTTACTTTGTTGTGTGACTGTACGCACCTACGTACATCCCCCTACGCGGCTTTATATCATCATCAGCAACCCACGCTCGTCCACTGCTTGACATAGGTCACCCCCAATGCACGCCACCGCTCCCGATTTTCGGCCACTCTCATCCAGCTCACTCCAGCCAGCCTTCGAATGTCGTCATCCCATCTTGTAGCACGGCGTCCAACACTACGTTTGCCGAGTCGCGGTCTCCACTCAAGGACTTTATGGCTACAACGGTTGTCAGTTCTGCAGCTAATGTGACCAGCCCACTGCCACTTCAGTTTGCTAATTCGGTGGGCTATGTCGGCTTTATATCATTAGATATTAATTAGTATGAATGACCCAGTCAGAACAATACAATTCGTAGTTAGGCCAAGGTGACTTCGTGTTCCTCCGCGCCCTTGAACCAGGTGTCCTCCCCACCGTGTACTCTCACCCACCCTCACAGCCAGGGCCTCCCTAAGGTACTGACAGCACGCCGTCAGTTATCTGTAAAAAGATGTTAACTAACAGGGCAGCAAGAGAAAAAAACTAACTTACCTTCCCAATAAGTTATTGGTTAACAAACAAAAACAATTTTATTATTAAAGCAGTAACTAACTTTGCTTTGGCTTTAAATGAGATGTTCTATAACTAACCAAAAAATCTAGAATAATAATCTATTGATTTTGGACATCTATTTGCATATTTCTACCATTATTTCGGTGATGAGGTAAAGCATCTTGAGGAAACCTACTTAGCTTGGGATAGTGATAACCAGACTCCCAAAAATCCTTGAAACATGTTCCAAGCATGCCCAGACCAGAGCTGCAAAGCTACAGCGGCTACTTGGAATAACACGCTAAGACGAATAGTATTAAAAATATGGCAGCCTTTAGGGTATCCCAAGGATATTAAGAAGGGCCATACGTCCCTGCCTACTTTGAAAAGTGACCGTATTTTGAGTTTCGCACGATTCGCTTGTGCTGTGGTGTTTCACGCCCCATTTGGCGAGAAATGACACATACACAGACTTTGTAGGGAGTGAAGAAACGCACCGGGGAAAGAGCCCTTAGCAAGTGGTGATCGTCTTCCAAGATTCGGTCCGTATGCCGAGACGGTAGGACCATGGGCTGGTGGAGGGACCTATGTCTCCCTTTCGCACCTTTGCCTCTCTTTCGTGTCTCTGCCCCCGGGCCCTGTGTATCTTAAATAAAGTCCGATACTGGCCAATGTCTTGGGTGCGATGTAGGTTGGTACGCTGAAATATTCACGTGGGAATCTGGCGCCGCTGAACAACTGTTGTCTAAGTTGTCTTGCGGCGGCCTCTTGTGCCAGTAATTCTGTAACTGAAAACTCCTCCTCCTCGTGTCGTAAACCTCATGGCTGAGGGTCGTGATCCCCTTTTGAAATATTAACTTTTCTTTGACCACATAATAACATAGTGATAAGGCTGCTTTTGTTGTATACTCTGTTTGTGTGCAATATAAAGTATATTCATTCATTCATTCACATTCTTCCATCGGCGTCTGTCTTTGGCGACATTAAGGGCCTCGTGAAGTTTTGAGACCAAGGCATTACGAATCAAGACGGATCATCGACCATGATTTAGTTGGTCTGGTTTCGGGGATCGAAAATGCCCTGAATACCTTCGATGATGATGATGGTTGGTACGGCCATACTGAAGCTGTCCAATTAGTCCGAATCATAAATAAAGACATAAAGTACCGGCAACCAAGTAAAGAGGAATATGCAAAAAAAAATATTACCTAAAACAGAAACACAAAGTAGAAAATAACGTCAAAATCAGAGCAATCTCTTTATTACCTTTGATATTCACGATGTTACTGTGTATATGTGTTTCAAAGGGACACATAATTAGGCGTGTAATCTGTACGGGATAAGGGATTTATGTAAAACATTGTTGCGAGGCCAAACCTCACCAACGAATCGGAATTACTTTCATATTCGTGTACATTTCGTATTCCATATTTATGTAACTGCCGAATGCCAGGGGCGCTCAACATTTTTGCGCGGAGCAAAAAAGAGATTGCCTTAAATTGTCGGGGTGAAGACGGGGCGACTTTTTGCCGCAGTCGACCGTGTAATATACGGCGTATATTACACGGTTTTGCAGTGCGACATTTTGCCTCCACACGACACGTCATTTAACAGAGTTTGAACACGAAATAGTGTTGGTAATTTCATTTTGTTAGGTGTATTTTAAATAACTTGAATTTTTTGCAAATTGTCAAGGTACCTTATTAAAACAAACGGTTTTTGACAGGCAAGGAAAGCACTTAGCATAGGTCAAGATTATGAGATGTTATATGAATTTTGCAGTGTGCCCTTTCTAATTATCTTCCAGAACAAACGGCCGCCATCAAATTAGGTTTAACATGTTCTGTTCCGCCGAATTTAAAGTTCGTCCATCCTAAGGGACCAATTGGGAATCGATTCGCCGTCAAACAAAAAGGATGTGTTACTAACGAGGGAACCCTAAGCCTTTGGGCATAGTTCCAACATGAATGTACTAATTTGACTGTAACATCAAAAACGCATTAAACGCTAACTTTGTTCCCGTTTCGAAGTTTCTTGTTCCACTCGTACCTCCAGGAACATGGAGCGATTGAACGGAGAACTTTAGGCTTGAATAGTGTATCAATGTATTCGGCCATGTTCAGGACGTGTAGCTACTTGTACAATCATATGCACAAATGTGTAGAACTTTGTTGCGGAGGCGTATACGTATTATACGAATACGTAACGTGTTCGAGGCGTATATGAATTTCATGGCCTGCGAATATGCCCACTTACCCTCGACGCAAACCACTCAATTTGACTAAATCAGTCAATGAAACAGATGTCTGTTTTTTAAGGTGTGAAGGGTGTGTTATTCAGTTCTTAAGAATCGTGAGCGAGTGCACATTTTACCTGCAGTTTTAAAATGTGCACTGTTTGTAGGTAACGTTATAAATCTCGTACATTTATGCTGTAGGTATATACATAGGTGTCAATTCTTTGACGCTGATGATGCTTGACTAATAACTGAATAAACTGTACCTAAACCAGTTACGTTACAAATTACAATACAATGATCCAACATTAAACCTATCCTTATCCCCTCCTTTACCCATCCTTTTGTCTCCAGGTACCTCCCATACCGAAATCACCTCCCCGAAGGAGAAGGCGTCCGCCACTTTGCTCCGTCGCCTGCGCCAGAGCCGGTCGAGGCTTGGCCTCAGCCCTGGTGAATCCCGCGCCAACATGCACCAACAGCATACACCCAAAAACTCCAGCCCAACCCACCCCCCTGCCAGCCCAGCCCATCACCCTGCCGGCTCAGGCCACCACCCTGCCAGCTCAGCCCACCACCCTGCGAGTCCAAGCCATCCCCCTGCCAGCACGAACAGAAGCGGCGAACTGCACAGACGTCATTCCAACGAAACGTTTGAGGAGCACCACACCCACCCAACACCCCCACTGGCTGAAAATAGTTCGCCGAGAAGCATCAGAAGATTATTTAGCCGTTCCAAGTCATCAGGTAGAAGTAAGGAACATGATGATCAACAAGCAGGATTCAGTAAAGATAGTGATGAGGAGTACAAAGATATGAAGGCAAGGGTTGTACGGTCGCACCCGGAGTTGACTCGCATGAAGCTAGGTGATGATTCGCAGTCCGATGCGGAGACTATGATGCCCGGCTATGAGGACAAGTCGGTGATGGCGGGCATCATCAGCCGCTGGGACAGCCTGCTCGTGGTGCTGGTCGGGGTGATGTTGATAATGCTGCTGCTGTCTGCGCCGCTCACCATCATCATGGGCTATAGGAGACAAAGGTAACATACAGATAAGTGTGAGATTGTTCTTCTGCATTTCTTTTCAGTATGATTGAAACGGATGATGTTATACATTGCACCTGTTTACTACGCTGGCTCAGCGATCCAATTTAAACCACTTAATAGCAACTCAACTAGTCGGCCTGATACTGCTTTAGCAGGCATTCCATCATTTCAAGGTTTAAAAGGACGGACTTACTTTACGGAAGGCATAATGTTTCGCTAGTTTAGATTCCCCTTGGAGTGGTTGGGTAATAGATAATGATTGTTCTTTAATTAGATACTTTTTTGGTTTTAATTAACGGATATTATCAAACTGCAAAGTTGAGAGATGAACACTCTTGAGGGTTCGTTCTAGTAGCGCCGCCATTTACTCAAATTAATTGTTAAAAAAAAAACAGAATATTCTTGTAACAATTTTTGTGCCAAATAAAGCCACTGGCTGTTGTGTAAATAGAAATATTATGTTTTTTTTTATTTAAGTCTATACACAACAACTATGGATGTCAAATATTATATAAATTACAGCACAATCATCGAAACATAAAACTTAAAAGTATTTTCACATTAAATTTTAGCAGTGTTATTATAAAGCCTACGTCGCTTTATAAAAGCAATTAATTTTGGCACAAAAGTCGTTAGAGTTTATTATATAATATTTAAGCAAACAGTGTTTATATTTTGAAGAATGACTTCCAAAAAGTAAGGTTTTATCTTGTTTTTTTTTGACACTCACGAACACTTTTGAATGGCGGCGCTAGGGGATCGAACACGCATCCTCAATTTCGACTGACTGACATGTAAATAATATAATATGTAATTGTTAGCCTTATAGCTTAATAGCTCACGGCGGCCAGACTTCCATTTTAAAAACAGTGTTAATGAATGACGGAACTCTGGTCGTAGCAGGCCCTTGGTCTATCAAGACCACACAGAGACTTAGCCAGAGTGTAAAGGCTTCTTGCCTTATTATTACTGTTTCGGCCTCATTTATCCTCCAAAGAGCTTGTTTTTACTATTTATTTTATATTCTCTTTGTACATAATTGTAAATAGAATAAATAACATTATTTTTGTTTTCTATTTTTGTTTCATTATTTACGAGTTCTATTGCTATGTTCAGTATGTATGTAAATATCACCTTTGAACTAAGCATTGTAGAACATTGAAAAGCTTTCCATGCAATATGTATGTGAAGCATTCGTATCTTCTACCTTGTACTTCTACTAGGACTTAACTTCATCTGAAACATATTTTTGTTCTATGATTTTCGTAGGTATAAAGAAGTTTTTTTCTAATTATCTTAAGTATACAATGGAGCGTGGGAATCTTCGGTGAAATCATTGAGAGATGAATAGTGAGAGAAAAACTCCCCTGAAAAAGATTCCAAGTGTAACAGGGCTAAAAATAACTCGGGTCCGACTATACCCTTTATATCAGCTTTGCAACAGATGCTTTTAATGCCTTCGCCACACAATTGCGTTTAGATTAAAATATAACAATATTATTATTCGGTGACACTTAGAGCCTGGACTATTTATTACCTTACTCCACGTTTAGCACTTTGTTGAGTAATTACATTTTCAATAAACATAGTAGTATAACTAGTAGTGTATGTAAAACAAGTGACCTTGTACGTAATGCTAAGACAATAATAATTATGTCGAAGCACTGGTTTTCGCTGATTTTTTGAGAAGCTATACAGCAAGTCCATATCGAGTATGTAGTACAGATAACATAACAAAACACAGCAGTGACAGATATTACAGGGTTGTTAAAGAAACATCCACAATATCTTAGATATTGATTGCAGTGCTCAAATGATACAATCATAATGATAATAAAATAATGAATACTATACATAGTTTGTTTCGAAGAATATGGTACAAAAGATCTTTAAGCTATGCACAGGTTCTACATATTCTGCCATCACTTTAGCCGTAGCAATAGTTGTAATTACAAAAGTTGTTTCAACTTTCTTTATAGGAGCACTATTGAAATCTCTTCCTTATCGCCCCTGGTGCGAAGGACTCTAGAGGACATAAAAAGAGGCCTTGCTCCCTTGATGGCGTTTTTTTTTCCTGTGACTCGTCTATACCTAGAATATGGCGATCACGTGCCTTGGCGTATTATGCGGAATAGAAGAACGCGTTTTTTATTATGTGCTTTTTGTCGCAACTGTCCGAGGCGAGACTTTAGCATTGTTCCTTGAGAGTACATAGATACATACACTTACACAGTAGTACAGTCGCAAAATCAGATATTGCGATTAATCGCAAACCGCAAGTATGTAGCAAGGTCTCTCACCAAGTACCCGACCACAACACGAAGATGAAAGATTAGAGCCCTCGCAAGCGTGGGCGTAATGTTTACTCCCCAAGGATTATGCATATAAACAGTAGCTGCTTGTATAAGAGTAATAAGGCCCTGAGAAGGTTTAAGGAGAAAGCTTTACGGTTTTTGATTTAGCACGTATAATGAAACGGAATTCACGACGGAATCTTTATCCCCTGGTCTGTCTGGTATGTTCTCGTTCGTTAGGATAGACCAGGCGATAGAGAAATGTGCCCTGTGGCTAAGGCCGTTAAGAATACTGCCAAGGTATTCCCGCCCTGTCTTATGAGACGACTTATCGGGCTTTCGGAGTACGTGAGCATACCCACTACTGGGGAGAAGCTTGCTCAGTGTCAGGACTCCGCGAGGGAAGTCCTACTGGGTGTCCTGGTAGGTCGTGCAAGTCGAAGGGCTGATTTGCGCCAAACAATTGGCGTAAAGTAGCGAGCGCGATTAGCGGTAAAGTCCAGTTCCGGCTGTGGGGTATCTGACCGCGATTGCGCTGAGATGGACACCCCAGGGGTTTTGGTAAGAGTTAAAGTCTCACACGCCACACTGTCCCATTTTTTTATGCGCATCCAAAAGTCATTGAACAATTGTCCTGAATGTTTTGTAGAACATTGGTTAAAGGGATGTAAATGGTTACAGATACACCTTGTATAGACTAACTAGTCTTTGTAAGTGACTGACGTGTAATATAGTGCTACATTGTGCAAATCATGTGCCACATTCAATATAGAGCAAAGAATGTGCAATAAAAGTGTCAACCGTAGGAACTGTTCTCCAACTCTGCACGTTTCACGAGTTTCAAGCACGTTGCTAACATACATTCTGGTTTTATTATTGCTGAAATGTATCTTATCTGAGCTGCCAACAATGTATTTAAGTAAACTACTTGTAACTAATTAAATTAAGTAAGCAATCCACGAGTCTGCTAGTGGAAACTGCAATTTACTTAAGAGGGTTTCTTCGGTCCGGTAGCGCAGTCTTTTGGTTTTAATTAATTTAAAACATTTTAATTAAAGTCAAAAGACTGCGCTAAGACCGACTTTGCTCGGGCCTAGGTATAGGCTATAAGTATTTATGTAATAAGAGATTGATAGTAAATTTATTAAGAACTAGTGATCTCACGTCGTTTCGGGGACTTTATTTTGTTACCAAACTTTTTCAATAGATGGCGCTGGGTGTCGATTATATCACGCGAGTGATTTGCCTTTTAGGGTTATGTATGAAGCCTTGCGGGTCTGTAAAATTCGAATCTTTATAAACAGTATTGACAATATTATCGTATCTCGTATGGTTTTATAACTACAAAGGATACTTTCGGGGGCAGAGGGTTGATTGCGGGAACACCGCAGGCGGGGGAGGTAGAGCAGACTCATTCTTACTTCTTTTTTACACAAAATGTCGCCATTTTTTAAACTAAAATCGATTGAACTACTTATATAACTTTACTTTGTTGCCTGAAATAAATAAATTATTATTATTATTATATATTCGATGTTGTCTCGATTGTTTGTAACTATTTTATTTATATTAATAAACTGATCACGTAAGTTTTTTGCTTCTTTTGTCATCGCACATAAAGAAAAGTCGATGAAAGTTCTCGGCGCCATGCAAAGTAACCAGCTCTCACGTACCGTGTTCTACAGATTTAAAACTCATTACGAAAACAAATTGCTACATACTGGTGTGATCATCTTGCACACTAATCGTATTTGAATGGTTCAAACCGCAACTCCAATTTGTGGGAGAATTTCCAGACTGGCATTTTTCCTGCACTTAAAATGATATCCTTCCGCCGATAGCAACGTTTAGTCACGTACGACGGATACTAGTATATTTTATTGCATTTGTCATCATGCGCGACAGAGACCCCAAGCTCAATTGTTATTTTAAAAACTGGTGACATTTATTGTGCACAAGTATGCGCAGACCAAGTCAATCTATTCTTTTACCCTTATTACAATGAGGCTAGTGTGACATGACGTTGAAGAGGGATCAGATACAGGACCAACAGCTCATCGCGCTTTCTGAGGCACGTTGCAACACCAGTTTCAGACTTCGGTCTGAAACTGAGATTTTTTTAACAGAAAAACTCATGCAGAAATGTTGGCTCAGCCCAGGACCCCCAACGCAGCCGTCCCTGTAAAGTTTGACCCACTATCCACTACGCCATCGAGGCAGTGCCCTTATGTAGCACGCGCTACGTAGTCATAAGTATCTAGAAGTATCTAGATTACTACTTTGTAGTAATTTACATACCTAGTTATTGCTAAAATATAGATTTAGAAATTACCAGTGTTCTGGCAAATCTCAATTGATCGATGAATCGTGTTTGGATACGACCAACCTGGATATGTAAATCTACATAGGACATAAAATATTATGTATCCTCTCCATCACAATATCCAATCAACTCTATCCTCTATGTATTTACTGCTATCCAGATTAATTAAATTTACGAAGCTCATCCGTCCCATTTGTTTGTCCCAACGATAAATTTGTCCAAACAAAATGATTGAAACGTATAACTCAGAACCATATTTCATCTGGGTCGTTTCATTCGATTCCACGTGCGATTCGTTGATGGATATTTATCTTTATTTCGCTTGGGTCATGTCGTCATTTCGGCTCTCGACATTCACATAACATATTATTGGTAACATTACGTATCGTGTGATATACATATAACTCCTTTCCAGTTACTAAGAACTCCTTTAAAAGATAATTCCTCAAAATGGCAATGTTCCAGTCTAGCGGTTAGGTGGCAATCCTATTGCTAGGCAGGGTCTATGCATAGACAAAATTAAGAAAGATACTTTATTAAGTGACCAGCGGCCTAATAGAATTGAACTAATAGATGGCGCTATGCTCAATTACATCGCGCAAGCGTTTCGTGTTTTCGGTTTACCCATAAGCCTTGTCGTTGTCTATAGAAATTATCTCTTTATAAATAGTATAGGACGATAGCCAAGCAATTGCTGCCGCTCATACATACAAGTCCATCCGTAAAGATAGTGAAAGACATCACAAGTGTGCTCTCAACCTTGAAACTCCCATCCCCAGGATTGAGTCTTCGATACTCTCACTCACTCGGCGAAACAAAGCGCAAGCGGTGCTTCAAACCGGTGTACCTACTGTGAGTCTGTGGTATCACTCCGGTCGAACCGGCCCATTTATGTTGAAGCGTGGTTCTCCCGTTATCTACATATTTACGTCGTTTATTTATACCGTGTCTGTCATACGAGCAATGGGAGTGGGTCAGACTGAAAGTCCTACTTCAGCACCATCAATATTGTTAAGTTACATTTTGAAATGAAATCAAAAAGGAACCAATCACCGTGTAGAATCTACTGTAGATGGACCTCAGTTCTACAGTAAGCCATAACATTTCACACGCAATAGCCCCCATTCCAGTATGACCCGAGCAATGCGTGGGTCTCGATCCCGTACGCCCACACGCCTGCGCTTCCAGACTGCTAAGCATTTTTCTTTCCAATTTCATTCGTGTTTCAGCCCGGAAGGGACTATACGAGTAAAGTCCCTTCGGAGTCTGCAATGCAGCTACACGATCCACAGTTCGCTGTGAATTATGACCGCTCGGCAGTTCTCGGGCTGCGTGGGTGCAGGGTTGCCGAGCGTCGGGATAAGTCGGTCATTGTCAGGATTTTTGTTGCATGCACTGTTCCACTGTAGGGCAATTCCATCATAGAAATCAAACCATCGCTACGATGATGGGATTTGGTGATCACAAACTAGAACATTTGAAAAATTCGAAGGATACTGTTCCTCAAACCGGGAATCGAACCCAGGTCCCCGAGATCATGGCCCGATATTATGTTTTTTTTTCATATACAATAGTACTTTACTTTGTTTCGAAATTTTCGGACATAGCTTGGGTTTGTGATCACCAATCCGCATTAGGCAAGCAATAACTTGATTTCTATGATGGAGGCCTTTGCCCTGCAGTCGGACAGTATATAGGCTGATAGTAGACCCCTTACCTCTGATCCCGCAGATGTTAATGGGTGGCTCGTACCAACAGGTAGACCCGCTTGCTCGTTTATCCTCTCTAGTATATATACTTGTGACTCTACTAGTGTTGCAGGTGTCTATGGGCGGCGGTAATCGCTTACCATCAGGTGATCCGTCTGCTCGTCTGCCACCTATTACATAAAAAATCATTACTTGAACGCCCCATGGTCATTTGGCAACCCTAACGTAGGTGCAATTCCGAGCGGCCCACGCGTTGGCGCTTTTAAACTTTCATTACCACAACGAACTTGGGCTTAGAGGCTGTATAGATTGGCGTTTTTTCGCGTATAAGCTCTCTTTTGGTGGAATCATTTTTGGAAATTCGAATTTGGTGGTATTAACAGCTCCATGTTATGTCCCCTGATTTTCGTTTCACTGCCACTGCCAAGTGTAAGAGTTGCGCACAATACCCCCAGTTCCCACAAGATAAGCGATTGTTATTAAACCTACAACTATTCATTTACACTTGTTACATAAGGCTTAGCTATAGCTTAATGGATAAGACCACGCTTCACGCAATGTTGTTTAGAATGTAGAGTAGAAGACGTGGTTAAAAGGATGTTAAACGTTCACAGATACACCCTGAATAGCACAGCTATGTTTCGAGTTTTCGACTAGAAAATAGTTACAAAAAGTTAAAGGTTTTTAAATGAAATTCTGTAGCCCGTGTTAAGAGGGAATATTTGCTAGGGACGTCACGTAAATACTCGGTGCTTGTTTTAACAGATAAATCAGTTTTGATGTAGGAAAGGGTACTTAATTAAGTCTATTTGAATGTACGGAGGTTTAATGGGCTTTTAGTAAAATTATAGGCGACAGACCTTTGCAAACTAAATGGGCTTGTATGTGCTACGTATTTTGAGACAAATTATAATCCAATTACACGTCATGTCGACCTAAGGGAGACTATTGCGTGGGAGTAAACTGCTGGAGGGTGTATCGTTGAGGACGTCCGACTTTTTTATACAAGAGCAGACTGGCGACAAACAAGCAAGCGGGACACCTGTATGCAAGTAATCACCGCCGCCCATGAACATCAGAGAGATCAGAGGGGTCGACTTCAACAACATTGGTTGTTTGGTTGACATTAAAATTTAAAATATCGTATAAGTATCAATAAAAAGTTAAAAGAACATTTTACAAACTTTCTTAATGAAGTTTTATGTGCAAATAGCCAAGACAGTATTGATTTAGTTTAAAGAATGTTAAATCCCATCAAAAACAAGACTGGTCAAAATAACCAAGTCTACTCAAGTTGTGAGATCCATGTTTTGCCAAGTCGGTTATTCATTTATTGACTTGGCAATCGCATTCAACAACCAATCAATCAATATAAACTTTTTAATTTTTAATTTTAGTAATATCTCACAAGTAATATATTACTTGTGAGATATTACTAAAATTAAAAAGTTCTTACTTTTTCTAGGCGTACATTCATAAGTTAAATATTTAACTACATTCTAGCATTATGCAGTTTCATCCCGCTATTTGAACCCCGTTGTAGCTACCCGAGCGGAGCGACCTTGACCTAACTTCGACAGGGTTCCCTCGCGCGCGCGTCTAGCCTCAATGGAACCGCGTCGCAGTAAGCGGATTAATGGGCGAAAAGTTTTGCAAACACCAGAGATAGGGCCCCCATTTGTCCAGAAGTTCGGAGTTGAAATCTTTTATGTCTTATCTTTAAGTTTTCGCTGTAGATAAAGGCTTTAGTACTTACATAAGTTTATGTTTATGCCCTAGACTAGTCCCATTTTGGGATAGAGTTTTATTATGGCGTTTATCCAGTAATGATCTAAAAGTACATGGGATTCTTCGTGTTGACAAGGTATGTAAAATAACCGTAATAATTGGACTACCTAGATGGTAATTAATTACTCACGATTCAGTAAAAACTTACTTTACCTAGTTTGAGAGACTGGTTTAATAAATAAATGAATACATAGTTGTTAATTTTTTTTCCGTTATTTATGATCTCTAGTGACATTTCTTTTTTTATCAAAGAGATACCGGTCCGACTTTTAAAATCCGCTAATTTAAAATATTATCTGAGACATTCTTAAGTTTACCTAGCGATTCCAGGAATGTCAACCGTTTAAAACAGTTTACTTAGATAAAGTTCTACGTCCTTGCATGCCCGTTTGAGATAAGACCTTGTGCTATCTAGGGAACAGGAGCCGGAGCACGGAGGCTGTTGATTGCGACAAGGTCGCTACGCCCCTAGGTCGGGGGCGCGGGATGGGACCATTTGAATTCATTCAACGTGTATTGGGGTATTATTTGGTTTTGTTGGATATTGGCAATATAGAAGATATATGGGCGGTCAGGGTCGTAGCAGAATGTAGAGGAAATTTCGAGAACCTGACACAACTTTTAAGGCTGTATTTATTTGGCGGAATTGTAAATACATACTTAGCTTATATACTGTTCGAAAAACACGGCATGTAGGCTCTTTTTAACTAACTTAAAAAACGAAAGAGGACCTCAATTTGATTGATTAATCAACTATTCTAATTATATTCGGGTAAATGTCAGCCGTGGAAAAGCCACGCTTTGGCATGAATGGGCCTTACACGACCGGAGTGATACCACGGCCTTACAGAAGACCGGCGTCACAGAGGATGTGCCGCAGTGAAGCAGCGCCTGCACTATGTTTCGTCGAGTGAGTGAAGGGGTAAAATGCAGCGCACTTGTTACACTACTGATGTTGCACCTATCTATGTGCGGCAGCAATCGATTACCATCAGGTGAATCGTCCGCTCGTCTGCTACCTATTACATACAAAATGTCATTGTGGTTTTTTCTCATCTTAGCCACATTGAATCCTCCATATTAATGCGTTATTTAACATTTCCTGTAACTCACTTTATAACCTTGTACTAAATATTTATGTTTCCTGCAGATATCGCCATCCAAATCGTAAACAGGAATTGGATAAGCGTCATCTGTTCCGTTTCGAGTAAGCACTGAGCACGGATTGGATATCAAATCTCAGAAAGCGGGATATATTTACGCAGTGTTGCCAATTTTACGCGTTTGGTGCTAGAACTAGCACTATTTTCTTTATCAAATGTTGCACTAATTTCGTAGTCAAATCTAGCACTATTGACGTGACTTTCATCTAGCATTATTTACATGAATCAAATCTGGCACTATTTTAGTGCCTAAATTTTAGATGGCACTTAATACTAAGGCTAGTGCTTAAAATAGCACTAGCTAGGTATTTTGACATGATGGATTATGACATCGTGGACCTACTAAATAATGAGCTTACTTCGACTGTTATATTAACTTAGTTATATGTACTTGTACATCAAATTCCAGAGGATTTATAGTTAAAGATAGCTTTTTCTTCTCCAATATAATGTTTCCATTTCAATTCCAAAGATTTTCCTAGCACCTTTTTTAATTAGCTCTTTACAGCTGCACTCAGAGACGTCGTAATGCTCATTATCTTAATTATAGATAACCCACCATGTTCTCATGGTCCTTTCCCCCTTCTTGGCATACAGACCGAATCATGGGAGACACCATCGGTACTTGCACGGGGCTCTTTCTTTTCGAGGTGTTTTCTAATACCTACGCATTAAAATAAGTGCCAATATTTATTCTTAAGTTAAGGCAATTTAAGTTAATTGACGTCTCTTATTTCGTCAGTAAGCCGTACAAATCTTTACTATCATCAGCAGTATCATTGACAGTTCTCAACAAAATAACACCTTTTCACATATCATAGGTACGTCACTACTTCATAATATCGAGTTGGCAACAATGTTTCCGAGTTACGGTCGAAGGGCGTTTCTGATAATGGCCGCCCGTTGCCCGGATGGCAGGGTTAACTTTTTGTCGTAAGGGATGATAATAACTTCACGATGAAAGGAGCCTAATCCAGGATGGCAGTTCTATTGCTTGATCTTCATCGGAAATCGACATTTTATGAAAAACATGGCGGATTTGCTTAGTCTAGTGATAATATGGCGCGTTGCGTTTCGTCTCGTCATGGTGTTATCTCTTATTTCAGACCCCTCTCCCTCAAGATGAAGGTTAGATTATTCCTAATAAGTGCAGGAGCGTATGGCAAGGCCCCAGAATCGAAAGAGATTCGCCTACGAAAGTACATACCGCCCGGAGTGCTCCTCAGGATTTGGCAAGTCTGTTCATGAGTGAATGGCATGATGATGCAGCGGTTAATAGGTCACAATTTAAAGCGACGCGACGGCTGCGTTTGGCGTCGCGGGTTTGATTCCCGGGTTTGGTCGAAATTAATATTGAGTTTTTTGTCAAAAAATTATTCGTACCCACGTGCCTCGAACCTACGCCTGGTGTTACACTCGTCCTATTGAAATCTAGGGTAAGGGATGAGAGTGCACTCGTGTTTGCGCACACACTTGTACACTATAAATATCCTGCGTCCGTGACACGTAGCATATTATACGGTTGTAATCTTAATATCATATCTCGGTAGACAACTAAGTTCAGACGAAAGAGCGAACGTGAATATCACCGCCCCCTCCGGGATCAGAGGTTGCGCCATAAATTAGTGTTGCTGAGCTATCGATAAAGTTACTATCGATAGTAGACCTCGAAAACTATTCAGGATATCGATAATTCTAAGTATCTATGGTTTTTCCAAGTGCAATACCCGTAGTATATTATAAAAGTGTACTTATTGATCAAGAGGTAATGTCTGTAGACATCAACAAGGTTTAGAATAAAATCGAAGAAACCAAACACTTGAAACTAAGGTACTAGACGTTAGTTGTATAAAAGCGCTTTACATGTTTCGCAATTTCTCAATAAGTTATGCTGATCCACTCTTGAATCATATCTCAAGTAGGTACCGAGAATAATTATGTCAAGAACAGGTGGAAAACTCAAGTGTATTGGCAGACAGTATGTCTCGTACGTCTTCTTTATCCAATACCGTATCGTTAAGAGTAGTGCTTCTCAAACTATTAGTTTCGTCTTGATTAGGGGTCGGGAAACATTACAATAAGTTCGCAAAGATTTGGGTGGCAGGTCCTATGCTATTTCGTTCTAATTAAATTTTATGACGAAAATTTACTGGCACATCCTAAATTTATCTGACTTACCTAAATGGGTAGTATTCCTTTAGGACTGAGAACCTCAGCTTTACTAGGCATACACTTTACCAGATGTATGGTACGTTTGCTAATCAATATAAGACTTCTAACAAGTAGAATGAATGTACGTAACGTTATTAACGTAACGTCACTCGGTATTTCGATAACTCCTTCGCTCATGTATCCAAAAAAATCATTGGGTGTTCGATGCATTTATTTAGGGGCCATGGTTATAGTAGTTTGAGTGCCACTGGCCGAGCAACCGACCAGCCTGACTTCCTGCTACTGTACGCAGTCATGCATCTAATTATCCCATTAATTGCATTAGGAAGTGCCTTTTGCGGGTACAGCGACCAAGAGTGCATGTTAATCTAATTAGAGATACTCGTACGTAGTTAACACGAAATACCGTTGGTAGTTGGTTGGTTGGTAGTGCAAACCTATTTAATAGTAAAAAAGGCTCAGTTCATAAGAAAGCGCCTTCCATGATTTTTTCTGTCATTGTGAATATTTATACCATTAACTCGGGGGTGAGGGAAAACATCGTGCACTTTTCGGATAGTTTCTGAAACGTTTAAACGTGATTCAGTAGATTTGGTTCTTCTGTTGCCAACATTCAGTAAACAGCTATCGGTTTACTGAATAGTTCCTGTATCGATACTACTATTAGTATCGATACAGAAATTGACGCATCACTATTGACAACATCAGTAATATCGATAGTATTGTAAAGTTCATATCAGAATCAAATACTACTAAGACATAGTATGAATTGAAAATAGCAATTATTTTGCTTAATAGTATCTTCTATATCTATACTATTGATAAAGAGGTAAATAATTCTAAAGACAACGACAAGGCTTATAGGTAAACCGAAAAAGCAAAACACAAGTGCGATGTAATCGACACCCAGCGCCATCTATTGGATGCATGGGAAACTAATGCCCCGAACCGAAGTGAGGGCGGGCTACCAGACATAAACACGTGGCAATACTATTGACCCTATTGTTTTTTCTTTATAGATAGTCCATCGATAGCTAGACTATCGATAGTGGACTACCGATAGAAAACACAAATTGCTTTGAACTTGGAGTCTGCGAGTTTATTGAGGCACGCTTGGCACCGTCCACTTGTAATACGTGCCAAGTGTGGGCTATCGATCCCTAACCCTGACTTTGACCTTTGCAGCCTCCTCAGGCAGAGATTATAAATAAATAAATGCGCCAGAACTATCACACCAATCAACCTGGTCTCAAACTAGGGCAACCCTTGTACTATGAGTACCAGATGAAGATAATTAAGCTGCCCTGCGGAGACTGATTGCACTGATAAGAGTTAGTTATTTTAATTTTCGCGTTGTAACTATTATTATTATAGACGGGAATTAACGCGACGTAATTTTTTAAGCACATAATTATGTATGTACTGTACTACTGATGAGAGTTGATCACCGACTCTCACCAGCGGGTCGTCACATTATTGATAAAATAAAATAAGCTTCAATTCAGTAAATCTTTAACATATTAATCGCCGGAGCCTCCTAGAAAGTAATCAAATTATGTTTGTGTAGGGAAATTATTAATTATGATGAATGAACGAAATACTCTACGATCTGCCGCGAGGCTGCGTTTAGTCGGGTGATCCGTCTGCCACCTATCACATAAAAAATAAATAGTAATAATATTTGAAAGTGAAACAAAAGATATGAAAAACTGCTGATATGCTCGTATGTAGTTATTAGTTTCCGAAGTTCCCACATCACGCACACCTGTGCAGCGCGCAAAGTTGTCCGCAGTAAAGTTGGGAGCGATATTCGTCTCACGTGGAACCGCTTCTGGCGCGAGGGTCGAGTAGCGACCAGGCGTTATGATCTTATTTGGGATATTGTGAGATAGATAAATAGGCTTTAGACGGGAATTGACGCGACGTTAATTTTAAGCACATTAGTTATGTACGTCAGTGTCAAGCAGTAGCATAATTAATAACAGTGCATAATTATGTACACGACGCTTGCCTAATGCGCATTAGTGATCACAAACTTAATACAAAAAAACCGGCCAAGTGCGAGTCGGGCTCGCGCACAAAGGGTTCCGTAGCAGCAAATATAATAAACTTAACCAAAATTACAGTTAAATCAACCTATCTCAAAAACTATAAGAGATACTTTGATCAAACCAAAAATCGTTGAAAGAGTTAATTAGCATGCATCACCTCTATTTTTTTTTAGAATTTTATACCCCGTAGTTATAAAAATAGAGGGGGGGGGACATACTTTTTACGACTTTGAGAGCTGATATCTCAAAAACCGTTCACTTTAAGAAAAATGTTTTTTTAGAAAACTTTATATCATTTTAAAAGACCTTTCCATTGATACCCCACACGGGTATGTACATCGAAAAAAAAAATTTCATCCCTCAGTTACATGTATGGGGGGCCCCACCCCCAATTCTTTTTTTTACTATTTAGTGTCATATTTTTGTAGCGGTTCATACAACACATATTCCCATCAAATTTCATCACTGTAGTACTTATAGTTTCCGAGTAAATCGGCTGTGACAGACGGACAGACGGACAGACGGACAGACGGACAGACGGACAGACGGACATGACGAAACTATAAGGGTTCCGTTTTTGCCATTTTGGCTACGGAACCCTAAAAATTGGTAACATAATTGTACTTGTCACGGGAATCGCGCCATGTATTCACCCCTAAACCAAAACGGGTTGTTTATATAGGTACTTGTATTATTTATTCAGTAACTCCGTGAAGAAATGACATTTGAAATTCTGTCCATCAACCTGGCTTAGGCAATTGTCACGTCATGTTAATAACCAGGTTGTCCCGGTAATCCTGACATGTCGCGGCCACCTGGCAACGGCGGCGGCCGTGACCTCTCCGGACCCTCGGTAAATCCGGGATTGTCCCGTAATCTTGCCTCTTGTCCCGTGTAAACTTATTATTTACCGTGTGATTTACTATCATGTAATGGGCCTAATATAGTGAAACAATTTTAATGTTAAGATCTCTATTTATGCTTACCTATTTACACAAATAAATTATTTGATTTGATTCATCTTATAATTATAACTGGCGGTAATTACATACCTAATCAAAGTTTGTATTTGAAAATAAATGGCATTGTTCCTTTTAAATTATGTAATCCTTTGAAAAGAATATACCTATTTTCTATTATAGCCACGACCCGACATAAATTTTCTAGAAGTGTCCCGGATTTGATAAGTTACTATCTGGCAACCCTACGTGACCCGCAGTAGCGAACAGAATTCTCTCGTGAAGGTAAAACGGGATGGATTTTAAACAACCGTGTGATTTTCGATTAGTACGTGCCGTTGGCTCAGGTATACGTGATGTTTTTCTCTTGGAAAATCGTATGTGAATTAACAAGATTAGGTTTTTACCACACGTGGACTCCAGGCTGATCTGGCAGGATGTGGCGTAAGATCGTCCTAGATGGAGGCTCTATTATCGGAGTCCAAGTTTCACTTTGGGTCGTTGCGCTAGCCTAGTTAGTTAGTTAGGTTTTTACCACACATACATGTGATAGGACAACTCTTCAGCTTGTTAGAGCGACGACTATTATTGGCCGCACTTTTGTGACCACTTTTCAAACGCATTCAGTATGGATTTGTTTTTCAACATCCGCGTTGCATTTACAAAAACGTGATATAAACGGGACTTATATTTAAACATCCTTCTGTTTAGTCCCGTTTATTTCAAGTACTTGCTTTCAATATGAAATAGTGTATCTAAAATCATATCGATGTAGGTCACTTTGTATAAAACTGAAATTGATGGATCAAATATTCCACTACTAGACGGTCCTAGAATTCTGGTAGATAAAATTACGTCTTATTTAGTCCATTTACCTAACTTCATTGAAAGATACACTTGTAATTTATTTAGAATTCAACCCCCAAATCCTATTCACAGTCGGGTAAATCAAACTGGACGTGAAAGCGGATCGCGAGAACAACCCATTGTTAATTAATTAAGTAGACACGAACCTTAATTGGGTTCGAACCTCAGTGTATAGTTAATTATTAATGGAAGTTTAACAATGCGCGACCTTTGGTGAACGAAATGGATCTTCTATCTATACATAATAATACATACTGTTACAATGTACAGAAATTAGCGTAATGAGGGGTATCTGTAAACGTTTTCACCCCTTTAACAACCTTTCTGCCGACCATTCTGAACCAAATTTCTTACCGCGGGAAGCAAGCCTCGGCTAGAATGGCCCGGTTCGACCGGACTGATACCACGGGCCTCACAGGAGTTTAGCAGCGTCTGCGCTGTGTTTCGTCGAGTGAGGGTACCAGAGGCCCAATTGGGGGAAAGGGGTTTAAAGGTTGGTAGCGTACTTGAGACACTACTGGTCTTGCAGGTGTCTATGGGCGGCGGCAATCGCTTACCATCAGGTGATTCGTCTGTTCGTCTGCTACATATCACATAAAACAAAAGTACAACTTTCTAAATTCCTCGAAAGTTATTTCGACTCTCCATAAAAAAGGGTACCAAGTCTTTTAGTAACATCAGGCACTACGTAATTTTAGTTACATTCATAACAAAAAAATATTCGTACCGAAAGAGCAATGCCCTTCTGTTTACGCAAACAAGATTATTAACAACCGCAAGTTTTGTCATTGTCTGTCTGTCCTCTTTCATATACAAAACAAGCTACTTGTGATGCAAAAAATCATAAATCACTTAGTATTTATTATTTAAAGCGATTCAGAAGTTATGGTTATTCATTCATTCATGTCATTTAGGTACTTTTGGTTATTTTGTCTATTGAGAGTACATTTAATAAATTAATTTAAGTTATTTTTTAAATAAATAAATAAATTTACTTACAACCGCATATATATATTAAGAGAAGTTATTAAAACCTTAATTTACACTTAAGTAAAATATTGATCTTTTTTTCGATAGACATAATAACGACTTTGAGTGTGGCAGTTAATAACGCGGCACATTTTTCATGGTTTGGGGGGTCAATGCACATCATTTTAACGAAAAGCAGACCTAAACTGATAGAGAAAAGGAATTGGTCCTGCCATCTTAGCTTTTTTTGCAGGAAACGGGGGGTCACAGCAAAGACTTGGTAATCTCCTACATTTGTAAGGGATTCCCAATTCATGTATACAGTTGGTATATCGAATTCGAGAAAACTGGAGCCATAGCAAGAATATCGGTTAAGAGATCATTATAATTACCTTTATTTATTTCCTTACAATGGACGTTTGTATTGTATTGCTACTCAATTAAAACACATTAAACCGCGTAAGTAATGCGAGATGTATTTATAAATCAGTTTGCACGTGGCCAGACACTCAGAGAACGTGGAGTAGAGGTGACCACACACTTCGAGACTAAGGGCACGTCCACACTTGGCGAATGTTTCGCGAATGTGGCACGGACGTATATATAGCTTTGACAAGGGGGGTGTCCCACATTGCAAAACAATTACGAATCACTCCCCCCCCCCCCCCCGTGCTCGGATTTAACAATTTCCCTAATTGTAATAATATTTTATAATGCGGCTCTCCCGAAGTACAATTCAAGGACCGGCTGGACCCAGCGTGCGTTATTACATGTACGCATTCTTGAAGAACGTGAGGTTGATTTGTTGATTTGCCGCCCCAGGCTATCTACAATTTGCTACCCACCAACCTTGCCGACCCCTTAATTAAGTCGCCCTTGGCTATAGCCGATTCAACCTTATGTCAAACCAGGCCTCAATGGGGGGGGGGGGGGGTCCGGACCCCTTGGACCCCCCCTTATATACGTCCATGGAATGTGGTACAGCTTGCGAACTGCTCACGAGCTGCCGGCGTGCATTTTAAGGCGGACCCAGACGTGTGTAACGTGCAATGTAATCCACCGTGTAATGTAACACGAATTCTACGTGTGGACGGCACTACAAGCATTACATGTAACATTACATAGAAAAACATTTCTGATAATCCAGGATAATTAAACCACTTCAATGTATAATCCAGGATAATTAGACCACTTCAATTCCTAATCCAGGATAAGTAGACCACTTCAATTCCTAATCCAGGATAATTAGACCATTTCAATGCAAGTGTGTCACAAGACGCTGCGCTTGCTATCAGCTCGTGAAGAATGTGAGTTATCGCAACGAGTCGTTTATGTAATGACTCATTACCACGACAGACACTTTGCTCTACATACATTAATAACTATACATATTATTAACATTTAACGTAATAATGAAAAGTGGGCGTATTTATTACAGCAATTCGAAACGTAAACTATTTCACTCGGTATTATGTGTATTTGTACAAACAACTGTACATCAGCTTACTACAATCTGTCTAATTTCTTCAATTTATATTAAACCAAAAGTGTTTGACATCATGATGAGAATCGATTAAAGAAATCATACAATATGCTATACAGTCACGTGCATTAACAAGGATACAACCTCATTCAAATATGAACCTTATAGTCCTGGCATAAGAGTCGAGGTGTTTACATTTAATTGCAGGCAACTGTACATTTATGTGTTGCTATCCGTAATTTATACAATACTAGCGGCCGCCCGCGACTTCGTCCGCGTGGAAAAGTAACTTTTTAACCCCCCTTTTAACCCCTTACAACTTACAACCCCCTTTTAGCAATAAAAAGTAGCCTATGTCATTATAGCCTATTCTTTGTCAGGGTCTAGATCATCTGTATACCAAATTTCATTTAAATCCGTTCAGTAGTTTTAGCGTGAAAGAGTAAACAGACAGACAGACAGACAGGGTTTACTTTCGCATTTATAATATTAGTATGGATATTTATTTGTTAATTATGTAACAATAAGGTTTTTGTCTTATTGTTAACTTTGAATTACAAATCATAAATATTAGTACTACAAAATATAAATATTTAAAAAAATAAAAATAAAACCTAGGTACTAATTTTTCATCCTGTTCTTATGGGTAGACCTCTTGCCCGTGTTGGGCCGACGATATTGTAATGGTAACAATGGATGAGGCTGGCAGTCGACCGTAGGGATTGGCGTAATACAGAAGAGGACTATACTCGGCAGTGGGTGGATGTGAGCTGATGTGATTAATTTTTCATCGATAAATGGGGCAAAAGTTTCTTCCAGGAGGGGTGACCTTAAGAGACGAAGGGAATAATTTTGAGTAAGAAGTCGTTGCCAAAAAGTCTAACAAGTATTATTTGCTTGTTACAGATCAGTACACCCTGGACAGCGAGTACATCAAGCGGTACCTCGGCGAGCTGACGCCCATGCAGGAGTCGCGCCTGCTGCAGCTCAGGAAGTGGATCGCCGATCTGCAGAAAGGGAAGGTAGAGTAGAATTCCTAAACATCCGAATTATTAGTACGAATTTCATTATAGCGAGAACGTTTCGCCACATTTTCATTTGACCGAAAAAACGATTGACATATAGCTGATATTCCGGTTTTCAATTAACATATTTTTTTAATCTAGGTATATGTTTTAAAATATCACTCAACCTTTGATAGATAAACATATTTTAGACGAATTAGTTTCCAGAAAATCGTTTTCTATGTTATTAAAAGACAAATAAGTTTATATGACAATTACATAATATTATAAGTATTCTTATTATAATCTTCAATAAATATTCTGACAAGTTATGTGGCTCAGGTGAATCATGCATGCAGCATTAAAGCATGCTTGCAGCATTCAAGCAGGCATGCAGCTTGCATGCAACCGGGCATGCAACCAGGCATGCATGCAGGCATGCAACTGGGCATGCAGGCATGCAACTGGGCATACAGGCATGCATGCAGCATGCATTGTTTCTGTCACGGCTCCGGCGCTGCAAGGCTTCGGCGGTCCCACGCGAGCTTATCGTCGCAGATGATTCTCGCTCGTCACCGCGGCTGACCTGCCACCTAAAAAACCACCTGCTCCTCAGCTCGCGGGCCGCCTCGCCCTTCCGCGCCTACGCGGGTTTGAATTACACTCTAGGGGTAGGCAGACAAGACTACGTGGAGTCGGTTTTGCAGCGATTCGCTTCTGTCAATACATTTTGTAACGCAAAATTAAACACTAAATAAACCAATTTCCCGTGTGCATAATAGAGAAAGGTACTTCGATCTTTAATATGTCTGGAATAAAAAAATATTGTAAGTAATACATCTGTAAATGAAAAAGGGCTTTTGAAAATCGGCTATTCGTTTTTCTGGAAATGAAACATATGTAAAATAAATTGATTGCATACAATGTTTGTCAAAAATATATCTTCGATTCAAAACTTCGATATACCGTTTTCGAAGTTATGAAATTCGAATAATGAAGTTTCGAAAGTATGATAGGTTATCGACTTAGAGTTGTAGAAGCTATTCGAAAGGTGCAGGTTTCTTCACGATTTTGGTTCCTTCACCGCCCAGATTATTATTATTCTGAGATAATTGGCAGACAATCACCTGATGGTAAGCGATTGCCGCCGCCCATAGCCACCCGCAACACCAGTAGAGTCACAAATGCGCTGCCAACCTTTAACCTTAAATCATTAGCCTGTTGCAGTCCACTGCTAGACATAGTACAAGAAACAATACAAATGGCGAATATTAGGAGATCTAATATTCGCCATTGCTATTGTTTTTTTGCTACTCGCATCCAGCTCTTGGCAGCCATCCTGTGCAGATCGTCCCTCCATTTGGCCTGAGGGCGTCCTAAATTGCGTAAGGGATATTAGTGTACCCCAGTGGTTGTTAGGACATTGCCAGCCCACTGCCACTTTAGCTTGCTAATTCTGTGCGCTATGTCGATGACCTAAGCCGGATACGATCGCGCAGAGAAATGCCGAGCATAACTTTTTCCATAGCTCGCCGAGCGATTTTATGGGCTAGCCATGTCGTTAGTGTCCACGTTTCGGCTATGACAGGCATTTCGTATGTAGGACGCTCTGATTAACTACTCTTAAGTATCTCTCTGTATGCCAGGTGCCAAGCGACACGACCCTGCTCCGGTTCCTGCGCGCGCGCGACTTCAATGTGGAGAAGGCGCGCGAGATGCTCTCGCAGTCGCTGCTCTGGCGCAAGAAGCACCAGGTGGACCGCATCCTCTCCGAGTACGAGACGCCGGACGTGGTCAAGCAGTACTTCCCGGGTGGCTGGCATCATCACGACAAGGGTAAGGGCCTTCTAAATCCGGCAAAAACCACCACTTACTAATTTTTTTGGCCACAGTACCATTTACCGATCTTGATGATTTTGGGGTCCCGGGTTCGATTCCCGGGTCGAGCAAAAGTATGTTTCGAATTTTTGGAACATAGCTCGGGCTTGTGAAAATCAATCTGCATTAGGCAAGCATGGTGATTAATCCTAATCCCATCCATCATAGTAGCGATTACATGATTTCTATGTTGGAGGCAGTCCTGCAGTGGGAATATAGGCTGATACTTTTTTTTACCACCTCCAATACAAAATGAACAAAATAGAACGCTAAACTGAACTAAACAGGGGCAGCCCTCACCAAATGTCCCCTGTGATGATTGTCTATGGAAGTTTCCAGAATTAAATGCCTTTGATATGTTGTTGCAGACGGACGTCCGCTGTACATTCTTAGACTGGGTCAGATGGACGTGAAAGGACTCCTGAAATCTATCGGAGAGGATGGCCTCTTGAAGTTGGTAAGTCATAACATTCTTAATCCGTTAGATGGCGTACTATAGGATATGATTGAGTTTTATCGGTATCCTCACTCAATCGACGATTATGATGAGTCGGCAACGTATTTGTGATACTTCACCTGTCCATGGGCGGCGGTAATCACTTACCATCAGATGAGCCGGCTGCTCATTTGTCCATGATGTAAAAATCACATTTCTTTTATTCCAGACTCTTCACGTATGCGAAGAGGGTCTAAAACTGTTGGAAGAGGCGACCCGCTCGTCAGAGCACGCGGTGCAGTCCTGGTGCATGCTGGTGGACCTGGACGGGCTGAACATGCGGCACCTGTGGCGGCCGGGCGTGCGCGCGCTGCTGCGCATCATCCAGATCGTGGAGGCCAACTACCCGGAGACCATGGGGCCGCGTGCTCATCGTGCGCGCGCCGAGGGTCTTCCCGATCCTGTGGACGATCGTTAGCACCTTCATTGGTAAGTACCTTTTAACTAGCAGTATGGTATCTTCATCTGCCGTCTTGGGCCCGCGGCCCTTGTGTCCAGGGCCCAGGGGCCATTGTGTCTGGGGCCCGGGGTCATTGTGTCTGGTGCCCGGGGTACTGTGTCTGTTGGCCGGGGTCATTGTGTCTGGTGCCCGGGGTCATTGTGTCTTGGGCCCGGGGCCATCGTGCCTGGTGCCCCAGGGCCATTATGTAGGGGACCCGGGGCCATTGTGTTGGGGTCCCAGGGGCATCGTGTCTGGTGTCCGGGGCCGTTGTGACTTGGTCCCGGGGTCATAATGTCGGGGGCCCGGGGGCGATTGTGTTGGGTGCCATTGTGCCTGGTGTCCGGGGCCATTGTGTCTTGGGCGCGGAGCCATTGTGTCTTACGCCCGGGGTCCTAGTGAGGCCAGTCCTGGTGGACCTGGACGGGCTGAACATGCGGCACCTGTGGCGGCCGGGCGTGCGCGCGCTGCTGCGCATCATCCAGATCGTGGAGGCCAACTACCCGGAGACCATGGGCCGCGTGCTCATCGTGCGCGCGCCGAGGGTCTTCCCCATCCTGTGGACCATCGTTAGCACCTTCATTGGTTGGTATCTTCATCTGTCATCTTGGGTCGGGGCCCATTTTTCAGGCGGCCGGAACCATTGTTTCTGGCGCCCGGGGTCATAGTGTCTGGTGCCCGGGGCCATTGTATCTGGTGCCCGGGGCCATAGTATCTACCTTAACTAGCAGTATTGTCAATTGCCATGACCTGGCGAAATATGTGCGTTCTCGGTATACCTTCGGGCAACAACTTGGTCGCCTCCCTGGAAAAGTAATAAATACTAGAAAGGTCGTGGTTTTACTACGCCCCAATCAATATTACCGGAGATGTTGGGTATTGCTTCCCCAAGATTGTTTGGAAGAGACTATTGAAGCATTATTTGTAATCTTTGTGCAGTAAAGAGTATCCATTTATTCCAGATGAGAACACGCGAAGCAAGTTTCTGTTCTACGGCGGCAAGGACTACCTGCAGCCCGGCGGCCTGCTCGACTACATCCCCAAGGACCTCATACCCGACTTCCTCGGCGGGCCCTGCAAGGTATCAAGGATTCACTTAAGTTCATCTATACTATTTATAAAGAGATAGCTTCTATTGAAAACCATAAGGCTTAAATGGAACCCTAAAAGGCGAAATACTAGCGCGAAGTTATAGACAGCGCCATCTATCGGGCTGAGATTCGAACTACTACAAAAATAGCTAAACTTTGAGTAACGAAGTGCGGGCGGGCCTGTAGTATCTACTATTTATAAAAACATTCATCGCATATTTGTTAAGGTTACCGTAAGGATGGAAAGCCTGTGCGATGTAATCCATTCCGATCTATAGGTACAGTAAAGAACTAATACAGAAGAGGGATCGAGTATCGTAAAATTAAGTTGGTGCCTGTGGAGTATTGTGGGAGTTGGACGCCCGGGCGGAAGACAGTCTTCCGCACTTTGTCGCCAAGTTTGAAGCTAGATTTCCACCATGGAGGGCAGACGAATCACCTAATAAGTGATTACCGCCGCCTCCGCATCACCAGCCGGGCTAACATGCGCACCACGAGATAATTTGTCGACACTCGTATTTTGTCGGCGCAAGTTGCGTCTCGCTTACCTGACTGAGCGATGAGCGGGATAGAAGGATGCGCTCTCGCGAAGGAGAGTCGACAAAATTTTGTCGCGGTGCGCATGGCAGGCCTACTGAAGGGGCACAAGTGCGCCGCCGACCTTCTCTCGACGCTCTCATTTTTCTTTCTTTTCTATAAATATAGTACAAAATACAAAACTGTACATAGAACATAATAATATCACGAAAATATATAACTCATGGCTACTAAAACAGTAACAGAACATGAATTAAAAATCTTTATTTAATTTTTTTCTTACTGTCTATTTGTTCGCGGTAATCTCGAAAATTATGGATTTTAATGAAACTTTTTTCGTTGTGTAGTATAGAAGAAATCTATCAGTAGCAAACGGAACTCCACGCGAGCGGATGTGCAAGCTTCCTCAGTAATAACTAATTGCAAACTTCCTCTAATAATAACTAATTAAATTTGACTTATTTACAATTATTGTTTATTAATTTAATTTAACCAGTTGTATGTGATACGTTGTGTTGTTTCCGACTTGTTTAGACGGACATAGTAATGGGAGCGGCGTTCGTCCCGCAACAGTTTTACGATATAGTACGGACGTGAGATTACTTTCTTGTTTGCACGGTAAGGGTGGATCCAGACTTAGGGATAAAAGCAAACGCTAGAATTTCCCTGCTGCTGCCTGATAGAGATTATCTAAATGTAATATCTCAGAATTAAAATGTTATAGTAAAAATCTTTATATTTTCATCTCTTTCGATATTAGTTAATTGATAAAAATGACCCGACAATGCTGCGTTACAGCAGCCGTGGTCACAAGCGAACACGCAAGCAGTAAGTACATTGTTATGTGCTTAAACTTAACGTCGCGTTCATTCCTGTCTATAATAATAAATTAGTTAAAATACAACGCGAAAATTTAAGAACTATAGGCTTTACATTGCTTAAGTAAATGTACAAATCTATCGTATTCATAACAGGTGATCGCAACGAATCTTTTCTTAATTATTTTTTTGTCTGGATCTGCCCTTTACATCTCGTACTGTGCTCGACTGGCCCAACACATTTTAAGCTATTGTATTGTACTCCTACAAGTCTAGAGGCTTTTTGTAACTCCAAACGTTATCTCTGTCATTAAATAGCAAATAAATAATATTTGATCATCTCACACGAAATCACGTTGTGTTTGTCGTTACATGTTCATTAGTAATGCCACAGTTTAACAATAGCCAGTAGTAAGACTTAGGACGATTCCATGAGAGCTCTCGTATTGGAAACGGAAACATGAAGATTGCCAAAATACGTGCACAGAAGACGTGCTACTTTTAGCATCGACGTTCGGCAATTTTGCGACTGAATCGATGCTGAGTCACGATTTGGCGACTCTCTGCGTTTAATTGCGGTTTAGGAACTGCGCGATTTTGCGGCTGGTCCACTGCTAGATCGGCAACATTTATTATACACAGGCACAGAGCGACACAATCGACGCGTTAAGCCTATTTACTACTATTTGTGTACGGTTTGGAATTTGTACTCGTTACTAACTCCGATCGCCGATGCTAAAAGTAGCATGTTCGCTGTGGCCCTAATATGGCAAATGTTCATGGGTCGCTTTAACTACTCACCATGAAGTGACCCTATTACTCGTTCGGTGCGTTTTTAATAAAAAAAATCCAAAGGTAACCAAGCTACGATCTTTAATTCTACAGCGAAACTACAAGCCACCGTAGCAGTGACCCTTGATGTCTAGCTACTGGCTAATTTGCCACTGTGGCAATAGTAATTTAGTAATCGCATTTAAGTGTCAGATAAAACCGTTCATTAAAATGTAAGCAAATGAATATCGCACAACATCATCATAATACACAATTTACATAGACAACAAAAGTATGTACAGCCTCACATCTAAATATACAAAACTGTCAAATTTCTTCAATCGATTCTCATCTTACTGTCATACACATTAGGGTTGAATATCAATTGAGGAAATTTGACAGGTGGTAACCTGATGTGTGGCTGACTGTACTAACAATGTTTACTGTTTCAATTTTTATTTACATATTATCGTTATCTTTCCTATCTTTTACTTTCTCTCTTTTTAGAAATGATTTATTGCGCCAGTTGTAAAGATTATTTAGTTGTTTCCTTTATTTAGTTTAGATAACTTAGACAAAAATACAAGCTGCAAAATGTAATAGCAGATTTTTTGTACATAATGACTTGAAACCATACAGACATAGGCTAGACATCTATATTATGGAATTTTAGAAACTGAAAAAATTATAATTCCATAATCCTTGTGCGCAATCCCAATATAACAATATCAATTAGACCAGATTTTAAGTCAGATAATAAATTAATAGAGGGTAAAGTGCGTGAAGAAACCGCTAGATGGCGCAGTGTTAGGTTGAAGTCCAACTTCGACAGCATTGGTTGTTTAGTTTTTCAAATTTACATTTTGACATATCACTATCAAAAATAACCAAACAGTCTGTAGATGGGTCGCAGTAATAGAATGTCGCCCTGCTAAAAGACCGACAAAGCGGAAAGAGAAGACACATATGCGTTTCGTCTTTTATAGCGCATACCAAATGGCATTGTTCTTCTTGCATTTCTAATTCTATGGTTGCAGTCTTAATATTGCGTCATCTAGCGGGTTTTCAACGCGCGATAGTCTCCATTATAGCAATAAAAAATTAACCAGTTTCATTGTACGTCCACAGAGCTTCGTGCACGAGGGCGGACTTGTCCCCAAGAGCTTGTACGTGGCAGGAGCCTTCACGGAGAGAGACGGGGACCCGCTGAGCTGAGGACAGTGTATACCGATGTGTCAGCCTGGGCAAAGGACAGGTGTGTATATCGAACTGAACCTTATTTTGATGCCGATTAGATTCAAATTGAATTAGCCGCTATGCGGTGGGATCAGAGATGTGCCGGTATGTCAGCCTGGGCAAGAGACAAGTGTGTATATCGAACTGAACCTTATTATGATGCGTAATAGATTCAAATTGAATCAGCCGGTATGCGGTGGTATCAGGGATGTGCCAGTATGTCAACCTGGGCAAGAGACAGGTGTGTATATGGAACTGATCCTTATTTTGATGCGTACTAGATTCAAATTGAATCAGCCGGTATACGGTGGGATCAGGGATGTGCCGGTATGTCAGCCTGGGCAATTCAACTTTTCATTCAAAGTCAGTCACGTGACTCGGTCATTTTGTATGGGGACTCGAATTTTTTTTTTTGATGAATTTCGAAAAGTGTTTGAACAGATGTTGTTCAGATTAGTTGATAGAACACGTGGTTACAAAGATGTAAATGTTCACAGATATACCCTGTATAGGCTGATTCTTAATTTTTTTACTTTGATGCAGGTCCACGAGGTGATAGTAGCCAACCGCGACCCGCAGAGCGTGCTGACGTGGGACTTCGACGTGCTGCGGCACGACATCTCGTTCACCGTGTTCCGCACGGCGCACGACCTCACGCCCCCGGACGAGGAGGACTCCTCATCAGGTAGGCCTTCAGGGTGAAGATGACAGACTCAATAAGTACTTAGTTTGTTTTTTGTGCCTGTCAACCTCATATTTGGACCTCACGGCAGCTTACCATCAGGCGGATCTTGATTTTCCTCAATATTTAAAAAAAAATTGAGTATAGACACAGGTCCCTCCATCAGCCCATGGTCCTTCTTACCGTCTCGACATACGGACCTAATTTTGGGAGACGCTCACCAGGTACTTGCTAAGGGCTCTTTCCCCAGTGCGTTTCTTCACCCACTACAAAGTCAGTGTCTTTGTCCCATGTCAGTGTCACTTCTCCCCAAGTGGGCGGTGAAAATTTGGGTATTTGACTAAAATTTTTTTATGTGTTTAATCAAAAGACGCCTCAATTTCAGAAACGTCGTTGAAAAAAACACTAGATTCTCTTTTGAATTACCTGAGATATCACAACTTTAAGAGCACATATTTTGGGCAAGCCCCAAAAACGCTCTATACAAATGGCTTTTGAATTGTGACGTCACAACTCAAACTTCTGTATGCACGTCTAGTAAATTTTGTTTGGTAGCTATTTCAAATATTTCGTTTAAGTTAATGGTTTTATAAAAAAATGTTGGTGGAAAATGTACGGGTAGTTCAATGATATAATTTTTTTTTAATTTTATACTTTAAAAATGGACTTGCCCATGAAACTTTGTATGCTCACAAAACCAGCTAGACGTTATATTTTTAACTGAAAATGTTGGCCATTGGTTCTTATTTACCAATATTTTGATAGAGTATCAATATTTTTTACTATATCAAGATTAGTCAAATACCCAATTGAGTAAATGTGATAAGACTTTCCCGTTTTCGATGGTCACGTAACACGTGATCACCTAAGACTGTCGCTTACTCCTGTGTTGTCGCAGGCGCGTGCGTGGGCGGCGCGGGCGAGGAGAGCCGCTCGCTGGTGGAGCGGCGCGGCTGGCGCGAGGGCGAGCACTTCCACCGCGTCGAGCCCACGCTGGTCTGCCACGACGGGGAGAGCGTGCAGGTACACTACATGAAGCTTAACTTGGGCCAGCAATAGATGGCGCTGGGAGTCGATTACGTCACAAAATAATTACGCACAGAAGTTAGACTTTGACCTGATTTTGAATTTAGAAGAGTTCGTTGGGTTGTTGCCCGGCATGAGTACATAAGCGCACGGCCTCTACCATAGACCTCGACAGTTTGACAATCTTATGTCATAAGTTAGGATTAATGTGGTCGAAAAGGCGTTTTTGCCCGTTTGTGCGCATGCGTGAGTATATGACATATTTTTAGCTCTTAGTGGGCAGTCAGCCTTCTGTGTCAATATGTATTTTGTGATTACATCGAGCAATTTTTAGTCTCTTATTAAGAGACATTGGTTTTACTTTGATGCAGGTCCACGAGGTGATGTAGCCAACCGCGACCCGCAGAGCGTGCTGACGTGGGACTTCGACGTGCTGCGGCACGACATCTCCTTCACCGTGTTCCGTACGGCGCACGACCTCACGCCCCCGGACGAGGAGGACCCTCATCAGGTACAGGCCTTCAGGGTGAAGATGACAGACTCAATAAGTACTTAGTTGGTTTTTTGTGCCTGTCAACCTCATATTGGACCTCACGGCCGCTTACCATCAGCGGAGGGAGGTCATCTGATTGTCCTCAATATTAAAAACAAAAAACTGAGTATGGACCAGGTCCCTCCATCATCCATGGTCCTCCTACCGTCTCGGCATACGGACCGAATTTTGGGAGACGCTCACCAGGTACTTGCTAAGGGCTCTTTCCCCAGTGTGTTTCTTCACTCCCTACAAAGTCTGTGTCTTTGTCCCATGTCAGTGTCACTTCTGCCCAAATGGGCGGTGAAACACCAAATATTTTTTTTATAGTATAGGAAGGCAAACGAGTAAACGGGTCACCTGATGGTAAGTGAACACCGCCGCCCATGGACATCAGCTACACCAGAAGGAGTGCGGATGCGTTGCCGGCCCTTTAGGAAGGTATAGCTCGTTTCTTGAAGATTTGGATGTCGTACCGGTTCGGATATACCGCTGCGGGAAGTTGATTCCACAATGAGGAGGTGCGCGGCAGAAAGTGTCGTGTAAAGCGCACGGTAGAGGATTGCCAACCATCCAGGTGGTATGGTTGGAACCCAAGTTTATGGCGTGTAGTACGGTGGTAAATAATATTTATAACTAGCGGCCGCCCGCGACTTCGTACGCGTGGAGTTAATTATTGACACTTACCGTCATATTTTGGACAATCCACACAATATATTTTATAAATTGTAGCATATGTGTTATTCTGATGTATAAGCTATATTGTGGTAAAGTTTCATTCAAATCCATTCAGTTGTTTTTACGTGAAAGAGTAACAAACATCCATACATCCATACTTACAAACTTTCGCCTTTATTAGTAATAGTAGTAGGATAATTGAGTAATGAGAAAACCCTTTCCCCTTTTCGATGGCCACGTAACACGTGATCACCTAAGACTGTCGCTTACTCCTGTGGTGTCGCAGGCGCGTGCGTGGGCGGCGCGGGGCGAGGAGAGCCGGTCGCTGGTGGAGCGGCGCGGCTGGCGCGAGGGCGAGCACTTCCACCGCGTCGAGCCCACGCTGGTCTGCCACGACGGGGGAGAGCGTGGCAGGTACACTACTTATGAAGCTTAACTTGGGCCAGCAATAGATGGCGCTGGAGTCGATTACGAATAATAATACACACAGAAGTTAGACTTTGACCTGATTTTGAATTTAGAAGAGTTCGTTGGGTTGTTGCCAAAGATATTGTATATAAGAACTAGATGGCGTACTCATTACTTGCATTCGAGCCTCGTGAGATGTTTATAACTTGATTGGCGTCCTACTCTAATAAGGTGACCACACGATTTAGATTTTCGATTACAATTATTGTTTGTCAAACTCAGTCCACCCACGTGGGAGTCGGACATCGCTTTCTCTAGGAAACTCGTGAAGCCCATTCAAACTAGAAGGGCTAGCACGGACGTTTCAAAGTATCGTTTGAGCATTTATGAGCAATTTTGTATGAAAAAAAACACAAGTTCCATATTAAAATTCCTTATTATGTATACGTACGATACGAAGAGACTACCGACTTTTCGAAAAGTTTGTGCTAGCCCTATTAGATTTTCTATTTACCTACCTATAATAATACACTCTGCGGCACATTTTAACTGGCCATAGCGTATTATTCATACAAACGTACACACTTTGCGATTTGAAGGTTCTAAGGAGCAAGAATATTGACTAAAATTTAATTTTTTTCACAAACTCTTGGGAGAAACTGGGGACACTTGATCCCCATTGTTAGTTCTATAAAAACAAAACGTACATAGGTAGGCAATTTTGTTAACTACCTACTGTTCCTCATTATTTGATTATTATATTATTAGTGCTTCATATATATATTTTTTTGCATTTTCCCAGAACTTTCCAAAAGGATCAATTGTCCCCTATTCTGGGAGACTTGATCCCAGTAACAGGTAGGCTAGATCTTAGGGGATCAAATCTCTCTAATGCAAATTTGAAATAAATGAAAACCCGGTGTCTTTATAAAAGCATTATTTAATTTGAACAAAATATTAAATTTATATTGCTTTACATGTCTCACATGTTTCACTCAAGTATTAATTTTATGAGCATTGAGTCTCAGTCTTAGAAGAAATTTTATCATTTTCATAAATATAAAATACAGCTTTGAAAATTTACATTTTATTGCATTAGCACTATATGCGAATGCACTATCTATATGAACTGATCATCATCTAAAGGTTAGACTTACATTAGAAACGTTTGAAAATCACTTGTTTAGTAATTTTTCCCGGTATGACGGTAAGCCACCTTTTTTTAATTTCTTCATTCTTTGGAAATCTGAAACAGTAAAAAATCCAGTCTTTAGATGACAAGCGAAATGGACACCCTACTCAATGCAAAAATAAAACTTTGACTAAACACTTACTTATGAAAAGATACACCGCAACCTTTATATGATTCACTTTTGCATCCTATCACACAACAAGTGAGAACCATTATAAATAAATAAGCACAATTTTTACACTTTATTTTTGTTCGTCACAATAATACAATCTTTCAAATTATTGTTGCCGCCGCCATATTGGTGATGTCCAGACGCCAAGTGTTGCATATTTATTATAATTAAAACTACCATATCACCGACTTTTACGTAAAACTAGTCGTTTATCATGGTTTAAAATTAAAAAAATAAAAAAGACATTATTAATTCCAACGTATCATTCCTTTAAATTATTCAATATTTTGAAAGTTCCCCAGAAGAAGAAATATAAACTTTGCGTAAGTTATACCACAAAGGTTTTTTTTTTTATGATGGCAACCCTTTAGACAAGGACATATTCCTGTCGATCGCCATCTCGCTCGGCTCGATTTTCTGTAAAGCGATTTGGCATTTCAAGTAATCTTGATTCTCACTGCATAGAATCGAAATTAACATTGCATTCATTTTCATAGTACACCATCTTGTTATAGTGTAAAATCTTTGGTTGTTGCCCGGCATGAGTACATAAGCGCACGGCCTCTACCATAGACCTCGACAGTTTGACAATCATGTCATAAGTTAGGATTAATGTGGTCGAAAAGGCTTTTTGCCCGTTAGTGCGCATGCGTGAGTACATGACATATTTTTAGCTCTTAGTGGGCAGTCAGCCTTCTGTGTCAATATGTATTTTGTGATTACATCGAGCAATTGTTAGTCTCTTATTAAGAGACATGATTTTTTTATGGGACTAGTGTCCCGCCCTCACTTTTATTCGGGACAATAGTTCCATTGTCTACAAATAGATGGCGCTGGCATTGATTGCATCGTGCTAATGTTTCGTCTTTTTGGTCTGTATGTATGTCAGGTTTGTCGAAGTCTATAGAATTTATCTCTTCATAAGTGTATAGAAACTAGTTTACATATAAATAACTCAACAGCTATAGTACTATCATAGAATACAAGACGTACCAAAGTATATAAAGGTATGATATCTTTAGTACATATATAAACTTATAACGGTAACTGTAGCTTTATACGAACTATCGTGGAAACTGATTTCTGCCACATTATTATTTCCACTTACTTTGCTACCGGACTACGCGCAGTGTTATACGTTTTAGTTTCAGAATGTACTGGTAGATGGCGCTGTGTCGATGTATCTTAAAATTTACCTTTTTATAAGTAGTATAGATAACATACTAACGTGTATGTGTATGACAGGGCTCCACGTGATGCTGGAGCTGGGCAGCTACGTGCTGCAGTGGCGCTGCGAGCTGCTGGAGAGCGCGCACCGCGCCGCGCAGCTGGTCTACTTCCACGAGACGCTCGCCAGCCACCACTACAAGTGAGTCTCGCACTTTACTCTCCTAAGCTGGAACGAGTCGCAGACTGAAAGAATGGGGGACGCGCGTTTTCATTCTAATAATCAAGACTTTAAGTCAGCTGGCTCTTAACCTTTAAGTCATGAGTGACCATTTTACCAAAATTCTGTCGTGTCAGGGACCACACACTTCGGACATGCATAGCGGCGCCGTTTTCGTGTGTGTCACGACACTTGTTTATTACGATGTCTTCGCGGACCACTTGGAATGCCCCCAGGGACCACCAGTGGTCCGCGGACCACCGGTTAAGAACCACTGCTTTAAGTAAACTGTAGCTACTGTAACTGTAACTACTAGGTAGTAGCTAGGTGCAATAGGAGGTGTTGTACTTCAAGCAACTAACTGCAATGCCAGCATTTGTTACATTGGGTGTTGAGATGTATAGACGTCGGTGATCTACTTTACTTTGTTTTTTTTTAAGGTCAGGAGAGTAATTCTCGTGCATTCGATATTGAAGTCGAATTAGATATTAAGTATGGATGAATGTATGAAATCCCTAAACTCGACTTCTATTGACGACGTCAAGTGCACGAGAATTGCCCCCCAGGTCGTCTGTGATGTTGTCAAATATTTATAATACTCTTATAATCCGCGGCATATAAAATAGCGATGACCTTGAGTGCGCAGAAACCAATTTTAGTAGAAAGTCTTCTTTTTTACAAGTGCGCAAACTAACGGTCATCGCTATTCTTACATGCCGCGGACTATAGCAGGTGTAATCCAAGGATATTAGTTATAGAAATAAAAAGCTTTTAAAAGTCATGAACATTTTAATCATCAACTTTAACCATCTTCCCTTCCTTGCAGGGGCTCCATGTCCTCCCTACAGTCCGGCACGTCCGGCTTCTCCTGCTTGTCCGGCAAGTCCGCCGCCAGCTCGTGCCCCTCGCGGTGATGCGCCCTCGCCCCCGCCTCGGGCCCCAGCTAGGCGCCCGAGGCCGCCGGGGCGGAGCCCTGGGCCCTGCTAGGTACCCTCGTTCCTGGCTTGGAGTAGACTGAGGCTATTTGAGGTTAGGAACCTAGTTTGAGGTGCTTTAGTTCTTCAGATGGCAAGGCCAGGCCTAAGGATGATTTGAAGTGAATGACGGTTTTCAAAATTAAAAATCCGATAGATGGCGCTGTGTTACGATCAGAGTTACTTAGACAGGGGGGCGATGTGCAACACAAGATATTTTCTACTATAAAGTTCTGACTTACTAGGAGTCAAATAGGGCATCTATAAAAGAGGATTGGTTAATGTCAAAATGCCTATATTATGTACAAAACAACCAATGCCGTCAAAGTTGGGCCAGTCGTCTATGTAACGCCATCTGTCGGACTTTTAATTTGCAAAAAACCTTCATTGGTATTTATTGATGATCCATAATTGCGTACCTGACGGTTGGCGAATTGACTTGCGCGCGTAATTTTATATTCATGCGATGTGCCTACGCCGCCTGCGCACGATCAGAAACTATAAGCGCAAGATTGTATGCTGCCGTACACTCATAAGAGATACAGCTCTGCGCGCGATTGGGAGGCGTTTCGTAACACACTGTTTGCTTAAAATGAAGAAGAATCTGAAACGTTCCAAATGCGTACAACATCAACGCCAATGTAACAAAAATTATGGCGAATCGCCACTTCTATACAAGGTCATACTTACAAGCCACGCATTGCGCTAAAGAGGCATACGCGAGAAGTGGAAGCATAACGTCAGTACCAATACCTACTATTTAACATCCACATAAGATATCGACCTTAATGTTATTGACATAAGAAAGTGATTTGTATGAAAAACCTATGTTAGATACTAGTTATTGGCACTTCACCGTTGTTAAGCTTCTTAATTTTTAAACAAATTCATTGAAAGCACCTAAGTTTAATGCCTCAGATAGTCTCCTTGTCTGACGAATGCATCGAAACCGATGCATAGGACTAAACATAGATTTTATTGCGAATAAGATAACGATTAAATGAACACCGCTTCATAACTAAGAACGGCTATCAATGTCGAATTGTGTATAAGCTAATGCTTTACGATATCTTTAACAATAGGGTGTATAGCGTGCGAAAAATCCGCAAGATGGCGCACTAAGGTCCAATTTCATCGGAATTGGTTGTTTCGTTCGTCGAATTGACATTCGTAAATATCACATTAAAATTTAACCAATCACCTTATAGATGGATTCGGGTCTATACAACGCCATCTAGCGGATTTTTTACAGACGATAGCTCCCATTTGAATAGTTATCGACTTTCTAGCTAAGTCAACACACTGACTGCTCATGATACTTTAAAAAGGAGATAAAATTAACTATTAATTTATTCAGATTTGTATACGATTCTAATTATTCTATTAAGTATGTCATGTACAGTCAACACCAATAACTTTTCCAATAAAACAATTCTTAACGAAGAAAGAAAATGAACGTTATAACCTTTTTATTAGACCAATTTGACAATGTCACAGATTAATGGCACGAAAATCATGTTTTACTTGAATGTAATACAGACCATTTCCCTTTGATTGCTTTGGCATTTTTGGCGATTTGATATAAAATCCACTAACTGTACGACGTACGATGACTATTTTTCCTGCTCAAATATAATTTTATAGATCTCCAGTGTACATTTATATTGCTATGTTTTAAATATTGAGTATTTCATGAATAGTTAGTGTGAATGTAACAGAAAGTCATTCGACAGCTTTCTCTTGAAAGCTTGGACCTAGCTTGAAAAAGTGAATTAAAATCAATGTCTCCAGTTTAAATATTACCTATTATACCTACTATCCATATCATATTGTATGAAATACTATTTGAAATGAAAACAATACGATATAACTACTCAGTTAAATTTCCAATCGAGGGAATGAATATGTGAGAAAATTTGTTTTTACCTATTTTTGTAAAAAGCTTAAGTAAAAATTTTGACTTTTAAGTAAAATAAGCACGTTGCTTAATTTTTTATTCTAATATAAATATCTGGAGACATTGACATAATGGGGACTATTGCGTGTGATAAAAACTGGCAGATAGCGTACTGTTGCACTGAGGTTCAACTTCGTCAAACTATTTCCTTCGTATTTCATTTTAACGCGTTCTGGCGATGTCTAGGCTTTAAATGATTGAAGCCTATACGCTACCCGCCATCTAGCGAATTATTATACACAAACAATAGCCCCCATTTACTATAATCAAGCATATGTTACTAGAAATGTATCGATATTCGTAACAAACACGTGTTACCTCTGGCAGCGATATGATAGTCCTGCTTTAGGTAACTGATGTGACGTCATCACATGTGATAGTAAAATGTTTTAATCGTAATGTTAACTTTATTATGTATAATAAAATATACGTCATACACGTATAAAGTACAGTCATGGGCAGAAATAAAAAAAAACACAATAGGTATATTATGTTATACATATTTAAATCTTTTTAGAATATTATTATTCATTTCATTACATATATTTGGGTATAATCTAGTGCGAAAAGATGTACATTTAGTACATTAATAATATTGGAAAATATGGTTTACTTTTCTAGGTTTCAACCGTGTTTTTAATACTTGCATATGACTGTACTTCAAACATACAATGCAACGCATGTGGTATGGATTTGACATAGCTACAAATATTAGGAATTGACTTCGGAATTCTATCATCGTAATTACAAATATATTTTAGCTTGTAAATAAACATAACTTTATAAAGCGTATTCTAATTGTAGGTTCCAATCAATAAAAGAAAGATCTGTATCAAGATCTTTATGAAATGAAGTAAAGATCTATCTATCTAAAATACAATCTATTAAAAAAAATCATGTTAGACAATACCTAATTCATTTAGTAGTCAAATAATAAGTACAGTCATCCAAGAAATTTTGATATCAGATGGATGGTGTTTCATTAATACTATTTATTATGAGATAGAAAACGCCTTTTAAAATAGGTAGTTTTTTTAATAAGTAGATAACCTACTTGTACACTCTTCGTTCAAGATTCGGGAAACGTCATTGTACAGTATGTAGTGTGCATTGAATGAAAAAAAATACGTGACTTTCTTATTCTTCTGCCTAATTACTTAAATCTATTTAATTTAGAAATGGAATTAGAAATTTACTCATAACTGTTCCAAGCGGTCGTTGAATAAAATATAGTGAAACTCATTTTAATATTGATTATAAATAGAAGAAAAAAATAAAGATCTTGTTTGTTGACTATCTGTCAAAATATTGTTGTAATTAAGCTTAGAGACTAAAATGGTTGTCTAATTCTTATTCTAGCTGTTATCTACATTCTGGATAAAACAGCATTTCGCTTTTTGACACTGGCTTTGGAATAAAATGATACATTAATGTTGGTTACAAAAAACCTACCTATATACCTAATAAGTAGATCTTAGCAGATATGAAAGTGGTAATCATATAGGCATGAAACTACTAACGTAACCAGATTTGTATACTATTATAATCTAGGGCAGTGTTTCTATGCGTAGATTATACTTTAACTTCGTGACGTAATAAGAGTTAAATAAAATTTCTGCAAAACGAATTGGTGGAGTTTTTAATGTTTTAATATTGTTTTGGCATATTGATAACCTAGAATCGCACCATATTAAAACTATAAAATATTGAAAACCCTGGTAGACTCAGTAAACATTATGCGTTTTTATTTTCTCTAAAATGCTGAGTTCTTAACAGAACAGTTTATAATGAATATCTTTGTTTAATGTGACAGATAGGTTTGAAGCACTCCCAGTATACGCTACATAGCTAAATATAGGCACACTTTTTATGTTATATGCAGTTTAAAAACTCCACCAAGTCGGCTCCTGCATTGTTACGCGGTAGTTGGAATTCAAACTATTATCACTATCGCAGCCATAAAGGTGCGCCGGACCAGCGCACGCGCAGCGCTTGCGCAATTATCAAATCTATTTACGATTAATAAAGTCTATTTTTCATTACGTATTCTGTAATGTTAGTAATAGCTCGATAAATAGGTAATTTCTGTTTTTAGTAACACTCGCAGATTGTATGTACTTTTTAACTATGAAGTTTTAATAATGAAATTGCAATGGCATTTTAACAATAAAAGAACATTTTAAGTACAGTAAATGTATTTAATGATTACATATCACAAAAGAATAATATTAGGGGATTCAGAATTAGGTAAGAGATTTTTTAATCTTAATAGTGGAACTTGTACAGAGCTTGAAGGTTGCGTGATCAACATATTTTGCATCTGACTGTACAGCCACACACATCCATGTATACAAAACTGTAAATTACATTACAAACCTGAATGTGTGTGTCTGTATCATGGACTACTTAATTAAAATCAGCTCAATCAGATGTTTAAATATACAACAACACAAATGGTCTGCGAGTGACCTAAAAATGGAGTGAAATGATACATTTCGGTGGCCAAACGCGACTTGCTCAGGGTTATGTAATGTAAGTAAATACAAAGTGTTGGGTACAAACATTGTTTTAGGAACGACATCTGGTGGGAGTTGGCCAGAATATATTAAGATCTTTGGTAGGTACAGTCAGAATTTGAAGTTACTTTTTGTAATTTCTCAATGTGATTTGTGAATGGGTTTTTTAGATGACAGGTACTACAACTTTAGATTCTAAAAAAATACATTAAATAATAATTCTTGGCCAACTCCTAACTTGGTTGGATACTTGTGTTTCATCTTATATCTTTTACAAGTAATTATTTTTAAAATACAGATTTCGAATTGTAAAATTAGTCACCTCCAAATAAATACTTAACACTTTTCTGTCAAACATTATAATTTACTTTTAGAAGCCTACGGTAAAACCGAAAAGGGTTATAAGTTCCAAGTTATGTTACATATTTAACGTCGTAAGAACCAAAACCTATTGATTTTCTTTTGTGTCTGCTGTCTGGGCCTAACGAGGTTATATAGGAAAAGTTGGACTCGGAAAAGAGTAAAGCGAAAAATTAATCGAATAATAGATTGAAAATCTATTTAAAAATACTTTTTAAGTGTGAAGATGAAACACAATTATCAAATTACGTAAGTGCGTAAGGTTACGGTATCTCAATATTTGAGGATGTGTATTATAACCATAGTTTGCCAATGTAAACTCATATCTCGCATATTTTTCCAATATCTACAATAAAATTAAAAACTGTAAGTACGTACATAGTAATACAGTATTCGCCAGGTTTACTATAGCTGTAAGTACGTAGTAAGTGTACATTTACAATATTTTAATATTTCTATGGATCTAACTTCTTTCATTTAATTTAAAAATGATGTGTAATTTTCCTTTATATAGTGCATAACACATTTTTGTAGAAATAAACTTACTACTTATTCGTAAATTATCAGCAAAAGTACCCTCTAAGGTCTCTTTCTGTCTTGTGCAGATTAAATTAGTCTTATATTAAAAACTAACGCAAGATGAATTAATAACATTTTAACAAGATTTACCTACTTATGTGGCGAATTCTGTATTACATTAACAATTGAGCAATCTCGATTATGTATGATAGTAATGTATAAAATAAATATTTTAACGAACTATTAACACGTAGTAAATTTAACGTCGTAAGACCCAAACGCCTTTTAAAAGACAAAAACAATTTATTTTCTATTGTGTCTGCTGTCTAGGCCTTACGACATTAAAAGTATTTTTTTAATCAAGAACGCAGTGTTTTGGCCTAATACAAGCAGGTGGTATGATATATCAAGAAAAGTAGATGAACTTGTTCTAATAGATGCGTTAAGATGTAGACACAAATTATTGATACTTTCTTTAAACTTAAGCATTATTTGAAATTTTAGAAAATATTGCTTACGTCACAACTCATTCTTATGTCTGCCACCTAACGTAATAATAGGTCTCCTGTACGTTTCTAACGCGAGAACTGTTAACAATATGTCACGGTTTATCCAACAGACATTGAATCTTAACCCAATGCGGTAAGGTCGAGATTATCTCTAGAGTCCTTCGGTTGGAATCAATTATTTTCCAATTAATACACGCAAGAATCCGATAGCGAATGGTGTTATGAAGAACGAGTTATAAAGGGGTTTTGTGGTTTGAGATCTATTCGATTCACTGAGAAGTTTACTAATTAAATCAAATCGATTATGCCTTATAATGCTTGTGGAGTAGGTACTTGCACTATAATGAGTTCTATTGAGACGTATAGTGCTATAAGGCTGTTTTGGCCTTTATTGACAGTGACTATTACAAATTTCCTGTAAAAAGTATCTAAAACACTATCGCCAATGTGAAACTAACAAAGAAAACGGCAACAAACTTTGATTTTTAATTATACGCATTGAACTGACAGTTGCACATGTCAAATACATACATTTTGACATTTTGTATGTAAAGGAGCAAACATGTATGGGAATGACTCAATGACATCTGTCAGTTTAGTTCGCATAATTAAAAATCTGTTTTGGCCCTAATTTTGCCTCATGTTAAATCAAAATTAATATAGCCTGGTTAGGCTTACACGCAGAGACGTCTATGGGGATCAGGATGGAGGTAAAGTTAATAAGGGACTAACATGAGGAATTTGTCGTTCTTTGACAGCTGTCCCGCGCATCGTATTATACAAGTTATAGCGGTTGTATGATAGAAATTTACATATATGTATAAGTATGCATGATAATACTCGAACATTATTGTTTATTATTTATTATTATTTTATGTGTACGTAAAATGCATCAAAATATGCATATTTTAAAGTAATGCACGTATGAATTTATATTGGCGTGATGGCTCCATATTCATGATGCTCTGTTCCCAGAAATACTAAAAGCTATAAATACACCATATCTAAGATATAATATATTTTTTATAAATAAACAGCTCTTATACTATTCAAATGCAACAAAAGAATGTATTGAAATTATGCGGCCAATTTAGGAATATGGATTTGTAGATACTATTAGATTTAGCTATTATAATAATAGTGAAGATTTAGTTTGATTCTACTTATAGATAGTAGTATTATAGTTTAGTTGTAGTCGAATCTTCGTGGAAGTGTGAATCATACGTAATCGTATCGTAGTTAGAAACAAATTGAATATAGTTAGTTATATATATTGGGAATTGTTATTTTATATTATGAAAACCAATATGCACATTTGCGAAGTTGTAAAAGAAAGTAGTGTAGGTATCAAGAAGTTTCAAAATATAGAAGAAAAATGATTGAACGATCTCAACCAGACTAGTTCTTTGAATAAATTCTCTTGGACGTAAAAAGGACTGGAAAAGGAGTGAGTAATCATATTTCACAGTAAAGAGACAGTTAAGAATTTTGTAAATATTAAAAATAACAATTTCGCAAATGTGTCTCTTGCTTAAGTGCTTGAAACATTAAGGTACCTGTTGGAATTGATATACCTACTACGAAATATAAATAAAATTAAATGCATTATAACGTCATTTGACGATACCGAAATATTTTAGTGTTTGGTCTGAGGAGTGGCCCAGTAGATGTATTTCAAATAATATAACTGTAATTTTTATTCCCAGGAAAGGGAAAACCAATCAAATATTTAAAGGAAGGAATGAACTATACCTACTCTGACTTATTTTGCGATCTAAACTGACAGATGCAATGTCAAGTTCCCATACATGTAGCATCTGTCAAAAGAAGCCAAAATGTATGGGACGTTGTATGTACATTGGCAGTTGTCAATTTAGTTCGCATAATAAAAAAATAGAGTTAACACAATTCGCGTCATGAGGACTAAACCTAATAGTAATACATTTATTTAATTTTCTTTTGATTGGGTGGACTCTGGGCTCCCTCCTAAAATATTATGAAAAATTGTGATGGACGAATCCTGGCTTTAATTTTTTGTAATCTTTTAGCACAATTATTTTATACACATTCATTTACTTCTATGGTTTACCAAACTTCTGTACTTTTTATTTATACAGAGATCTGAATTATAGATATGTTTATAGATTTTTAATATTAACAAAAATATTTTTTTACATTACCTCACATTTCTTATCGTCATGCATACGTCTAAGTAAAGTAATTGTATTCTACTTACTTTTAATAATTTCATGAAAATATTTTGAAGGCAGTTTTCTTATACTTTTTAAATTTATTTTTAACATGTACACATATTTTTCTGAATTTATTAACATTTGTTTCGCTCAATTATGTATTTAGATCTTAAAGTACAGTCAGACCAAGAATTAGGTGAACTTTTAAATTGAAGTGTTAGGTACCTACCGCATTGGTCTGGCTGTATACATAAGTATATGATGATATACTAAATATTTTCAGCTGTGTTGTGAGGTATGAGCAATTTATTCGTAGGATAAGTCACAAAATGGTAGTAAATAAATAGTAGTTTACTAGTAGACATATTTAGCAGTAAGCGCGGAGTTGGTCCTATGAAAATGTTATTTATTTAGAAGTCCACTTGAACAATAAACATAATAACTAGTAGAATTTATTGACTATTGAAATAAAATCTGTAAATATTTACTTTTGTTTTCTTTTAACTATCTTATGTGTATGTACCTGTTAGTGACTCATATTTGGCAAATGAAACACATGGGGCCCCTGGCGGTAATTCTGCTAACTATCGACAGGGGCTCCATGTGTTTAATTTGGTCATGTGATCGGATTTAGGTGTGCAGCTTTTGGAGCTCGGGGTATCTCGCGGTATCTGTGAACATATACATCCCCGTAACCACGTGTTGTACCAACGATTCTGAACAACATTTGTTTTATGACTTTTGTAAATTCGAAAAAATAATTCCACTGTTCATACAAAGTCGGTCAAGACTCACTTTGTCTGGACAGTCGATAAAATGTTCGATGAAATTCGAAGTCTTAGAAAAATTGTTTTCAAAATGGTTGGTAAAACACGTGGGTAAAGGAATGTATATGTTCAAAGATACAACTTGTATTTGAAAAATTCAGAGATGCATGCTCGGATTCGAACCACGACTCTCCGCGTGGAAGGCGCGTTCTCATATTTGAGCTACTCATCGCTCCTTTCCTTCGAAACAACATAACAAATTACGGAAAAATGATTTAATGCATATTTTAGTGTTCAAGTTACGTGTAGCGCGGAGTTTCGCAATACTTTATTACGCACGGATCGATACTGCACCATAACAAATCTCGTAAAACCCGCCTACGATAAGGTAAAGTAATCGGTACAATAGCGCCCGCTTTGAAAAGAAACGACCAGCTATTGAGAATTTTCCAGACTTCATTTTAAATTGAATTCTCACAACCTCACATTCATTGACCTGACTGTACTAAGTAGCTTAAGCACTGGTGTTACAGATATCAGACAAGAGGAACACAAATGTAATACTTAAATACCTATATTATAGCCAGACACTGAACAAACACAAAGTGTTCATCACACTAATGTTTGGTCCAGGGTGGGGATCGAACCCACAACCTTTGGCCTATGAGGCAGGGTCACTACCAAATGCGCCATCCAGCCAGTGGCAGCGTTGTTAGACGTTGCCTACATGTACTAGTGGTGTGAGAGCGCCTTTTAAACCGGGATTTATTTGTTTGCGGTTCGAATCCGACTGTGAACGTAGTGTACACGGGCCATCTTATGGGTTATTCCGAATCATCACCTCTGGCTGCGTTCCCACTGGTGAAGAACGAGAAAATTTTCAGATTTTGCCAATTTCGGAGGGATATGGGTTTGAAGACTGCCACTGTGATGACATTTTCTTGAGAATGTTGGGGGAAAAGCTTTGATCAGAAACCCTACATAAGCTGATGTCCATGGGCGGCGGTGATCACTTACCATCAGGTGACCCGCTTGCTCGTTTGCCTTCCTATAATATATAAAAAAAAAAGTACATCAATAATTGTCGCCTCTAATAAATAAGGGCTTCATTCGCAAAAGAGCGCTCGCTATTTGGTATTTTCGGATTTTAAAACCAATTTACGAATTCTAGTCGAAAATAAAATGAAGTGACGACGTTTTCGAAATTAAAATAACTACATAATGATAGGCGCTGTTCCGATCAGTTTTTCAAACGTTTTCAATATGAACTAGTAGTTATCTAAAGATTAGGTAAGTATACATCGAAGGGGGAAAATCCTGACTATTCTACTAGCTGGAAATAGTGGAAGGTGTTGCGTTTGCACCGCGCTTGTAACTACCCTCATCCCGTGGTGCCAGCGTTCGTTTAAATTTTCATAACTTTGTTGGTTTTATTTGAAGTTATTTAGTTGTTTGGTTTAATCAAAACTAATCTACTTACTAACATTGACAATTATTACTAATGCAGCTATGGTGATTGGATTTGCTGTTTCAAAGATGGAAGATACTATCTCGGGAAACGGTTGAACGTGTTTCAAAGTTCCAAGAAAGCAAGACCACCGCATACTTTTGGTTCAAATGAATTTGAAGGACTAAGGCCGATGAGAAAAGGTTAGTGGACCCATAGACTAATTGGACATATTTTTTAGTTTGCATAAATAAGAACCAACCCACAAAAAGTTACTTTTGAGATAATTAAAAATGTTGATGCAGAAAACGTAGTAGAGAGCCTATATTAAAATACATAACTCGATTTCATCTGAAATGAGGGTTAGTTCTTGTTTGCAAAACAGTTAGTAGGCCATGGTAGAACTTAGATTATTTCGGCAACAGCGTCAATCCCTTTACCACCAGGTGATACATGCCCCCAAGCTAGAGGACCCCATACAGGGTGTATCTGTAAACATTTACATCCCTTTAACCACGTGTTCTATCAACCATTCTGAACAACATTTGTTCAACAACTTTTCTAAATTCTTCGAAAATATTTTCGACTCCCCATACAAAATGACCAAGTCACGTGACCGACTTTGTATGGAAAAGATGAAAATTTTTGTGCGAATTTTCAAAAGTCATAGAACAAAATTAAATATTGTTCAGAATGGTTGGTAGAACACGTGGTTAAAGGGATGTAAATGTTCACAGATACACCCTGTATGAACAGTGAGCTACGGGACTCCAGTGTTATAGTTCTGTCAGCCCTTCTATAGCCTATTCCATATTAGCCATAGCAACACATGTGCATACCAGTGTATTATTCGCGATGCAATTACTGATAAATGATTACAAACCGCATTAACCCGACGTTTATTAATTCTTGCGCCCGCGCCGCTTTACGGCGCGATAAGACGCGGACAATTTTACGCCGTGAAAACTTCGTTTTTGTTATAAGACGGCGGTGGCAGGTTTATAGTACTACGATAGGAGCCCTTTATGGGTTAAGACTTAACTTAGTTATGCAACGAGCTTGTGGGTTAAATAAAAAAAGGGGGAGAGCCACGCTTCGGCATGAATGGGCCGGCTCGACCGGAATGATACCACTGCCTCACAGAAAACCGTGCGTGAAGCAGCCCCTGTGCTGTGTTTCGCTGAGTGAGTGAGGGTACCGGAGGCCCACGGGGGAGGGGGGGGGGGGGGATAAAAGGTTGGCAGCGCACTTGTAACTCCAGTGGTGTTGCAAGTGTCCATGAGCGGGGCGGCAATTGCTAACCATCAGGATACCTATCACATAAAAAGGGGGGGGGGGGAAAGAACGAACCAACAGATTCTGTTTTATCCTATTGATCCGAAATAGACTAGCGCAAACTGGTAGCTAACTTAATAAATTTGTACCGTGGGACCACCACGCTTCGGCATGAATGCGGGTACCACAGCCTTACAGAAGACCGGCGCGGTCGTGAAGCAACGCTTGCCCAAAAGGAGGGAAAGGGGGTTAAAAGATTTGCAGCACACTTGTGACTCCTTTGGGGGGGCGGCAATCGCTAACCATCAGGTGATCCGTCAGCTCGTCTGCCACCTATCACAAAAAATGGCTAGGCTTGTCCTGTGAGGAACAGCAAACGATTTCCTAAATTAACATTATAAGCAAGTCTGAGATACCAGTGCCGTTTTTGCATTCTGGGTCGCGGTAACTCTATCTGTCGCCGTCTATATCAATTTGTAATCAATGTGTTTGCCATCAAGATGAGAATCGAATGGAAATCTCTTAATTACAATTGGATAAACGAACGAAGCCTGTCGTAGACATTTCCGAAAAAATTAAAAATGCATCCAGAATTTACCTTTTTAAAACGACATTTTCTAAGTTAACTTGATTTATCATGTACCATTAGTCACATTGTTTACTACCCTTAATATGTCATAGGAAATAAAAATCAATGATTATGTAGATAAGACAGAGGCAGAACATTAATTGTACCAAATCGATTAAACACGGGGATCGTCAAGCAATGCCGTTTTAATTATTTTGCTAGATAGACAAAATTAGTTATACATCTACAGGCAGGCGAACGAGTAGAGGGTCAATAACCGCCACCCATAGACATCAGCTACACCAGAGGAGTTCATGACAGGAAAAGTAATAAAACCATCAGGTGATCCGTCTGTTCGTCTGCCCTCTATCGCATAAAAAAAATGAATTTATCACCATTTCCACCCTACGGCACCGGCTTATCCTTGAATTTTGGGACACCTGTATACTTATACAGGGATATACCTGTATAAAATTAGGGACTGATTTTATTTTATCTTTTTTAATGTTACTATTTACATTTCCTTTTAGTTTCTAGTTAAGTACCTACTTATTATGATTTAAATATTTCTAATTATTTATTTAAAAACAATAACATCGACACGGGTAAATAAATCTAGTAAAAAAATAGGGTTGCTAGGTCGAATCTTCCAAACTTTCGCGGAAGTCAGAAGAATCCCGCCAACTCCCCTCCATCTGTCCATCCTATTGGGCGCCGCCATCGCGAAGCCTGCGCGCGCGCATAAGTAGGGCACATTTATTGGTTTACGGTTACGACCGCATTGTTCCGAGGCGGAATTTTTGAAAATATTGCACCGATAATGCTTGTAGTTATTGCGACCATAGAGTAAAATAATTATATATAGCGCTCAGGCTTTTTAAGGGCTGGTAGCAATTAAAATGTAATCAAGAATAGATTTGAAAATAAGTAGGTATTGAATCTATAAGAAAAACAAGGAATGATGGCTCGAACGTGGCTTTCATTAGAGAGATAAAGCCAATACCTGAACATCTAACAACTCGGAGCCTATAGACAACAGGCAAGTATGCTCAAACGAGCATTAACAAGGCTCTATTCCAGAATGAGCCTCACAGAAAACCGGCGTGAAGCAGCCCCTGTGCTGTGTTTCGCCGAGTGAGTGAGGGTACCGGAGGCCCACCCGAGGGGGAAGGGGATAAAAGGTTGGCAGCGCACTTGTAACTCTACTGGTGTTGCAGGTGTCCATGAGCGGCGGCATTGCTTACTATCAGATGATCCGCCTGCTCGTCTGCTACCTATCACATAAAGATACAACGAACTCACAGAAGACCAGCGTGAAGTAGCGTCTGTTTTCCGCTGAGTGACCGGTATCGTAGGCAATCGTTTACCATCAAGTGATTTGTCAGCTCGTCTGCCACCTATGACATAAAAAATAACGCTGAGAGAAGAATCTTTCATCAGTAGTCAAAGGAGAGGTATTTAAACGTTTGAAAATGGTCTATTTTGAAAGACGGGGCAGCCAGAGAAAATATAAGTACTTAGTTATCTGATTCCAAGGCAGAATAGAGAGTACTATAACCCTCTCGGATTAACCATGCGAGGGAACGATCAAATGAAAAACACGGTGGGTGGTCACTTGCACGAGTGCTCCAGAGTTTGACCTAATAGGGACAGAAGGACATCGTAAGACGTGCTACATCGGTCACGCCAGAAAAGTTGGGAACATTGATTATAATCACGACAAGAAGATTGAATGACTAGAAGGTCGATTCACTTATAATGCTGTTGCAAGTTTTCACAGTAGCTATTTCCCACTGCACTGGGGGCAATTTTTCAACTTTACCTATCTTCATATAATTTATTTCATCAGCCTGTGTCCGACTACTGCTCGTCGTGGGCTTCCTTCCATGCTGCTCTGCGTATTTCTGTCCCTCGGATCCACATCCAGTAGTCCTATAACTACTTACTAGCAGTAGCGTCGTTACACTACACAATAAGCCTTCTCTAACAATTTGTTGTAATAAAATGCCATCTTACAAAATTGGTCTTTCGTCCGCTAGACCATAGCCAGAGGCGTAACTATGGGGTGGCAGGGCTGGCAAAATGCCACGGGCCCCGTACCGAAGAGGGCCCCGGGCCCAAGAGGCTGCAAGCTCAGAAATAACCTAACATTTCAATAACATTTTTGTACCTAAGCCGTGGGGCCTCATGCTGAGAATTTGGCACGGGACTCAGGGGTATGGTTAGTACATACTCCTTCTTTTTAGCTTCGCATGACTGAGCTTCATCAGGGGTCCGGTTAAGAGGTATACCATGTCGTATAGGTGCATATCACAGCACTGAATGAAATGTAACCTAACTACTAAATCAGCATATACCTTACCATATTCTTTGGAATGATGAAAATACGATGTAACAAATGACTACCGCGTTAGGACAATCCAGTAAATAAGACTTCAGCCACTCGCTAAAATACTTTTGTCATTTGAAGGATGTCAACTTGGAGGATAAGTTCTTTGGCTTCGTGACTCCTTTCAAGTTTTCAGAGGTTATCTGCTTTTAGTTAGAATGCTTGATCTCCAATTTTTTCATTTAGGTACAGGGATCGAGGAGAGTCGCATTAAAAGACCAACTAGATTTCACAGTTTAAGACTCATCAATGGATCTGTTGCTAACTAAGTGGTTATAAATGGCATATTTCCATGGTGCCTTCAAAATCGTTGCTTATAATTGCACCGTTGCTTGTCTAAACCACATGGTTACAAAAAACATAAAATAAACTTTTTTATTGGTGCTTTTAGATACACACTGATCCCTATGTTAAGAAGAAGGCTAAAACGGAGTGGTACACCTAGAAACAGCCTAATCACTCTTACTTTTGAGGATCTAAATTTTGAGGTTGTACCTAGTCTCCACTGACTGTGAGGAAAACAGTTTGTTATAAGCAGGATAGGTTGAAAAGTGTCCACAAGGTTAACAGAGCTTAAATTCCAAAAGAACCAAACTCAGAGGTAGATTCTAAATGAAGTTTCCAAGTATGGAACAGATGAATCAAAGCTACTCACTTGTCCTCCACAGCGTTTAGGGATGGTGATACGGCATTCGACGAGCGTGGCAACCGTGACGTGTAGCGACACGAGCCGGGGCGAACAAACTAGTAAGCCAAACAGTTTGCTCAAACCGCTCGGGTCGCCATACCATCACTAATTCTTCACATTCAGAAAAAAAATCACGAGAAAAAGGCTACAGAGAATGTACACCTCATGAGGCGTGGGGACGAGTGCGCGCGCGCACGGGCGACTGCTTGAAAATGTAATGGTGTTTACACAAGTGTTTTCTGAAACAATTGTAGAGGAGTTTTCTACTATTACTTTTGTAATGTTGTCGTGTTAGTTCGCCGTTGGTGGAGAGTGGAAATGGCTGGTTTGGAGAGTAGAAACTGAAACCAGACCAATCAATCGGTCATCGATCGATGGTGGGACGTATTAGCTGACGGCGATCTATGGTCATTCCCACGCTCTGGTCGATAGACCATCTATCAACCAACAACTATCGGCTACCAAGCCGAACCAACTATTTATGCAGCAGTTCGACACAAATGCCTATGTGTCCAGCTGCCTTCTATGTTTACTTTCTTACCCTCCCACCCGCAGAGACAGGAAAAGTACCTACTAGTTGCCTATATGCAATAGGTACACCACACCTGAATCCTAAACTGCATTGTACGCTTAGCTCTGCCGTAGTGCCGCTATTTTAAAGATGGTCCTTTGGGCGTACGAGATGCCTTGCCTACCCTACCCCTGACTAGTGATGAAAGTCGAATCGAAAGGACTTACTTACTCGAATCAACCATGGGTTAATTCGTATCATGATTCCATTAAAAAAAATATTCACACGGATAATATGTGTAGAGAATGTCTATCGTACTGGGAGCCGATACTAGTTATTACTGAACCTGCCACTGGCATTGGTCTCATGTTTTCTCAACTTGGAACTTAACCACGTCTGATTTCTAAATCCCCAGGTCTTAATAATTATGTATGAAATGTCTATCGAACCACCCGCCGATGCTGTATCAAATGTCTATCGAACCAACCGACGCGAGCATGCGTTGCTCAACCTTCCACTGGCGCTGGTCTCAAGTTGTCTCAACTTGGGACTTTACCGCAACGCCCGATTTCTTGCCCTCCCACCGCGTACGTACAAGTGTTGCCTCGTACTGCCGCCGACCCATATACCGCGCGGTTATCGCGCGATAAACGCTAACTGCGCGCGACGAGGATAAGCCAGTTTCCCTCCTACCAAGACGCGGTAAAACAACGATTTTTCGCCATAAGTGGAGAAGCATTTGACCTCAATCACATTTATGCAATTTTTACCCCAACGCACGGCGCGTAATGTGGGTTTCGGCCGTCTAGGGCAAAAGACTGTGGCCGTACGGGGCGGAAGGATATTGCGCCGCCCTCTTTTCTTCCTTGACAAAGAATAAGGTTGAGATCTGGCAGCCCCCAAAATAGTGCCGCCCGTGGCTTCGCTACCTAAGTCTTAGTGTGTCTTCTGCTTGTGCCTAAAGCGGTTGCTTCGAAACCTAAATCCTATAACATGACCCCCTCATACACCAATGGGTGGATCAGTTACCTACAGGATATAGCTAACAGTATTTTGGAAACCTAAGACAGGGGAACTAGATCCACTAGATTACGGTTACACGTTCGGAATAATTATCGACATCCAAGGAAATTTAGGTTTCTTCAAGATGTTTTCCCTCACCACTTACTTCAGCCAAACTTCAGCACGATTGGGTGGGCTAGACCAGGGCCACATAGAAAACCGGCGTGAAGGTTGGCAGCTGTTTCGCTGAGTGAATGAGGGTAGAAACCCAAACCGCGGGGAAAAGGAGTTTAAATTGGGCGGCGCACTTATGACTCCAGTGTTGCTTGTGACCATGGGTGGCGTCCATAGCCATAAAATAGTCTGAATTGATTAGAAATACCTCGCACCTTCGTTTTTTTTATGTGATACAGCAGACGAGCAGGCGGATCACCTGATGGACACCTGCAACACCAGTGGAGTCACAACTGCGCTGCCAACCTTATATCCCCTTCCCCCCGGGTGGGCCTCCGGTACCCACACTCACTCGGCGAAACACAGCACAGGTGCTGCTTCACGCCGGTTTTCTATGAGGCAGTGGTATCACTCCGGTCGAGCCAGCTCATTCATGCCGAAACGTGGCTCTCCCACAATTAAGTCGTCAACATGTTGTCAGCGCCAGCGTCACGTGGCGCGTGTAATCGGTGCGCGCGCGCAGACCTGCGATGTGGGCGGCGAATCGTTTTCATTACAACATTTGCGATTGATTTTATTAATTGCGATTAATAAAATGCAGTAAGTAGGTGCAAATAAATGAAATGAAATGAAAATGAAAATATATTTATTACCAGAAATAACATTTACACACGATGATTTACTTACTTACTAGGGTTGCTAGATAAGAATAAAATAGATTAGGTAATTCTTATTTATGTTGGGAGCTGCTTCCAGGGAGCAATTACTCGGGATCTTGGAACTTTTGTCAGGAGACAATTTTGCCGTCTTCCATGTCGTTAAGCAGGGATTCCGTTTAGCGCAATGGTTTGAGCGCCGGTTGAGACGTAAGGGTCGCGGGTTCGATTCCCGCACCGACACAAATGTTTGTTGATGAAACAGATATTTGTGTTGGGTCTGGGTGTTTGTGGTACCTTCGTTGTTTCTGGTTTCCATATCACAAGGGAAAACCTTACTTTGGGACCAGGACAATGTATGTGATGTTGTCTCAATTTATTTATTTATTTATTATTCCATCATGAAAGTCGATGTTGTTATCCGGGAGATGTTTTACTGTTCCGGAAGACGAGAGGATGTACCTACATAAAATCGGGAGAATCCTGCCGCAATGTGTGACAATGATTCAGTTTAAGGGTTGCGAAGGTCAGACAGCAGTCGCTTGTAATAAGTATTAGACTCCCCAAAGGGTTAGAGCAGCGTTTCCCAAAAGCCGGGTCGCGACCCGGTGCCGGGTCACCAAAATGGAATAACCGGGTCGCGACACTTTCGCCTTATTTTAAAAACATGGGTTTGAAAGTAGGTCTTAGTGGATCACGAAGAGTCAGTGTGAAAATTACCGGGCCATGGCATAACAAAGTTTGGGAAAACACTTTGTTAGAGTATATACTATATGTACTTTTTATGTGATAGGTGGCAGATGAGCAGACTGATCACCTGATGGTAAGCGATTGCCTACATTTTTTTTATTTAACTAAGTCATGAGTAAGGAAGGTATTCAAAATACATTCTTTCAGTCAAACTTTCAATTTACTTCAAAAATCTCCTAACTACCTCGTCTTGTTAAAATATTGTGAGTTTTGCAAGCCTAATAATATTATTAGTATAAAGTTTTAAAATCCAATAAGTGTCTAACTTCAAAGAACTTCAGGCCAAGGACTGGCAACAAGTGGTACAGAATCGACCGAAGTGGCGTTCTCTTGTTTCGGAGGCCAAGACTCGTTTCGGGTCGCTTACCCAGTGGAGTAAGTAAGTAATAAGTGTCGAAACACCTCCCCCTCTCCCCAGCTCGTCCTCAGCTCCACTGCCAGCTACACGGTTGATTTTGGAAGTCTGAAAAAAAAAACACGATAGCCACACTGCCACATTTGAAAGTTCCTACTATTACAGAGAGAGCAAATTCTATGTTGAGCAGCACGCTAACTCGACAAATGTATTGTAGGAGTTCATACGTTGCACCGTACTTGCACCGTTGCATGTCTACACGTCTATAGTTTAGTACCAGTCAAGTCATTGTGTGTGACTAATTCGCCTACGTGAGGCAGTGGTTTCGATTCCCACTCTAGACAAACACACGTGTGACAATCTCAATGTGTCATTCCCGGTTGCGTCCAAAGCAGTAGGCTTTTTTTCAGTAGGCTTTCAATCGCTTTATTAACCTTACGAAAATATTTACTTAGAGCATAATTTTGAACATTCCATTCAAATAAGCCAAGCTAACATTCTAAAAGCGAAATCGCCATTTTGGCAGCAATCAAAATAGTTCGAAAAAGTTTTTACCGTTGTATTTTTAATCTCAGAGTTAATGGCCTCCACTCAAAACTAACGGGCTGCGCCGATGTCCGTCTCAAAAAACCAATTTGTGTGACGGGAATAGTGGCTGTTTTACCGACTGACCGCCTGTAAAGCAAAGTATCAGCCTATCAAACTGGTCGCAGTGACACTGGTCTGAATAGGACCTGCATAGCCGCCCGCTCAAAATAAAAAAGTATCAGCCTATATACTGTTCCACTGCCGGGCAAAGGCCTCCTTCATAGAAAACAAGTCATCGCTTCTATGACGGGATTAGGCTTAAGCACCACGCTTGCCTAATGCGGATTGGTGATCACAAACCCGAGCTATGTTCGAAAAAATCGAAACATATACTTTTTGCTCGGAATCGAACCCGGGACCCCAAGATCATGGCCGGTACTTAAACACTAGACCAACGGGGCGTTCGCCGCCTGTAGGCTATTCCCTATTCAGGTTTGCAAACATAGAAATAGATACCCTAGCATAATCCTACTACTATTATAAAGGCGAAAGTTTGTAAGTATGGATAATATGGATGTATGGATGTTTGTTACTCTTTCACGTAAAAACTACTGAATGGATTTGAACGAAACTTTACCACAATATAGCTTATACATCAGAATACTACATAGGCTACAATTTATAACAATATATTGTGTGGATTGTCCAAAATATGACGGTAAGTGTCAATAATTAACTCCACGCGTACGAAGTCGCGGGCGGCCGCTAGTATGCCATAATTATAGGGTGAAACGGTGATCATTTATATCCCTTGGCGCAGTGCTGCGCTTGGGGTTCTGAGTTCAATCCCCGGATCGGGCCAAAAAATTGTGCCTGTTTCTCTGTTAAGAATTTCTCAATGCCGTTCAAGTTAGGAAGTTGGCGGTGTACCCCGTGCCTTGATAATCGTTGTTAAGTTGTTGGTCCTTTGACTGATCCCTATTCGGTCGTGTCACACTGTTCTTTCATCGAATTAAGAGGGAAGGGAAAAGAGATGGTCTACCTACTAGACCTGTGTTTACACACATGAGCCTACCTATCTTTCGTCTGCCTTAGCCGAATATACAAGGTCCTAAAGTGTATACATATTTTTGGAGTTGACTGTACCTACATTTCTTCTATCTATATTTTTAGTATTTTTTAATGCATAATAAAAAATAATAAAAGTAAAAAATATTAAAATTGGTGGCGGGTAGTTCATATTTGCATCTGAGTAGTATAGAATAGAATAGTGCTGTCAGTTACCAAAATTAAAAGTATCGATATTTTTTTTATGATCAGGTTAATATTAAATAATTATCCAATTATTAATATTGCACATTCAAAATATACTATTTCTAACTTAATATTCTTATATCTAGGTAGTTTCATTCTTTGAATTCCATTTACAGCTTACTTATATTACATTGCAGATTACATACAACCCGTAGATAAAAACTGCACTTGTTAAAAATAGGCTTAACTCCTTAAATAAAATTTGGGCTAAAGTAGCAATTAAATAATCTGAATAGGTAATGTTGATAAAATTATTACATTATGCTTAGTATTTCTGATAATAGAGGTCAGCTATACAGGATGGATGACCAGTGACCGCGCTGACCAACCGACGTTGCCGCACACCTCGCCACAGATTCTCAAACGGGATACCGGATAGGCTCACACAACAAACACTAATACACTCATCTCTTTCACACTCAACCACCGCTGCGACAACTCTTCGCTCAGTCCACGCATGCCGTCTCCCTCGCCCCACGCTATCTCGCGCGTTGCACATACCTATACGAGTGGAGTAGTGGCAGCTATTCACTTTTGTGTAGTTTTGCCAAGTTGCTGTTGCTGCCGATCCGAATTAGAGTCGCTACATGTGTTTTGTTATGCGGGAAATGTCAAAAGTGGCGTGAACTTGGATTTTACGTGTTGACAAGTGTCGGAGCGACCGGGCCCGTGTCGAAAAGTGAAAAATGCACGGGTGCCCGGAGCGCTGGCGCGAGAACGCCGCATTTTTCAGATTCCGATAGACTTCGAAAGTTTTACGCTTCTTATCTTCTAATAATACGATGCACTTTGTGCAATAGAAGTATTTTGTGATTTAGTGCGACACGTTCACTTGTGTTTAACAGTGGAGTTTGGTGAAAATGAGAAGTAATAGAATTAGTTTAATAGATGTGAGTATTATTTATTTATATTTAACTCAAACTAAACTAGTTATTCTGTACTATTAGTTGTTTTAAAAGTAATTAAGTATAATGTTTACTTATGAGATTTCCTTATTGCCCTTTCATCATAGTTAATAAAGTGAGTCGTAAAGCGTCATTCTCCGGTTCTAAGAAATGCATTTGGTCCGCTACCTACAAAGCAATTTTTAAATTTTTTGGTTTCCCCAAAGCCGAAATAACTGGCGTTGATAGCAGGAAACTAAAAGCGCTACTCTATTTTTTATTAGACGTACACAAAGAACTGGCATACTCCCAGATTCTCACTGAAAACATGTCATTCGATTTATCTAACATAAATTTATTTTTGTGAAACCAACACGCGAAAACTTAAACACTGTAGGAATGAGATAGTCCAATATTTACTTTCTATTCTTTAAATATACGTACCTAAGTACATTCTTCTTTGAATATCAATTAAAGTTATGTGACTATTAAAGCTACTAAACATTATCATAATCCTACATTACTACTTACTTAAGTTTCTAATAAAATAACTAATGCCACGTCTCCAGCAAATAGTACAAACAAAATGCTGATCTATGCATTTGAATGCAGTATGCAGTTTGCGTAAACAAGTCGATTGAGGCTTGCGAATAGTCGATGCAACTTACACGACGACTAGTTTGCTCAACCTGCTTTATACGGACAAGATAGAGGGGTCAATGGACGATTAAATTCTTAGGGCTTGATTAATTTACGATAATTCACTTTACAAGTATCCAAGATGGAATGACGGAAGCTTTATTTCTTTTATCCGTTGTTGAGTTCTGGTGTCAGACTTTCAAGAGGTAGGTACTGATCAGTAAGGTTAAGGTTGCGTTTCCACCAGTGATGTGTAAGGAGTGCAGCGAGAGATATTATGTTTGTTAAGAGGTAGGCGGCCATCAGACAAGAGTGCATGCGGTCGTGTTGTAAAGCTTGCCGCCAATGCCTGAAGTGATGACCACGACCACTCTGTAAAGAGTGATACCGACTTGGAAGGAGATAAGCCAATAGAAAAACTCGATATGCTTAAAACACAAATCATAATTCATAACACACTTGCCTGGATTTGGGATAAAGCCCTACACTGACAATTTGAAGTAAGTTCTTATTCAACTTACAAAAAACAACTAAGAAAAATTAAATTAACACCAAAATAAGATTAAGTGTACAAAATCTACAGATGGGTGTTAGTTAGATAATCTTCAATGACACGACACGCAGTCGTTATACACATAAACGAAAGTTATCGAAAGTGACTTAGCACAATATTGTTGAACGAAGCTGGAGAGTACCAGCCACATGTTGCGTAACACAAAGAAAATCATCTACAATAGGGAATCCGCATAGCAAGCATCCATTTAAGTATTTACTGTACAAAACTAACCAGATTTACTAGATGATTCGTTACAAGTGACAATTCAAGTCCTGTAAATGCAAATTAGAATAGAATAGAAATAAGTTTATTGAGTGACACATATACCTAACAAAAAGGAAATAATTACAATAAAATAATACAAAGAAAATAAAAACAATTAGAAGTGTCATTAGGTTTATACTCAGCATAATAAAATTATGCTGAATGGTCTCTGTGATGCTTCGACGTTGGTCTTCCGTGCAAGGCTCGCGTAGTGGAGCACTAAAGTACGTCTACTATCCAGCAAAACAAATTTATGTTTGTACCATAACAGTACATAATTAATTTATATTATCATAATACACTAGAAGTAGGTATCTGAATTCAGACTAGTAGTCTTGATTAAGCTACTTGTCAACTGCATAGCTCGAGATTGCTATCACTCTGTGCAGCCAGACCGTGCTCATTAGCATCAGTAAAGCTACCCGTATTCCTGATCCATTTGAAAGATCCCCTCATCTCTTAATCTATAAGCTCATACATTTGGAGATTGCATTGTCCTCAACTAATAGATTTACGAGATATTACCACTGATGGTAATTAATATATTGACTTATATGACTATTATTTAACTCACGTTGTCCAGTGCAGTGGGCGGACACGCTAAATAAGCGTGTCCAGATGACGAAACAGAAAGTAAGACAGAATGAAAATACATTTATCAATTTAGACACCTCAATTGATAGAGACAAATTACATAAAATGAATTACAAACACATGCACAAGAGAAAATAAACAAACAATAAACAATTGCTGAACTTAGCAATAACATAATAAGTTGTACCAATCATGAGTTTCACCTGCATACACATGATGTCCAGTAACGCGCGTGCAGTTAGAGAACAACCTATAAAAATACTTGTATTATCTTAGTGTGTGGTGATTTCAAGAATCAAGACAATAAAATTAATTCTAATACAAAAATCTACACACATTTTTCTTTTCATAAGCTTTTTTTGTGTACCTAGATCCAGTAAATAAAGATGACGAATTTAAGGAAACAGGTCAGTCTCAACTGTCGCGCTGACCAACTTCGACAAACCAATAATAAAAACAAAGCAACAATGAATCTCATTGTAGGTGAAGTACACTCATCGTGGCGTCAGCCCTGTGGAAGTAACAACTAAAAATAGAACGGATATTAATGACAACCAGGCTATTGATAAATTAAACATAATGCTTCTTTACTTGGGGATATCTTCGCAATACTTGAAGATAGATAAATCATTTGAATGCTACATTCAAATGTCATCTTCAGATGTTTCATTGCCAGTAAGACCTTAAAGTTAAGTTTAGTTATATAAATGTATATTCAATATTAGTTATGTTTGTTTAAGTATGTCGATAAAACATGACTAGTCGTTATCATTGAAAATGGGTCTTCTCTTTGAGCAATTAATCACCCGGGGATTAAATTGGTCGGGTGATAAAAATTCGTGACGTCTCAATTCAAAAATTCAGCGTTTATCTCACCATTTACAAGGACAAGTATGAAAATATTGTTACAACCATCATACAATCGAGTAAAATGTTGGCAGCATAACCGAGAAATCAAATGTTCATTAAATGTTACAGCATCGTTATAAATTCCGATGCCTTCCCGGCGCATGTTCTTTTTGTTATAACATGACGTTACCTTAATAGGCATCATATGTATTGCAAATAAATAAATAATTTGTTGTGTATCTATAGTCTGTAATTATTGAAATTTTTATTAATAACCTTACACAGAATTTAAAAAAAATTGTGACTGCCTCAGTCCTATTCAATACCTGCATGCAACAGTACGCCCCTAAGGCCCTGTGCTGCATAGATGGACTGTGATATTGGTGTAATAAAACTAAACAATCGAAAATAATATACGCTATAGCAATGTTCAGCAGCGTGCCTTGTTCCTTCAACTGTGAACTCAACAAGTTATTAAGTAGTTACACAATTTGTAGAACAAAAGGTGGCAAGCGCTTTGTTGTAATATAATTTGAATGATTTGATTAAACAAAGCTGCACGCCAAGCCGAGCGTGCAGCTTCCGCGGGGGGCTCACAGCTTTATCAACATGCTACACTGTGGGACTGGCCTGAATGCCATTAAATATGTTAATATATAAATAAGTATGTTAATGCACCGTGTCATCACTGGCGTGCCAACAATCGTTGCCTTTTGTTTGCTTTGGCGATCGATATAAATGTATACTAACCTTAGATTACACGTTGAAGAAATTCTTTAGTTGATTCAAATTATTGATCCGACATCTGTCAAAATGAGGTTAGACTTTAGTATTATAAAATTAGGAGAAACAGAAATAGAAATATCCATATTCAAGTTAGCTCCGTAGGCCTTTGCCTAGTAGTTAAGACAACGTAGGCTAAATTAAAAAAAGTTAGATCTATACAGAAAACTTCTGAAAGTCAAAACATAATTATAATATCCGGTAGATTATATGATTTGACATTCAGAAGTGTTCTTTAGTACAAACAAATGCAATATGGTTGCTCGTTAATTATGAACTAATCTGTTAAATAATATTAGTGATATAGCTATTTGATATAATATAATTAATTATTACTTGATAATTTTCCTAACGAATAGATCAAAGTGTTGACACAAATACTATAACATTCATTTATATCGATATTTTAACATACTGCGTACTACTAACAAATGGATAAAGAAAGCAATCATTTTTAATTGTAAATTGAACTCGACGAATTTAAAGGTATTTGATATTATTATGTTGTTTGATAATTTTCCTAACGAATAGGTCAAAGTGTTGACCTAAATACGATAACATTTATATCGATATTAACATACTGGGTGCCACTCACAAATATGTAGATGAAGAAAACAACAATGTTCAATTGTAAAATTGAACTCGACGAATATAAAGGTAAATAAACAATATCTCTTCTTGAGCACCTATTTGAAGTTTGAACTATTTGCAACGTCGACCGCGTAAACTAAATTACTTGTTCCTGTAGACTTAAGACATTTTCTGGTAGAAAGTAGCCAATGATACTTATAAAACGTAACTTTGAAAAACTTTTTGGCATCCAATAAATAACAAATTTTGTTACTTAGTACCGTAGATATTGATGCCAAGCAGTCATTTAAGAGGCATAGGGGGTGCCACTTAAGTAAATACCGTCGCCCCAATATATTGACCAGTACAACAGAACTATAAACCATACATCAAGAGTTTTATTAACGTCATAACAGATGATAGCTACAATTACATTAGCCAATCGAATTACGTGCTCCCTGATCGTTGACCGGCCGCGAATCAACGAGATGTCGGCTCACACCGCACTTTAATTGCCTTTTAATTGCTCGCCACTTACTGTTTGTCACAGGCAAAGTGTGATATGGTTTGATATGACAATGAGTATCTAATGTTTCTTTATATAATATTATGTGTCTTTTAGGGACGTATTTCATTCCATAAACCAATCGTTGAAGCAATCGTTAAAAAATAAGCAGTGATTAAATGTGGACAAAAATTATTAATGATTTAACTTCAGATTGTTACAACAATACTTAAATATCAACGATTTTCTTCATTTAAATTTCGAATACCTATGTAATGTAAAGTTTTGTTATTTTTGATAAGCCTATTATCAAACACAATGTCAAGTTTGGGCACATAAAAAGAGATGTAGGAAATCAAATAATTATTACATTTCATATATTCACTAGTAAACCAAACCTATCTACCTAGAAGTTCAGAAACTTCATTAACTGATACCAACTTACTAAACTAAATAATAAACAAACGGGCTATTTTACTATGTAAAATAGGTTGTCCTTCAGCATGTTTGAGATTATGTCATTATATGTATTGTATGTATATTTTGTGCTTATTTAATATTCACGAATATTAAGTGATTTGAGTACGGGTACTTAAAATATATTTACATCGATAAACACGTTGACAAATAGTACCTCTACATATACAGGTAATTTGCAACCTAGTATTGAAAGATAAATGCTAAAACCTATATTTTTAGTTAAGTTTTTAATTTGCATTAATTCCTGGTACAAAATACGGCATGCAAAGTGGACAACAAAAAAAACTTACTTAGGGATTTTTATAATACTTACTTTCTTAAATATTATATAAATAGGTATTATTTATTTCTAAAGCGAAAATTAGATTATACAAATAACATAGTTACTAAATAAAACTTAAGCAGACCTGTGTGAGAGAGAGGTATATTACGTTTAAAACCTAAGTGGCTTGTCCAGAAAAAAATAGAACAACTTTACCTATCATTAAAGTTAATTACCTATTATATTAAATAATATGTTCTCAGAACAAATACACCGGGTGGATGGGTTACAAACTAATTAGTAAATGATGGCTGAACTGTTTTTAATAGTTACAAGTAATAATTAAGTCTAGCTCTAGCATTTGTGGTGTGGTTAATTTTAAAATTACCTACATTTATATACTGATCTTTACTTCTATACTTAAGTGCTGTATTTCATTTTAGAATTAACTTATCATGGCATCTTTATTTTTTCAAAATTGATTTCTACATTTTTATCGATACCACTAGTGTCAATAATGCCGTTGGGGACATCACTAAAGTTTTAAATCGTTGTTTTGGGAACTAAGATTTTTGCCGCCATATTCTTTTTTACTGTGGCCTAGGAGTGCTCAGGATCATTACGTGACCGTAGCTGACGTTACCCAATCGATAAATGGCAGGGAATTACGGCAGGGAAGCGGCCGATTAAATCTGATTCATTGCGAATGGAAAAACTGTTTATAAACATAAAGACTTAGGTAATGTGAAATCATTTTAAAATTTCCTTAGTTTACTTGGGCCACATATCAATATGAACATCAGGGCCCGGGCCGCAGTATATGCGTACTAAACTGATTTCTGATAAGTACGAATATGTAGTTGACTAGTAATTAAGCGGCCCGCGGGCCGCAGTTTGACGACCACGGGTCTAGTGGTTTAAGTACCGGGCCATGTTCGGGGTCCAGTCGGAAAAGTATGTTTCGAATTTTTCGAACATTGCTCGGGTTTGTGATCACCAATCAACGTTAGGCAAGCGTGGTGATTAAGCCTAACCCCACCATGATGGAGGCCTATGCCCTGCAGTGGAACAGTGGGTAAATAGGCTGGTTCCTCATTTGATATTAATCCCAATGTCTATGGCATGACGATTAGATTCGGATGAAGAAAATCTGATTTGTATTGAGGCGCGGATGTCCGTATAATAATTAACTTTTTTATCGGTTTTATCGGAGAATATCTATTGATTTTGTTTGATAATGTCGACAGTCACACATCAAGTTACAATAATCTTACAGATTTATTTCCTGTATTGATATTGAATTACCAAATTGTATTTGAAACTAGCGGCCGCCCGCGACGTCGTACGCGTGGAGTTAATTATTGACACTTACCGTCATATTTTGGACGATCCACACAATATATTTTTATAAATTGTAGCCTATGTGTTATTCTGATGTATAAGCTATATTGTGGTAAAGTTTCATTCAAATCCATTCAGTAGTTTTTACGTGAAAGAGTAACAAACATCCATACATTCAAACAAACTTTCGCCTTTATCATAGTAGTAGGATTAGGTGAGAGTCGATTGAAGAATAATACTTTATCAAATACTTAACCTAACTAAGGACAACGTTGTCCTATGAAGAAACCATTTCAATAGACGCACAATACTAAGCAAACAGACTCGCACAGCCCAATACAAAGCTATAGTTGGTTCTAGGGAAAGTTACGACGACACGACAAACAGACGAATCGGTGCCGAGCCCGTGCAAGCACACACCGGGGTTCTGTTTATACAGGGCTCCTTACGGACACACCCTGTATACAAAGGCAAATTGGACATTGAATACTTGAGTACTTTATTTGCGTTTCATAGTGGACCTGGCGATACAGGTGGCGTATAATGAAGCCGTCGTAACTAATGAGAATATATCTGTCGCATTTAAACAAAAGCGTACACAGCGCGTGTGAAAGAGAGGGGAAATCCAATTGCATTCAGATATCACAACTTTAAGAGCACATATTTTGGGCAAGCCCAAAAACGCTCTATACAAGTGGCTATTGAATTGTGACGTCACAACTCAAACTTCTGTATGCGCGTCTAGTAAATTTTGTTTGGTAGCTATATCAAATGTTTCGTTTAAGTAATGGTTTTAAAATAAAAGTTGGTGGAAAATGTACGGGTAGTTCAATGATATAATTTTTTTTTAAATTTTAGACTTTAAAAATAGACTTGCCCATGAAACTTTAAATGCTCACAAAACCAGCTAGACGTTATATTTTTAACTGAAAATGTTGGCCATTGGTTCTTATTTACCAATATTTTGATAGAGTATAAATATTTTTTACTATATCGAGATAAGTCAAATACCCAATGCCGTCGTTACTTACTTACTTACTACGCTGGCTTAGCGACCCGAAGTGGATCTTGCCTCCGACACGAGAATTCGCCACTCCGCTATATTCTCAAACCAAGCCGGCCTTTGAAGGTGACCAAGATCCTTCTAGACCTGGTCCATCCAGCGATATCTGGGGCACCCCACTGGGCGCTTTCCGGTAGATCGACCCAGGTAAGCTCGCTTGGTCACTTCACGCTTGGAACACCCTGTTGGTCTAGGTGTTTAAGTACCGGGCCGCGATCTCGGGGTCCCGGGTTCGATTCCCGGGTTCGATTCCCGGGTCGAGCAAAAGTATGTTTCGAATTTTTCAAACATAGCTCGGGTTTGTGATCACCAATCCGCATTAGGCAAGCGTGGTGATTAACCTAATCCCTAAATAGGCTGGTTCCTCATTTGATATTAATCCCAATGTCTATGGCATGACGATTAGATTCGGATGAAGAAAATCTGATTTGTATTGAGGCGCGGATGTCCGTATAATAATTAACTTTTTTATCGGTTTTATCGGAGAATATCTATTGATTTTGTTTGATAATGTCGACAGTCACACATCAAGTTACAATAATCTTACAGATTTCCTATATTGATATTAATTAAACTAAGTAAGTGCATTTGAAATTAGGTGAGAGTCGATTGAAGAATAATACTTTATCAAATACTTAACCTACGATAACTAAGGACAGCGTTGTCCTATGAAGAAACCATTTCAATAGACGCACAATACTAAGCAAACAGACTCACATAGCTCAATACAAAGCTATAGTTGGTTCTAGGGAAAGTTACGACGACACGACAAACAGACGAATCGGTGCCGAGCCCGTGCAAGCACACACCGCCGTTCTGTTTATACAGGGCTCCTACGGACACACCCTGTATACAAAGGCAATTTGGACATGAATACTTGAGTACTTATTTGCGATTTCATAGTGGACACTGGCGATACAGGTGGCGTATAATGAAGCCGTCGTAACTAATGAGAATATATCCGTCGCATTTAAACAAAAGTGTACACAGCGCGTGTGAAAGAGAGGGGAAATCCAATTGCATTCAGATATCAAACTTTAAGGCACATATTTTCGGGCAAGCCCAAAAAACGCTCTATCAAGTGGCTATTGAATTGTGAAGTCACAACTCAAACATTCTGTATGCGCGTCTAGTAAATTTTGTTTGGTAAGCTATATCAAATGTTTCGTTTCAGTAATGGTTTTTAAAATAAAAGTTGGTGGAAATGTACGGGTAGTTCACTTGATATAATTTTTTTTTAAATTTTAGACATTTAAAATGACTTGCCCATGAAACTTTAATGCTCACAAAACCAGCTAGACGTTATATTTTTAACTGAAAATGTTGGCCATTGGTTCATTATGTACCAATATTTTGATCAGAGTCTAAATATCTTTTTAATATATCGAGATAAGTCAAATACCCAATTCCGTCGTTACTTACTTACTACGCTGGCTCAGCGACCCGAAGTGGATCTTGGCCTCCGACACGAGAATTCGCCACTCCGCTATATTCTCAGCCACTTCAAACCAATCCGGCCTTTGAAGGTGACCAAGATCCTTCTAGACCTGGTCCATCCAGCGATATCTGGGGCACCCACTGGGCGCTTTCCGGTAGATCGACCCAGGTAAGCTCGCTTGGCAGCACGATCCGACTCCATTCTATCAATGTGACCGAGCCATCGCAGCCTTGCTGACTTTGTCACTCGTGAATGTAAATGAGATATCGAAGAATAACCCGATAGTGAAACTCCAATATGGGTAGGATCATTTACGTTTTACCTATGTTATAGCGACACGTCAAAATTGTGTATTCCTAAAGATTTGTACTTACGTTGTATCGAGTCGGACATTCGTGATTTACACATAAAGAATAACAAAAATAGCCAATTCGTTCTCATTCTTCTGCTTCATGTGTTGTACAAATAAATCTAATTATAAACAGATTTGAGTCAACAACGCGTAGACCTTATCGGCGACAAACAGCACCAAGGTTGGTACAATCTCAGTGGACAAATACGCGGGGCTTTGCTATCTCATTCGTCATTAAGAGAAACATTACAAGGACTTACATACGAGACACTTTGATGTTTTTTAACGTTGATTCAAAATCACACGTCAGAGTTCTTATGTTCGAAAGGACGCCTTATGCCTTGTTGAAAAATTGTTGAAACTGTGGGAGAGCCACGCTTCGGCATGAATGGGCCGGCTCGACCGGAGTGATACCACTGCCTCACAGAAATCCGACACAGTGTTTCGCCGAGTGAGTGAGGGTACCGGAGGCCCAACCCGGGGGAAGGGGATAAAAGGTTGGTAGAGCGCTTGTGACGCTATTGGTGTTACAGGTGTCCATGGGCGGCGGCTATTGCTTACCAACAGGTGATCCGCCTGCTCGTCTATCACCTATCACATACAAAAATATATACCTATATATCTTATAATAATATTGCAACACCTGTAAAAGATAATTAAGTTCCTAAGCTACTTACTACTAAATGACCTGTATGTTGTACACTTAATTAGCAATAAACTATATGATTTGATTTGAAAGCACGTTAAGTTGTTAGTCCTGCGCCTGATCCTTCTTCGATCGTGTCACACGCACATTGAAAAATGAAGGTAAGGGAATAGAGAGTGCCCTTGTGTTTGCGCACACACTTGTCCACTATATGGTCGTATCTTGTATCATTGAGGTGGTCTGCCATAGCCGTATTATGGGTTAGGAGGACAATTACTGAATCAGGTCCCTGTATGAGATTTAGCATGAATGTAGTTAGTTAACCGTATAGTGATGGTAAATAACCATGTTTCAATGGGTCTGGATCCTAGGGTTGCTACTTGTAATGTCAACTAAACTCCCCCAAGTCCTATCGCGCTGTACTGTGAAGCAGCAGCCTACTGAACACACATTCTTATCTTATTTGTTGGCTGTTATGGAGTACGTATGGAATCTTTTCTAGATCCTCTAATCTATGCATTTTGCAACCAAGTTTAACGATTAAAATTCACTATAATAAGCCAAAAAAACCTGACAGGCTGGACATACTTGGGTTTGGCTAGACACCAAATCCAAAAACTAAGTAAGTACATCCGGATTTATCCGGACACCACGCATATACTTTACTCGTCCGGTTGTGTACGGGTGTATTTTCCTTTTTTTTTATAATGGACTTCCCAAAAAATATTTTAACACTGACAATCATGAAACATATGTAAACTCCGTTAAGCCATTCTCAAGTAGTAATGATCATACAATATGCTCATTTTTATTTTTAAACTTGTAAAGTACCAGATGCGGGCTTATATTGTTATTTTAACACTAAAATTAGCTTCAAAGTTTCTTCAGTCATTGTTTATTTTTATATTATAATTCTCTCATTTTATGAGGTTAAAGCACTGGTATCACAGTGATACATCGTCTTCACATAAAACCGGCACCGTGAAGCAGCGCCTATGCTGTGTTCCCCCGAGTGATACCGGACGCTAAACCAAACCCGACCCATACCCAGCATTATGTTTTTCGGACATTAAAACGCTGTTTACCATGTCGCACATGAGAATAAATGCGCTACAGATTTTGAATACAAGGCAGGACTTAAGGGTAGGAAACAGTACCTAGCTACTCACTAAGTATTGTTGGGGGTACGGGGTAGACCTAGGAAGTTACCTTACCTGCACACAAAACAGATTCTATCAATAACTAGCGGCCGCCCGCGACTTCGTCCGCGTGGAAAAGTAACTTTTTACCCCCCTTTTAACCCCTTACAACCCCCTTAATATTATTATGTTGATAGCCTATAGCCTTCCTCGATAAATGGACTATTCCAACAAAAAAAGAATTATTCAATCGCACCAGTAGTTTCGGAGATTAGCGCGTTCAAACAAACAAACAAACAAACAAACAAACAAACAAACAAACAAAACAAACAAACTCTTCAGCTTTATTATATTAGTATAGATACCACTTTGAAAGTGTGTATAAAAATTCCTGTAAGCACCTGTAGCTCTTTTTTTACCTTAGGTACCTACTCCTAAAAAAAGAATACAGGAATAGGTAGCTCGAATTTTAATCGGCTACATTCGTTTGTCGACAACATCGATTCTTTTAGTGCTCGTTCGATTAATGCGATACACGTCGTTGAATACGTTATGGCTATGGTTTCCTGAAATAAACAGGTAGCCCGTTTTATTCGGACTTATTTTTAGAACTAGGTATATTTTTTACAAGAATATTGATGATCTTGATTTGTAATTTCAAGATGGAGGAATAGTTACTTAAATCCATACTAATATTATAAATGCGCAAGTAACTCTGTCTGTCTGTTACTCTTTCACGCCAAAACTACTGGACGGATTTAAATGAAATTTGGTATACAGATAATCTAGACCCGTGGTCGTCAAACTGCGGCCCGCGGGCCTTTGTGCGGACGTTATTTGTGCGGCCCGCGATATAGTAGAATTATTTAATTACTAGTCGACATATTCGTACTTATCAGAAATCAGTTTAGTGGTTTTTGAGTAGAGAAGTAATAGACATACATTTTCGCATTTTTATGTATAGTGTGGACTACTATGGATAAGTGCCTATACAAAAGCTCTTGAAACGCATATACTGCGGCCCGGGCCCTGATGTTCAAATTGATATGTGGCCCTTGAAGAGTAAAGTGTGACGACCGCTGATCTAGACCCTGAGAAAGAACATAGGCTACTTTTTATTGCGAAAAGGGGGTTGTAAGGGGTTGAAAGGGGGGTAAAAAGTTACTTTTCCACGCGGACGAAGTCGCGGGCGGCCGCTACTGATATATAACTGTGAGCGTGAGACGCGATCCGGAGAGCCTCGCTTCGGTATGAAGGGGCTGGCTTCACCGTATAGCGTGAACACGTAATAGTGCCGCCGCCAAACCATTCGCAAGGGAGCGCTATTTCGGAATTTAATAAAACACATTTGTGCCGTTACTACGGATTAGGATCGAAAAATATAAAATACTAGCTACAATTTTTTTTTCGACTACGATAGGTTAGAAATTTAAAACTATTGCCCAAGATCCCAGTGTGTTCAATTGCCGCCAGACCTACGTCGTTTTAGCATAGCTGAAATTTCGATGATTTATAGTCTAGTAAGTATGTAGTTAGGAGAGTATGCGTACCTACTTACTAGCTCGAAAGCGGGGCCCTTTAACAGGTAGCGCGAAAAAGGTGTCTGGGAGAATAATTGGCCCATTGGATTGGTCTGGCTGCTTACAAAGAGTCTGGAAATAGTACCACATAGTTATATACAGGGTGTATCTGTGAACGTTTACATCCCTTTAGCCACGTTTTCTACCAACCATTCTGAACAACATTTGTGCTGACTTTTGAAAATTCGCATAAAAATTTTTCATCTTTCCATACAAAGTCGGTCACGTGACTTGGTCATTTTGTATGGGGAGTCAAAAAATTTTTCGAAGAATTTGGAAAAGTTGTTGAACAAATGTTGTTCAGAATGGTTGATAGAACACGTGGTTAAAGGGATGTAAATGTTCACAGATACACCCTGTATGTCAAATTTAGGCTTGCTAAAATGACGTAGTGAGCCATTACTTCCGCCAGACGTTGTAAGGATTGTTTAAAAATTAGCTAAAAGTTAGGTAGGTAGGTGTGAAAGGGCTAGTAAGTACGCATACTCTACCTACATACTTACTAGACTATAAATCACCAAAATTTCAACTTTGCTAAAATGACGTAGGTCTGGCGGCACTGGGATCTTACTCTACTACAAATGACAGTGCTTTTATGATCACTTTTTCGAACGATTTCAGTAAAATTAATTGTGTACCTATCTAGAGATGTCGCATGACAACAAAATATCTACTTAAATTCTACTATATTCCTGATACATCTTGCTAAGTATGTAGGTATGTATGTTAACATTACAGTATTAAATCTATCAGGTAATCAGTTATGTCCGAGGGAACGTTACCTGTCTAAACGCCAAGCGATAAAGCAGAATCGATTGCGCTTCGAATGCCAATCACTGGAATTTACGATAATCTATGCACATTACTTATTTATAATGTTCCACTACTGATGGTACATGAATGTTGGAAACCAACGTGAGAATGTAAAAAACTCCGCTGCTGCTGGACATTGGCCTCCCTCAATGTTCTCCACACCTTCACTAGATCGTCGGTCCACCTGGTGGGATGCCTTTTCTTATGTTATAGGTAGCAAACGAGCATGCGGATCACCTGATCGTAAGCAATTGCCGCCGCCCATGGACACTTGCAACACCAGTGGAGTTACACGTGCGCTGCCAACCTTTAATCCGCTTCCCCTCGCCGGGTGGGCCTCCGGTACCCTCACTCACTCGGTGAAACACAGCACAGGGGCTGCTTCACGCCGGTTTTCCTGTCACGGCTGCGCCCTCCACTCAAGGACCTTTCTACCCCAACCGCCGTCTGTTCTCCTCGCGGTGTGCCCTGCCAATTGCCACGCAATTCTTTGGGCTATGTCTAATAATAATATCAGTAATCACAGTATTATGTAAGTAGTGCATTCCTAGAATATTGTTTAGCGTGTCTCGTCTGCCAGCTGTTTGCTCTGTGACGTAATGCAATTATGTGCATGCGATCACGGGCTGCATTATTGGTGGCTGCGTGCATAACTATATGCAATTATGACCGGTCAGAGATGTAGTCTCACAGTCTGCTAAGACTTGGTGTAGGGAAAATATTACAAATTACTAGATCAGCCGGTTTCTATGTATTATGATATACCTAGTGGATGCCGCGCCGGCAGATCATATTGCCACTAAAAGTTTTTTTAACCCTACAGTTAGCCAAGCTTAACAAAAATGCTGTCATAGGCGAAGATACGAACCCCGAAATCTTAAATTTTGTTCTATGATTTAGGTGACTATGACATGTTTATTAAACAGGTAAAATTCAATAGTGTTACTTATTGCTAGTGATACTGCAGTAAACAATGCTAATTTACTTCTTTAACTATGTAGGTACTATTTACCGTTCGGTCTCAAAGTTACTTTTAATCGATCAATATGTTTGTCAAAATTCGTTATAAGGTGCCTTGTTGTAGGTTGTGTCGATCACTCGAGTAGGTAATATCACAAAGTAAATATCCAAAATAGAGTCCCGATAAGTATTAGAGAAATCATTTATAGAATTATTTATCTACCAATATTAATGTTTGCAAGTTGATAGTGAGGCTTGTCCACGGGGAATATGAAGTCAAACTTTGTCATATATCTTTTTTTATGTAGAGAGAGGCCAGATAGTTGGCAGACGAGCAGACGGGTCACTTGATTGTAAGTGATTGCCGCCGCCCATAGACACCCGTAATACCAGTAGAGTCACAAATGCACAGCCATTCTTTTCACCTCCCTTGGAGGCTCCAGTACCCTTACTCGGCGTAACAGCGCTGGCGCTGTTTCACGCCGGCGGGAGCCATTCACCCCAAGTGCCAGGCATCAAGGGACGACTCAGTCGCTGGCGCATTTGTCCAATTAGATCGTAACATCCACTTCAAATTAGGCGAGATTCTTCATAATCCTATCAATCATAGAGTTATGTTATTTTGCACCTTATCGCTGCCAACCCTAGCTCCGTATCTTATCGACCCGTATGTTTGCCGTGCTAAGCCCAGGATCACAACTTCCCGAAGCTGGCAATATGCGCTGATGCCACTTTAGCTTTATTGACGTGTCATATCTTCGCTAGTGACGTAGTAGCTTCCTGAGGAGCAATTCTCGTGCACTCGACATTGAAGTCGAATTAGAATATTGTATGGACGAATGTATGAAATCTCTAAATTCGACTTCAATGCTGAGCAGACAGGCAATCAAAGGCCCCAGCTAAAAACGATTGGGGTTTGAAACTAGCCGTACGATCTTCAATCAACATCCTAGAAATGGGCGAACACTAAGGTTTGGCAGATGTGCTTCTGGTGCCAGATTCGTTAGAGCCATTGCAGACAAGAAACAACTGAATGTTAGAAACAAAAATCCACGTGATACCACCTCACAGAAGACCGGCGTAAAGCAGCGCCTGCGTTGTTTCGTCGAGTGAGTGAGGGTACCGGAGGCCCAATTGGGGGGAAACGGGGTTAAGAGTTAGCTGTGCACTTGTGTCTATGGGCGGCAGCAATCGCTTACCATCAGGTGAACCGTCTGCTCGTCTGCTACCTACCACATAAAAAAGTTAAGTTGCTATAGTTTGAAAATGTACCTAAATCTAAAATAAGGAAGAATTAGGTAATAGGTCTACCTAGTTCTTTAGCTTACTCTGCACAATGGAAATATAGGCTTCTAGCGTATTTAGCACAGAATTTGGGTTTTTTTATTATGTCTACTTGTAAACACTGTCGTTATGCCAGGAAAATGCTACGCGACCAATACATTGTTATGAAAGAGCATTTGAAACGCCTCCGTAAAGTTAGTGTTGAAATGGTCGCGATGGAAAATATTATTCTTTTTTATCGTGACATAGTAATACACACATACCTAATACATACTAAATGCATTCTGTAATGTGTTGAGGCCGCTTGTGACTACGACTGCTGTAACCCAACCGAAACATCCAGCTGTAATTGCAAAATAAAAAACGTTGCGATAATTTCCGTTTTAATTAATTATATAGGTAAGTAGGTAGTTATAAACTAAACGTGAAAATATGAAAACGACCGTAGGCACGCTTAGACGATGACTCTGACTATGATTTGGGGAGTTTGGTATTATATATTATTTATTTATAAAGTTTGTTTATTTCGTAAATAATTAATAACTTGGGTCACTGTACCCTCTCAACACATAAACTGGTTTCGCTGAAAATCAGGGTTAGCGGCTCTACACGTGGCTAATACATGCTGATGGGAAACCATTTTAGTCACTTGGTCTTATTAACTGACTATAACACATTTTTTTTTGTGACTATAACGTAATTTAATGCTCATGTCAAATAATTTTTGAGTCGTGTTTTCGATGTGTAACCTTTAGTCGTGTAATTTATTTCCCGGGACTTAGTTAAGGGCTAAATTGAAGTCACGGGAGACCCAAAAGCAGCAAATTTTTTCCATCGCTTTCCAACAAGGTAGGTAATGCTGCCAGCATTTTGGGGCCACAGGAGCCTACCTACTCTGTTTAATTTTTGGTAGTTTTTTAGCTTTAGACTGAAATCTATTGTTTTCTCGTGTACTTTTTATATTATTTTGTCCACTTAATTCTTCTTTCTTTATTTTAATTACAATTAATGAATGAATGAAGCGACTGCCGTCTGACCTCCGCAACCCTTTAACAGAGGAACCAGACCAGCTGTAACGTTTCAAAAAGAAACTAGCCGAAACGTAACGCTGGTTACCTCCATGTAATATGAGCAGTAATGTCGTTACTCATTCCTGTCTCACTTGCGCCGGCGCTGGTCCTTGTCCAATTCCTCCGGAGGAAGCGGGAGATTGGATAATTGGCTGAGGTCCGGTCCCGACTTGCCGACCTCTTGACCGGTCTCGGGGGCTTATTGCTGGGCTATTTCGGTCCAACGGTAAGTAGGAAAAAATACATAAACAGTTTGTTAAATTACCTAGTTCCATTCTTGGTCTGGTTCTTTGTACGAGTTTTTAGTTCGTTTCAATGTTAATACCAGATTTGCCTAATCACGGATCGTAGTCTAACCGTACACCATCAGTCAGTGATTCAGAAATACATTTTAGAGCAAAAATAGATCTTTAGCCCACTTTTGTTTTATTTCTGTGGGACAGCTACGCTTCGGCATGAATGGGCCGGTAGGACCGGAGTGATACCATGGCCTCACAGAAGACCGGCGTGAAGCAGCGCCTGTGTTGTATTTCGTTAAGTGAGTGACTAGAGGCCCAATTGGAGGGAAAGAGGGTTAGTTGACAGCGCACTTGTGACTCTACAGGGTCTATCAATGGGCGGCGGCAATCAGGTGATCCGCCAGCTCGTCTGCCACCTATCTCATAAAAAAAAGGTATACTTATCCGTCTTACCTTACCTTGCTTACTATTCTAGCTTAGGTACTAGAATTTTCTCGACTTTTAAATTATCCAAAAAAAAAGGTATTTGGCGCGTATCCAAAAGTCATTACTAGTTAGGCACAAAATATATGCCAAAACTTTTTCGATGATCAGTAGAATAAAAACGCATCCTGTGGCTAAAAATAAACATGTTGCCCAAAACATTTGACTCGCAAACTATTGGCTATAATACCTATGCATGTTACCGTTTGCGAGCAGCTGCCTAGCCAGTTACTCTACTTACCATGGAAGTTAATATATATTAGCTCTGGTGAGAGATTTTTTTCAATAGACTTACTCGTATATATCCTATGCCAACGCTTGACCACATGACTTTCCACAAATGTCATTGCTTGACCACGATCGCACCTAATGATAAGTGACGATGAGGTCCAGGATGACACGCCTTTGCCTAGAGGATGCCTGTTCACTCTTGCCTAAAATATGTCCAGATTGTAATGATCAGGAAACACAGACTTAGGTTATCGCTTTGGAGGCCGCGGTACATCTACGTGACTATGAGGGTCATTTTCATAAAAATGTCAGTACCGGGATAGTCTTCAGACTAATTTCTGCGAAATTGATATAAGTTTATCGACTACCCGTATAGAAGCTTAGGCCTCTTCTATTTACAATGTAATATTTAAAGATTGTGGTGTCAATGTACGGAGTAATAGGTAGTGACTTAGAACAGAATATAATATGAGTATTTATTAAGAGCACAAAACAGAAACTTAAAACGAATATTACAATAAAACTTATGCTTATGTTACCAACCTAAGTATGCATTATGGCATTGCTTGGGAACGCTGCAAGAAAACGCTGGTATTCTGGGACCATACATTCATTTATCTCCCTCGGTGATGACATCTCGATGAGAATAATCCATGAAAGAAGAGTCACGCCATGAAAGAACAAATCGAAAGATATTTTTTTTATTTGATTTCGGCATGTAAAAATACCTAACTCATATAGATCTTGTTAAAACCCGAGTATCCGCGGTAGGTCTGGCTGCGCATGATTTACATGTGCGACCACATGCGCGCGCGCAGTGACTCAACTGCTCGCAGGGCTGCCAAATACACGACGCGCGGCAGTGACCCTGCCCTAACGCCAAAGGCCGTGGATGCGATTCCCACTCTGGACAAACATTTAGTGTGATGAAAAACTTATATGTTCAGTGTTTGGACCTTTTAGCATCGTAAGGCCCAGACACAATGGAAAATAAATTGTTTTATGCCTTTTAAAAGGCTTTTGGGTCTTACGACGTTAATGTATCTGCCTATACTCCGTTAAATTTTAGAAGCCCTCATATTACATAAAAATATGTTCACCAATCAATAATATGTATATCTGCAGCAATGTAGCTGATTTTAGTATTATCAATAGACAGATAAAAGTTAACAGACAGTCGAATTTAATTGTCACATTTTTTTTCTAGTGTAATTATTATTTAAATAACAAATTGAGACAACATTACATATCATTAACACAACATAACATTGCATATATCGTCTGCTACCTATACCATAAAAAAAAATGTAATGTGTCCTGGACCCAAACTAAAGTTTTCCCTTGTCCTTTGGAAACCAGAAACAACGTAGGTACCACGAACACCTAGACCCATAACTGTTATAACAAACAAATAACTGTTATATCAAACATTTGTGTTGGTGCTGGAATCGAACCCGCGACCCTTACGCTCAGCCAGCGCTCTAACCACTGCGCTAAAGGATCGTCTATTATATACAGTGTGTATCTGTGAACACGTGTTCTCTCAACCATTCTGAACAACATTTGTTCAACAACTTTTCTAAATTTTTCAACTCCCCATACAAAATGACCAAGTCACGTGACCGACTTTGTATGGAAAGATGAACTTTTTTTGCGAATTTTTAAAAGTTTTAAAATATTTGTTCTATATATTGTTCAGAATGGTTTGGTAGAACGCGTGGTTAAAGGGATGTAAATGTTCACAGATACACCCTGTATGAGTAATAGTACCTATGTAGGTGAATAAACCTTCGATAGGTTTATTCACCTACATATTTATTAGGTACCTATTTATTTTTAGGCATTCAAATGGCATTTTAGGCATTAAACCTTTAAATGTGCCGGCCCTCAGACATAGATTCCACGTTCCGACCACAGCACATGTGCGATGTTGCAACACTCATAACATAACACACACCATACACATTACAAATACAACATTACTGTGCCACGTTTATGCTAACTACCGCACGACTCGTGTTCCTAGATCTATTGTGGCTTGTATGATTGGCAGGCAATAACGACAGGTCTTAATTTACATCTTTGTATTGTTAAAGTATGTAGAAGAAAATATTCTCTAAATCTGTGTCAATTCTTTTTACATTTTTTTTTGATAAACTCATTACCATCGCATGTGTTTCCTCTGTCCTACGTAGGAACTAAGTGTGAAGAAGGAGGAAGCTTTTCGCAGTCTAGTAGTAGTCCAACAGATGTGATTTTATGTCAATTTAATACAACTATTAATATTCATCGAAATACTTCTTTTAAAAATGTCTCAGAACCGCGATTATCTACAAAATACCATCTTTGACTAAAAAGTTCAGCAGCTCATATCTCTGCCGCACCATTAAACGGTGGAACTCGTTGCCATTCTACGTATTTCCTCTGTCCTACAATATGGACTCCTTCAAACGAAGCGTGAAGAAGCAACTCGCGGGCCAGTATGGCAGTGCCAACGGATTATGATGTCGTGCCATCGCGTCCGTTGTCACTGCAACGTGGGCTCTCCTCTTGCTTATCATCAGGCTGAGGTGAACCAATATTCTGAGCCAATACAAAAAAAAAATAACTGGCAGGCACTAGTTTCGTCATTTCCTCACCTTAAATAATCCACCAAGTTGGCATATTATGTGCAATAAACTCCAACAATAAAATAAGCATACTTATCGTTCCCGTATGACAACAAATCTTTCATGTATTTATTTCGGCCACCTGTTCCGACGTGAGCTATTTATACGAGTCGGTTCAGTTATAGCGCTCGCAAGGTGGTCCCATGGTTAAAAAATACATCTCGTTTACTATTGTACTATGCCAACAGAAGTTGAACTGTAGGTTATTGTAATATGGATGTTATTGCGATACCAACGTTATGAGATAGTTATTACAACTCTTAAATTGTATTTTTTGTGAACTGCAATTAAATAAGTGTACTTGTTACCTACTATTTTGAAAATATATCTCTCTTCTCTACTTAATAAAAACATAAGTACCTACATTAATACCTTAATATGGTCTTAATTATAGGACACCACAGTATGCAACTCAAATCTAGAGATTATATTGTCGATGTTGTTCGACAGAAAGTTACACGTAGGGTCAACATCTCTCATATTTCCTCAGTCGATTTTTTTATGCACTAGCTAGACAATCACACCATTCAAACTGGTCTCAAACTAGGGCAACCCCCTGTACTATTAGTACCAGGTGACGATAATTAACTGGGGGCGTCAATCCAGAATACTCAGACCCAAGAAAATTTTGAAAGTGTAGTTTCCTAAATTGACTTGACCGGGAATTAAAAACGGGATCTTTCGCGCTTCGGGCGAACAGGTTAGCCATTGAGCCATCGAGGTCGGCGTACTATGATTTATCAGTATTTAACTGTTGATGTCCCTTGTCCGCAGAGCGCACTATGGGCCCTCGTGATGTACCTGCTCCTGCACCTGCCCTGCATAGAGATGAGGGTCGATGACTTCGAGCAACATGCTCCCAGAGAGGTATGAATATAAGTATTATTTTGAGACTCAGATTAGGCTGCGATGGATGAATAGAAAAAAAAATATCGAAGTTAGGTCCATAAAGATCCGTCCGTATTCGCCCGTGGGTGATCCGTCTGTTCGTCTGCTCCCTATCTCATAAAAAAATAAATAAATAAAGAACACTTAAGAATGTCAAAACATATACCTACGACTTGTATAACTGGAGGCACGAAAGTATAGTGATGACCGTTATTTTGCGCACTTGTAAAAAAGAAGACTTTCTATGAAAATTGGTTTTTGCGCACTCAAGGTCATAACTACACTTTCCTGCCGTAGACTATACAAAAGGTCACAGATACACTACAATAGAGAGTACCTATCTATCTCCAAATTGAGGTAATCTTTTTTTCCACCTGCAGCAGCCCCCGGCCGCGTCCACGCAGCGCCCGGAGCCCCACAAAGAGTACCTGAAGCTGGGCAAATGCTTCCACATGCCCCGCGAGGAGTGCCCCGCCGAGAGGGGCACCTGCAAGCGAGTGGGCTCCGTCTCGGTGTTCTGCTGCGACCTGGACAGCGGGAGGCTGAAGGATGCCTTGAGTAATTCCAGTAAGTATGCTTTCAAGTACCTTTTAATGCACATAATCTTTTTTCAAGTACGACACTTAGTGCCGCACTTAGTCTCTAGCTCGTACTTACAGGCGTAATTTGATTGACACATTTTAAGAATAAGAAATGATTTTTTAAGCACCATACATACAATTGGGTATTTGACTAATCTCGATATAGTAAAAAATATTGATACTCTATCAAAATATTGGTAAATAAGAACCAATGGCCAACATTTTTAGTTAAAAATATAACGTCTAGCTGGTTTTGTGAGCATTCAAAGTTTCATGGGCAAGTCCATTTTTAAAGTATAACATTTAAAAAAAAATTATATCATTGAACTACCCTAATGTACATTTACCACCACATAATAAAACCATTTACTTAAACAAAACATTCGATATAGCTACCAAACAAAATTTACTAGACGCGCACACAGAAGTTTGAGTTGTGACGTCATAATTCAATAGCCATTTGTATAGAGCGTTTTTGGGCTTGTCCAAAATTAAACACATAAAAAATACCTTCTGCAGCCCCTTCTTTTAAGTGGCCAGCGCAGTACGCCACGAAAATCAGCTCAGCTAGTAGGATAAATGATGCTGACAGAACAATAATAAATGCTGGTAAATGATTAAGGGGCTATACGAATGAAACTAGCGCCGCCAACCTATTTACACTGATTGTGGCGAAAATACGATATTTTTTTAAGAAAGCAAAACATTACAGACTTAGATAAAAGTAAATTGGACTTTTCAAGATGCAATACAATATTTCTAACACAATAAGCGGCCACTTTTTGACATTATTGTTACTTGTCGCGTGTTTTATATATTGTATTGCATCTTGAAAAATTATGTATGTATTAATGTTTTATTTTCTTAAAAAATATCATATTTTCGCAGCAATCAGTGTAAATAGGTTGGCGGCGCTAGTTTCATTGTATAGCCCCTAACTTTTCTGCTACTTATCTTTAAAAAAACCGTTAAGTAGTTTCTATTCCGCACATATGGAATAACCGTTTATTTGTGACGTGACTATTGCGTTGTTGTTACAAATAGGACAATGGAGATAACGGCCGCGCTATAAATAGAATGTGACGAGATTTCATACTAAATGAACGTATACATAGAGATAATGAGGAATGTGCTATTTGTGACTGTTTCATTGTAATTAAAACGGCCACTTATGCGTTTATAAATGTTTCATGAAAATGGACTGTGCCTGCCGTGTTCGCTAACTTCTGGCTCGGCCACCTCGAGAATGGGAGATCGTGCGGCAAAAAGAGCCTACCTGGAACGGCCAAACGGTCGAAGGCCTGTTGGTAGTCCAAGGCACCGCTGGAGGGATGAAGTTGATAGAGATTTCCGTGGACTCCAGACTGATGATTGGCAGAAGCGGCGCAGGACCGACCTAGATGGAGGGTTTTATGAATCGGGGGCCAGAGCTCACTTTAGGTCTCTGCGCCCAGCCTAGATAGTTCTTTTTTTAAACGGTTTTTTATACTAAATGGCCCGCCCTCACTTCGCTTCGGGACCGTAATCCAGAAATGAACCAATAGATGGCGCTGTGTCTAATTACATCGCGCAAGCGTTTCGTGTTTTCGGTTTACCTATAAGCCTTGTCGTTGTCTATAAAAGTTATCTCTTTATAAATAGTATAGATGGGCTTGCACTTGACCTCATCTCACCTGACGGAGAGTGACAATTTGTGACTCTCTGTTGTCTGATATCTGTAGGTAACACAAGTGCTTTAGCTCCTTACTGCGGAGTCAGGTCAATGTATGAGATGTTATGTGAATTTATTTATTATTATTTTAATACCAATAAAGACTTTACATACTTAAGTTAATGAACATTAAGGTTAAATGACGCCTCTGCGTGCGGTAGTAAGACTTTTAGTCTTCCATATCTATGGTCCTAATTGTATCACCTAGGTAGATAATTATTCTAATACCTAGTACTTAAATATAATAATAAATGTGTTGCGCAATTAACATATTAACTGTCTGTTTACGCTGCGCAGGCGCCGACGGTAAGTCGATACTGTTCTACTTTATGTCTTTGTTTGTATTCACAATTTCTATAGGTGTTGTATAAGTAACTATTGTTTGGTTGTGTAGTGGTTATTTTGTGTAAGGAAACATACCTTAGATCTATAATTTCAGGGTTGATTTTCCGTATAGCATAGTATCAACAATAGCAAGGAGCAATAAAATATAAAGTTACTGACATAAATTGTCCAAATGTCATGTTTTAGTTGACAAGCAATAATAGCTTATACTCGGTGCGCGAGCGCAGGAATTTCCTTTAAAGTAACAGGATATTATCACGTTTAGTGCCAACGACGCGAGTCGACACATTTCGTTGCTGGAGGCCAATTCTCGGTTTTCGCCTTCTATGTCGAGTCGACTTCATGGAACGCATAGACCAATAAGAGAACACCTGTGTTCTCCTATTGGTTGTGCGTTCCATGAAGTCAACTCTGGCCTGTGGCGTGTCCATCGTGAAATATTTGTATCGGTTTTAGCATAAAGAATGTATCAATGTATCATCGCAGCCATCAGCGGAGATTGTTTCGGCGTATCCTTGGGCTCGTTGCATCTAAATAAAACCCGTAATTATCGGCGTATTATTAGAGTTATTGCCCATTCGGCTTGCTGTACATTAGCTCGGTATTATTAGAATAGCATTCGGTCCACTTGACATTGGGTTGCTAACGGCTTCGCATGTTGGGGTGTAGAATGCTTTCACGCTTTGGGTGGGTGCAGTAGCTTATTTTTGGGGTCACAGAGGAAACTGAGATGTTGCGTCTTTGTGCATTCTCTATCGCTTATACCATGGGGAGTGCTCCGAGGAATTGTTCGGTTTGATTCCTGCCGCCTCGTTTCGACATCGTTCCACGCGGCAGCAGTTCCATCCATTTCATCTGGATGGCTGGCAGTCCACTACTGTGCGCTTTGCCAGGAACTTACGACTACGACCATTACGACCACTACGACCTACAAACCTTCAAGAAAAGAGCATATCTCGCTCTGAAAGGTTGGCAACGCACCCGTGAAGCCCCTGGAGTTGCAGGTGTTCATGGGCGACGGTAATCGCTTAACATCAGGTGATCCGTCTGCTCGTCTACCCCCTATCCTATAAAAAAAAACTATTCAAGATAATTTCCCATGTCAACTCGTCAGATGTTTTTAATTTTCTTCCGCGAACTTCAGTTCTGTGGAATAGTTTAGCTGCGGCAGTATTTCCTGACGGTTATGACTTAGGGACCTTCAAGAGAAGAGCGTTCTCCTTCTTAAAACTCCGGCAACGCATCAGCGACATCTCTGATATCGCAGATGTTCATAGGCAGCGGTGATCACTTATCAGCAGGTGACCCGCTTGCTCGTTTGCCACTTCTTGTATAAAAAAAAAGATGTTACCACCCAAGACTGGCTGGATGGCGCATTTGGTAGATCCTATCTCATGCTGGGTGTCAATTTTATTGCACTAGTGTGTCGCTTTTTCAGTTCGTTTGTATAAAAGATTGGTGGACGTCTATAGAATCTATCTTTTTTTAATTAGTATAGATTTTGTAACGCTTATTAGACAGATTTCATCTGACAACTCTTTCTTTTTTTTCCTATTTAGTAGTGATCTGACCTGGCTTATAGGCCAGAAGTCGTGCGTTCGATCCCCGCCCTAAATAGACACCACACTTATTTGTAATCCCTCTGTTATCTGTATCGCTCATAGTAGTGCTTATAGCCAATTACTACGGATCATGACTTTACTAGTATGATTTTATAAAATGTTGCTAATGAAATGCTTCTCCTATTCCAGTAACTCAGAACACGACTTATCTGCACGTGCTGAACGCGACCATCGACGAGCTGGACCTCTCGCAGGCAGTGTTCCGGCGCCTGGCGTCCATGGCGCTGACGGACGGCAGCATCGGCAAGATCACAGGTCCGTAACCCCCCCAGCCACAGTCCTTTACCGCCGCTTGGGGCGGAAGACTGTTTTGCCGTTTGAGGCGGAAGCCAATATTGCCGTCTAGGGCAGAACACTGTTTTGCCGCTTGGGGCGGAAGACTATATTGCCGTCTGGGGCAGAAAACTAGATTGCCGTCTGGGGCGGTAGACTATTTTGCCCTTTTTTCTTCCTCGGACCCGCCCACGCTCTGAAAGAAGTATAGATTTTGCGCCCCATAGTGGCGTATCCGCACCCTAAAATTCTCCCCAGCACTCTCTACGCGCTGACCGTAAATCGAACCCATTTCTTGCTCTCTGACTTTTTTAATGTGATGTGATGCCGGTGCCGGCGCAACACCCAGTGGAGTCACAAGGGTGCTGTCAACCTATGAAGTCCACGTTCTGCTCAATTGGGCATCTAGAACCGTCCCCACTTAAGGGAATATAGCGCAGTTGCTGCTTTACGCCGGCTTTTTAATGAGATCGCGTGGTATTACTCTGGCCCAATCATTGTTAAACTCTTACGATAAGACTAACTCACTCTCACGTTAAGGTCAGAACACTGCTGGTGTAGCTGGCAGCACGAAAGAGTAGCGATGACCGTTATTTTGCGCACTTGTAAAAAAGAAGATTTTCTATTAAAATTGGTTTCTGCGCACTCAAGGTCATAACTACACTTTCTTGTCGTAGACTATAATTTCAAGTTCCCTGTTTATCTTTCCAGGCCAATTCCCTAAGCACTCATCCATCGCGTGCCTGAACATCTCGAACAACAACCTGACGACGGCCAAGCTCCCGTCCACGCAGCGGCCGTTCGCCTACCTCTTCAACCTGACGGTGCTGGACGCGTCGGCCAACAACCTCACCGAGTTCCCACTGAGTCTCGTGCATAGCAACAAGAAGATATCTGTTGACCTGTCAGGTGAGTCACGCAGATGCCAAACTCCCGTCTACGCAGCGCCCAGTTCTGGAACCAGTTAAGCCCACCTATTCATGCTTCGGTGTGGCTTTTCCATGGATATTCAAGAACGGCATCAAAGTTCATTGCAACAGCTGGTAAGAAATCACTACCGCCCACCACCTGAAACACTTGAGGCATCACAAATGCTTTGCCGGCTCTTCAGGAAGGAAGCCTTTTCTTGAAGATCACTAGGTCGTATCTGCTCGGAAACACCATAGTTGGCAGGTATATTCTCATTCCGGGACTACTCCGTTACAACTGGTCTGGTATAGCACAAAGGTAGACCAAACTGTGGGACCTGGCCAAAGCATGTGATGTTGTCACAATTTATTTATTTACTAAAAATAATTGCAGGTAACAACTACCTCCCATGCAAGCACTTCCAGCGAGCGATGGACACCAACAACATCTCGCTGGTGACGTTCCTGCACTACAACCAGACCTTCTGCGCGCTGGATCTGCAGTTCAACTGGTTCAAGGACATTCAGATTGTGCCGATAGACCATCTGAAGATACAGAAAGAGGTTTGTAGTTGTCCATAGCTCCAATTTGTGCGATAAAGAAAAGGACGCCAATATTTTTCGAGCGTATTATTTCTTTGGCACGCCCTGCACACACACACACATATGCACGATATATTTCGATGGGACACCAGTGTGACAGGACCGAAGGAGATCGGGCGCAGAATCAACGGCTAACGTGCACGGGGGTACAAGACCGCCAACTTCCAGACCCGGGGAAACTCAGGTAAAAGTTTTCGGCCATACCCGGGACCCAAGCGTAACCGTCGCTATAACGTCGTAAGGCCCAAACAGCATACACAATAGAAAATCAATTGTTTTTGCCTCGTATGAGGCTTTTGGGTCTTACGACGTTTAAGTGCAACTCATTACCCACTGCGCCACCGAGGCAGTGTGGAGGCAGTCTAGACATACTGTCAGAAGGATTACCAAACCAAACCGTATAAATACGCTGCTATAAAGTATTTGTACTCTTTCCAGCTAAACGCAAACTGCCGTAAGATCCAGCCGGTGGACAGCAACTGCACCTGCGTGTTCGAGAGGCTCGAGCTGATGGGGGGCGAGGTCACCAACCTGGTGGCGGTGGACTGCTCGCAGCTGCACCTCAAGGATATGCCGACCAACCTGCCTCCCAATACTGTGAAGCTGAATGTCTCATACAACAATGTGAGTAATGGCCACATCGGTAAAATCTCTAGATACACATCATACACAATAAAATTTCATACTGAAACAACTTAAGAAACATGACTTTTGATGACTGCTGCATATTTATCATATACTAGCTTTTGCCCGCGGCTTCGCTAGCGTTAAATTCGGGGTAGCACGGAGGGGCAAAAAGTAGCCTATGTTACTCTCCATATCTTTAACTATCTCCACTTAAAAATCACGTCAATTCGTCGCTCCGTTTTGCCGTGAAAGAAAGACAAACCTACAGACACACACACTTTCCCATTAATAATATTAGTATGGATTTCAAATCCTTCATATTCTAAACAGTCGTAAGCATCAAATGACGTCATAATTAAACCCGAACACATTTAATTGGAGACTAACTTGGAGAGGAAAGTAGCATTTTCTTGGAGATAGAACTAAGCTTAATCACAACAATGAATGGTGATTCAAAATAGATTACTTTCCTTATAAGGCCACCGCGTTTGTATTTCTAGATCACCTCTCTCCAAGCCGTGGGCGACGACCCGACCTACGAGCACCTTCGCCAGCTGATCATCGACTACAATGACATCACCAACATCGTGGAGCTCGAGGGAACCAAGTTCATCGACAACTTCAGGCTCTTCACTATCGGCCATAATAAACTTAAAACTGTAAGTGCAGTATTAGCCCTTTAAGTGAATTTAACATAAGTGCTTAAGCTTTTTAGAATGGATTCAAGTTAATATGCATTTTTTTAATATTTATCTATTATTCTGAGCTCAATAAATATTTTTTATTCTATTCTATTATTTATTGCGCCGACCTCAGAATCCTGGGATTAAGGCGGGGGGAAGATGATGATTGCGTGCGTAATGACCTAACATCATTATCAATCTGTAACGTTGAGGACGATAATTGAGTTGACTTAACTATAGCTTTTGATTGTGTAACCATTACCAATAGTACGAAAAAGGTGAACATTTCGTTTCCATTTTTTATTACAATGTCATCTCCGCAATGTGGAAAAGACTAAAATACTGGTCCAAGCAATGCAAAATACCCCATTTTGTTTCTCATTTACGAGTAGGTATGGCTTCTACAGGGATCTATTTTAGGACCTAAACTTTATTTACATTTTTAAACTTGGAGGATATACCTACAATAAAAGGACGAATGTTATCTCTAATTTTATTTTCTTCTTTTAGATTCACACATACGTGTTATCCAACCGATTCGGGACTACAGGGCCGATATTGTCTATAGCTGGAAATCGCATTATCTGCGATTGTAATGCTGAGAAGATGATTAAGGTAAGCAGTGTAACAATTTAAAGGCTTATTTTTTATAAGTGGTAGGTAGACGAGAAGACATGTCGCCTGACTCACGCCATCAGGGGAGTCGCAATTGCACTGCCAACCTTTAAAACTACCCTACCTCCCGCATCGGGTCTCTCTCTCAATGAAATACAGCACGGGCTCTGCTTTACGATGATTTTCAGTGAGACCGTGACCATTCCGGTCGAACCGAAGCGTAGCTCTCCCACGTATTCTAAAACTGAGGATTTCTAAAAAATCCCCAATAAAAGTGATCAGTTGACTTGCAATTTGTATGGAATGGTTTTTTTTTAGATTAGACCTTACGTTCTTTGAGGAATAATCGTTGTTTTCATCAGTATAATGCACTCGAGGAGTGAATAAGACGGTTAAAAAACCACGGTGTATATTTTCAATGTATCCTTACATTTCCAGCCGTGGCTACAAGAGAATTTCAAGAACATACCAGACTACAAGAGCTTGGAGTGTCAAGATGGTCTTGGGCCAGTTGTATCCCTAGACGAGTCTAAGGTATGCCACACACCCCGGGACTGGACCGACTACATATACTACATAATTGGGCTTGAAGTTTTAGTCCTAGTCCTTCTCATCAGCAAGGTTTCTTACGACTACTGGATCTTCAAGACTGCAGGCTACTTGCCCTGGCCGGCCAACAAGATGCCGAGGCTGCCTTGTGATTGGCTGTGCGAGTAATGAAGTTGCAAGTGGCGACCTCTACCGGAAATTTCGAAAAGGCTAGTTGGAAGTACCTACTTTCATTATATTTTCTTAGATCTTGAACAAGTATCGTGCACAAACTTGCAATGGAAATGGCTGACATACGATTTGACCAATCTTTATCAGATTTATCCTCGGATGAAGATTGGTCGAATCAGGCCTGAGACCTTGGTACACATTCTAATAATTAAAGGTGAAAGTGAAATTATGGCCTAAAATAAAAACGTTTACATAATCGCCGCTAGATGGCGCTATGAGTAACGAATATGACATGTATTGTTGAGTATGAACAGATCAACGTATAACCAAAATATTATCTCAATCGATAGTCAACTCTATCCGTTGGAAATTAAGTCGAAAATTGTTTGAGTAGATTCATTTGGATAGGTTGATGTATTGGCGTTTGTAATGTTTTTTTGTTCTTATTCAGTGCTATACTTTTTGGTAAACATTCACACAAGAATATAGGGTTTAATTGAATGTTAAGTCATCTACAAGTGACCACTCTGTATGAAGAATCTTTATTTCAGGAGTATTTTTTCTCAGCTACAGGTTATTTATAAAGATCTCTAGAGAAATCAAATTATTTTCATAGAATTATTGAACCTTAAGTTAATTAAGAAATCAATTTAAGCCTTATTAAAAGGATTTAGGTCTTTTTAAGAGTATGGTTGTATCAAGTGTTGATAGTTACGTTATAAATTATTACTACCTATTTTTTTACTGAGTTATTTTTTGAATCTCTAAAAATGTTGGGAACTTTTTCGATTCAAAATCGAATTGATATATCTGTTAATTTATGTATTTATGGATGTTCTACGTATTTTGAAGTGTTTTTGTTAAACCTAATGGTTTAGTGATTTGGTAAATTAAATGTTTGTGTGCAAAAAGATGGAGGAATCTATAATTTACTATAAACCAATGGTACTAAGTCTAAATTATGTTTAAGGTCAAACTAGGCTGCTATTGAGGCTAATAAAAGGCTGTATGTATATTATCAGTAAACGACTTATTTCTCTATCCCAAGGATGTCTGGAAGAGATCGCTATTAGCGATGGGACCGCCGGAATTGTATTTATATATGACCACTGCATTATGTTCGGTAACCATTTGTGCAATAAAGAGTATCTATCTATATGGTAAATCTCTTCAGAAGTTCAAAGTCGTTCTTCTTTTTTAAATATTTCGATTACTGATAATATAGACGAAAAATAAGTGTTTAAAATAAGGTGCGTTATTTTTTAAGCTTGTCCAAAGTATTGTTGTCATTTTGGGAAAACTATACAAGCAAAATACTACTTCCATAATTAATTATGTAAGACTTTCATTATTGCCCATAGAAGATAAACGATTTTTTTTACTCTGTGGCGACAATACTTTGTCATTTCTTATATTAGGACCAATAGGTTAAAATGATGTTACATAAGCTTATATTTTATGAGGCTTCCGTTATATCGAGTATAAAAATATCTTGACTAAATTAAAGTGCCATAAAGTGGAATTGGCTAAATCAAAGATATATTTTTTCGTTAAGAACGTCCGCTAAGGTTTTTACAAGTTGAAAATCGTGAAATGGCGTGTTGATGTGAGGTCTGGCTGGAAAGTGATTGGTTCTTTTTGACATGACATGTTATAAAAATGACGCAAGAACAACCAATGAGTTGAGTCAACTTCAAAATACGCCAATGTAAAAGATTTTCAATCTGTGGAAACCTTAATTTTATTTTTTAAGTTAAGGGTTATTGTTAATATGAATAATGGGATATTTTTTGTATATAATTGAAGAAGACTGTATATTTTGTATGTGTTTATAATGTGTTGTCACAATGCAAAAGGCAAAATAAACTTATTAAAATTATTTTACATATTTTAATTTAAACTACTTAAGTAAAACAAATGACTTACACATAGGGCATCTCCCCTTTTAATTAAAATTGAATAAGGATAAAAGTTAAAATCCATGGAGATTTTACCTATGACTATTTTGACTATAGAGTCAACGAATAAAGAAAAAAAAGACCAATTTAAAAATCGTATTATTTATTTAAATCTAATAGTTACATAGTGTTACGTTTTACTTGGCTTAACTTTTTTCTTACCTAATTTATTCTTTTTCTTCTTTTTAACAATCTTTCCCGTATCTTTTTTAGCACTAAAAGGGTTTTCCTTACCAGTTTTTCTCCTGTGCTTCTTATTTTTAGCATTTTCTACTTTTGTGGTGGAAGCAGCAGATTCAGACTTTTCAGGGTTTTTACTATCGCTTTCTAGTTTCCTCCTGTAATTGAAAAAAAAATCAAATGTTACTACTTACCAATTATTAATTTTCGGAATAGATAAGATGGAAAGCTCAAACTCAATCTAATACAAGTCAGCTTATTATTATTGCAGTCAAGTATAAAGTATCAGCCTATATACTGTCCTACTGCAGGGCAAAGGCCTCCATCATATAAATCAAGTCATTGCTACTATGATGGGATTAGGCTTAATCACCACGCTTGCCTGATGCGGATTGGTGATCACAAACCCGAGCTATGTTCGGAAGATTCCAAACATCATGATTATTGAAATATCATGGCTCGGTACTTATTTAACCAGGCAACTAGTCATCTTTTTTAATTGGTTTTCAACCTTATCATAACCGCATAAAGGTCAAAACCATAGGCTGGTTAACCGATTCATAGCGTAGCCCTCTTTTAGGGACTTTTGCCCATGGCGGCTAATAAATCTTCTGTGACGCCTATTGGCGTCAGCCGCCACAAAGTAAAGGGACGCCCTTAGGCGTCATCCGCCATGATGGATCACATTTTGATTTTGACTTGTTTGTAAACACATTCAGTCGGCATCAGATATCAATTCTTTATGACGTCATTCGGCGTCATACGCCATACGTAAAAGATTTAAATGACGCCTTAAGGCGTCATCCGCAATGAATCGGACATTAAACCACTAGACTAACGGGGCGTTGTCACTCAAGTGTAGACTAGGTAATTTTTGTATACGAACTTCTCAGGTCGTTTCTCCAGTATGGTGGCTATCTTGTCCCTCCGGGGCGCCTTCTTCATCAGCATCTTCCTCTTGTTGGGATTCTGCTTCAGTTTCAGCATGTATTCAGGCACGTCGCAGCCTGATTGTTTCATTACCGCTGCTATGCTGTAGGAAATAAGGATTTATTTGTGAATTTACTTACAAAAACTGGCTGTGGACGGACGGACAGATATATAGACATGACGAGTCTATAAGGGTATATGTTAATTTTTAAAAAATATTGTTGCACAATGTGAAAAATGTAACCTACGTCGTAAGGCCCAGACAGCAGACACAATAGAAAATTAATTGTTTTTGCCTTTTAAAAGGCTTTTGGGTCTTACGACGTTAATAGCCATCATAAAACACTTTTTTTCTTTAAAGCTAAAGTATACCTTTGATTTTTTATGACGTAAGTGTAGATAAATATACAACATCAAATATCTGTGAACATTTACACCCCATGTTTTTCAGAATTATCGGTAGAAGACCTTATTGAAAAGATGTAAGTGTTCACAGATACACCCTGTATAAATAGATACTGATTTAATTAGTTTCTCGGTTCGTAGACATTACGCGTTGGGCATACCTTCTAAGATTGACGACGTCAGTCTTGAGTGAAGAAGGTGATCGCGCGCCCGCGCTGCCCGGCGCGGCCCGCGCGGCCGATCCTGGGACCATAGACACAATATCAAATAGTAGCTCATCTTTATAAATAAATCATACTTTCTTTTAATAAATATACACAACACGTCAAACATTTATCTGATGTATAAATGCGAAAGTAACTCTGTCTGTCTGCTACTCTTTCACGCCAAAACTGCTCAACGGATTTAAATGAAATTTGGTATACAGATAATCTAGACCCTGAGAAAGGACATAGGCTACTTTTTATTGCGAAAAAGGGGTTGTAAGGGGTTAAAAGTCGGGTAAAAAGATACTTTTCCACGCGGACGAAGTCGCGGGCAGCCGCTAGTAATATTATAAACCGAAAGCATTGTGAGCGTGTGAGTATGTATACTCTGGATTTTAATCATGCGTAGTAAACTAACAGATGACAATGACAAGTTTCTATGCATTTTGACATTTTGCATGTGTCAAATTGAGTGATAATGTATGAGGATGACACATTGACATCTGTCAGTTTACTCCACACGATTAAACACCAGAGTATAAGTGTGTATGTCAGTGTTGCCTAACCCAAGAAAAAAATTGCATCTAGCAAAAAAAAACAAAGCTAGAAAACAGTAGATAAAGTAATAGAAGGCAGATTTCATACTTAAGAATGAAACACAAAACATGGACATCAATGTGAATACAGGAAATCGTTAAAACAGTAGGGTTGGTAGCACTGGTGAATGTCTGTTACTTCTTCACTTCGTTATAACCAACAACAAACACACAACTAATGACACAACACACTAATGACGTAACAACTAATGACAGTGCTGTTGTCATCACTTTATCCTCCCATCAGGTGATCCGTCTGCTCGTCTGCCACATATTAGATAAAAAATGCGTTATAGACAAAAAAAAATCTTGTGTCGATTTTCGACCTTATTACAAGGGACTAGAAGAGACCTGTGTATGTAGGCGATGGCGGAGGGCGGGAAGTCGTAGTTAACAACGAGGTTGACGCCGCGGAAGTCGATCCCGCGGCCCATCAGCTCCGTGCAGATCAGCACCCAGATGCGCCCCGTGCGGAAGCTGCGCACCACGTTGTCGCGCTGACAACAACAACAACAACGTATTAACGGTTAGGTGCGTAGTGACTTTTCCAGTATGAAACTATGAACAGCATTGAATAAAGAGATTTTGATTTGATTTGCATTGATACGTCATTTATATGCAGAAAATCTCGTGAAGTGTAAGAGATTTCAATGATTATCATCCCTCGTTAAATCTGATTTTTAATTATGCAGAGTACAATGTGTTATCCCGTAGATTATCATTCAATTTGACAGATGCAAAATATCAAAATGTGTATAAAACTTGACGTTTGCATCTGTCAGTTTACTCCACATGATTAAAAATAAGAGTTTACAACTGTAAATCTCATACCGGTACGAAATTTTTTTACGTCTGGCAACCCTGTCGTAGAATAGCCGTATCCATATTTTTTTAAGAGACAGGCACTTCTCTATTTCAGTTCTTATTTTATTGTCCTGAATCATGGTCTAACTGGGAATTACAAGATGAGAGCTAAGATGAGAGAGAATGAGGGCGAGAGAGAGAGAGAGAGGAGAGAGAGAGAGAGAGAGGGAGAGAGAGAGGGAGAGAGAGAGAGAGAGGGAGAAAAGAGAGGGAGAGGGAGAGAAAGAAAGAGAGAGGGTGACAGAGAGAGGGAGTTGTATCCCTGTGGTCACCTGGTGCTGCGTGCGGTCGGCGTGTATGGCGTCCACGTTGATGCCGTCGTAGATCAGCTCCTTGAACAGCTGCTTGGCGCGGTCCTTGCTCTGCACGAACACTGGGAAACATTTTATTCATTTACGAGGGAGACATACATAGTCGTAATCTATAGCATCAATCTATATTATACTATTTATAAAGAGATAAATTATATACACATCGACAAACCGAAAAGGCAAACGTTACGTTTAGGGAGATGGAATCGACGCACAGCGCCATCTGTTGTGGAACTACTAACCCGAATCGAAGTTAGGCACCACTAAATGAAATGAAAAATGGAAATATTTATTGGTATCTGTTTTACAAAATAGTACATCATACGACAACGACAATGCGGCTAATCGTTGATCCACCGCTTTTCATAACGGCCATGTTTTTGATAACAGCTAGGCCGTTAATGTACTCCGGCGGATTATACGATCCGGCTGCGACACATACCTAGGTACATTGACATGAGACCGAAATATAAAAAAAGTAAGTATACTCTGATTTTTAATCATGCGGAAGTAAATCTGGACAGATGCAAATGTGAAGTTACTATACATTTTGACATTTTGCCTCTGTCAAATTGAGTGATGAATGTACGGGGATGGACACATTGCATCTGTCAGTTACTTCACAAAGCTTAAAAATCAGCGTTATAGTCTGTAATACTTAGTTTTTAAGACCTATTTTAGTGCCAACAAAGTAAAATTAATTTTTCAATTTTTTTCCTTTTAAAAAATAGATCTATTTTGTAAAAGGAATGATGCAAAGGTACCATACCCAAGACGGGCGGCTTGAGTCCCTTCTGCACGAGCTGCCTGAAGGCCACCAGCTTGCCGTTCTCGTTGCCGCAGTACAGCAGCTCCTGGTCCACCAGGTGCGTCGCCGCGTTCCTGAAAACATACACTTAGTAATATATTAACCAAATATTTCTAACCGTGGTAGACCCACAGCCGCGGCCGTAGGTCCACCTCATAACCTAGTGCCCCTTTTAATGCGGCTCGTGTGGCAGGGCACATCCAGAACGTATACAAGATTTTTGTAATGCAAAACGTAAAATATTACTCGTTTTTCAATGCATCACTATGAACACAAGCGATAGCTCGAAAATTATTAATTATTAAAACAATCGGCCGTTGGGGTTTCATGTCGTCTTAGTGGAGCCCATTCGTGGCACTCCACACCTCAGTGAGGTCGCGGGAGTCCCTTGGATGCGGGCGGTACAGGACCGATCTGTGTGGAGAACTTTGGGGGAGGCCTATGTCCAGCAGTGGACGTCTATTGGCTGAAATGATGAGAGCAATGCTTCGGCATGAATAGGATCACCTGATGGTAAGCAATTACCTCCACCCATAGTCACACACCAGGAGTATCATGTTCGAAAAATTCGAGATCACGGCCCGGTACTTAACCTAGACCAACGGGTTGTTCGTGGCTGTATGCTGGGCTGAATTTGACACCAACTCTAACATAAGACTCACCTCTGCCCCACAGTGACATTGATCAGCCCCCTCATATTCCTTCGGCACCACTTGGCCACCGCGGGCGTGTGCGTGGCGCTGAACATGGCGATCCTCCGCTGCTTGCCGCTGCAGCCCGCCAGGATCTGTTCCAGCTGCTGCCTGAAGTCAGCCACCTGGTCTGCCGAGCCTTCGAACAGCTTGTCCGCTTCGTCCATTATGAGCCAGCGGACTCTAAAACGGGAAAAAGAAACAATGTACAGTTAGCCATACATCAGGTTTCGACGATCTGACAATTTTTCCCAATTGATATTCAACCTACAGTAAGACAAACTGTCCAATTTCTTCAATTGACTCAAATTGAAGAAATTGGACAGTTTTGTATACTTTCGATATATGGCTGCACGTACATGCAGTGAGCAGCAGAAGTCACTATAATTGTAAATTATTGATGAACTATTTAAGTACTTAGATGAGATACGAGACAAAAAAACTTACTTGTCAAGTGAAATGTTGACATTTTCTTGATTCAACAAATAGCAGAGTCTATTGGGTGTGCTTATGACTATGTCTGAAATAAGAAAACATTTTGTCAGTCAGGAAAGGCTAAATAATTTCTGTAAACGTATTTTAGTCAAATGTAGTTTTATGAAGGCCACAAAATATTAATATTTTTTTATAAAAAGAAATCTAAGTTGTAATAATTGACAATTGGGTATATTCTTTGATCAATAATTAGTTTAGGAAAATTTTTCGTCAATCATGAAACGCTGCAGTTATGACGTTGAAATTTTTAAAGAAATCAGTTTTGCACCTCTTTAGAATCAGGTGACTTGGTTTCTCTTTAGCCTTTCTATCTCATAAATAAACTAAATTTCGGAGGAGAATTTTGAAAGGAGAATGAAAAGATGCACTGAATGAAATGTTCGTAATTTAGGAATAAAATAATCTAAATCGGTTTACTACAAACAATTATTTGGGTATACCAGGAGTTTATTCACTCACCACTCTTATTAAAAGTAGCCTCCCTCTCCTTCATCCTGGTCTGCTTGACGTCCTTCAGCACGCTGCAGCGCAGCGGCGAGGCGGCGCTCAGGCGCAGCAGCTCGCGGTGCGTCTGCTGCGCGAGCTCGCGCGTGGGGCACAGCACCAGCGCGCGCGGCCCGCCTGAAGCGAGGCCCAGCGCGTGCAGCAGCGGCACGAGGAACGCCGCCGTCTTGCCGGACCCGGTGGGCGCGCATGCGAATATTTGGCGGTCCTAGAAAATGAGACGCCAATTATTTCGGAGGTCTGGGATCCCAGATAGTTGAAACTAGACTGTCTTTTGACACATTTTTATTCACTACCTTCAGTTCACAATATTACAACTACCCCTCCAATTACTTAAATAAATTCACACAACATCTCATACATTGTCTTGACTCCGTAACAGTGAACAGCTAAAAAATCTTAAAATTCCTGCCCAGGTTGCCCTTTAAGCCGACAAACCTTTTAAACAAACCGAAAAGATGAAACCGTGATGCTATCGACACCCAGCGACATTTTTTAGTACAGAGAGTTGAACTTATGTCCCGAAACGAAGTGAGGGCGGGCCAAAGAATATAAACGTGAAAGTTTGTAAGTATGGATGGGTGGATGTTTCCTCTTTCACGCAAAAACTACTGAATGGATTTTGATGAAACTTTACAATAATATAGCTTGTACATCAGATTAACACATATGCTACAATTTATATAAATATATTGTGTGGATTGTTTAAAATAGAATGGTAAGTGTCAATAATTAACTCCACGCGTACGAAAACGCGGGCGGCCGCTAGTGAGATACATCATTTTTGATCCATAATCAATTAATTTTACACTCACCTCCAGCATACAAGGCAATGCTTGTCGCTGCACCGGCGTAGGTTCGGTGTAACCACACTGCGTGACCGTATCCACTAGAGCTGGAGACACTCCGTAGCGGTCCACTAGGTCGAGAAGTTCTCGAGTGCAGCAGGCACGTGTCGGCCCACTGCCTTGATGCCATGTTCATTGCGGAACCTGTTTTGCTGTAAAATGGCAGCATATGTTTTTAAACTTTTATGTTGCATTATACAAATAAGATTGATATAAACAGGACTAAACATGCTGATGTTTAAATAAAAGTGCATTATAGTACCTACCTACTTAATTAGCAATTTGTCATTATAAATTAAAACCTACCTAGATATTGTAAATGTAGTGGGTAGGAGTGACTTCACTGACATTTTATTTAGCGGCAGTGCAAATATCGAAACTAAAAAGTATGATGTTTAACTCAGGCAACTGACTACAAGAACAAAAAAATAATCATGTATTCTACAACAAACCTCTTCTAACTCAAGTTTCTTCTGCAAGTCCTCAGTTTTCTCTTTCTTCTTCTTTTTTTCCTTTTTCTCCCCCACCTTCACACCCCCCACAAACTCCAGGTCATCATCAGAATTTTCACTTTCAGATTCTGATTTTGCTGACTCCGCATCAGATTCTGGCTCAGATTTTATGCTCAAATTGTCATCTTCTATGGGTTCAATCTTGTCTGTGGCTAACTTTTCTTCTTTCTTGATAGACAATGGTTTCGAAGGTTTTTGTTCCTAACAATAAAATTAATAAATGTTTTTACTTTCTTTATTTCTAAAGTTAAGCTCTAAATAACTTATAAGAATATTCCATGTGTGAAACTTAATAGGTCCTTAATCTGATTTATTTGATAAGTTTAAACTTTGATAATATATTCATTATGACTGTAGGTATAAAATGTTTTTAAAATGAACTTAACATTTCATTACCTACTTTAGCATTTTTAAAATCAACACTTTATAGGGACGTTATTATTAAATATGATAATATATTCTCTGTTCAATATACATTCACTTTTAAAGTCGTCATTTAATTACACTGACTACAGGATAAGTAGGTATTTGGACGAAGAATACCAGTCGGCTTATTAGATATTATAGAGACGGTATTAGGGCTTTGAAACGTTTTGTAAATTGAAAAACATGCAGAACTAAGTACTAAACTACCAATAAATGGCTAGTCTTTAATATTAAAACAGGTAAAATGATCTACGAAACAGTAATGCATTTGGAAGAGGTTATGTTCATACTTACATTGTTTTTCACGCCTAAAACACGTTTTTTGAAGGTGAGTCCTTTAGTTAACTTCTTAAAAATGTCGTATGCGTCCATTATTGATGCATCACAAGATATTTTAATTTAAAATACTCCAAAATACACGTGCGAGAGACACCACAAACCACAATGTTGACAAACCGGCTGACATTGACAATTTGACATTTGTTTCGTTCATTGAATGAACGATGTTTAGACAACAATGAACTTCATTCACTCTAGCACGTTTATGTCAAATAAAATATACAATGCTTTTACGTACAGCGCCCTCTATGTATCTGATCTAATAACTTTTGGTTTCATGAGCTCTCTTCATGAGTTTAGCTACTTGCTCCTAGATGTCACTACTACTCTGTTCTGACAAAGAGTTGTTTTATCGACAATGCACACTTACGCTATGCCGCGAAAGTTTTGAAAAAGTTTGTGAAACTTACGATATTTATTACGCTAATGTAAGTAATGAGTACGGTGGCGAATTTACCATATTATGCCCTAAATAGGCTGGAGCGGCAGGTTTTAGGTTGCAGCAAATTTTAGACTCAGTAATAATGATGAAATCTAGATAATAATACTACTATTATCTAGATTTCATACACCTACCTTCACTAGGAAACTAGTGCCCCGCCGACCTTTTAAAAAGACCTTAAGTTCCCTTTTTTCGTTATTTTAAGAATTTGTTTCTTATTACTTACTTACATACTTATTTGCTTGCTCCAAGGGTCGTTGATTTTATTCCCACTCTGGATATTTTTTTGTGTAATGAATTTTGTTTGTGATTTTGTTCAGAGTTTGGGTGTAATAAACTTATTTATTGTAGTAAGTACTACCTATGTTTTTGCAACCATTTGAAACCTGAACTCTGAAACCCAAACCACTTAATTCGGGGCTTGAGCTACTCAATTTGGTGTAGTAGGATACATTGTCTGAATTTAGAGATGTTTGAAATCTCTAAATTCGACGTCAATATCGATTGCTCGAGAATTGCCCCCGCAGAAGGACAATTCTCGTGCACTCGACATTGATTTGGCCCCCAGCCGGACTAACATGCGCGCCGCGAGATAATTTGTCGACACTCGTATTGCGTCGGCGCAAGTTGCTTCTCGCTCACCTGACTGAGCGATGACCAGGATAGAAGGATGCGCTCGCGCGAACGAGAGTCGACAAAATTTTGTCGCGGTGCGCATGTTAGGCCTACAGGAGACCAATTCTGAGTTGACTATGTCGAGTCGACTTCATGGAACGCACAACCAATAGGAGAACACAGATTACAGTAATGACAACTGAGTTGACATTCCTTATTAACAGCTTTGGACGCATCTGGGAGTACCTACACGCTAAGACGAGAGAGGGGTTGCGACGGAAGATCAGATGGCAGTCGCTTCATCACAATTATTACATTTAAGTATACCTATCCTAGATTATTCAAGCAGATCCCACACTCCGAAGGCACGACTTTGGATGCAACCATGATTGACACGTTGACTCATAACAACACCAACTGGTTACAGACCGTATACTTACTGGTTTCAATAGGGCTGCCACAGCTGTTTGTTTGAAATAGAAAGAATATTGTTATACTTATCAGAATCCATCCAAACTTCGACACATTCTCCATGGCTAAAACATTTGAAAGAAAGAGCTCTCCAGATATCGATAGCTACTGAAAATTAAGCCACCACAATGGATGAAATTGAAGTGAAATGGGAGATACGCATTTTTGGTATTCATTTCGATTTATTTAAAGTCGTAAGACCCAAAAGCGTTTTAAAAAACCATTGATTTACCATTGTGTCTGCTGTATGGGTCTTACGACGTTAAGGTAAATACCTCTTAACTACTGCAAAACGTTTATCCAAGAATTACACGTATTGTATGAAAAAATTGCAAGATCTTTTCTTAAAATTGATTTGATTTGAAGGCGCAGACATAATGAGGATAGTTGGGGTGCTTATTTAATTAATAAAAGGATAACCTGCACTTAGGTACTAACTAAAAAAAACTACATTTCTACAAGCTCCAGGTACAAAATAAAAAGATGAAAAGGGAAAAAATAAAAATACACATCTCAATGGAATCACTGCGAGTTTATTTTTATACTTTTATTACATTCAACTGTTATACTTCGCATGAGGATTCAGAGATTTCGACAGAAACCTAAACTGCTTAAACCGATCTGACAGTCCGAGTCAGTAGCAGATACTTATAGTACTAAGCCCATCGAATATGATATGTTCGGCCCGAGATGATTCCTTAATCACATATATCAACAACATCAAAACAAGTAAAGACACTAGTTTGTGGTCACTCAAGTAGCAGATTAAAAATAAACAAAAATACCCTAAAGACTTGACACATGAGTTTCGTTTGAGCTTAAATTGACCATAAATACGACTCTAAATTATCTACACTTACGTTTTTCTTTTTTAATTATAAGCGTTTATAAATCTAATTCAATATGTCTCTACAACACTTTTTTCTAAAATGTCGTAAATACCATGCAGTCAACTTGTGAACTGCAGATGTCACTTACGACAATTACGTCGTAAATGGCATTTCGCTAAGGATAATACCATACCATGTAAGTGACTCTTGTCAATGTCATGTAAGTGTTTTTAAAGATAAAGGAACTTACGCGGTATTTACAAGTGTCTTTTATATTATACGCGGGATTGTACTATCTCCAGTGATTTGCAGGTGTAAAGTTGTTACTTACGACTTGACTTTTAGAACCGTAAGTGCTAGACCATTACCCCAGTGACCACAAACGCCAACTCTCCCTCCAATACAATCTACAACAGTAGTACTTTAAGTGTCCTCACCGACTGATATAGATGTTTTAACTTACAACAATTTTCAAGAAAAGCCTAACTGTTGAGCGTTAGCTCACCACACCTATAATCCTTACTCGATCGATACACAATACTATGAAACATTTTTGTACACTTCCCTCGGACCCAACCCGAACATTTAAAAGTATAACAAAACTCATTAACTAAATGTATTTAACACATATTTTCTTCTTTGATCAACGATGGCAAACTATAACTTTACACAATAGTAACACAATATTAGTTTAGGCTTACAAAAGGTCGTAAGTGACACGCGACCCGGCAGCTCTTTGCAATACAATAAATTAGATTATTTCGCGCCGGCCACGTATCACCTAGGACGGCGGCTTAAAAGAAAGGAAAAAAATCGATACTAATAAAAACGCAGATCGTACGTATATTAAATTACGAAAAAAAGAAAAAATCTAATCCTAAAGTGTCAGCAAAAATATAGTGCAGTAAATTAGAATTGCCACTTAATTAACTCTCACATATAAATTGATTATTTTCTCATAAAAAAATATTTCTGTGTATAAAATGTGTCATCCAAGTATAACAGTAACAGGCTTGTTCTGCTGACAGGCGACGGCAGTAACTGGGCGAGACGGTATAAAGTGAAATTTGAAAGAATCAGTCCCCTACCAGCAGAATAGAGCCACAACTTTACTTAAACTGTAGATAAAAAGTTATTTCTAGCATATAACTGTCAGTATATTGTATGTTATAAGCGTGTATATTGTAAATATTTCATATAGGTACTGTAAAGAGTGTGATCAACGAGATCGCTCGGCCCGGAGCAGCGATGCGTACTTAGATTTATATAATACTTATACTTTTACATATAATGATGTAAGTGCACTTTGAGTTACGGAACTATACTTTATGAATCTAGTCACTGGGCCTAGCAGACTGTCGGGGCTAGCCGGCTGCGAACACTTTACACAGTCGAGGAATCTGCTAGGAGATGCTTACAGATAAAGTGTACGATTAACTATAGTTTACTGAGGTACTATGGCAGATTGGAAACTATTGCTATCCATGTATTATAATTAGGTATATTACAAGTGGAAGATACTGATATAAATATTAAAGCTATTGGACTTGAGGCTAAACCAACTCACTCGCAACAACGTTATAAAATAAATTTGGTAAAAATTTCAACAGATAAATATAACAGTAAATAATTATATAAATCACTTATATTAGAACTTAAAATAGAGTAAAACATGAGACTATTTCCTATTTCATTAAATATAATAATACTTATACATATAAATATATTTACTAGTCATTCATGGTATTTAAAAATGACGCCGATTTAGCCTCAAAAATAGTCACTGCTCCGGCCGAGCAATTTAAATTATTTTAAACAATTAACTATTGAAGGTACTGGGTCGTCCTCGCCTCTACTTCTAGACGTAACACCTAATACTACAACTGTAGTAGTACCTAGAAGTAGATGCCCGGACGGATAACTATTGCATTTTAAACATGGAAATGGATCAACAAAAATAATGTATGTGTGTATGGGAAAAACTATGTAACAACTGTTATATCTTAGATTGACATTTACAATAATTATTGTATTTCAAGACACCAGACCGGAAAAATAACGGAAAACTATTCTACCGTTTCAAAAAATCCTGTCGTTATTTTTCCGGCGACGGATGAGCGACAGCCCAATAAATATAAGTAAGACATAACTGGGTCAGAAACACAGTCAAAACGACATGCAGTTAAACTTTAAAAATCTTTTTGTTACTTATATTTATCGTTCTGTCTATATAACGGTCATAGATGCACTATTAGTGCACTGGCAAAACGGTGTAAGTCAAAAATATAAAAAAACGACTTACTCCCATCACCTGAACTGAAGGCGGCGACGGTCGCTACATTAAAATATTAAAAATTAAGTGATATAGTTGGAGGTAATACTTAATATTACTGGAGGTAATACTTACGATATAAAAGCATTTCTCTTAAAAACAGGCTTAATATTTTGTGAAGTGGTTTGTGAACATGTCTATAAATTGTAACTGTTACATGAAAATAATGAATGTAACACGCTAAAACGTGTAGTTATTAATAATTAAAGTATTTGTTATTTTTAATTAAACATTTGTTTTTTTGCAATGTTTTAGTGAAAAACTTTTAAAATGTTTTAAGTTAGAACTTTAACTTAGAGCTCGAATTAAAATTACTTTCGCAAATAAATTCTGATAAATTATGTCTACCTCAAAATGACATTTAGGGAATGCACATTTTTATAAAATACTTTAGAAATCAATTAGAATATAAATAAAATTATTTATATTTTCCTGTAATTAGAGCATTATTTAAAAAGCGTTATAAAAATATATTTTATATAAAAACAAATTGCAAAAAGCTCGTATGAGTAATGTTTTTTCGTTTGAGATGTTATTTTGTATATTAAATTGTAAGTACCTTGTGTAGATTTGTAGGTCTTATCATAAGCACATTAGTTACAATTAGGTGAAAACCCACAATGTCATTTCAAAGTATCTAGTTATCTTATTATATTATTTATCTAGGTAGGCTATTGAAATAGTTGTACTGTTAGAAGGCATACCGTTGTTGTTCTCTAGTGCATTACCCTATTTAGTAACACAGTTGGTTAAATCCATAGTTAAACTTAACTAAAGTAACTGGCGAAGAAGCGAAAATATTCTCAAACCCGGATTATTTAATAATTAAAAAAACTGTTTCTCACTTTTATCTTACTATTTAAAAATGCAGTATTTTGGTATACATTGCAAAATATAAAATATTATTGTTTCGCTGTCTTACTTTGCACGCTATTGTTTTTGAATTTTTGATTTAGCTGCGTTTTTCTTTTACCCCTTTTTTTGCCGACACGAGACGAACGTAAACACAATCCTAACCACACGATAATTAGATTAATTAATTTAGCGTATAACAAACTGTCTCCGAAATTTTGATGTAGTCCGCAGCTGTCCACTGAGATCAAACAATTTCGAATTACTATCCAAAAATCAACAAACAAAATTGGTGGGAATTCCAAAAAAGCTCCGAAAGCGCGTAACAATAACTAACAGCCGATCCGACGACTACAGCGAAAACAATAAACACAAAAACATTAAAAAATTTACGTCGACTACGTCTAAGTTTTACTAATAATAAATCCATTAGTAGAATATATAAAAATCCTTTTCCATTAATGATTTTATCTATTTACTATATAATATCACGAGGTCTATTCCCGAATGACGCCATGTATGTAGACTAATTATAAATTATTTACAATTCATTACTACCCGCTTGCTTCTCGCCTGAGCTCCAGCTTTAGGTTATGTCGTTTGCTCGTTTGCTTCCGTACCCATATCTTATTGCATAACTACCAAAGAAACCTATTTATAGCCAGCAAGTGCAACATTGAGATAAAAATTAAACAAACAAAATATAATAGTTGAGGTACTACGAAAATACGGAGGTATATGCGTTGTTCCGGCGACACGAAGTTAAACATTTATTTAAACCCGCGAGTAACGTCTTACACCAGAGTATAAGCCGAGGTTAGTTATTAAAACTTAAACCGTAAACCTAACTGAAATACATACCGAAATAACGTTAAATGTAAATCATATCACAAAGTACGAATATGTAACATTCCGAAAATGAAAAATAAAATACGCAAACTTAAATTATATACCCTTAACTTTTACTTATACATTGGAAATATAAATGCAAAAATATGTTCATCGCTCTGACATGTATGTTTGGATATTATACGTTGCATTGATCTGATGATAAGATGCATTGTTGGTTTGTTATATTCGTTGAATAATGTTTTAGAAACGCGTTCACTTTGAGTGATTGATATGTTGATAGTTTCCGATCTGATAAAGGATATGGCACAATATTGTATTTTTCATTTCAAATATTTCAACTTTGTCAGAAGATTTTTTTGATTTGTTTTCTCTTTTTACTCTATCGGAAATAAATGCGACAAATATCTCCGTAAATTTTTCTTTGGCTTTGCGATATATCACGGCATTACTATACTTTTACTAATGTATCTATAGAGATATTTTGTGATATGTAGGACGCTGCTGGTCCTTCGAACTTGATATAGTCTGACCCTGGTCTGTTATGTTCATGTAACGAATGCGGTATCCAAGCAATTTCCTAAATATAAGTAAATAAAATATTTTTTACAATCTGCAGCCATCTTATGGTTAATCCTAAGACTTTTGAGAATATAATAATAATAATCTAATAAATTTTCAATAACGAGACGTCCGCTAAGTTGGTCGACATTAAAAAAGAACCACTATACACTCATAGAGAGAAATCCGAAAATGGATACAGTTTAAATATAATTCTATCAATTAATACCTAATGTCTACGTTAATTTATACAGAAGAAATGATTAATTTTTACTCCATGATTTGAAATCATGCATCCGTATACGATCGTCGAACTGCTATCCGAAGACCCGCGACTCGCGACCCGGCGCCATATTCTCGTACTCACACTAACCCTGTATTTAAGGATTCTAGGGTCCGAAGCCCTAAGCTTTTCCCTTTCCAAGTTCACCGCACTGGTTCGCCCGCTCCGCTCCGCTCGTCGCGCGCTCAAATCGCTCACAATACTATACAAGAGAATTCTAATATAAAAATGACTTATTACTTATTCTCATCCTAACTAGTCGTACATCGAAGGTTTATATTAATTACGCGCTGCGCGTGCGCGCGCGGGCGGGGCGGCGCGGGCGCGTTCGTTCGCCATCGCTCACTGCGCTGCGCATACAATACTGGTCATCTACTCTACACCACGATAATGGCATGAAGACGAACGAAGGCACGGCTACTTACATTGATGACAGTACTCAATAATAAGCCAAACGCACATAGAATAGATTAATATTGTTCAATTAGACGTTAAATTTTGTACTTTCGAAATCAGATTCTAAGAAGTCTTTAATTTTTACTCAACATCAACATTTTTTAATCTAATTTTTTTGTAATTAACCCCTAAATAATCTGTATCTTTAAATTTAGATTTGGCGTTCCGAAAAAAGTCTCTTTAAAAAATATTTTCTTTCCACTTTAAAATTTACTGTTTAAAATTTGTACGTTCTTTTTTGTACAGTTACCGATTCTAATTTGACACTAGACATTTATCGAAAAGTGATTTTTAAAAAATGTATCATCTTTTTAGAATACAGTTGGCATTATTTTGGCAGTACTAGATATATTAATACTTTAGTATTGCTCTGAATTACATTGTCATATTGAACACGGTGCAGCGCCCCCTCTAGAGGGCGCTGGCGAATGTCACACAAGTCACTAAGCGAAGTCCGGCCCAAGCGCTCACTAGGCCTCTAGGCGAGCCTACGTCGTGCCACAATACTGTTTAAGTAATTTTAACCTAACGTCAATATTTTACTAATTATAATACGATTAACCGTAAATGCGGTGTGCATTGTTTTGGCATTGTCCGTCATATTGCACATTGTACGCTATCCCATTCCGTCCCGCCTGCCAGTAGACGCCGCCCGCGGCGCGGGATCGGCGTCTACTGGTAGGGGGTGTAACCACCGATTCAGGCCATGGTCTGAGGTCATTGGAGGCCCGGGGGCAGCTGCGGCGCGTGCTCGCTGCCGAGGTCGAACAGGTGGTGCGGCGCGGGCGCCAGCGCGCTGTGCAGCGCCGACGTCTTCAGCAGCCGCTTCAGCATGCCGCTGGACCCGCGGTGCTGCAGGCTCTTGTGCGTGGTCAGCGAGTTCTTCGTCCGGTACCTTCGGTGGCAGAACTCGCACACGTACAGCGTGTCCGACTGCTCGTGTTTGTCTTGGAAGTGTCGCTTCAGGGAATAGTAACAAGAGAATGTCCTGCGGCAGTAGGGACACTCTTGGGGCTCGTTGATACCCCCGGCCGTGGGCGGGGGCATACGGAGGGGCGGGACAGCTGCAACATTAAACACACCCTGTACTCGTGCCGCACGATATGAGGACGAAAGTGTTGCGCAACCAAAGACAAAACCAATGCAATACTTAGAATGTATGAGGTTAATAATAATAATTATAATACTAATAATATGCACTGTACACATTGACTAACTACACAGTAATCACGAGGTTTCATAATTATTAAAATCGTAAGGAAATTCTCTCAACCACAATGACACAGAAACACGTGATAACGAAATGATAGAAGCATGCTCCAAGCAACACAACAACGTCAAAACTGCGAAACCCGATGGGAGGGGCCTGGCTCGGGGTTAACAAACAAAAAGGTAAAACGATTCAAATAAACTAATCGAAAATAAACTGAAAAGGACCTTAACCCTATCGTGGTAGTGTGTTTTGTTAATGAGTTAGCGCGGCCTAACTAGAAACAAGTGCTAACCTTGGTGGATGGTAAGAACGGCTGTGGACTGGCCCTGGTTCTCTTTAGTGGGTGAGCTCTGCCGCACGCCGCGCCAACACCTCCCGAGTAGTCACTAAAAAAACCGAATTTGCTCTGTCTCCCCGGGCCTCGACTTGTGGTAGGTGTATATATGCGTCATCAGGGAGTTCCGGGAGCAGTACACCCTCTCACAGATGGTGCAGCGGTACTCCTCCTGCCTCTCGGCGTGCTTGTCCGCGATATGCCGCTTCAGCGACGCCTTCGAGCATAGGACCTTCCCGCATAGCGAGCACGAGAATAACTTTTTACCTGGAAACAGATTGAAAGAAACAAAACAAATATGGGGGTGGGCCCCGTTCGCAAACAGACGCATCAGCCTAACTGGGCGCTATACTTTGCATTTACTATTTGCTTTTCAAAATAAAATTTAACGGAGTGTAAATAAAGTGACTTAAAAATAAAAAGTAAAAATAAATCTTGTAAGAGTACAAAATGAAAATAAATAAATAGAAATGATGGCGAAGCTACATGGCCGGTGATGGTGGCGGACGCATGCGGTGATGGGCCGGGCGGACGTGGCGAAGCGTGATCCAAACCATAGATAAGGAGTGCGTGGCATAGAGCGTTTAATAAAATAAAATATAAATCTCTCATAATATTTGGGTGCGTGTGTGGTTTTTTAATAAAACTGACCATTTTTTTTGTATATTTGTTTTTATTAAAAACGCCATTATCATCAATATTAGGATTTATGAAGTTCGGTTTAACGATTACATTACATTTTATGAGTAGTTATGTCAAGTATCTTTAATAAAAGTAAGGAAGGAAAAGAACTATTTATTTATATATAGTGTGATGTAAATCATTTAGATAGATACTTAAGTATAAAATATCATAATGTGCAGCCCATTGTCAGACGTCCCAAAGATTGTGGCGTTCGTTTTTGTGACGGAGATCCGTCATGGAAGACAAAACTTAAAACTCGCGATATTTTTGGCACATCTTTAGAGAAATAAAGCGTAACACGTAATGGACTGCATTACACAAATGCCAATCGTCAACAAAAAATCTACAATTACGGACAGTAGAATAATAATTTAAGAAAAAAAATATAAAATTTCAATACAACAACCAATAAATTAATTTAGATTCCTTATAAAATAAGTAAAAATGCCAACAAGAAGAACACATTGGATAAAGTCGTAACGCGATGCGTCGAAAATATTACCTTAACAAGTTAGAAAGATAAAACAAAACAGGTCACAGAAACAGTCTTAAACTTGCTAAGATCCTAACTAATGTTCGACAGGGATGTGTTCTGCTCCTAGAACACGGTGTAGTCGCCCCACAACGCCCAGCCTCGAGATCCGAAAAACTTACCTACACCTAACCTCAAACGAAGATCATGTCCATCACAAGATAATTTTCACTAATACCAAACCGAATAGTCGCGTCTGCTTCTCACAGCGAATTTTTTTATAAAATTATTAATTTAGTAAATAATGTAAATTTTTTATCTATAAAATATGCCTAATAGTGTACAATTCAAACGCGTTCTTACTCTAATCAGTCTATAGCGCTTATTAAATTTTGGCATTTTTTTAGAGACAAGACTTTTCTAAATAGTTCACAAGTTGCCTTGCTACTCGTAATCGCGATAGCCAAAGTATGACCGATCTGCCTTCGCAGCACATCCCTGTAATCGTAAATTAAACACGTAGAAGCTATTATCTATATGAATTCAGATAAATTCTTACTCCTAGTTAGTCAACTAACTTAATTCCCAAACCCAAATTAACAAGAAAAACTATCACTAAATTACTAGACAAAAAACAACAATCCTACGCTTTACTTGAACATTGCGAGAGCAAATAAAAACTTAACATTTCATACGGAATGTTGCGAAAGAATAATTTAGATTCCTCATTTCGAATTTTCATTTCCTTAATTTTCTCTAACACGAACGTCGATTCCAATTTAGCACCAAAACTTCTAGTCTTCCAATTAATTATAAAGCTTACTAAATAACTAAACAAAATATAGTAGTGGCTAAGCTTTTACGTATCTACCAATAACAACAGAATCTTATAACATATAGCATTTAAATTTATTTTAGGAAGCCTCTTATAGTTGTTAGTGTAAAGTATAAAGCACTGATCCATATTACTAAGTAATAAGATGTGTTTTAAACACTACTCCTAAAACGATAGAATTACGCAAAATATGTCTTTTATTCAATAAAGAACACAATTATAAGATGTAAAGCAGGCACTAATATTACTTAAAGTGTATCTATTGTTTTACAATAAATTATGTGTTTACATATACACGTAAGATTTCTTATTGCTAATAAGTAAAGAAATATAACAGTTGTAGTTACGTAGTCGAGTATATTACTGTGATGTGATGTATATTGAACTAGAAGAGGAAGTACAGACAGGCACGGTCACCTACCACACACCTTTGACTCCTCAGTTGATATCGATCTGTTTAATGTTAAAGGAGACGATCGGTTGAAGCATGCGTGTGGTAGCTGAACGTTCTGTCGGTACAACGGAGGACCGGCGTTATAGACGTCCCAACTTTTGGCTATGTACTACGAGCCTCCATGCTACTCCGATAACACGTAATATACTATATTAAAAGTTGAGCTATCCATAATTACAGTAGTTACAACTATTTATGGCAAGCAAAAAATCGTTAAAAACATTGATTTCAAATATTTTTTTTTCGTTAAAAAATTCACACTGTTGAAATTTAGGAACATTTAACACTGAGAATTATTAAAACTTTATACTATTACCTATTTATGTATTTAATATAATATGTGTAATTTAATTACAAATTGTACAACGAAACAGCAACAAATGTGAAAAATTGTAAATGTACAAAGTATTTACGAGTTGAATGTATAAAAACAAACGGAAAATAAACGGCTAAGCTAGGGTCAACGAAACAATAAAATAAAAACGAACACAAGAATTGATTAACCTAATGTTTGAAGAGTAACTAAAATCTGACTAAACTAAATATAATTATATAGCCATACTCGCTTAAAATGGCACGAAACGATTCACTTTATAAACCATTGCTATTACTGTGCTTGATAAATACGGCAAAACTCGAACCGGGATAGATAAAATTATATAAACCATAATGGTTCAACAAAAATACGAGTGAACTTTAAAAAAAGCAAAACTCTATGTATAATTATGTGTAGATTTTCATGTGTAGTGTATAGCAAATTGCTGTATTGTTTGTATGTATTGTATGTGTGTCTGATTCGGTGCTAGTCTATTGTATATCCGGTTTTATCTTTCACTGTGCTTCTGCGGGTGGTATTTTAAAGAAAAAAATTCAATTTCTCAATTCTTCCTATTGGTGCCCACAACTCGTCAGTCTTAAGTCAATGAACAAAAAACACCTAAACATTAAAAGTAAAATTTGAAAAAAAAAGCCTCATAAGCCAATTATATATCTGTGTAAGTATATAATTTTTAATATTTTTTTAAATAGTTTTTAGTAATCTCGTATAAATATCTAAGAGTGAGATCATGCAGGTAAATACAGAATAAATAATTGCAAAACGCCGAAAAATGAACACAATGTTTGAAATCATATGCCTCTCAGTTACTTAATCGAACACTGTTCCTTTTTTATAAATTTAAGCCTAATATATAAATTTACAGCACCAAGATTTTTCATCTTTTCTCAAAATATTATTTTTTTCTCTTCGCCTTATTGTCACACATTAAACATAGTGAAAAGTCAGGATTTACCGCAGTATTGCACACGGGGCGTGCCCGAGACGGCTGCGCCCGGGCATCTAACAATAAACGATCTCAGCCCTCTACCTAACAACTGGAATGTCAAAGCCATGAGATACTCGAATAACAGATTGTGGTTTCGTCATTGTCATGTTCAACCCTATCAAGTACTTTTACAAGTTCAAAGTCACTTTCAATAAAATAGAAAATAACATTTTTTCATCATTTATAAATCTTAAAGTTAATAACATAAAATATATCAACGAATTTAAAAATAAAAGTATCTAAAAAGTTTAAAAAGAATATTATTTTAAAAAAGGAATTTAGACGTTGAATTGATCTTTGAACTTGTAGAAGTCGATGTTGTGGTGGGGGGGAGTGATCTTAGTGTCGGGGCTGGTGGTGAGGTTCTGGGGCTGCGTCTGCTGCGGCAGGCCGCGCTGGCGGCGGTGGTAGATGCTCTTATGGTTGTTGAGCGAGTTGAGCGTTCGGAACACCTTGTGACACAGGCTGCAGCGCGCCGAGTGCAGCGGCTGCAGGTGCTGCTGCTCCGTGTGCCGCTTGAGGGTCAGCCGCGTGGACAGCAGCTTGCCGCACACCTCGCAGCGGTGCCCAGCCCCCAGCGGCCCCACTGCGCCACACATAACAACCAACATTAGCGCATTAGTCAGGAACGAGCGACTCGTATCCAACACCACTGCGACCTCCAACAGGTCCCATATCGGAGGAACCAATTGGCACAATAGTACCGCTAACTTTAGAATTTACAGTAGAGGCAATCAACGTGTTCAAGACTAATGCGCTGTTAAATTTGAACGTTGGTGGTTATGTGTGTACCGATCAGAGATGTCCCAATTGGTTCCAGATAGGCTAGACTAGTGCGGGCGTAGCGCCGCGCCTACGCGGACAGGACGGCGGCTACGCGCGCACGTAGCGTTTAGTTTATAATATAGATACAATATATAAGATAGAAGTCTGCGATGCGCATGCAAGTACATGTATAACTATGCTATGTACAAATGTTAGGAACATATCGCGTTACAGTTTTGTTTAACTTAACACAGGTCTACGGGCAAGACTATGGCGTTTTAGGTGGTTAGGATGGCAGCTTTGTTTCTTCGAATGGCAACGTGTTTACGTATGGCGAGGGGGTCGAGCGGCGGCGCGGGCGCGGCGGGCGTCAGTTGACGGGGTAGAAGGGGCCCTGGGCCGGCGCGGACGGCGGTTGCTGCTTGCGATGGTAGATCGACTTGTGGTTCCTGAGGCTGTTCAGGCTGGAGTATACCCGCCGGCAAATGTTACACACTGGCTCCCGCGAGGGGCGCATGTGAACGTTCTGAATATGCCGTTTGAGCCGGGTGAGCGAAGACAAGCTCTTGTTACAGGGCTCGCAACGGTAATCTTCCTGGGGGGTGCGGGCGCCACCTGGTCACAACACAAGTAGTTAGCCCCTTGAAGCTTCCGAACGCAGTTTTAATGCACTCCTGATCGTAGCCTCTCTTTCAATAAGCACCGCCACCCCCCTTGACATTTGATGATAGCCATCCGTCGCGCCGAAAATGCGAAGCAGTATTAGTAACGCAATAACATTTGGTCGATGCCTAACGTTCGATCTAGTCAGCTTAGTTAAGCTTTGCAGTAATGAGTGTGCGATGAATAAAATCGTTTGTTTTCAAAACAGTCTGTGAGACTTGTGCCTGGTGCGGTTTCGGATATCTTCAACAAAAGCGTTAATATTCTTCAATGAAATAATTGAGCGTATTTTTAAATAAACTGATACCACGTTACCATTACTATAATTCCATTGTCCAATCTTGAATGTCCCCAGTTATTAATTTACACGCTATTTTTTCCCAAGACAATACGATAAATGGATACTTGAGAGGTTATTTAGAGAGTGAATCATGGGAGCCGCTATGACGCGCAAGCGCAAGTAAACCGAGTTTAGCCGGGGTCCACGGGCGCGGGCGCCTCGGCAAGTTGCTTGGAAATTTTGAAATCTCTTCTTTTGTTTGCGACAATTTTTTTTTAAATTTTACAGCCAATTGTGTTTTAAATTTAAGTGCATTTGATGGTCGTTTTATACTAGAAATGACTGGAATGGTTTAAAGGAAACTTTTAAATAATAAAAAGACAAGAAGAAACTAAAGTTGAAAATAAAAAGTAAGTTAACAAAAATAACCTAATTGGAGATATGGGAGTGAGGGATTGCCTAGCACACATGTTCAATCACATCTAGAAAACAAGCTAGCATATCTTCCTGTTCAGGATACATTAAACTATGTTACAATACAATAACATGCACGCCACATTGCGTTTTGGTTCAATGACAAACAATCGACAGAACCGACCATTGCCTGACTTCAGAAATCAACAGAATGTCACTAGTTTTATACCTACGTGCCTCCATCGAACCAAAACACAAAAAGCTAACATTAATATTTAATACAGAACACAGAGCACAAAATGAAGACATATACAAAGGTTAAGAGGATATATAATTATAATACATATCATATAATATAATATTATAGATCACGTGATAATTGCCTCATACATTTTGTAAAAATATAAAACCTAATAATGATATATAAACCTAATAATGACAGAGCAGAGAGGAAGCGGTGATGGTGGCATACGACAGACAGTGCATTAAAAATATCGTTTGTTTCAATATATGTAGGTAATGCATAAAATAAACTTGTTGCTAAACAAGCCGTGACTCACCTTGAGATGTGCTGGCCATGCTGTCGGGGACCAAGGGACTCGCCAGCCCTGGAAATGTCATTATCGTTCTTATCCACTCTGTAATTTTCACACATACGAACACAAAAAAAGAAGATTCCGTTCTGATTTTCCTCAAAATGTTTACTTTCCACCTTCAAACATGAGGTACAAATTTCACATCTTACAATATCAAGGAATATTATCAGATTGGTATCTTATTTTCTTTATTACTTCATTACCACATTTACAGTCTACATTTTAACATCAATTTAATACAATATTTACCAGATAGAGAAGTGTCAGTGAGTGGTGCCATGCTGAAGTGGTAAGGCGGGAATTTGGTGTCAGCTGGCGACACGAAGGGCATCTGGGGCGGTGGCGTGCGGTCGTCCGCTTCGGCCGAGCTGCCGCGCGATGGCGGGCCGCCTCCCTGCGATGCACACGTATAGGCATTAAACTGCGGCCCGGCGAATTTCATACTCTATGGAAGATTTTTAGTTATTAGTACGCAGTTGATATATTTGATGGTGGTATGTATACTATCATAGGAGGCGTAACTTGATTGAGTGTGGAGGCGTATGTTTCCAAATAAAGCCTTATCTATTAAGATACGCCTTACTTAGGTACTATCAGTCGAACATAGCGGTGTTTCAGTGAGCGAGCAAAATTACTTGTAATGCGTTTGAACGTATTGGCTCCGCCTACCCCGCTGCATATGCAGGTGATTACCTATCGCCTAGTATCAGGCGTAATCTGTACAAACAATTAAGTAGTTTTCTATACCACAGAGAGAATCTTACAGACGAAGCATTACTAAAGCTTTGCCGAACGTTTTCCTATGCATTCTTTCCCTATCTCCTACTACTCTAGATTTAATCGAAAACGCTATTCGACAACTAAATGAATCATCTATCATCAAGTCTTTTTTATGTGATGCAACCAGTGGAGACAAAAGGATGATGCCGGCTTTTGAGTTAAATGAAAAAAAAAAACAAATTAAATTGAGACAACATCACATACATTGTCCTGATCCCAAATTAAGGTTTTCCATTGTATTATGGAAAACAGGAACAACGAAGTAATCACAAGCACCCAAACTCAAACCACGAATCAATGTTTTTATCGAGAGCAAAAACTTTAAAATAACTCAAAATCCAGTTCCAGATTTAGCGCCATAATCATAACTTCTCAAAACGAGACCAAGTCATCCACAAATCAAATTAAAAATGTTTATTAACAAACCGAACTTGACTCATCAACTATCAAAGTTACCTTCAATCTAACTTTGAAATAGAGAAACTTTTATTATAAAAATCTAGGTACTTCTTAAACGGCCCGAGTTCTCGTATTTGTAATGAATGTAAATTATATTTCTGTGATATACTTCTGTAGGCTGAACTTGGGTACTTGAAGGAACTGACTTTGGGGAGATTTTAATGAGGTTTGGTAGAACAATTTTCATTAGGTTTTTATGTAATTGGACACGATAAGACGCGAAATGAAACATTAAGAGTTTGGTCTAATATTATGCTAACTTCCTATAATGATTTTCGATGATAATTGTGGGAATCAAACTTACAACCTTTGGCGTATGAAGGAGGGTCCCTAACAAATGCGCCATCGGACTAGTCATATATAAGTATATCTACTATCCCGCTGCAGGACAAAAGCCTCCATCATAGAAATCAAATCATTGCATGATGGGAATAAGCTTAATAACCATGAGTGATCACACATCCGAGCTATGTAAGAAACATACTTTTTGCTCGACTAGCCCAGTACTTAAGCCACTAGATTATCAAGGCGTGTGTACCTAATTACATTAAATGAAATGTTGAACATTCCAGGTTCCAGGCAAAATCTATTTACAGAAAACATAGGTAACCTTGGAAGCTCTAAACCTATACTTAGAATGCCTAGCATATCAAGTGTCGAGCGATGTCTCATTGCGTTGAATTCGAAGCCGTCATCTGACACTGCGCACTGGAGAGTTCCCGGTAGTCGCTCACGCTAGACGCGGCGTCTGCGCACCAAGGACGTTCAAACATCACTTGTTTTTAGTGATATGAAAGATACTAAGGGCGTGTTTCACGATGTAAAGATAAGACGTCACACAGAATGCAATATCATAAAAATTTTGAGGAAATAAAATGCAAAATCTATCTCTCAATAGCATGGATGTAAAGTGACTTACAACGCTATTTTGACAGCCGTAAAACGGTAGGTACAACAGCGTTCATGGTAGCAATAAGTAGCATTAGCGTGTAGAATTTATCCGTATATTGTGAAACAGACTCTAAGTCTTTTAGACCGATTAAAAAGACTAGCCTCCATTTTAAAGGACCCGACATCAAAATGGTTCGATGTTTTAAAACAAGGCTTATGCCGTTGTATTGTTGACTTACTCAAAATATTACTTGACATTGGCGAAAGAGGAGGGTACAGCCATATAATAAAGTATCAGCAAATGTACTGTCCCAATGCAGGGCAAAGGCCTCTCATCATAAAAATCAAGGCATCTCTAAATACGAGTATGATGGCATTAGACTTAACCACCACGCTTGCTTAATGCGGATTGGTGATCGCACGCTTACCTAATGCGGACTGGTGATCGATAGGTAGAGTTATAATAAAAAAAATACGAATTGGCGTTCGTTTTACCAACTCACAAGTGGTCTATGATGATGCGGCGGCGTGTCGTCCGTGCTCCTGTCTATATCAGCATTCGGGACGCATATCATGTCCAGAGGTTCATTCTTCACCTCCTCCATCAGGCGCGGAGACGGCGACGAGCTGCTATTAGAGATTCCATTCCCATTATTCCCTGACTCATGAGCTCTAGTGTTGTTGACCAGGGAGTGATTCTTAGTGGAGAAATCGTGGATTTGCGGTTGTTCGTTGTTGTTGTCGTGGCGGGGGCGCTTGATGACGTCAGGGGAGTTGTCTGCTGAGCGCGACATGCGGCGCTGTGGGAGCGGGATGCGGCGCATGGAGTGCACGCTGGGGGGGATAGAGAGGGCCTCCTCGAGTTTCTCGGAGTAGCTCGGCGTGTGCGCAGCGTGGGGCGTGTGCGCGGGGTGCGGCGGCGTGTGCGGCGACGGGGCCGTGGTCGTGGCTCGGACTGTCTGTAGGAGCGGCTGTGGGACGAACATTAGGGTCAGTATTTTATTCTAATCGCGTGTGGAAAATCCGCCAGATCTGTTAGACTGAGGTCCAATTTCAACGTGATTGGTTGTTTAGTTACGCCATTTTGAAATCTCACATCAAAAATAACCAATCACCGTGTAGATGTAAGATGGCCTCAGTTCTACAGTACGCCATCTAGCGATTTATTCACACACACAGCATTCATTCCATTATTCACACGCGATAGCCGTTCAAGCTAAATTTATATACTTAGATAATGGTGATGGTGACAATGTTTTGTGTAGGAAAGTGTGATTTTGTTTGTGATATCGAATGTGCAACCCCACTATTTCTATAGGTTTATACTAATGTTATCGTAATGTGTATTTTGTCTGTGTGTGTGTTAGTGGTGTGTGGATGTGTGTGTGTGTGTGGTGTCGTGTGAAATGTATGTTTAATGTGTGTTGTGTGTGCGTTAGTGTGGTGTGTGTGTGTGTATAGTGGTGTGTTTTAATGTGGTCTGTGTTGTATAGTAGTGTTTGTATGTGTTGTGTGTGTTAGTGTGTGCGCGCGTGCGCATGTATCTGTGTGTGCGCGGTGCGATGGGGGTGCCCCACTGAGACTAACCACCTGCACATCCTCGTTCTGCGTGAGGCCGGAGACGCGCAGCACCTCAGCCGTCTTCAGGAAGGAGGAGAGGCTCCGCTGGTGCACGTTCACCTCGCCGTGGTAGATGAACTCCACCAGCGCGTGGAGGTCGGTGAAGGCCACGTCTTGGAGCACGATGACGGGGTGCTTGCATGGTGTTGACTGTGGGACAATGGGATCAGTTAGGTGCGAGTGACCAATATTTTACCGCCATCGGATTGGGGGCAATTCGTCCCAAAAAAACTAGTCACAGAATTTCAAAATATTTATTTTTTTCAGATATTTTTTTAGCAGTTTACTGTCCTAGCCCAACGTCACCAATATTTTTGTTTTGTAGAATTTAGTAAATAATAATTATTATCATAACAAAAATATTTGTTAGGTTAGGTTAGAACAGTAAGCAGCAAAAAACATCTTGAAATTTTGGGACAAGTTTATTACAGATTTTTTTCTTCGGATGGTCTCGGTTTCAATTCTCGGTCGGGTGAATTTAAACGAGCCTATCCAAATTGATTCATTTCCAAAAAATATCCTACTACTATTATAAAGGCGAAAGTTTGTAAGCATGGATGTGTGGATGTTTGTTACTCTTTCACGTAAAAACTACTGAATTGATTTGAATGAAACTTTACCACAATATAGCTTATACATCAGAATAACACATAGGCTACAATTTATAAAAATATATTGTGTGGATTGTCCAAAATATGACGGTAAGTGTCAATAATTAACTCCACGCGTAGGTACGAAGTCGCGGGCGGCCGCTAGTTTATAATATTGGGAAAATTAGGTTTCGTTTTTTACTACGAACGCCAGAAAGAACGCTATACTGCGATAACTTCGTTGTTTCTGACTTTACACAAAAAATGCAAAATATGGGCTGTAATAAGTATTTTGCTCATAACGAATATAAAAAACAGTATTTAATACTATTAATATCGATGTTACGATATTACAAAACTCGATTACAAAATCGGAGGCCATAAAAACTGTAACCATTTTAACGTGGCTCAGTTATCAAGCAGCCAGCGCAGAATAACGGGCTTATGCCAGCTTAGCGATGTCCACCAATTTCGATATATTGTATTTTGTTTCAAGTTTTTTAACAACGGTTTAAATTAGAAATGGAATACAGTTTTTAATCCTGCTTCGAACGGTTGTAATCTATGGTTTTATTTCAGACTAAGTATTCACGGCACGGCACCTATTTTACCTACATTTATGTATTCAAGTATTTATTTGCAACTAAGTGTAGGTACAAAAGGTCTTACAGCTATTACATTTTGTTCTTATAACTTAGCAACCTTTTACAGGTATTGCAAATGACTAGAGTTACTTACTGAATTAAAATAAATAATTAACAAAATTATAAGTAGGTTAACTAAATTTAAGTTTAAATGAGATCATTCTCGTGAGATACTTATCATAACATAGGTACCATTTTCATTGCTATGTATTATTATTATTTATCCAAATATTCATTTAGAGAATTACTAGTGGCCCGCTCGCTTCGGGACCGTAATTCAGAAATGAACCAATAGATGGCGCTGTGTCCAATTACATCGCGCAAGCGTTTTGTGTTTTTTGGTTTACCTATAAGCCTTGTCGTTGTCTATTGAAGTTATCTCTTTATAAATAGTATAGAAGATAAAGATGATGGTAAGCGATTGCCGCCACCCATGGACACATTAAGCGGTAAACCTTTCTCCCCGATTGAGTCTCCGGTACCCTCACTCACTCCGCGAAAGCGCAGGCACGCCGGGCCTACGCGTATGCCGGTCTAGTTATGCTGAAGCGTGGCTCTCCCACCGTCTTTGTGCAAGAAAACTTTTGCGTTGCAATACAAGACTTATACATTCATTATCTTTATGTAATTATTTTATTTTTAGACACAATTTGGGCCTCTGTCAAAAATAATTGGGGTTCCTGGTTTTTGGGGCTATGTGAAAACTGATATTATGGCTGTCTTTGTTAAGGCCGTGCATCGTACACAGTAGCGAATACCAATGATTTTTTTTAATAACTATCTGTTACCCGCGACTTCGTTCGCAAGAAAAAGTATGTTTGGGTAGCATTTTTAATTATTTAATAATTTTCACCCCCCTTTTAAGGCCTTACAACTCCTTTTTCGCTATAAAATACTTTTTATGTCTATATTATGTTCTTTTTCAGGGTCTAGACCATCTGTAGTACCAAATTTCATTCAAATCCGTTCAGTAGTTTTGGCGTGAAAGAGTAACAGACAGACAGACTTTCGCATTTATAGGTAATATTCGTTAGGAAGTTAGGGTTAGGATTGTGGTTGGTGAATTCCACTAATAGAATTCCATTTCTCAACAAGCAACCTTCTAAAAATCCATTCTTGGTAAAATCCACCAATAGTAGAAACTATTCATGGATTTTAATCCGCTCCGCTTCACTGGCAATGCTGCCTAAAAGAACCCATCATGCTAAATTAAGAAAAAAAATGATTGTATTTACCTACAACTTCATGACGTCATCTCAAATAGGTAAATCATCAAGATGATACATTCTAATGTGAACATAAAATTTTAATTTATTCTAAGTCCTTTCAGTTTTTTCAAGTTATAAATAAAAAAAATATTTAAAGTTTTTTCAACCTGTTAAAATGGTACAAATTATTATCGTAAAGTTAATAATGTAGTAAGTAACAATAGATATTGTTACTTACTACATTATTTTATGTACTTAGGTAAGTACAACATAAGAAAAAAAAGGAAATTGTATAAAAATGTACCCATAAAATAAAAATAATAATCAAAATTATAACATTAAACTTTAGTAGTGTGATATTTTTCAGGAAAAGACAATAAGTCAAATAACTTAACAGTAATTTAATGTTGTGGAGAAATGCATTATTAACGGACTTCATGGTTGCATGATTATGTACGTACGTACGTATAATAGTACATCTGTATAGATAAGTTATAGTAATGCCACAGAATACTTAATAGTACGTAATGCTACAAAATACCTACTCCGCCAGCCGAAACAGTTGGGTAATTTCGCGCGCTCTGTACAAGTCAGGTTGGCCGAGTGGTCTAAGGCGCCAGATTTAAGCTCTGGTTCCCGAGAGGGAGCGTGGGTTCGAACCCCACACCTGACAGTGTGAGGACATTTTTTTGGTAATTTTTTTTGGTAAATTTCTTGTTAACCTGTTTGCAGACAATTATAATAACATTTTATTTATACACTTTAATGTGAAACAAAATATGTCTAATGTTTTTGTTAAAGTTAAAATATCGAGATAGGTAGGTATATCTTTTTTATACGTTTTACATTATTTTTTACTGTATTTATTAAGAAGAGTGCTTTTAAATAAAAAAAATACTTTTTTGAGTTATAATCACATTTTAGCATATTTACGAGTATGATAATTTTTATTTACCTGATAATGCCACTGTTGTGTAACTAATAAATTTTACTTGCGATTTTTATATTTTTTCTATAAATTAGTTGAGAAAAAGTTAAGTTTTGTGTTCTATGTACCGTCAGTCACACATCAGATTACCACCACCTGTCAAATTTCCCCAATTGATATTCAACCCTAATGTGTATGGCAGTAAGATGTGGCTGTATGTACACAGTGGGCGTCTATTGACTAAAATGATGGACAAAAAAAAAATTTTTTTTTTACTAACCTTCAATAGTTCCCTGAAGTACGGGCTGCAGGCGGAGAGGACCACCCGATGGGCTTTGAGGCTCTTCCCGTCGCAGGCGAGCGTGACGTCGACGAAGTCCTCGTCGTCCCGAAGGTTCTCGAAGGCGCTGGTGATGCTGCTCTGGTAGTTGTTCCAGCGGAGACAGAAGTGCTGTGTGTCCACCATTTTGAGTTTTTTCTTATGTGGCTTAGCGAGTCATGTGTCCGGTACGGTGTGGCGGTCTGTGGAAGAAGGCGGGTGTTAGTTATGTTTGGTTTGGGAAAAATAATTGCGGTGTAAAAAGTTCTTAAATAGGTATGATTTAAAAAAATATTAAAAAAAAGTATTTTTAGTAATAAAACTGAAAAAAAAAGTTTTTCACGTCCAAAATGGATATGGACTTTATTAATGACTAATGTTCATCTATTTTTACCATTTTGAAAGTTTTTTTTATTAAGACCAAAATTGTAGTATTGTAGCATTTCCAGATTTTTTCTACCAAAATGAGTTCAATAATTATAAAAAATACTATTTAATGCTGGCAGATAAAAAAAAATGCACTGCTAATAGTGCAATCCGTAAATTATACTGATGACTTAAGAGCAAGTAGGTGATGCTAAATGTAGTAAAAATACCTAAATCGTGTGCAATAAAATAGTTCTTATGCTTTATTTTTTTATACAGTTTCAATTCAAAGCGAAATTAGTATTAACTATAAGATTAAAATATCGAAAACATTGGCAGCGCAGCAAAAATCTACAGAATATTATTTTAACTTTTTTGTTCGTTCTATTTTACGTTTTACGGCGGTTCTATATTTTTATATTTTGAACGTATAGAAATAAAAAGTAAATTTTATTCAATGTGTAAGTTAACTAGGTTAGCATCATTGTTAACAGCACACGACAGAATAACGATTCCCGCAACGGGTCTTATTATTGCAAATTATTATGTAGGTAACCTATGCATTACTTGTATTATTATAAAATACGAGTAGAGATTAAAAAAACGGGTCGTGCGATAAAAGCGTCTTGCATAGATATGTCATTGTTTGTTTACGTGTGAAGTTGAATTATTGTGCGGCCTCTTTTAATATGTAATGATTGGCACATAAGCGAGATATGGAGGCAAATGCGACCCGGTGTGGGTTTTAAAAAAAAAAAAAAATATTCTCTACTAGTGGCCCGCCCTCACTTTGTTTCGGAGTAGTTCCACTGTCTACCAATAGGTGGCGTTGGGCATTGATTGTATCGCGCTGGTGTTTCGCCTTTTCGGTTTGTATATAAGGTTTGCAGGTGTCTATAGAATTTATGTCTTTATAAATAGTAAAGATTTTAATTACTCATCGGATCTCAGCGTCTAATTCCCGGTTGCGTTCAGAAAAGTCGCTTCGGAGCCCAGGGTTTTTTTATGTGGTAGGTGGCAGACGAGTAGCCGAATCACCTGCTAAGCGATTGCTGCCGCCCATAGACACCTGCACACTAGTAGATTCACTTACGTACGCTGCCAATATTTAACCCCCTTCCCTCCATTTGGGCCTCCGGTACCCCTTACTAACTCGACGAAACACAGCAAGGGCGCTGCTGAAGCTGTGGTATCAACTCCAGTCAAGCTGGACCATTCATGCCGAAGCGTGGCTCATCCCACCGTTCATATAATCTCATTGCGATCAAGAAATAAATTGAAACCTTTTTCAACTCTTACGCATAGACGTACCTCGAGTACAGTCCCCCACTATATACACCTGCTCATACAATTATGGCTCTTATTGCTTAAGCCCAAGGGTGAGGTTGTTAGGGTCTGTGTTACTGTGCATACGTGGAAGTAACCCGAAGCCTAGCATTGTCTCTTAGCTAATTCCAACACGGGCAGTGTGTCGATTGTCTACGATTTGTTTTCAAACTCGCCTGATACACTAAAAATGGGAAACAAGTAGGTAGGTATACTGGCTGTGGATATAATCTACTTTTCGAATTATAAAATGGACTTTGGCGATGACTTGGAAGCTAGAGTACGTACGTGGTAGAAGAAAAATAATATAAAAATTAAATTTCTAAATTAATGACTCGTAATTCTAATCTGGGGGGCAATTCTCATGCTCTCGACATTAAAGTCGATTTAGAGATTTGTATGGATGAATGTATAAAATCTCAAATTCGACTTCAATGTCGAGTGAACCAAAACTGCCTACGAGAGGCACACAAGAAATTGAATTTATGATTATACAGAATTTTGTATGGAAGAATTTCAATTTAAATTGTTTTTATGGACTTGGGCCCGGGTATTTGAAGCGCGGTTATTCCGCCAATATCAAGTTTTGACCGGTGATAAGAGATTTATGAGATCTCTAAATTCGACATCAATGTCGAGTGCACGAGAATTGCCTACCAGCAAGGAAACATTGCCCAAACTGGATCAAGGCTATAGCCCTAGAAATAGGGCAAAGTCTTGCAACTTCCCAGAACAGCTCGTATTTTTTGAGTTCCACTTTGCGGGGCTTCCAACTTCGCCTCACCTCCATTACGAGGGTCGCGATAAGCCTGGGAGAATAGTTTATACGTTTTCAAGGTTTCCAAGGTTTTTTTCGAGGGCACGGTGGAAGGGAATCCTTAGGGCCACTCTAGGTGCGTTTTGTACGAACTTTATGAAAGTAAATGGGCTAAGTATTTAAAGGTATTTGCTTTATATCATCGGCTCCTTATAAATAGTTTGGGTTTGTGATCAACAATCCGCATTAGGCAAGCGTGGTGATTAAGCCTAATCCCATCATAGTAGCGATGACTTGATTTCTATTATGGGTGGCCTTTGCAGTGCACAGTGCCGTGGGACAGTATACAGGCTGATACTTTATTTTATATTTTGGAGTTTAGTTGAAAATTATAATAATAGTCCTATGAATTATTTCTTGGGTTATTCAAATTAGCACTGGATTTGTATTGAGATTAAAAAAATAGTTATTGAACCGAACTCATTTATTACATTACTATAAACTTTAAAATAACTCGTTTAGTGTAGGTAACAACAAATAAATAAAAAATGTGCCGCTGATCCATACAAAATTGGCTTTGCCATTCACCTTAGTAATGTAAGATTGCAAAACCAATGACCGTATTTTAATATCTTTAATTTACTTACGAATTGGAAGAGAAACCACTCACCACTACTAAATGCACTTAATACACAAATCATTTTAATGAAAAAAATTAAACACTTCATTGTTATCAATCTACGTAGCGTTGTTATATGTTATTAAAAACTCTTTAATAAAATTATGTTTGATAAAAAGAAATTTGAGATTCTATCTCCAATTTAATTAAATAAAAAAAATCTTTTTTAGTTTTCATAACGTCGGACATGCACATGCTTCGTCAATAAATAAGTTTTGATACCAAATCCTGTAATCATAGTTTCTAATTTCTTATCACGCGATAAAAATATTCGCAATATATCTAAATACATACGACACGTGTAAGCGAGCAAATATATTTCTGCTTAACAGGTATGTTATAATATTGTATGTTATTTTTGTGATATTGGCCAGTGCCAATCTCCTTAGGGCAATACATTTTAAGATGCGACATAATCGATCTAGGTTAAAGCGATGATAGTAATGGATAAGGTATAAAACACACTTTTATCTAAAGAACAAAGACGCAATCTAAAAAAACGCACCAAGTGAGTGATGGTTCCCTATGAAGGTTTCCGTAGGTGCAAGTTACATTTAATTTCATATTTGAATTCATTCAAGGAAAATTCTGGTTTACTATTTATAAAAAAAATACTTAGGTAGTTTTTATGGTAACTAATAAACGTCACATAGGTATATTTTTTTCTTTTATCATTTTCTTCTTCCAGAAATTAGCGGGGGACCGGTACGGATGGGGGGAGGGGGGACTACCCCATAGATACCCCACACGTATGGGTTGGATAAAATATTTTCAGTTTTAAGTAAGTATGGAAAAAGTGAGTTTGTATTTTACATAACAACCATTATTCCTTAAGGAAAATCCGTGTTAACGGGAGACCCACTTAAACATTTTTTGTAGCATTCCATAATATAAGAATAACTCACATATACATTTGTATTTTGGTGCCTAATAAACGTTTTTCTATTCTACATATTAAAGTCAATGAGGGGTAAACTGGATATCGTCGCCACTATAAAACTAAAGTTGACGCGCACATGTGCGGGAAAACTTCGCCTATCGTTGTTTGCTCCAAAGCTCCACTAACTTGACTAGACTATGTAGACTGTACGTATGTATGTATGCCACTACCTGTTGCCCGCGATTTTGTCTCACCCCCTCACACGCCAACGCATCGGAATTCTGAATTCGTTTTATAGACTTGCATACGAGTACGTCAGTTTATGCGAAAATGACACGGGAATTCTTTTCAATTGACTTATAACTACTACTGCCGCACTTAGAAACGTTATTAAACCTTAATGTCACTAAAATAAAAATTGACTTTTATTTTAATAGACATAAAGGCTATTAATAATTAAGATAATGAACGTTAAGGTTTGTTTTTCAAACAACACTGATTTAAGTATTTTTTATTAAATTTCAGTCTATAATCTAACAGATTTTACAAAAATTAAAATGGTTAATTGTAAAATGCACTCAACTGAATTATTCATAATACTATCCTATATAATATAACTATTGCAAAATTGTGTAAAAAAATGTCTAACGCACTATTATTTTTCCCCATTCTTCCTTTTGGTAAACTTTCTGTAGACAAAACTAAAGCAATATTTTCCTAATATCATCCTTCTTTATTTCAAATTATCTGTAGACAAATGTCAAAAGCAGTATTTTCTCCTACTTTTACAGAGTTCATTTTCTATTCACTAAGTGTAAAGACGCCATCGAAATAATCTCTATAGTTAGTTATCAATAAGTATACAGCACAACTATTATATCTATGAAGCAAACGGCCATACCTGATGGGATTCGCCAATAGCTGAGGTGCGAAATGGAAAAAAAAATCCATTGAATATGACACAGAGATGATTTAACACTTAAATGGGGCAAAACGGCTATTTCGACTTAGTTGGCCGTTTGTACAGCTGTTAGTCCAAGGGTAACGATTTTAGCTTCTCAAATAAATTAATATTTGTACTAAGCTACGCAGGTTATAGTGCACGTGTGTACGCAGACACAAGTCACTCACTATTTCCATTTTGAATGGTATCTTTTAATAATAATAATAAATTGCGACAACATCACATACATTGCCTGGTCCCAAACTAAGGTTTTCCCTTGTACTATAAACCAGAAACAACGACAGGAACCACAAACACCAGACCCAACAAAATATCTGTTTCCATCAACAAAACTTTGTGTTGGTGCGGGAATCGAACCCGCGAACCTTGCGTCTCAACCGGCGCTCGAACCATTGCGCCAAATGGGTTTATCATTAAAATATTCTTTCTCATTATAGAGCACAAAGCATCTCAGATGCGTTGTCTCTCTTAAGTCTTGGAAGGTATATTGAGTCCTTTCTTTAAAGATCGCCGTGAAGACACATTTGTTATGAAAAAAATAGAAGTATAAGTCTTTTATAACAATATAGGTTATAAAAAGTTATATAAAAAGTAAAGTATCGGCATAAAAAATATTGTCTCACAGCACGTTTGCTTAGTTGGTGATCACAAACACGAGCAATGTTAAAAACATCGAAACATACTTTTTGCCCTGGGAATCGAACCGAGGGCTCTAAGATCAGGCCCGGTACTTAAAACACTAGACCAATGGGCGTTGCAAAGTGTTGTATGTTATAATCAAATTTAATCACCTCACAATAGAAAATGGCATCTCCTAATCTGATATAATTAATCAACTTTATGTACTAAAAAGCTTACTTAATACTAAACACAAGATAAAAATGCACACATATCATAGTGTAGCACATATCAGTCAAATCCATCAAAGAATTATTTACCTATCATGCAATAACGATATCAAGTCATATATCAAATAAGATACGTTACGAATTAGATATGTGTTATTCTATACATAAGTTTTATCTGCTATTTTGCTTGTATTTAGACTATACACCAATAGAAGAGCCAAGAGAGTGTTGTAGAGTTTATTTTCCATAAAAGTATCAACCTGAATACTGTCCCACTTCAGAGCAAAGACCTCCATCATAGAAATCAAGTCATCTTTACTATGCTCAGATTAGGCTTAATCACGACGCTTGCCTAATGCGGATTGGCGATCACAAACCCGAGCTACGTTCGAAAAATTCGATACATACTTTTCGCTCCACCCGGGAATCAAACCCGGGACGTTACATCCCAGTTCCATACAGAAAGTTAAATTGGTCTATTTGTGTCCATTATGTTGTGGTATCCAAGTATTTTTTATGCAAACCTTCCTATGACTAGATAAGTAGAACCAGTATCTTCTTCTTCTATACTATTTATAAAGAGATAACTTCTATACACAACGACAAGGCTTATAGGTAAACCGAAAACACGAAACGCTTGCGCGATGTAATTGGACACAGCGCCATCTATTAGGCTCATTTATGAATTACGGCCCCGAAGCGAAGTGAGGGCGGGCCCCTAGTTTTTATATAAATTGGAGTTGCTCTTGGCTTCATACTGAACCCGAGACTTAAGGAGAAGCCAACGATGGAGTGAACCCCAGAAGTAGCTATTCACTTTACCATTAAAATTTTTAAGGTTGTAGTCATCATCATCATCATCAGCAACCCACGCTCGTCCACTGCTGCACATAGGTCTCCCCCAATGCACGCCACCGCTCCCGATTTTCGGCCACTCTCATCCAGCTCACTTCAGCCAGCCTTCGATTTCGTCATCCCATCTTGGTTGGTTTGGTCAAGATTGTAGTATTTGGGGAAAATTGACGCAGGAAGGGTGTTCCAATCCTTGGCAGTGCGCATCACGAAATAGGATATGTATAATGTAAAGTCAGCCACACATCAGATTACCACAACCTGTCAAATTTCTTCAATTGATATTCAACCTAATGTTTATGACAGTAAGATGAGAGTCGATTGTAAGAAATTTCACAGTTTTGTATACTTTGATGTGTGGCTGACAGTTTATTTTTTCATTTAAACAAGTTATGGTTATGCATTTGCTAAATTAATTATAAACACTTTTGATATAGGTAAGTGTGATTTAGTCAACGTTTGCATTCATAATATTAGCTGATAAGGATTATAATGATATAGGATAAGTACTTATTTTTTTTAAATAGAGTGATATTTTTATCTTTTATCTGTAAGCAATGCAAATGTAGTTTTTTATTTCCACTATCTATCCAATGCCTGTCGTATTGTAAAAAAATATTATTTTTGATTTTGATAAATGTATATTTTTCTTCAAACTTGTAAGTAAAAGAGTTTTAATATATGAACATAAATCTGTCTTTGCAAATTAAAAAAAAAGTTATAAGGCGTTTGCCATAATCTTTAAAAAGAAAAAAAAAGAACAGAAATAAAATTATAATGGTTCAATTTTTCCATTTTAATCACACACCGGTCTAAGCCAGTAACTTGTGCCATACCCCATCGTTTTTCAGACAGGGTGGATGTAAAGAATTTGCGATGCGGTGACGTCGACATGCTCGCATAATAGCCGCTTTGTTTGACCCCGCTAAACACTGACACCTAGGCATTCATAGATTAGCCTTACAAATACTCGTATCTACTATGTATCAAACATTATATATAACACGGACCCTTTAGGCACAGTATAGCATGTAACCAATGACGTAACGTTCTATTAAAATTATGAGCTCGGAAGTTGCAGTTGTGAAGAATGACAAATTAAAGAAATGTTTTCGTCTTAATTATTGAAAAATAAATAATATAATAGATAAACACAAGATTTTTTTGTGTGCACAAAGAGTATAGTTTGTTGCGTCAAATATTATAGTATAGTCGAAAAAATGTTGTAGACTAGCGGCCCCACTTTCTTTCGTTACTTAACTTATAACCAGTACCAATAGATGGCGCTGGCAGTGGAATACACCGCGCAAGTGTTTCGTGTTTTCGGTTACTTATAAGCCTTGACGTGAACTATTAGATTAACCTCTTTATAAACAGTAATAAATAATAGATAAGCTGCGATTTCTAATTCATCGGCGCTGCTAAATTTAAAAGAATTAAAGAAAGTAGTGGTACAAATGACATAAAAATAACATTTGAAAATAAGGCGACTAAGGCTCTGTCAACTAAGTAGATCTTCGTCGCGCGAAAAAGCTTATGTTACTGCTATTTCGTTCACTGTGGTATATCTTAATAGGCAACAGATGGCTTCAGTTAAGATTAATCCTACTTATTTATATATTATGTATCATTTATAATTTACTTTTGCTAAGATTTTTATAGTTTTTAGTAGCAACTGGATCAGTGGCAAACATTATAATCCCACGTAGATAACTTATTTCGATAACTGTTCTGAAATTGCATCAAGTTCTAAATATAGTTCTTAAATAGTAATCTTGAGATTAGCTCTTATCGAATGTGTTGTCAAGCCCTTTTGCCACTGTTCCTTCATAGGTGGCAGACGAGCAGATGGATCCATTAGAACCACAAGACTAAAAGACCGTTATTGGCACCTATCCCACTAATATTATAAATGTGAAAGTTTGTAAGTATGAATAGATGGATGTCTGCTCCTCTTTCACGCAAAAAATATCGAATGGATTTTAATGCAAGCTTACAATAATATATTTTATACATCAGAATAACACATAGGCTACAATTTATAAAAATATATTTACCCTATTGCAAATAACTAGCTCCACGCGTACGAAGTCGCGGGCGGCCGCTATATTTTGATAAAATATTTTTGACCATTTTGAGAGTAATAAAAACTCTATTGTTCCATTGCAGATCGCTGGCCAACTTTAATTTATTTACTAAGGAATAACAACAGCCGATAACATTACGTTTGCTTAACATATTGAAAGGGTAATCATCATAGAAATCAAGTCATCGCTACTATGCGATTAGGCTTAATCACCTTGCTGACTGTTATATAAAAAAAAAATTAGATCCGCTTAGGCACTATGACATTGTGATAGCCGCTTGTTATCAGTTTTTTTAGCAATTTCAACCTTATCGGAACCTAGGCTTCAGCTATCTTATCGCAGTTAGGTCGCTGCCGAAACCTAGCTGGAGTTACGAAGCAATCAATCATCGAATAGTGAACGTTGGGTTTCAATTTTGTTTTTTTTTTGTAGTTGCACTTTATGAAACTGACACTGGCACTCAATGAATTCATGTTTTGTTTTTTATTTGTTTCTGTATTTTGTTTTAATGTTTTTTTTTGTATCTGTTGTTTTGTGTTGCATGTGCAAGCAAAGGTGACACTCAAGATCCAGCCTGAAAGCCAGCGCAGCGGCAGCTACCGACAAGACTCAGCATAATGCTGAGGCTGAACCTTGTTGGCCGCAACTTTTGTGTTTCTTTCTTTCCTTTGCATCTTTTATCTATGTAAAATGCTTCCTATTCTATAATACCTGACACCACAGAACGCGGACCTATCCAAATGTTCGCCATTTTAATTTGTGTACCGTTTTCTTCTTTGTCCTAGCTATTTCCCATATTGGACGTCTATTAGCTGATATGATGATAATGTCTATAATCTCGTTCCTAAAGGTAACTTTATAAAATTCAAACCGTAACTTTGTTTGTTTACTTCATCTATTCAAAGAATATTTAATAAAAACAGCTAATCATGTAGATTTCCTAGTAATATTCTCTTACACAACTAAAATTACCAACATTTTGTGAGTCACAGCAATTCACGTAAAGTGTCATGCGGAAATATGAACCCGAAGTCCGGACCTCACACAAAGTCACATAACTTTGATGTGTGTGAAAAGATTACGTAAGTAAATTTTCAGTATTTTATTGCATAGCACAGGTGTTTAGTAAATGTTTTAGTTTTAAGCTCAATAAAGTATTTTTTCTATGGGAAAGGAAACTAGCGACTGGGTCAAATGAACGTAGGTAAGAGTTCACCGCCGCTGCAGGGTTGGAAGCCCAAAAGAGGGGAGGGGGAGTGGGTAAAAGGTTGGCAGCGTACTTGTTTGTGACTCTACTGGTGCTGCAGGTGTCAACAGTCGCTTACCGTCAGGTGATCCTCGTTTGCCACCTTGCACATGAAAAAAACTTAGTGAAGGCATTTCTCGGATTCAAAATATCTATTAAATATTTTGTATGGACTTGAATTGAAAAAGAAAACTTCTATCAATTCTATTTCGACCTTTCGATAAAACATTCCAAGCCAATATCCATTCGATTACTATTTAATATTTACTTATGACGTATTAAAAATTAATCTGCGACAGACAACGGCCTTCGACTTCGATATTATATTAATTGCTACACACATTCAATTCTATATATTCGGCAAATATTTGTCTCGAGCTTGCAAGGTCTTCCGTTGCCGAATCTAATGTGGCTCGAGTTAACAAAAAAAAGTGAGGAAAAAATACTCACAAAGGTGCAATATTTTCACTACATGACATACATTGATCTGACTCTGAGATAGGTAGCTCAAGCACCTGTGTTACAGATATCAGAACCGACAGTGGGATTACAAATATATACATATAATACTTTTCTTTTGTAAATACATACTTATAATACATAGAAAACACCCAGACCAATACAAACAGACATGTTCATGCACACAAATGTTTGTACTGTGCGGGGATCGAACCCGCAACCCTTGGCCCAGACGCAGCATTCACTACCACTGAACCAACCGGGTCGTCAATAGAGAACATTACGAATGATTATTACTTATTTCGTGAAAAGTAACACATTTATCATTTATTTAATGACGTGGGTGTCACTCTATCATCACCCAATTTTTTATCTGTAATTATTAACAAATGCATTTCGTAGGTAGCATGTTTTATTGAGAATATAGTTTTTTTGTTATCAATAATCTAAGTGTGTGTGTGTTAAGTGATCAAATTAGTTTAATATCTATTTGTACGCGTTATCTGGAATGAATCGCTACAAGCGATACGATCGCCTTGTTGTAGGTACTTAGGTAGGTATTTTTTTGCAAGCTTGTTTATTTTTTGTTTTAGTATAGAATACCTATCTAGTATCTACCCTAGATAGATACCTATCTATTAGATTTACTTCTTGTTTTGTCCTTGGTAATATATCAGAAGTGGCTCTCCACTTTTCTCGGCATTTCATTAGTTAGCTATGCTATTATTCTAAAATCATTACACTACATGTTATCAGCCAAAAAATACCTAATTAAAAAGTCTAATGTCGAAAATATTTAATTGCTTGTAATCCAATAAAATATTTACATATCTACAGACAAATTTGTCTTTTGAAGTACCTATGTCACTAGGGGAATAGTTGCAAGCATATCTCTGTTTTTTTTTAGGAAACGATAATGTATCTTTTAAGTCTTATTTCAATCTTACATAATATAATTTCATTATTTATTGAATTACTGTCTAATAGACGGATAGAAGAATTTATAAAAGGCCGGATCTCCCAGTTTGTTTAAATTGCAAAAACATGCGAAAAATATTATCTCAACCAAAACAGTTAGTGCATACTTATTTAAAATACAGATATGCAGCTGTCTTTGTCGATAGGTGGCACAAAATGGCGGCGTTATCTCGAAAAAGTCTAATTTTTAGACTTTATCTAGCTTAGTGTCAGCCTATCTTGGAGTTGTGACCTGCCTATCAGGAGTCCACATCGGCCATTTTAGTTTTAATTTTGACATTCATATCGGACGAATTTTGATGAGTGCATGTTGAGATTAAGTGTAAATAACTTAGTTTTATGTAACTGACTGATCGCTTAGATTTTCTGGCACTGCGAAGAGAACTTTTCAGTTACTTTGTAAATAATTAATAATTATAAAAAGATAGAGCTATGGAAGCTAGACTTTAAAATAGTCATGTTAGACATGAAATTGACAAAAATATGACAAATGTCAAAACTCAGATTTTTCTTTTATTTACGAATATGTGTCAGGGGATAGACGAGTAGATGGATACTTGATGGTAAGCAAAAGCCTGGTCCATGGATACCTTCAATACCGGTGGAGTCATTCGTATTGCCGACCTTTTAAATGGAATTTGGAAGCTTTTTACTTGAAGATTTGAAGGTCGCCCGTCCAGATTTTTATACTTCTTTAAGTGCTATGAGAAAAAAAATATAGTAAGGTTTTTTTAAGAATCACTTACCTTGGTGATTTTTACGTTCCGTTTAACGTTTCCCTTAGTTTGTAACCTGGAAAGAAATAAATTCTTGTTAATCATTTTGATAAACTCAAACTTATTGTTTACTGTCAGTAATTATTCTTGTCTTACAAATACATGAGTAATTTTCTTAGAATCAGTTTTATAGGTAATATGGCTTATTAAAAGTATAAGTACAATGAAACAATTTAATTTATACGAACAGCCAATATTATAATTGTGTTTGATATAGCATGAAGAAAGGACCATGCCGGATTTGTATGGCACTATATTTTTCTCTTGCTGTTACACCCACAGTAGCTAATTTTTTGAGTTCATAGGACTTAATATGATAAATAAGCTTTATTTAACAACTATTTATTTGATGTCTGTCCGCCAAGTTATACGTGCCAGTTTAAAACTAAAAGAAACCGTGCATATTATTTTTCCTAATGTTGTTAACTTATTTTGGACTGTTTTAGAGGTATAGTAGTCATATTACATTTGGTTTGTTAGACCAAAATAATAAGTGAATTGTCGATGTAACTGCGAAAAAAAAACACCAAAATCAGAAATTGGCATTTGTCAGAACGTGACAAATGTCAATGCAATTCAAATTTAAGCTTTAAATTTTCTATTGTTTTGAATCCTACCAAAATATAGGTCTACCTAGGTCTGTTAATAACTTTTGCTGAATAATGCCGCATAATTCCAAACAGGGTACATTTACGTAACCCAAAAGTTTAGAAGTGAAGAGGCTGTATCTAATCTAAGCAATCCAACTCCAAACTATTCCCCAACAAATGATATCCTCCGACAACGCCCAACAACACATCATATTCGCGAGACCCGTCCCACATTTGCAAATCTCGAATACCTAAACTTACGGGTCCAACGTAAAACTACGGCCTATATGCCACATTATTTCCGTAAACAACATATAACAACTATCCTGACCAATCGGGGCAAAGGTCACGCGTGGCCCGACCAATCGGAGCGCGGAATACGGAATTCGAACTATGTAGGCTCGTTTGAAAGTGAAAGTTCACCAATAGGAGGGCGGGTTGGAGTAGTAGCGACATATGGGCTGTATATGTGTCAGCTATGAATGGAGCCTTCGTATTGTTTCTGGGTTTTGGAGGGAAACGGGGATAAGATGGAACGGGATCATTTGACAGATGTTTTCAGGTGTTTTTACTTACATTACACCATAAATGGAAATTCGCGGTGTTTTGAGATAAAATACGAATGGTAAACTACAGTTTTAGAATAGAATAAAAAAATATTTATTTCGAGCAAATTAAAAACTTTACTGCACAAATTTCGTAAAAGGCGAACTTAATGCGAAGATGCATTCTATACCATTCAACCTTTGGGTCAAGCAGAATGGATAATAAAGCAAGGAATACTCTTATACAGAAAGGGTTTGCGTGTTGAAATATTTTGTATTGAGAAAGTTCGGTACCTAAAGTATATACCTATACTCGTATATTTGAGTAATTTACACTCATGGGTAGTAATAAAATAATGGATTAGAAACATTTGGTGGTCTTTCACCCCTGTGCATGTGTCTCGGGAAGCACGTTAAAACGTTGGTCGTGTTCCTGATCTCTCTGCGGTCGTGTCACTATTGTGTCCCATCGAATTAAGAGGGCAATACCTTTATTTGCGAACACACAGAGATCTATAACTATATTATCATGCGTACGTGGTGATCGTTAAGATTGAATGTCGGTTGGAGTTATGGTAAACTTACTTTTAACTCCAACTTATATTCGGCGCCAGGTGGCCTAAAATACACTGGAATGGAGAAAATTCGTATCGGGGACCGCGACCCACGCCGGGTCGCTGAGCCAGTATGTGAGGTAAGGTAACGACAGTTCGTCGAACCTGTGCCGGGGTACATAGTTTTATTGTTTGTTATATAAAGTGCATAATAGATAAGCTAAGAGTTTCTTCCTGATATTTTTCTATACGTTCTTTGACCCGAGCATTCACCTTTACTAATAATAAGTCGTCATTTAACTTTTATGTAAGAGTTAATAAATTATTACAATCATACGAGCTGATCACCTGATGTTAAGGTATGGGCTTCTAATATTATCTCCCCTTCCCCTCGGATTGGGTCACCCTCACTCTGGCGATAAGAGCGCAGGTGAATCTGTATACCTAGAGGTTTAGGCTGTTACGCGTTTTTCTAAAATCTAGAAGATGCCTGTTCGTTCTTGCCTTTTTAGGGTTCCGTAGCCAAATGGCAATAAACGGAACTCTTATAGATTCGTTAAGTATGTCTGTCCAGAGAGAAACTGCATTTTAAACTTACCATAATTGTAAATACGACCAATATATTACGAGTATACAAAAAAAATATTTTTGATTGATTGATTAAAGGTATAGAAATAGCCTAAGATCCCTATGCTCGAGTCTACATTAGTCTATTGTCAGTATTTTTATGGACATTCTATCACATTAATTTAAGTAGTTTCATCAAAATAGCTAACAAAATGATGATGATCAGAGAGAGAAGCAGAAATAATAACTTTGGCAAGGAATTCCATTATTTGACAGTTTTGAAATTCTCTATTATTCTCTTCGTGGCTGTGAAAGTGAGAAAAAGGAGTACCTATATGTAAGTGTGAAGAACAACGTGTAAGGTACAGAGTACTTTTATATGTAAGGTCTTTGACTTGGCGAGTCACTCGATCACCTAACACTCTATAACACAGATTTTCTTATCAGGAAAAAAATATTGATACGAGCAGGCGTGCCACAATTTACGATACGAGAATTTATGAGAGAGTAGTAAATTAATACAATAGGGTTGCAATGGTTAATTACTTTTTTAAACTGACTATATAACTTACTAGCGGCCGCCCGCGACTTCGTCCGCGTGGAAAAGTTTTTACCCCCTTTTTAACCCCTTACAACCCCCTTTTCGCAATAAAAAGTAGCCTATGTCCTTTCTCAGGGTCTAGATTATCTGTATACCAAATTTCATTTAAAAGTTTTGGCGTGAAAGAGTAGCAGACAGACAGACAGACAGAGTTACTTTCGCATTTATAATATTAGTATGGACTAGTGGCCCGCCCTCACTTCGCTTCGGAACAGTAATTCAGAAATGAACCAGTAGATGGCGCTGTGCTCAATTACATTGCGCAAGCGTTTCGTGTTTTCAGTTTACCTATAAGCCTTGTCGTTGTCTATAGAAGTTATCTCTTTATAAGTAGTAAAGATTTTAACAGACTCCGATGGCACATTTGGTAGTGACCCTGCCTCATACGCCAAAGGTCGTGGGTTCGATCCCCAAACTGGACAAACATTCGTATGATGAATACTTGTGTTTGTTCAGTGTCCAGGGTGTATTTTAGTATTATATAAGTATTTTGTGTTTCCTCTGTTGTCTGATATCTGTAACACAAGTGCATAAGCTACTTAGTACGGAATCAGCTCGATGTATGAGATGTTTTATGAATTAATGATGTTACTTATTTCAGCAGTGGGTTCTTGATACTTTATTATACTCGTAGAAGACTAAATTATTTTGTTCCTAAATGAGTTTTGAGGTAGACTTGGGTAGAAATCATTAGAATAGAATAGAATACGTTTATTTGGCACCAAAAATACAGATATGTAGTACAGAATATTTATATTCCGTGCTATCAATACTATCATAAATGGAGATAGATAGATACCTAAATGTTGCTATGGTAAAACAACATAATAATACTACACACATTTAGATTTATTGGTTTGATATATGTAATCGTTATTTAGCTATGATTAGAAAAGATAAAGGGAAAGAACTTATTTTGTTTTAAGATATAGGGGGCAGACGAACAGACGGCGGTAAATCAGAGGAGTCATAAGTGCGCGGCCAACCTTTTATAAAGAAATACGTCCTCTTTTTGATGGTTACCCATTTTGAGTAAATGCACAAGTGTGCGCGCAAACACTTGCATTATTTACCTTTACCCCACATTTAGTTAGATACTAGATCAGACCGTGATGTGGACGGCGTGTATGTGTTGGTAATGCATTACTACAGTCCATACAGATTTGTTAGTGCTACCGATTTTAGCCAAAACATGCAATACCCACTATCTACGAGTATCTATCTAAATCCCCATATCTATGGGTGCAGGACTCGTCAGTGTAAAACCTAGCAAGTGGTGTTTGTAGCGTATCGTCAAATATTTGCGCCAAATATTAAAACGTTTGGCATTGATAACGCGGTGCAACACTAGTGCTGTGCAATTACAGTATTGCATTTATCGATATCGATGTTCATTGAAAGAAACAAAAAGTATTATTGTGGAGATGGCAATCAAGTGGTTAATGTCCTATGCATAACCGGCCAGGGGTTAGGAGGATATAGCGATTTTTGGACACCCGCAACAATAGTGGAGTCAACAAGTAAAATATTTCTAAAATAACTTTTTACGCGTCATTTTCTATGTGACAGGTAGGAGATAAGCAAGCCGATCACGTGACTGTAAGCCCTCTGTTTTTAAATGTATATAAATGAATATTGAAAGTAAGCTTACCAAGTTCTATTCATAGTTCATTAAATCTTTCTAAATACTTAATCAATCTTATATTAAAACAGTGATTAACTGCTCAAAATACAAAAAAATATTATAAAGAACAATTTATTTTCCAATCGTACAATTGATTAATTACTTTTTGTTGAACTAATTATTTTACTATTAAAGTGAAAAAGAAATTAGTGTTTATGCCTTCTAAGAATTTGCCGGAAAAGCTTCTTATCGTTTTATTTCAATCAAAACATGTATTGAAATTATATTTTGTACTTGAACAGAAAAGATTTCGTAGGTTTATTTTTAGATAGGGTAGTCGTGTTAACGAATTCCAAGATTAAGAATAACTATGTATTCAGTCTAAGGCTTCATTGGTACTTTGTTAGATAGTGGAATAAATTGTGTATCAGCTGTTCTAAATAATGAAAAAATAAGTCTGTACTTTTGCAACCTATTTCATCTAATGATAATCATTAAATTTACTCTTAAAAAGACTTCTGTTATCTTCGAACTTGTCCACGTGGAAAAAAATACGTTTTCCCATAGAACCAATAATCTCATTTTAGGCTAAAATGAGCTAAAATTTTTAGCTAACAACTAAGACAGGGTGCTTTTACTCTGCTACATTGCGTAAAAGAAAAAGATCAATTTGTGACAACGTCACATTATGTAGGTACATTTGATTGTCCTAAACCCAAAGTTTTCCCTAGGCATTAAGTTCGCCTATTGTTACAAATTTTGTGCAATAAAGTTTAAATAAATAAATAAAGCAGGAACAACGCAAGTTAAGAGAAATGTCTTTGTACAGAATCGTAACTATATTTCTACTGTATAATAATAGGTAATAAATGATGTATAATTATAATTCATGTAAATCTAATCTGATCCAATGATTATAAATCTTTAGGATCAGAAAACAAGACTGTAGCGCCCTCAGAACACCAGCGTCATTGCTAAGCAGTGACACAATGCTGAGTGGCAACCATTCTTGTAGCATAGCAAGTTTAATTTTAATTTTAAATTTCTGTTCTCTGCTCCAAATAAATATATTCTATTCTAAAATAAAAAGAAAGTTTATCGATACACCTCCGTCCTTTCCCAACACTACAGGCAATAGGCAGGGCTAGTTATCAAGTTACAAGATATTGCGAATATGAAATATCATCAGATAAGGCGGCCGAATTGCTAGATTGCCACGTGACGAGACACATAGGTCTGTTCTGTCTGGCCTAGATAGACTAGGAAGCGACTATGACCAGATAACAATTATCAAAATGTTCACGGTCGACTAAAAATGATAATGTCTTGTCTATTTATCAAAATAGGTTCATGATTAATATAGACTAGAGCTAGAATATAGACAGTAGTTCCATGTCTACCTACAGATGGCGCTGGCCATCGATTGCATCGTGCTAGTGCTGCGCTTTGTCAGTTTGTCTAAAAGGTTTTTCGATGTCCATACAGTTTATCTCTTTCTAAATAGTATAGATTTATGGATGCTACGGCCAATGTCATGACTTTTTGTTTTTTATTCCGTTAAAATGTAGAAATCTACTAAATAGTAAAAAAATATATCAGTAATATTCTATTATTTTAATGCAGAAATTTTGTTATAATATTTCTGTAAATAAATAAACTTAAAATTTTCTGTAAGACTAACTAGTCGATACTCGTCGTAGGACTCGTACAGTCGAGTTCAAAAATATGTATACACTTACGGACCTTATCACAATACATATTTATAAGAAAGTGGAAGTCGTTTTCTTATACATATGTACTGTGACAAGGTCCTAAAGTGTATACATATTTTTGAACTCGACCTAGTAGAGGAAAATTTGAGGACTGTGTACCTATTTAGAATAATAAGCTAATTATTTTCCAAAATAACTTACAAAAAGATAACTTTTAATGAAAGTAATAGAAAAAAAGATAACTAATTTATTGGCGCAGCGCAGTTAATTGTGTTCAATAATAAATTTCACACAGTATTTCATTTTCATATTGTTAATAGAATTGCCAATATACATAAACATGACCCGCGGCTTCCTCCGCCTAATGTTTAATTATCGTGTTGTGGCATCTGACACTAGTTGTTTTGTTATGTTAGTCCGTCCGTAGGATGTGCCACTAATAAATAAATATAGCGCTCGTTTTCTTGCGCCTCGATTTAATTTGTATACCTGGGAACATTTTCATCCCTTTGACCACGATCTTCTACTCGCACTAACCGTTCTGGGGGGCAATTCTCGAGCCCTCGACATTGAAGTCGAATTAAGAGATTAATTCGACTTCAATGTCTAGTGCACGAGTATTGCCCGCCAGAACAACTTTTGTTCTACGATTTTAAAAATGCGTCGTATTTTTTCAAAAGGACAAAGTCACAGAAAAACTCAAGTACCTACAAATTTTTGCCTGACCCGGAGATCGAACCCGGGACTTCAAGCGCAGCCGTCGTTTTAACGTGCGATATACTACCCACTGCGCCACCGGGGCAGTCCCCACACTAGTGTCACAAAATAATTACACACAGAAAGGAGGCTGCCCACTAAGAGCTAAAAACGTGTCATGTACTCACGCATGCGTACTAACGGGGAAATACGCCTTTTCCACCACATTAATCCTAGCCTATGACATAAGATTGTCAAACTGTCGAGGTCTGTGGTAGAGGCCGCGCGCTTATATACTCATGCCGGGCAACAACCCTAGCATATGTCAACGAACTCTTCTAAATTCAAAATCAGGCTGAGTCTAACTTCTGTGTGTAATTATTATGTGCTAGCGTCCTGAAAATATTAAGTGGTTCTAATGGTGAATTTTTTCCTCAGTTAGCAGTTAATCTTTTCAAGTACCTACTCGTACCTACCTATGATAAGTCCGATTTCCATTTTGAATAAAATGCAATTCACATTGTCAACGACCTCGATCAAACAATTAGACGGTTAAACAATGCGCATGATTCATCGAACCTGCTGACTCTCCGGTGGCTTTCCCGAAAGCGTTGCACCATGCACCGTCCGACATGAATGGCGGATGCTGCTTCAGCATTCGTATTATTGTTACTTAACTATGGCGGAGTTACGCGGAAAATCGGACGCGCACTGGCGTTTGCGCAAGTCGAGATGCTAAGTCTCACCCTCAAACGCTTTTAATTGTAACCGTGGGAGAGCCACGCTTCGGCATGAATGGACCGGCTCAACCGGAGTGATACCACGGCCTTATGCGCTGTGTTTCGTCTAGAAAATTTGGGAGCTGCTCAATTTTTTTTTTTGATAGGTGGCAGACGAAAAGACGGATCATTTGTTGATAAGCAATAGTCGTCGTCTATTGACACCCAACAGAGACACCAGCAACTAACGCTTCCGTGGGAGAGCCACGCTTTGGCATGAATGGGTTGGCTCGGCCGGAGTCATACCGCCTCACAGAAGACCTGCGTGAAACAGCGCCTGCGCTATGTTTCTTAGTGTGAGTGAGTTAAAGGTTGGCAGCACACTTGACAGTATAAAGAACCGCTTTTTAGTGGGTATAAAGAAGGTGACTTATGACTATACTGTTGTTACAGGTGATGGGCGGCAATCGCTTTCCATCAGATGATCCGTCTGCTCGTCTGCTATCACATTAAAAAAAAATTGGGTGCACATTTTTTTTATGATAGGTGGCTGACTAGAAGGTCACCTGATGATGGTAAGCGATTGCTACCGCTCATAGACAACCAATACCAGTGAGCCACTTTCACGCAAAATGGTTAATTTTTTTAGATTTGCAAACACTCGAGTTGCGGAAGCTGTGGGAGCACCGGTATTTTGTTTTTAAAAATTGTCAAACGATATTTTTTAATTCCAAATACTATTTTAGCGAGCACATTTTATTTTATGGCCAGATTTTTTCGGTCACACCTCTTGGAATAGCACCTCGGTTGTCAAATATTTTACAGCCAATTGAATGAAGTAGGACTATTTCAATAGTGTTTTTTTTTGTTTAGTTTTTAGCTGCCGTTAAATGAATTATATTTTTAACGCTTATTGGGTTGTGTAACTCGTGATTTTTAATCAAAAAATTTGAGCTATCACTTTAGTTACAACTTTTATATTCCATTTTAGGTGGCAGACGAGCTAACAGATCACCTGGTGGTCATGGACCTGCATCGTCAGTGAAGTCACAAGCGCGCTGCTGATCTTTTTGCTTTCCTTCGTAGTTATTTTTTACATGTAATAAGAAAAATTAATAATCAAATTAGTTGCACTTATGGGCTCTTTAGACATAATGCAGCAGTTTTGTGAATGATTTCTTATTTCCGAAATCGAGTGCCCTGTTCCCAGTTCCCAACACTGACGTACCCAAGCTTGGTGTTGGCTAGTCAATGTGATTATTATTATTTTTATAACTACCTAGTAGTGCAATATTTGACTATCCGCCATTATGTACTGTTAGTTGACTCAGATCCGTCTAAGCTGCGGCGATAACGTGTACTGGCGAGCACAGAAGTGTCTACTGTTCAATTATTATACAAATCTATATCGTTTTCATCATCATCATCATTTCAGCCAATAAACGTCCACTGCTGGACATAGCTCTCCACACAGATCGGTCCTGTGCCACCCGCATCCAAGGGACTCCCGCGACCTTCACCAGATCGTCGGTCCACCTGGTGGGAGGCCTGCCACGCGGCCGTATAATTGTATTGTAATGTTGTATTTTATTATATTTGCGGTGTATCTTTATACCGTTTATAAAGATATAATTAAACATCCACATTCAATAAGGCTTATAAAGTAAAGTAAAGTATGCAGGGCAAAGGCCTTCATCAGCGCTGCTTCAATGATTCGGATGTAGTACGAACGAAACCCCGCGATTTTGTCACACGAATTAAATTTATTTATTAATCTTTAAAGTTTATGCTCTCGACAGTACCTACATATTATTTTGTTTAATGTCAGTTATTGTAAAGGAAAATCGGTCTAGTATTAATTAATGTGCTCAAATTACTTATTTCGTGTAACTTAAAATGGTGTATTTATAGGTTTTGTCTACCCATTATAGGGTGTACTGTTGGCAGACCACTAGGCAGAAGGTAGATCTACGAAGTCATGCAGGCAACTTATGAGCTTCGGGGAATTTCGTGGTGCTAGGGCTTCATGTTTTGCGCCTTACGACTATCGCCCACGTGGGACGATGAGGGAGAGTCCCAGGCAAAGGCCTCTATCGCAGAAATCAAGTCATCGCTACTATATGCTGGAATTATGCCTAATCACCACGCTTGCCTAATGTGGAATGGCGATCACAAACCCGAGCTATACCTACCTATACGAAAAATTCAAAACATTTTATTTTGTTTTTTTTATTACCACTGAACTACCATTGATACCATTATATGTGACCACGGCTGCTGCAACGTAGCCGAAACGTCAAGCATTATGTACATACAATGTACTTTACAATAAACGTCGCGTTAATTCCCGTTTTAATATTTTATAGTTATGTTAGACATAGTTGTGTACGAGTATATCTAGCGTTCAAAACTCATTATAGTATAAAAATTCGAGATTAGTCGGCGCAGGCGCACAATCAATGTCTGTTACATAAAGTAAGGTATCATTGTGCGAGTTTTTTATCACTGAAAGCCGTTGAACCTAGATAAGACCTGTGCTTGCATCTAACGAGCGCGGGCGCAGGAATTACTAGTTTAAAAATGTTAGTCAAGATAACAAGGGAGGGGGGGAGGGGGAATGGTCGTAGCCAGCAACTAATAATAATAAGTAAATCCCCCAAACGATTCGGCTACAAAATTCAAAAGTCCTTTACAGAACATTTTTGAATGTCAAATTTTGTAATCTACCGCTGACCGAAATGTTGGTTGATGAAACAGATATTTGTGTTGGGTCTGGGTGTTTGTAGTTCCTTCGTTGTTTCTGGTTTCCATAGTACTAGGGAAAACCTTAGTTTGGGAGTAGGACAATGTATGTGATGTTGTCTCAATTTATTTATTTATTTATTCTATACGAAAAAAAAAACATTCCTCTTATTAAATTAAAAAAAATAAAACAGGTGCTTAGGTAAACATTATAATTAGTATGAACAACATAACACTACTTCATAACAGAATCTGCACTGCCTTACCCCTTGTTAATTCGCTGTATTATTCCTCTAACCCAAGGTTGTCTGGAAGAGATCGCTATTAGCGATAAGACGGCCGATATTGTATTTGTAAATTACCTTAAAAGCATTAAGTTCTGTAATATTTTGTGCAATAAAAAGCATCCATCTATCTATCTAACAACTTTTATCGAAATTTTAACCCATTTAGGTATATTAGCGCCGTAAGCATGCATGTTAAGATTTCAATAGCACACCTAAATCCAATAACTGGTTATTAAAGCTCTATTTTTAAAAATGAAAGCATTCTGATGCATTTCGATTACACAGGAAAACGACTAGTATTATTGACGTGCGCATACGCAGCGCTGATACGCCCTGACTCATCGGCTAGAAGTTGAACTTTACAAGGACAAGGCTAGGAGTGTTTGTGAGTTCAAATATTGTTTGTTTCATTATTCAACTTATTATCTACTAGCTTTTGTCCGCGGTTTCGCTCGCGCCCCCCACTTCTCTAAAATGGGGGGTGCAAGGGACAAAAAAGCATAAGTTACTCTCCATCCCTTTAACTATCTCTACTTCAAAAAACACGTAAATTCGTCGCTCCGTTTTGCCGTGAAAGAAAGACAAATACAGACAGACAGACACCCTTTCCCATTTATAATATTAGTATGGATAGATAAAATACCTATTTAGTCAATGACTGAGCCACTGCGCTACCGAATCCTGAGTTCAATCTCCGAGTCGCTAAAAATTTGTAGGTACCTAAGAAATTCACAATCAGCCTGAAGTTTGGAAGTTGGCTGTCATGTACCCCCGTGCCTCGGAACGCACATTTGATCATTGATCCTGACCCTATCTCTCTTTGGTCTTGTCAGACTGGTGCCCCAACGAATTAAGAGGGTAAAAGGGCATAGGAAGCTCACCAAATGAGAATTACCCATAATATGTATGTTCAAGTAACAGTAAGACGGTACGAGGGTAAGTTACCATCATCATCATCATCATCATGTCAGCCCACATCCACCCACTGCTGAGTATAGGCCACTTCTTTATTACGCCACTCCCTACGGTCACCAGCCAGAGTTACCATACAACATTTTTTATTGTACACTCTGTTCAATGTAAAAAAAAGAAACAAAATAAATTATTATTATTTTTGGTATTTCTGATGATCTGTATTTGCGCACTCACTTGAGCACTAGGTATAATACCTAAATTCCGAATTCCGAATCGGTATGAGGAAATTATACCTATGTGTACCTACTCACATTGAATATCAATTTTCATACTAAGTTAATTCGACTTATGACTTATGTATCTTACAATTTAAAATTAAGTATAAGTAGTTACTTACCGTTTGGATCAATAGAGGCTTTATCTTAGAGTACGTTGATATTTTTATAACACTATCTAAGCACACAATAAAACTCTTGTATGGTGTATAAGTACATACAATGTTACATTATCATGAGATTTCATAATGTTTCTAAGGAATTCAAGAAATAGAACTTCAATTCATTTACTTTTTTAAGTGAAGTTTTTTTATTAATTCATAATTGCCATCTGACCTTCGCAACCCTTAGACTAAGGAACTAGACCAACTTAACCATGGTTAACTAGCTAAACACCTTTAGAATAATTAAGAAATCATAATAAATTCACATATTTTGACTTGAATTCGTACTAAGTGTAGCTTGAACACTCGTGTTACAGATATCAGACATCTCACAACATAGTTAATACAAATATAATCTTCTTCTTCTATAGTCTACAGTATTTATAAAGAGATAACTTCTATAGACAACGACAAGGAACCGAAAACACGAAACGCTTGCGCGATGTAATTAAGCACAGCGCCATCTATTGGCTCGTTTCTGAATTACGGTCCCGAAGCGAAGTGAGGGCGGGCCTCTAGTACTATATACAGACTTTAACACCCAAACACTGAACAAACACAAGTAATCTATTCATCACACGAATGTTTCTCCAGGGTGGGATCAAACCTAGTTACCTTCGGCGTTAGGAGCAGAGGTCACTACCAAACGCGCCATCGGGCCAGTCAAGCTAATTACCTCAACAATGTATGAGCTACCCGAAATGTGCAGGTTCCCTCATGAAGATTTCCCTCATCGACGAGTGAATGGTAGAAATACGCAAATATTTTTATATCTGATATTTATTAAAGTATAAAATTATAGCAGTATCTCGTATTAATTTATTACTAGTATGCATTTATGTATTTATCTTATTACCTACATAAAAGATCTGCACTGCCTTACCCCTTGTTAATTCGCTGCATTATTCCTCTACCCAAAGGTTGTCTGGAAGAGATCGCTATTAGCGATAAGGCCGCCGATATTGTATTCGGAAATTACTATTAGCATTAAGTTCTGTAATGTGTTGTGCAATAAAGAGTATCTATCTAATCTACGCACATAGATTTGAAAAATCCAGAGGTGCATGCTCGGACTCTGACCTATGAAGCTACGATCTCCCATTTAATAGACGAGCTTTCTTATCCACTGAGCCATAATCTTATTCATGTTTTATTAGCTATTCTGAGAAGCTATCTATGACAGCGGGCAGCAACCCTATGTATCAGCCTATTGATTGTCCCACTGCAGGGCAAAGGCCTCCATCATAGAAATCAAGTCATCGCTACTATGATGGGGTTAGACTTAATCACTACGCTTGCCTAATGCAGATTGGTAAACACAAAGCCAAGCTATGTTCGAAAAATCCTTAACATACTATTTGCTCGACCCGGAAATCGAACCCAGAAGTCCGAGAGCGTTCTCTCTATGAACAGACAGTCGTAAGTGTAGGCCGCAGTAAAAATAGCACACCTCACCAAACTGAACAAAATTTTTGGAAATTAATGGAATTTTCACTATTCTTACGAAACGACTAAGTCACGGTTTGGTATATAAAGATGAATTTTTATTTCATATCATTTATCATAATTTTCAACATAACAAACTTTGTTTAAATGATTAGTAGAAGAATTAGTTAAAGGGCTGCTACTGTTTACCGCACCACCTGTATATAGCCACTATTTTGAGACTTTGCAGAAGAAAGCGAATTACTCTTTAATTCAACCCCACTTTAAATATTATTTATCAAGAAAAGGGGCAACATTTGTAAGCAAGCTACGAATCAAATGAAATGACTTATTTTATTACAACTCTATATGTAAATCTAATAATTTCTTAAAATTAAACTTAATGTTATTTTACAATAGATTCAAAACATATCTTCTCCATACGATAATATTTATACGAAAATGGCAAGTTTAACTAACTTCGCCAGTAACATGAGTAATGTTAAATACACCTATGCACAACTATAGATTTAGAGGAAATACGGGAAAATAGGTGTTGAGAAGAATATTATAAAAATGCACATCTTGGCCGTGATTTGACCGTGCCCCCAGATGTACGCAATAGATTGGCCCAAGCTTTTGGTGACCTTGCCTACGTTTCGAGAGTCATGGGTGCCTGTTTAGACAAACATACGTGAGATGAACACCTGAGTTCTTTTTTAGTGTCTGGGTGTATTGGTATTTAAGTATACTGTTTACTTGCTGTCAAGAAATGTTAACGCCAATAGGTAAAGGATATTTAACAGGGTGAATTAATGAACACTTACATTCCTTTTCGTCATCCGCTAACTCTGCTGATCAATATAAGTTGTTACACATTTTTAAAATTAGTAAAAAATATTTTACTTCCCAAATAGACTTTGTGTGAAACGTATAATTTATGGATGCGAATTTCCAAAAATCATAGAATAAAATTAAATGTTGTTTATAATGCTTTGCAGAAGACGCGGTTAAAGGGGCGCAAATGTTCACAGATACACCCTGTATTATAGTAAGGATATAGATAGCTTAGGAATAAAAAAATATTTCTAGTTTTTAGAGGGTAGTTTAGTCAATAAACAAGTAGATTTTAAAATATTAGTTATGTTAGTGTAGCAGTAGTTAAGGTATTCAATCAATTAGATTTTGAACTATTATTTTAGTGTAGCTGTTCTACTTATTGACTACTTAATTGTTATCAAGCAAAGCTAAATACTTCTAAATACTAATTTTAATAATCACATTCTTAATTTGAACAATTTTACCGTTTCTACGACTGTGAAAAATAATTCCATTTCTTTTAGGAAAAATTCGTTGTAAATTCAATTACTATTTTGTTAATTCATTGTGGAATGCCTTGAGCTATTTTATCACTTAATAAAAATTATGGAGAATTTTATTTTATCTACTTAGTTCGGAGGCGGGTGAATATTATGAGATGTTGTGTGATTTTACTAATATTTTTTGTAGATATAAATTAACTAACTTCTGCTAAGGCATCATACGGAACGGCGGGAAAACAGTAACTTGGTTAATTATGATGATATTATAAGTATTATTTTTTTTAACAGAATGAGTAAAAAAATTAACTGTACTTATTATAATTTTACTTATACTGTACTTTTAATAGTTAGCTAAAATTATCGTTGTGCCCTTAGTGTGCATGTGCTCTACAAAATGAAGTATGTAAACATCTCATCTTTACCACATGTAACGCAATAAACGAAAGGTTTTTTTTTGTATTTAAAATCTAAAAGTTTAACTTCAGATTTAGACAACTTTAAGCTTATTATTGGGCATATTATATAAAGAAGTTTTAAGACTACGTACGATTTTGTTATCTATACTTATTTATAACATAATGCTAGAGTTGGGATTTGATTAACCTTACACTTCACTACAATTTATAAAGAATTTCTTTTCCGTCCTGTGTTTCTTTTATTTTTCAAACTCGTTGTATTAAATTTGTTATCAAATACTAGTTCATTTAATTATTTGCGTTGATAAATAGTAAAGTATCAGCCTTATATACTGTCCTAGCTGCAGGGACAGAGGCCTCCAACATAAAATCAAGTCAAGATGGGATTAGGCTTAATTATGAAGATACCTAACTATTTTCATTATATTAATTAAAACACTATGTAGGTCTATTATTATTACTAAAAGTGATATTATGTAATTTAGAAGGATTTTTTATTTATTTTGGGTGTTAAGTTGTAAATATGCAAATCTTTGAGTGCAGTGATTCTAATTAGGCAATTGATTCTGTTGAATCCAGCTCGCATGTCCGATGTCCATAGACAATCAAGCGTAAGTTAGCAACCAAACACCAGCCAGTAAAAGAAATGACAACACATTCTTCTAGGAACAACTCTACGTAACGTCTCTCGCGGGTGTTCGTAGAGGCTTAATTGTACTGATGCACTAGCAAACTGACTTATTTTAGACTGTAACTTTAGTTAGATAAGTTTGTATTCCAACATTTTGGAGACGCACTAACGCTCACGTTTTTAAGTTTATGTACAACTTGACGCCACTTTTTTTAAGAATAAAAAGTTTTAAACTTAAGTTGCAATTAAGAAATGTAATTTAAAAGAGTTATGAAAACATAATCTTACGCTTCACAACAGCGCGTTGTCCTAAAACGAGGTTATCCGAATCGGTCTAACACATTTTTGTGCAAATAATTTTATCATGAAGCCACGACCTTGCCTCCCGATATCGCCAAATTTTAGCTACTTCTAACGTCACAGATAAAAAGAAATTGGCACTTAAAAACTCACCTCCTTTCCGAGACAATCCTTATAAAATCACTGGCACTTTGTTAAAAAATGTAAAAAAAAAGTTTGAATTTCGAAATTGGAACGGGCCGCGTAAGTGCAATGTGTGTTTGAGTTCGCGATCGCGTTGCACCACGCGCGACGCCGGCGGTAGCCGACTGCGGCGCGCACGCAACTTCGCGCTCCCCGCGCCCCCCTAAAAAATACGCCGCGAAAATATGGCGCGAGGCGATACGCAAAAACTGAAGGGGTGCTCTGTATCTCGGTGCGAGGCTGTATGCTAATCCATCGTGTGCTCCGGCCCTTTTTTCCGGGGTGGGGGTGGGGATGCAATTAAAAAGCCGCGCGTGCGTGTGGGGGCGCGATTAGAAAGGAGACGGTCGGAATGAGTCTGTCACCGTTTTTTACTTTTTTCTAGTCTGGCGCGAGGCGTGCTGTGTGTGTGGGATCGATGCGCCTCCCGATCGCGATCTCCGTCTAATGAGCGCGAATAGGAAATATGCGACATTCTCTATTTTGGCGCTTCGATATTCAAAATTTTAAATTAATAGCCAGTATTTTTTTTTTATATCAAACTTTATAATTAGGATTCACCTAATGAAATGGATTCATTCATACATTTGTTATTTTCGTTTCTTCTATTAACGACAATAAAAGGAAGTTAATAAATTAGTTACCAATAACATAAATTATGTATTTTTTTGATAATGATACCAATTACGTTTAACATAAAATTATATGTGTATAAAGTTTTTAAGACGAGATTTAAAACATAATACCGTTAGATATTATATTAGAGGGAAAATAATAGCTCTACAAATTGAGCTTAGATAATATTGTTTTTGCAAGTATGAAGAGGCTAATGAACTTTGTACCAATTCTTTGTCTATGATTTTAGTCTACGAGAATATGAATTATATTTTTTGGTTCTGCTAAGAACTATAGTTAACTGTTCATTTGAGGAAGGGTCTAGATTTCAGCAGTCTTTAGAAATGTATGTTGATCTATTTCACCTAAATTTCAGCTGATTTTGATGACTCAAATGATTCCTTACAGTCCTATAACAGACATATTTTTTTGGATTACGACGAGTTATATGATTATACGAAAAGTAGCCAGTAGTTTTCCAGTAATGGTTATTGTATTTTTTTCTTTAAGTAACGTAATAATCAAGTCAAGTTTCCCCAATCTCTCATATTGCATCATCGATATTGAACCTTATGTATTAATCATGAAGGTGAGAGTCGATTGAAGATTTTTGAATTGTTGGCAAAATAGTCGTTATCTCTTAAATTAAAAGCACCTAAGCGCCTAACGAATTTTCTGTATTTAGCTGCTTTTGATTCTATATGGCGCAGTTATGTTCATAACTAATAAATTATTTACTAACTAATAAAGTTAAAAAAATCTTATAACATCTCCTGACTCCGTAGTAGCTAAAGCATCTGTGTTCCAGATATCAGACAAAAGAGTAATCAAGTAGTTTTACTATACTCGTAAGTGTTCATCACACGAAATATTTGCCCATCATATTTCATAATAGTTCGGGCGTGAGTTAAAAACTCCACATTTTGGCCATGGCGCCTTTAATATAACTGGACCTCAACCCAGCAGACAAGATATAATAGAACTAAGCCGTACTGCGTGGCATTGTAAATACACTAGGGTGCAACGGCGACGAAGCGCCGAGCTCGCGTCTGCAGCGAGCGTGCACGCTGCGGAGCGCTCGCCACTCGCCCTGCTTAGACGAAAGATGGCCCGGTTTTTAAGTAACGATTTCTTAGAGTTTATTACGATGTGTGTATCAGCCTTTATATACTGTCCCACGGGCACATGCCTCCATCATATAAATCAAGTCATCGCTACTATGACGGGATTATGCTTAATCACCACGCTTGCCTAATGCGCATACAAATAGTCATGCATTAACAAACATTTCAAACCATTATATTTTTAAGTATCAATGATTGCCGCCGCCCATAGACACTCGCAACACCAGTGGAATCACAAGTGCGGTGCCAACCATTAATTAAAAAAAAATATTCGTTAAAATTAATTTTGTGACGAACCGAGTTAATGTTAACCAAATGTCTTTTTTAATGTCCAATTATGTCAAGCGTCATCTAATTCCACTAATATTTATATGTGAAAGTTTGTAAGTATGGATGAGATGGATGGATGATTGCTCCTCTTTCACGCAAAAACTATCGAATGGATTTTAATGAAACTTTACAATAATATAGCTAATACATCAGATTAACACATAAGTAGTAGGTTACAATTTATAAAAAATATTTTGCGTACGAAGTCGCGGGCGGCCGCTAGTTCTTACTATAATAGCAAAGGGGCGGCAACGACCACCGCGCGGCGAGCTCGTCTGCTGCGCGCGCGCCGGGTCGCGCCCATACTGACCCTTGTAGGTCATTAGATCAGCGGAGCTTCTCAAATATTCGTCTTTTTCAATAGAAAGCATTATTATTAAAAGCCCGTTGTGACGCCTTGCTGGGCAAAGGCCTCCCTATACTTTCGCTACATTTCACTATTTTGGGCGACTATGGTCCAGTTGGGGCTATAAGAGTCGAGCTCATCCCGCCATCGCCTCCTTGGTCTACCTCGTGGCCGCCGTCGATTCTTGAGCTCCCTCTCTGTGGCTATTCTGGCCCAAAAGGTGTCCGACATACAGCTGACGTGTCCACTTGTCCAGCCCAGTCCCACTTTAGCTGAGCGGCTATTTTGATAGCAATATCTTCAACTTAACGAACTCGCGACCCTTGCATCTCAACCGGCGGCGGCAGTCGCTGATCCGTCTACTCGTCTGCCACCTATCACATAACAACGATGTCCTATGATTATTTCAGCGCCACGTTAGGTCTAGTGGTTTAAGTACCGGTCCGTGATCTCGATGTCCCTGGTTCGATTCCCGGGTCAAGCAAAAAGTATATTTCGAATGTTTCGAACCTATCTCGAGGTTTGTGATCCCCAATCCGCATTAGGCAAGCGTGGTGATTAAGCCTAACCCCATCATAGTAGCGATGACTTGATTTCTATGACTATATTATATGATGTGAGATGTTATATAGGCTGATACTTTATTTTTGTCCATCTATTTTTAACAGGCGTGTTTGAAAACGTTTTCCAATGAGGTCAGCTGTTGAAACCTGTCATGGCGGTCGTGACGTAGAACCTAAGTTGGTAACTACGTCATACCTTCATACACATTGCGTTATTTTTGTATGGTGTTTCAAACAGCTGTGAGTTTTCAGGGTTCCGTAGTTAAACGGACTTACTATTTATAGATTCGTCATGTCTGTCCGTTCCGTATGACAGAACCACTTTTAAAAAAAGTTTAATAAGTACATGTGTGACAAATAAAAGTGAAAATAGACCAAAGCCTAAAAGATTGCGCTTTTTAGTCCCTTAAAAAGGCAATTAATTAAATGCTAATTAACTCTCAAATTAAGTAATGCACACTTGGAAATTTGTGAAAATAAGTTTTTTTTTATTAGACTATAGGCCAACGCTTGACCACAATCGCACCTGATGGAAAGCGACGATGAGGTCCAGGATGACACGCGTTTGCCTAGAAGATGCCTGTTCACTCTTGCCTTAAAGATAGATAGATTTTGCGAGATTCTAGCGATTAATAATATGGTATTCCTTAGGTAATACAATTGAACGGTTGAATATCGATGGATAGTTAGATACTCTTTATTGCACAATAATATAGAACTTAATGCAATGTATGGTCATATAGAATACAAACTCGGCGGCCCTATCGCTAATAGCGATCTCTTCCAGACAACCTTGGGGTAGAGGAATAATTCAGCTAATTAACGAGGGGTAAGGAAATCTAGATCTGTTAAGTAAGTAATAACATAGTAATAAAAATAATAAATGCATACTAATAAATTGAATACGAGATTATATTCTATCGAAATAAACGAAAAGGCACACTAACATTATATATACTTACCTTCCTAGTTCAATAACTATCGTAAGTTCATATTATATTCAATAACATTTTAGATAATAGAATATAAAAGTATTTTAGGCGATATTATCGATCTCTACAAAACTTTGTTCAAGACAATGTATGGGTTAAATAATATAATAGCTTGAATATTAAATAATTAAATTTAATTACTACAATGCTTAGTGCGGAATTAATAATATTTAAATAGAGCTATTTTATGTTTAATTATATATCTTGCACCTTCAATAGAATAAGGACATAATTGTTAAAAATTGCATGATAGGAGTTTAATTATACAGAAATGTTTAACATATTTTTGACAATTATGCCCTTGTTTTATGAAAGATGCAATCTATATTTAAGCTTGGTTTTTGATTTACGTCATTATATCGATAGTTTAAGATAGACATAAAAATGCGTCTAATATATTTAGGCAAACTATCCGAAACTTATCTAAAAGTGGTGTAACCGGGGCTTAAGTCTATTTACGACAAACTTGTTTATCTTACAAAATGCGAAGTATAATGTACCAGACGCAATTGTCCCAGTGCAAGGGTCACCAGTCCCAGACGTAGGGCGCTGGTGCAGACTGCAAGGTGCACTCCAGTGTTACGGCCCTTTAGCACTTAGGCTAATAAAAATAAAAGTGCAACTTTATTAGGATTTAGCCTTAGTATAAAAATGCAACTTTAAGATAGACTTTGCTGATTTTTTAAACATTGAGATCAGAAAGAAATAACTAACTACATACGTACTCGAAACTGAACACTAAATTAAATAATAAGATTAATGATCATGATAGTTTCAATTAGTTAAATAAAAATGGTTTAAACACGTAAATGCAAAAAAGTTTTATTTTGAGCTTTAAGTAAATTAACTAAAGAAAAAGATTGATAGAGCACTAGCAGCAGCAGCTAAATAGTAATACTTAGCATATTTTTTATTCTCCATGTACCTACTTATTGCAATTTATTTTACTACAAATATCTGCGGCCATTACTAAGCTCTATGTCTAACTTCTAAATAATATGTAGAAAACCAAACTTTTAGAATTTTAGATTTATCATTTTACTACGTCATAAAAAAACAAATTAAAGAAACTTCGATAGAACTTTTGTAAAGAATAATAATTATCAATTGAAAAAATAATAACAATTGAAAAACTACAATAGACGAGATCCCGTGCGAAATTCCAAATTCAAACCGTGATCTCAAAGGTCAACGGTCTCAAGTGCAACTTAATTTATTACTCTAAAATTACGTATGCAGAGATTTATCTAATGGCCAGCTCGCTCGCTGCAAGAGCTAGTTTGCAACTGGCCAGTTTTACATCACAATAGGTCACAAGGTCCGATCGCGAACGAAAAAAAGCTGGCCATCTCCAAAAACTGACGAAACTATTTAAATGCTAATTTCGGCCAGTATTTTTTGGGGTTGAAATTAAAAATCATCTTCGTTGTTAATAGAAGTCGTAAACAGTTTTGATTGTAATTATCATAAAGAGTTGCACTTCCGGGAATTTTTGAATGTCTCTAACTTTATTCTGTGTGAATAGATATTTGAATAAATTGATAAAAACTTTGATTAATATTCAACAAGAGAACGTGAGATATTTTTAAATAGTTCATTTTAATTTAGGTAAGTTTGAAAAATATAAAAAAGAAATTAAGAGTTGTAAACTACTATGGAAAATAATTTTCCACTTACCTTATCAGCTGCGTCCGTAGCGCCGCCAAAAAAATACGTAACTCAACAAAAACAAACAACAAAACTTCAACAAAGTCACAGCGAGTCAATGTCCGGCGAGCGGCAAAACAAACCGGCCCGAAAAAATATCCACCAATAAAAACTATATTTTAAAAATGGAACGATGATTTTCCCGATGGTCGGTCGGGCGCCCGATGGAGCCGCGACACGCCGGCCAATCCGTCACGCGACTAGTCCGCTGTCCACACACGCACGTGAGAAACTTTACCGAAGTTCGCCCAAAACTTTACGCGCGTCCCGATAGTTCGCGCCGCGACCCCAACGCTATTCGAAACTTGAATTTTGCGTTCCAAATTTAATTGCCTTTTAATTCCAACTTATTTTTGTTTAAAGACTAAAGTTTTTTTTTCGGAGGCGTCCACCCGTCCGGTCGGGTCCGGCCGGTCTGCAATATTAACACGAGCCGCGTCCACCTTTTGTAATGAAACGTTCACACATGCTTCCGCATTACCGTCCCGATGCCATCAATAATGAAGCCGGGCGGGAAAAAACAAAACGGGCCACCTCTCCCGGCGAGGCGCCCGCCGACACTACAGCCTCCTCGTCAAAGATCAGAATTGCATATCTGGGTTGCGTTAATGAGCGGGGGGTGGGGGTCGTGGGGGGTCGAAAAAGTGGCACCGCTCGCGCGCGAATATAAATTCATCGCCAAAAAATCATTACGCGGGGGGTGGTATTACGGCGCTCGCTGCGCGGGTTCGTTCGTATAGTTTTTAAATCGGGCGCTCATTCGGCGACGGCGCGCCGCGGCGGGCGGCCGCGACACTACTGCAACCACTCGCCCCCAACGATGCACTAGCCGAGGCCGAGGCTATCACGCATGCACACTACACTATTTCTTTTTAAAAACTTTTCCGACCTCTATAGCTTAACGCTACCCGCCCCGTTCGAATTCGAACTTCGAACGCGCGAACTCTTAACGACTACGAGCAACTGGCAACCACAGGCAGATTAAAAAGAAAACGACACAAATTGGCGGGAAATTAATGCGATCGGAGAGATGGATTGATTTTTTTTTCTCTAAAAAAGGTTCCACGTGTATGCAAATTCGTCGTTTTCGGCGACGATGTAATCAATTTGTGCGTAGGAAGGCACACAGCGGGCTGAACGCACACAGAGGCAGGTCAAATTAAATCTAATACAAAATTGCGTTTTATGTTCGCGCTAGTGCGTGTGGGTGTGTGTAGGGGCGCACAATGCGAACTCGCGCCGCGGTACAATCGGCCGCATTACTTTGTATTAGAAAATTAGACAAATCTATAAAGTTATAATGACTCTACATTCCAATTAAACCTTTGAATCACTAAAATGATTAGGGACTTTCAAGAGATGAGCGTACTCTCATCCTAAAAGGCAGGTAGCACGTTAGCGATCTCTTGATTACGTATGTGTTCATGAGTAGCGGTTACATACCATCATGTGACCCTCTTGTTCGTTTATCGCTTCTAGCATGAAACCATACAGCGAAGTTAATTAGACAAGCCAGTCTTTTGAAACCTTTAAGAACGTCCCTAAAATTTACTTAGATAAAGGCCAGCAACATAATTGCATTCTTTCTGGTATACCTGATGTCCATTGGCCGTGATCATTTACTATCCGATCAACCTGTCTTGTTCATTTGGAAGTTGGTGGTCTTGTACCTTCGTCGGAAAGTACGTAATGATGTTGGTCATGCGCCCGATCTCTCTTCGGTCGTGTCACAATAGTGTCCCATAGAATTAAGAGGGTAAGGAAAAAGAGAGTGCACCTGTGTTTGCGCTTACATTTGTTCACTATACCTAATATATCCTGCGAACGTGGTTAATCGTTATGATCGGCCGCCGTAACCGAATATCGGTTGGAGGATATTTTTTTAATTTTTTTTTTATGTGATATGTAGCAGACGAGCAGGCGGATCACCTGATGGTAAGCAATTGCCGCTGCTCATGGACACTTGCAACACCAGTGGAGTTACAAGTGCTGCCAACCTTTTATCCCCTCCCCCCCGGGTGGGCCTCCGGTACCCTCACTCACTCGGCGAAACACAGCACAGCTTCTTTCCGTAGATTTATTTATGTGAAATATCATTATTTATTTATTTATGTTATCAAAACCACTTCTAACATCATCATCAAAACTTGGCCGTGTGAATCGACATTGTTCTCGAATTCGACTTCAACGAATGCGTTAAAATCTCTTACGACATTCACACTAAGTGCATAAGAATTGGCCCCCAACTATGTGTTAAGTGCGGTATGTGTTTACCTAACTCATAGAAACACATTGTAAATAACCACTTGTTGGCTTCCACCGAACACCTAAAACGGAACCGCAATATGTTTGTTTAGAGAACACGACCGAAACTATACTAAATTCAAAGGGGAGTAAACCCGACGATATTTGCGAAGTACATGATCATAGAGGGATGATAGCTCAGTGGATAGGATCGCGCCTATCATCAGTTTAAATCTCAGCATGCAACTCTATGTTTTTTTTCATTAAATTATAGGCCAACGTTTGTATTTTATCTATGGAACATTTGCAATACAAAACCCTCCTGTCAATCTCATCTTAAAGCCAAAACAACAAACTTCAAAAGCATCTCTCATGTTTTTTGTCCAAAGTTAAAAAACAACAAGTCTCAAAATACTACGCACATTCAAAGACACTAATAAGCAAGGCACGTACATTTGGTCAGTATTTTTTTATTAATACAATACAATACAAAAAAGAACTGTTTCATGCAGCCATTTTGATGTAAAGTACTGTGACTTTGGGAAGTTAACTGACAGAATTGTCAAATTCTCATACATTTTGATATTTTTTGACATAATACAGAATGTCAAAATGAATGGGAACTTGACATTTGTATCTCTAGTTTAGTCCACGTAAATTAAAAATCAGAGTATAGTTCCTCTACCATAACACGCCCACGCTAAACCTAATCACAACAAAAAAAAAACAAACGAAAAATTACACCCGCAAAATTCCCGAGCCGAGTGTACTTTAAAAACCCACACAAGCTTAATGTTAAAAATGAATTACCAACACAACTCCGCAGCCACCCCGCTACACTCATTTTCATTTCGATGTTTTTGGGTTTTTGCGCAGAAGGGGGGCGCCACCCTGCCTCCCCCGCCCTATGAAAATAGGATATATTTTTATGTTTTATTTGCCCGGAAGCCTGTAGCTTAGTTGCATGTTGTTTATTAGAACTTTTTATTAGTAGAACAATGCGGGTTTTGCGATGATTTGCAATGACAGTTTCATGGTGGGTAGTCACGAATGTTTGTTTTCGATTGGGCCGATTAGATCTCGTTTCGAGGACTATTCCTTGTGCGCCATCTTTGCTTAGCTATGGTAGATTGTTTTTTTATGTGAGGAAGCGAGCAACTTGAATAGGAGTAGAACCTCTTTTGTCGTTTTTTGTTTCTTAATGACAATTCGAAATAAGAACTTTTTTCTCTTTGAAATTTCAAATTATGAATGCTATATTCTTCTCTAATTGAATAAAGAATCTTACTTTAAAGACATTTTGAAATAACAAAAGGAAAGAAAGCATTATGGTTTTTTAATTTATTCAAATCGGCATAGTTATTTATTACATTAGAATAAGTGAATAGAGCTAACAAAACCAGCATTTGCTGCGTTAACAACTAAATCTGAATAAATTCAAAAATATTAAAACTATACTTTCATAATAAAATCGTGAGTTCAGTACATAGTGTAGTTTTTTAAAGATTTCAAAAATCATTGAATGTTGGCAACATTCAAATTTCTATCAATCAAAGATTTAAAAATAATAAAATAGTTGTTTTGTTTGTTATTCTGCTACTCTACATTTTTCAATTCGTCCAGTGTCGTAAAAGTGTATTCCTATTAAAAGGTCGGCAATTCGTCAGCGATTTTTCTGATCTCGCAGATGTATAGGGTAGCTGATCCGTTTGCTTGCTTGTCGCCTGTAGCATAAACAATAATCTTAGTTAGACAATAATAATATTTTCCCATGTTTTTCATCATATTTCATTAATTTTTGTAATATATTTCATTGTTTTTTAATAAACGTCAAATGTTTCGATTTTATAAGAAAACATGTAAGACAAAGAGCTATGTGAGAAATTATTTAAAACACATCACAGTATGCGCCTTTTTGGTGCTGGATATACGAGTATAGATACCTACTGTTCAATGCGGAACAAAACCAAATTTAAAAACTAGATAGGAGATAGATATTTAGTGTACGGTTTAGGTTAGCTGTGCACTTTCACTTGTTTTTTTTTTATTGCTGAAGTAGGCAGACGAGCATGCGGCCCATCTGATGGTAAATGGTAACCGACGCTCATAGACAACAACAATGTTTTCTTTAGTGTGAGTTATTTTTTCCCTTTTTTCTTTTTTTCTTTCTTTCTTATAATGATATTTTGCTATCCTTACAAAATATCTGTCCCTGAAGGTGGATCAATTTGTCTTTTACTCGAGTTAATTTCCCTCTACTTCCGCTATCATTAGTGACACGGAAAATCTTTTGAAACTCAGCGCAACGCGGGGGACAAATTAAAATATGTAAAATTGTCTCAAAATAGAACTTATACTTAGGTGTAACTCCCTTTAAAACTAAGGAAATCGTATTTTTTGGTATTTTTGGCACAGTTTTTTTGATAGATGGCAAAAAATCAGATGAATCACCTAATGGTAAACTTTCTTTATGATTTTTTTTTGTATATAAAAAAATATTTTCCATGTTTTTCTTTATATAATTATTTTTATATTTTTTTCATTTTGTTTTTAATAAACGTCAAATATTTTATATTCAAACTTGATGTAATAGTTACAAATATACAAGGTGAAGTTTATTGTAGGACTAGAATAAAAAAACTGTCTATTTAACATGAAATATGTTTCTGTACAGTATGTATCTATTATAGACATCACAATACAAAACTTATAGTAGTCACTTACTCGTGTATATAGCACAAACACAAAAAACAAATGAAAAATTTATCATAAAAGAAACTCTGACTTAATAAAAAAACATGCAAAAGTAAAATTTTCAGGCTATCTATAATATACTGCCTATACCGTCCCACTGCGGCGCAAAGGCCTCCATCATAGAAATCAAGTCATCGTTACTATGATGGGATTACGCTTAATCACCACGCTTGCCCAATTAGAACATTGTGTAAGTATTAAAGTATTTTCGATTTCCTGTCAAAACTCCGCACTTGTAACTCTACTGGTGTAGCAGGTCTATGGTCAGTGGCTATCGCTTACCATCAGGTTATCCATCTGTTCGTGTGCCACCTAACACATAATAAAAATGGACCTACATAAATCACATTTTAAGTTCAAAATTTAAAGCAAAGTTCTAATATACGTAACGTTTTATCGCGTTTATTTTTGGCTCCAAATGACGAGCATTTGACCTCATTCCTCTTGATGGCGAGCGATAACCCGAGAGGAATGAGGATGTCACTCCATGGGAGTGAATGTTTTATGAGAGAAGTAGGTGGATCATTTGGAAACTTGTACGTTATGTGGTAACGTAGCGACTTATCTTCGGACAGTTAGTAATGTTGTATGAGTTTCTTCCGTGCTTTATAAAGTAAGATAACTTCTATAGACAACGACAAGGCTTATAGGTAAACCGAAAACACGAAACGCTTGCGATGTAATTGGACACAGCGCCATCTATTGGTTCATTTCTGAATTACCGTCCCTAAGCGAAGTGAGGGCGGGCCACTAATCAATCAATAAAAAAGTAACTGTCATATTTTTTTTCTTAATTTTTTTTAAATAAAATAGTATATGTTTCGCCAAATGGCATCGGAGTCCACACAAACAGTTAGTTTCGTTCTGCTATATTTCTTATAAGTTACATAATACATAAAAATACATTTAAAATACATACAGGAAATGCAAACAGAAGTTTTCATCATTTTCTTAACTACTTCTATGCAATGCAATAATAATCTTGCATTTTAATCCGTATTTCTTCTAGTTAATTGTGAAAAAAAAACAAAATAAACTATAGTTTTTTATATCATAATCCATTGTTTTAGCATTCCAACTTTAGAATTTAAACATTCATACATATTTTTTAACCCTTTTATATTCTCTTAACTTGATTCTGCCCTTAGCAGTCTAAAAGCCTATAAAATCAGTCAAATTTCACCCTAGCAACAAACCTTGATAAACATAATATATCAAATTTACGTAAAAAATCTCCCAATTAAAGTAAAGTAGCTTTATAAATAAGAACGAGATACTTGAACGACGGGAAATATTGAAACGAAATTTAGTTTAATCATTCCTCAAACAAACGTGAGTCTAAAAATATAAATAATTGAACAAAGAATAAATCTGTATATTCGAGTTCGCTATTCAAATGTATTTAAAAAGAAAACAGATAGGAAACTTCCAGAAACGAAGCCATGTATATATGAATAGAAGTACTTTTCGACTTAGGTATACTCCAAATCTATCAAGAGACACGTAAAATAAAAATAGCATAAGTTAAAAAAAATCTTGCAAAAACGATAAAAACGTATTGAAAAGCATTTAGTTCAATATTAAGATCATTGATTGTTAAAAATATAGGTATATATAAGTACTTTAGATCTAGGATGTTAAAAGTAATTCAAAACATAAATAAATATAAATACACTAAACCACATTTCAACATTTTTAAATTAAAACCTAAAAAAGAAACTAGACAAAATATAGAATTAGTACATGGTTTCCTCCCAACAAATCAAAGCTTTAATCGTTGAAAAACGATTCTAAAACAAAACCATTTCATAGTTCGTAACGGCAATATGTTTGTTAAATCGCTGTGGAAATAAAAAAAAAACACGGCGTACGAGCCCCCACCTGTGGATTGCATCGACAATGCTAACGCAAAATAAACATTCCGCCAACCTTAGTTTAAGGTACATATACTACAAACCTATCACCAAACTTTTTCATACTAAACCAGTCTCTAAATAGTAAGAAAAAAGGTTCAAAATTCCCAAAGACGAGCCTTAGTTTCGTCGGCATGCAGTCGCTTTATTCTTCTTCTGCGACGATTTTTAAATGGCTGACCAGTGTAAATGGCCAGCAATTTATGCGTTTCCTTTCTTGTTTCCACTTTCTTTATTTCAAAATTCGAATTATTCGACGAGTTTTAAAATTTAAAAGTGTTTACAAATAATGTATTCCAAGAAGTTTTTAGTTCACAATTTTACAAGTTTTAAATATGGAATATCGTAACTAATTTATAAGGAGTTTTTATTCCACAACCAAATCGAATTAGTAGTTATTACAATCGAAAACATCGTAAAAGAAACCTGCAGCGTTCATGAGCAGAATTTAGAAACAAATAAAAATAAAAATCGTTTTAGTTTCCCGTAAAGCAAAATACAATCTTATCTATAGAATATTGTAATCTACCGACCTAAATCTTTGACCGACCTACTAGCGTATTCAAATAGGTAGGGTATCGGAATTATTGTTGCATGACATCCATCAAAGAATTACGAGTTTAGTCTCGAACCTGCGGTGTACTACATAGTATGTGTGGAGACAGTGTCTCGATATGGTTCCTACTCATAAGAACCTAGGTAGGATAAGGTAGACATCGAGTAGCGGACGATGATCTTTATGTGCAATAACAAAATAAAATTTTATAAAAATATCCCCGACATGTGAAGGTAACCTGCAGTTCCAACGTTTTCCCCTTCCCCTCGAATTAGGCCACCAGTACCTTCACTCACTGGGCGAAATCCAGTGAAGGCGCAGCTGCTGCACATTAGTTTTCTGTGAGGCCGTTTCTTGTTTTGAGTCAAAACGTCCTATATATTATACTGACTATATTTATACTCTTGTATATATATTAATAGACTGTTGAAGACGCTATGTCAATTTGTCACGAATATTTTTGAGGCATGCACTGGCTTAGATAGTGAAAACAGAAATATTTTTTTAGCATGTTTGTTTGAGAAATACATTTATTGAATATATTAATGTAATACTCAAGAATCAGTATACATTACTAATTGTGTATCTTTATAGAAATTACTATAAGTCAAAATCTACAAAACGGTTTCAACACTTTCGTAGCCCACAATCATACGAAGCCCTTACGGTCGCCGTAGACGTAGCTACGAGACGTTACGAGCATGCTACGAGTTTGCTACGAAGCTTGCTTGCGCTTACGCACTACGCAATACGCAAGTTCATATAAAACTTGTATTTGTTCAGTGTCTGGGTGTAATGTATAGATATATAGGTATATTTTCTTTATTACAAGGAAATATATTACATGATACAACAACAATAGACAGTAAAATAAGGCAATAAGTAAAATACATAGTAGGTATAAGATCTAATTTATATAAGATACTCCGTCTATCTCGTGTATGGGCGTCCCATGCTACACTTTAACGTTTCAGTGCGACACGAAAGAAGAAGGATCAGGCGAAAGACCAACAGCTTAATGCTTTCTGAGGCACGAAGTTCAAGCCCGCCATCATCCACTTCGGGCTGACCACACTTGTGTCCCATTGAAATATGAGGTTAAGGGAATAGAGAATGAACATGTACAGGGTGTATCTGTTAACATTTACATCCCTTTAACCACGTGTTCTACCAACCATTCTGAACAACATTGTTCTATGACTTTTGAAAATTCGCATAAAAAATTTTCATCTTTCCATACAAAGTCGGTCACGTGACTTGGTCATTTTGTATGGGGAGTCGAAAATTTTTTCGAAGAATTTAGAAAAGTTGTTCAGAATGGTTGATAGATCACGTGGTTAAAGGATGTAAATGTTCACAGATACACCCTGTATATGCGCACAAACTTGTGCAATATAAATGTCTTGCGTCGATGGCTGATCGCTGAGATTGGTCACCGTAACCGAAATATCGGTTAAGAGAACATTATTATTATTATAAGGTTTCTATTCCATCGCTTTTTTTGGAATAGCGGCCATCTTTTCTTCGTCCGTCTGTCCGATAATAGTGGTAGAGCGTAATTACCAAATGTCGTTTAATTATGATGATGTAAAAAATATTTGTATAACGTTGTAAAGTTTCAAGTAGGTACACTGCGTATATATGAAAAACAAAATGAGAACATAATATTTTTCTCAAAAATTAAAAAAAAAAAAACAAAAATCTCCAAGTTCAATAACAAAAGCCACATGTACATATTCCTCTCATGCTAACACGAAATACAAACAATCCAAAAAAAAAAACACAACTGTGCCTCGGCATTGTTGTTGTCTATGAGCGGCGGATCATTTACCATCAGATGGGCCGCATGCTCGTCTGCCTACTTCAGCAATAAAAAAAAAAACAACATTATTAATTAATAATATTAATCCGCACCCAATTATCTCGCGTCCGACTGTACTGCGTACAATAAAAACAGGAAGAATATTCGGGAAAAACCCGCGAGAGGGCACCATGCGCATATGTCCAAGCTAAAAAGGGATACAACTAGTGACCACCCAAATGAGTAGTCATTTTTCCACCAATCGAAAAATTATTGGAAAAAGTACGGGAAATGAATTTATTATTACCGCCTCCCGCCTACCGGTAACAATATTATTTTATATTTTTAAGTTAGTACATACGTGTTTGCATATATGAAGCCTGTTTATGTAGGTATTCGAATAATGTCACCAATTAGCTGTTCAAATAGTTCCTTTGTTATAAAAGTTTGGTACATACTTAAATGCATAATGCAGATGCATTTAATTTAGTACTAAGTACACGATAAGTATCTGCAATATTATGAAGTCAAAACGGACACTTACGACCATGACAATAATAATAATAATGCAACCAATCACACCAATCAACCTGGTCTCAAACTAGGGCAACCCCTGTACTATGACCAGGTGACGATAATTAACTGGGGGCGTCAACCCAGAACACCCAGACCCAAGAGAACTTAGAAAATGTAGTTTCCTTAATTGACTTAACCGGATCGAACGCGGGACCTTTCGCGCTTCGGGAGAACACTTTAGCCACTGCCCCATCGAGGCCGTTAAAACCATAGAATTAGAAAGTACTAGTACAAGAAGGACGTCGTTTGGTAGGCGCTAACAAAAACGGATTGCACATGTGTGCGTAACCTACACACATCACAACCCCTTCAGATGTTTTTCAGGCCCTATATCGTCATCATCATTAGCAACCCACGCTCGTCCGCTGCTGGACATAGGTCTCCCCCAATGCACGCCACCGCTCCCGATTTTCGGCCACTCTCATCCAGCTCACTCCAGCCAGCCTTCGAATGTCGTCATCCCATCTTGTAGCAGGGCGTCCAACACTACGTTTACCGAGTCGCGGTCTCCACTCAAGGACTTTATGGCTCCAACGGTTGTCAGTTCTGCGGCTAATGTGACCAGCCCACTGCCACTTCAGTATATAGTCCCTATATCGTACTAAATATAAATATAATAAGAACACTTTCTGCACGCCCTCTGGAGTGTAGACTGCGTCTCAGAAAACGTAGAATAGGAAGCCTTCAGTCGAAAGAACATTAGATAACTAGATATTTTATATTGAGGACAATCAAGATGACCTCACTCCGCCTGATGGTAAGCGGCCGTGATATCCAAATATGAGGTTGACAGGCACAAAAGATCGATATACCTACTCTTTATTGCACAAAAAAATACAGTAATTTTTACTTAATATTAGTCTATACTAATAATTAATTTTAAAACTAATTTTACCGACTTACCTTGTCGAAATAAGATGACGCCGAGTATCTCGTATTGGGTTAGAATACCTGTAAAAAGGAAAAAAAAGGTTAATTTATTTATTCGATTGGTGGCAGACGAGCAGACGCATGACTTGATGGTAATTAAGCGATTGCCGCCCCTCGTAGATACCCGCAACACCAGTGGATGTCTACGAGGGGCCATGGTATCACTTCGGTCAACCCCGCCCATAACAAAGCGTTGGTCTCCCATCATTACAAGTGGGTAAGTAGTAATTTATCACAACAAAGGCGCGACAAATCGTATGCGATAAAATTAGCCAATAATTTGTGGTATGTTGAATTACACGTGTAATATTTTAACACTTTCCCACTCATGATGGAGAATGCCTGAAATTTCAACAAGTTAATAAATAGTTTCGATAGTTCGATAGTATAACTTAACAGTTAAAATACGATTCTAACATACAACATAGTAGTTTAAACTAAAATTATAATTTAACTGCCGCATAATAAGGTTTAAACCAAAGATTTAAAGAGACTATCAAGGACGATAGCTTCGTCATCGCCCGAACTAAACTTTGATGAATACGAGTATAACTAAGAGTGAATTACCGTACCGTAACTACCGTAAGCAGTGTTTTGTTTTTCCAAGAATATAATCCGAATATTTGGTTTAAACCACGAGCGAGACTTCCAAATTCTTTCCATGTCGAGTTTTTTAACACCAACCGTGAGTTAATACCAAGTTGTTTAGAGGTACAATCTATTCTATACACTACTTTATCTAATCTTCAAAGTAAGAAAACAAAGGGAAAGAATAACCTTTTGTTAATGAATGACTTTTCATATGTTTTGTAAAGATTCTAAATTGGATCTTTGAGTAAGTACCTAGTTTCTGTAATGAGTTACACATGTCTAGTAGGTAGGTTGAATTGCATAAAAACTTAATGTATCATTTACATTGTTAATTCTAGTGAAATTATACTTTTTAAGAAATAGATAAAACAAAATAATCAATTAATAATGCATTTAAACATAGAAATAATCTTGAGAAATGTTAAGGTAAGAGCGATGAGTGAGACAATGATGCAGGTCAGTGGATACGACAGCCTTGTTGAACAAGAGGTCATAAGTCAAAGTCAAAGTCAAATATTCTTTATTTGCATAGGCTTGTACACAGCACTTACAAATCGTCATACATAAAGAAAATATTTAAAACTATTTAAAGATAATGTATATGATTTAAATGAAATTAAATATATATCTTGATACATAAGATATACTAAAAAATAAATAGACATAATGCGATTCTACCACCGGTATCGGAAAGTTGATTCTGACGAGAAGATCCGGCAAGAAACTCGCCGAAGTTTGAATCCGACCATGCACTTCTGAAATTATCAATCTATAGCTCTGTAAAAAGCCGTTGGTATAGACTGGACGCGTCTAGCCGAAGACAGGGTGAAATAGCGAACTTGGGGAGGCCTATGTCCAGCAGTGAACTGAGACAGGCTGCTGATGATGATGATAGCTCTGCATCAAAACATTGAAAATCTACACGGCAGGCTCTGCGGTGGGATATAGCTTCCCTCTGTATTCTTTACCGAATTATCTCGGGAGCAGTCTAATGGGGGCGTTCGCATGTGACCGGCATTGATGTAGGCTCTTATTTTCGGAAGCCGAGACTCACTTTGGCTCGCTGCGCCAGCCTAGTTTCTTAAGAAAATTTAAAAAAATAATTTGGACATGATATAGGTATCGATACATATCACTTAGATATGTAGGCAAAATGTAATTTAGTAATTCGTCTAGACCTACAAACTGCGTCTTAAATGTCCCCAATGCCAACATACCTACATACCCACAAGGCCGAATAATTCTTAATTTGCCTATGCAAATCCTTATCTTTTAGTTTAGTTCAATACAATTCACAGACATAGTGCAAACATCCGAGTCTAGTTGAAACAGATGTTATTTTCGCCAATTCTAATAGCCCCAGGGTTGGCACTAAACTTTTTTTCTGTATGTCAATATGTACCTATGTCTTTGTTGTTATCAATACCTGTGGAAACTTTGTTTTTACATTTTTTTATATACTAGAGGCTGCAAACGAGCAAGCAGATCACCTGCTGGTAAGTAATCACCGCTGCTTATTAACATCTACAAGATCAGATGTTTGTTTTTTTTTATATTTAGGACAATCAAGATGACCTCGCTTCGACTGATGGTAAGCGGCCGTGAGATCTAAAGGTTGTCAGGCACAAAAGAACAAACAATGTACCTATTGAGTCTGACATCCTCACCCTGAAGGCCTGCTTAGATGCTATTTCACGCCTAAAAAACCTAGAAAGAGGAAACACATGAACTGGAAGGGTATTTCATGACTTGATGGCTCGGGCCAGGAATGAGAAGATAAACCTCTTGATGCGCGCCTGCATCGTCTGGTTAGCATTATGTAAGTCTTTGTTATTATTCAATATATGTGGATACTTTGTTCTTACATATTTGGTTTATATTAATGGTATTTATAAGTGCTTAAGAAAATGTTTGTTTCCCTTAAAAACAAATAAATAAATGTGGTCTTAGCGAGCCAATCAAAGGCGTTGCTTTACACTTAAACCATAATAAGTTCCGATTATCCGAACATTAGTTCATCCGGACTCATTCGTCGGATGAATCGGATTCCAATCGCTCATATTTGTGGAGGGCCACTGCATTCCATACTACAGGCTTCTGCCTTTCTTGGAATACAGGGGAATCCACACATTAATTGTACCGCTTTTTTGTCAATAAATCATTTATTTATTTATTTCAAGTTACTGGTCTTGTGACAACCCTGAACGCTGGCTAAACCAGCCATATTGGTTCAGCTGGCAACCGCCTCCGTATCAGTAGGTACTAACGCTCAATTTACCACCTCAGTTCCAACGTAAGTAGGTGAACATATTGTCTTCAAATACAGTATTTCACGTAATTATCGGTAATCTTGATAATGTATTTTCTATTTTATTCTAATTACTCGCGTTAGTAGAGCAGATAATTTATTTACTCAAATGCCGTAAGATGAGTAACACTTCAGACACATACTTATTATTCAAATGTGGGACAGCCACGCTTCGGCATGAATTGGCCGGGTCGACCGGTGATACCACGGCCTCACAGAAGAAAGGCGTGAAGCAGCGCCTGCGCTGTGTTTCGTCGAGTGAGTGAGGGACCGGAGGCACAATTGGGAGGAAAGGGGGTTAAAGGTTGGGATCTTGTGACTCTATGAACGGTGGTAATAGCGATCACCTGATGGTAAGCGTACCATCAGGTGATCCGTCTGCTCGTCTGCCACCTATCACATAAAAGCCACTGCGCCATCGAGGTTGTCAAATATGTGTCTGTATCTACCTACATAATGGCCGTACATAATACATAATGTGTCAGTCATCACTTAACGCAACCGTATCACAGCGAAAAAGATACCTTAATCCTGGTTTTTGTTTTAGTATAGGTAGCAGACGAGTCGACGGATCACCTGATGGTAAGCGATTACCGCCGCCCGTGGACACCTGCAACACCAGTGGTGCCCGTGTTATAATTGCGCCGCTTACCTTTTAATCTACCTACCCATGGAGTGGGCCTCCGGTGCCGCAGCGAAATACAGCGCATGAACTGCAACTGGTATAAGCGTACTTAGGTCTCCAAAGAGATATCTTTGGACGCAACCGGGAATTAAACGCTAAGAAGAATGAATGAAGCAATGAATTTTAAAGTAGTGTACTGTATATAATTGTTCCTATATTATAAGTATACAGATTTTATCCTCATCCTCATAAAAGTCAAATACTTAATAAAATTAAGCAAACAGATGTCAGCTTTAACTTAATCCTCTCTGACAGTAACGTACGCAAATACCAACCTTAGCCCATTGAAATAATGGCAAATATGTGTAACACGTTTTTCGACTCAAATGTACATAATTATAGCGTAAGATACATGACTTAAAACAGAATAGATACTTATGTATCGGAAAATTACTAGAACACTCCCCCACGTTAGAGTAACCATCAGGTATGTCAAAATCATTTGGGACAATAATCGATGAAAAACCACGTAAGTGTAAGTATCAACCTTTAAAATTTACCTCAATATCTCACCTAGATTCAAACTAGTGCCAGTATCATTTGAAGATAAGTACAAAGTCTTTTTATATTTTCATTTATGTATATAATAATATTATGGTTTTATTTTTTATTTTTTTGGAGAATAGTTGTTGTGGGGGGTATTGGACCATTTCCCACCACGCTGGTCCACAATGGTTTTATTATAGGTTTTTTTTTAATTTAGAAAGGGTTCGAGTCTCTTACGAATTCTCATCATAGCTTTTTCGGAGATGAATAAATAAATACTCATCAACATTGCATACATTATTGACCTGATCAAAAATTAAATACTCTAGCTGTTTTAAATACTCATTTTATTTGGTTTTAGTAGTGGTTACTATAGTCATAGCAAAATTTTATAATTCGAGTAAATTATCACTACTTTGGGGAACTAAAGGAGTTTCGGTGTTTTATACCTAACCGCCCTCACCCGCCCTCACTTCGCTTCGGGACCGTAATTCAGAAATGAACCAATAGATGGCGCTGTACTCAATTACATCGCGCAAGCGTTTCGTGTTTTTGGTTTAGCTATAAGCCTTGTCGTTGTCTATAGAAGTTATCTCTTTATAAATAGTATAGAAGATTAAAATAAATAATATCCCAAGAAAAACTCAACGCATGGCTCCTTCCCTTACACGATACTTTCAAGAGAATATTATGAGTGAAAATTTTCCTCAAATCTAAGACGAGTATCTAATAAGACAGACACGACACCGACGGAGGCGCCGTTGTTACCTACATGCCTGCCATCTTGGATTTCACGTCAGTTATTGGGTTACAGAAGTTATTTTATCTTTGTAATGTGCTTACTATTATAAAAAACTTGAGGGCCGTCCTCACGTCGTTTCGGGTCTTAGTTTTACTATTAGTAACTAGAAATCGTCTTCTCAGTAGAAATCAACGTTCCGAACCGGTGGTAGATTATGTGTGTTTTGACATTCATAAGTGTTCTGTATGGACCTAACATGAAAAAGATTTTTTCTATTTCTATTTCTATTAGATTCAATAGATGGCGCTGAGTGACGATTGTATCGAGCAGATATTTCGTCTTTTCGGGTTGCATAATACGTGTATGAGTGGAATAAATATTCGTGTGATGAACACTTTGCTGGTTCAGCGTAATTATTAGGGTATTTATGTATTTAGTTAAGTATTACATTTCATTGCACTGCCCCATTGCCAAAGCACTGTTTTCTTTCCTCTACCTAAAAGTTGTCTGAAAGAAATCGCTGCAATAAGACCGCCTCATTGTACTGTTTGTCGCTGTTGTTTTACTCATGTATTCTATTTCTGTGCAATAAAGAATATCTATCTATTTGTGTTTCCTCTGTTGTCTGATATCTGTAACACAAGTGCTTAAGCTACTTAGTACGGAGTCAGGTCAATCAATGAGATGCCGTGGTATAGCTAGAAAGACGTCGCTGAGTCTGATCTATGCGAGTTCCAGCTCGAAAGACGCCGCTGAGCGCCGTTTTTCTAGCTATAACACCGTAGAGCATCTCATAGATACATTGACCTGACTCCGCACTAAGTAGCTTAAACCTCGTGTTACGAATATCAGACAACAGAGGAAACACAAATACAGGGTGGTTTTTTAGTGACGTCAATATTTTTTTTAGATTCCTCACACCTGGGGGTATCCAAAAATACCCCATATGTTCAGCGATTTTTTGTAGTTTTCGAGTTATAATTTTTAAAGGTTTTTTTTAAGTATTCTGCCATCTGGCTTGAATTTTCTAGAATGTCATTTATAATAAAAAACAATTTGGCTTCCTAAAACTACTTAATGTTACCTAAAAAAGGTCTTGAAATTTAGGATTTTAGTTTTCAGTAGGAAAGTTAAATAAAAAATACAAAGAGGAGTTTCCATAGCTTCGAAGTAAGTTTAAAAACTTCACAGGGTCCTAAACTATCAATATCATGAAAATGTTTGAGTATTGACGTCACTAGTTAGACCACCCTGTAGATAGATATTCTTTGTTTTTGAAGGCCTGGAGGCCTTCAACTAGGTAGTGCAGGACCGATCGAATTGGCGATCTCTTGTTTCGGAGGCCAAGTCTGTTCGGGTCGCTGAGCCAGGGCAAGTAAGATAAATCATAAAGCGTAACAAAACTTTGTTTATTTTCCCTGCTAATCCCTGGCGTCCTTCCAACAAACTTAATATCTACCTAATTAGCGAAACGCGAAGCTAGATAATAGAAACGTCTCCTGACTGATTTTCAAATAAAACCTCGTTCATTTTGTATATTTTTCAGCCAATTACGACTTAGACATTGCTATGGCTGTTTCAGTTTTCTGGTAGTTAAATATTTCTAGATATTGGTAGTACATACCTAACTATTACGATAAAACTTATACTAGTTCACAGTGTTTTTTTTATATTGAGGACAATCTAGATGACCCCACTCCGCCTGATGGTAAGCGGCCGTGAGATCCAAATATGAGATTGACAGGCACAAAAGAATAGACAAAGTGACCATTGAGTCTGTCACTCTCACCCTGAAGGCCTGCTGAGATGTCGTTTCACGCCCCGCCTAAAAAACCCAGGATTGTAAGAAGGTTCAACACCTTCTTACAATCGTGTATCATTGTGTTATATAATTGGCTGACGAGCAGAGGTATCACCTGATGGTAAGCGATTGCTGGGGCCCAATAACATTCGCGACACCAGTGGAGTCACTGCTAACCTAAAAGCTCCATTTCCACCAGCAATGGGCCTCCGGTACCCTCATTCACACAGCAAAACACAGCGCAAGCACTGTTTTTTGTTCTTTTTTATTGCAGAAGTAGGCAGACGAGCATGCGGCCCATCTAATGGTAAATGGTAACCGCCGCTCATAGACAACAACTATGCCTAGGCAATCATGCTGCTGCCGCTGATTTCCGGTATGTTTATGATATGTAGTATCACTCTATATTGTCACCGAGCGCACCGACAATAATTGTCAGCAGCTAAATAGGGCCTAGGTAACCCGTCAGCTCGTTTACATTTCTCATAAAATTTTCCTTTTTTTTTAATATAAAACAGTAGCTGAAACAAAATTGTTTCATACTGTTTCACCATGATCGGATCGTCTCCTCTGCCCTCGCTGCTCTAAGCCAATACCGGGCACATTAGAGGCGGCTGTGGAGATCCCCCTAAATTATTTCGACATATGCAAATTTGTGCGCACCTACAGATGGCACCAAAGATGATGACGCAGAAGGGACAAAGATAACAGGACTTACCTAATCTTGGTAGATCATGGTCCAAGCCCATGGTTAACTAGGCTGGTGTAGCGACACAAAGTGAGCCGTGGCCTCCGATAATAAAAGCCTTCATATTAGTTGGTCCAGCGCTACCTACCAGTCAGCCTGGTGTCCGCGAAAATCTTTCTCAATCCTATTCGGTTTTGAAGATTTGTAAAAGGTTATTTTTATCATTGGCCAAGGGAATTCAAACTTGAAGCGTATTATATTTTAATGTGATAAAGTAAATGTGCAAATGGATTATTTTGATAGTAAGCAATTGCCGCCGCCCATAATCACCTGCAAGTACTTTTCAGGATATCGATAGTATCGAAAAGTGCAACAGTATCGATACGATTAAATGGAATTGGCGCAGTATTATTTGATAACGCCTATATTATCGAGACTAACGCCTATATTATTGACGTTATCAATAATATTCCTCAAATTTCCCTATTGATACCAATGTCAACCAAAAGGCACATGGCAAATACTATCGATAGGCTTTCGGTACTATTGATATGATATCGATTTGAGCTACCTATCTCAGAGTCAGATCAATGTATGTGATGTAGTGAAATATTATATTATATATTATATTGATTTCTCTTTTACTATCGATAGTCAACACTGTCACACGATGATCCCTCTATGAGTACAATAGTGTGCTATCGGGTGCGTGAGAGCGTAGGCAACAAACTAATCTTCAGCCCAGTCCATTCTGTGGTGTCTAATCTTTGGTCACACACCTAGCTACGCGTCTCCCAAAAAACGGCACGGCGCAGTTGTAAAATTGTCTAACTACCCCCCGCGCGCGCTCATTACGGCGCGTGCGTGGGGCGCACGCGGGTTACGGGTCGCGAGATGTGTCTTAAGATACGGCAAACATCTGACGTCATAGCAGACAAATAGGTTATTATGGCACTTTAATTGTTGAACTATCTATGTATCTATTGTGCTGGGGACTGGGTAGCGAGATATACGGCAAAGGTTGTGACGTGATAGCAAACTTTTTTAAGTAATAGGAGGCAGACGAGCAGACGGATCGCATGGTAAACGATTGCCTCGGCCCATAGACACCTGCAATTACACCAGCAGAGTCACAATTACACTGCCAACATTGAACCCCCTTTCCCCCCCCAATTGGGCTTCCGGTATCCTCACTCACTCGACGAAACACAACGCAAGTACAGCTACACGCTGGTCTTCTGTGAGACTGTGGTTTCACTCTGGTCGAGCCGGTCCATTCAACAAAGTAACTTTTCACTGTCTGGATGTAATAATATGTATTAAGTAGGTATTATATTTGTGTATTCTCCGTTGCCTGATACCTGTAACATATATACTTAAGCTACTAAGTAAGGAGTTAGGTCAATGTATGAGATGAAGTGAGAATTGCTTTTTGGTGGGGACACTTTAAACGCGTTCACACTGCATACAGGATTTCTATCATCGAAAATGGCAAAGCGTGACTATCTTATGGTATTTGCTTTGCTATAAAAATATATTTCATCATCATCTTCCTGCCTTATTCCCAGGTCATCTGCAGTCTCCACGATATCTCAAGACCTATCCTCCTAGTCCTCCCGTGTGAGCGCTACGCACAGATCGTGATACTAACCCATGTTCATCTCTTTCTAGTTTTCAAAAACCCCTCCCGCGTGGGGGGGCGGCCCACCCCTCCTAATTCCTTACATATTTAAATTCCACTTTCAGCGTTTGCCAGGAGTCTTCATATTGTCTCCACATGGCTTTCGTATGTTATTCTCATTTGAATTGTTTCGCTTTAGATTCCCGTACGAGATTAATTTTTATTATATTTTTACGGAATGCGAATTCGTTGAATAATTGTGTTTTTTTTTGTATGTTGTTTTGATGAGTTGAGATGGTAGGTCTGTGGTAGATATTGGGAAGTGAATGACGTCACTCAAATGGCACAGGTCCCTCCACCAGCCCATGGTCCTTCCTACCGTCTTAATATACGGACCGAATCTTGGAAGACGCTCAGCAGGTACTTGCTAAGGGCTCTTTCCCCGGTGCGTTTCTTCACTCCCTACAAAGTCTGTGTCTTTGGCCCATCTCAATGTCACTTCTCCCCGAATGGGGCGTGAAACACCACCACAAGCGACTCGTCACTCAAGTGGCAGTGGGCAGGGCACTTGGCTCATCATGGTTATTTTTTATGTGATAGGTGACAGACGAGCAGACGGATCACCTAATGGTAAGCGGTTGCCGCCGCCCATAGACACCTGCAACACCAGTAGAGTCACAAGTGCGCTGCCAAACTTTTGAACCTCTTTCTCCCGATTGAGACTTCCGGTGCCCTCACTCAATCAGCGAAACACAACGCAGGCACTACTTCACGCCAGTCTTCTGTGAGGCGGTGGTATCACTCCAGTCGAGTCAGCCCATTCATGTTGAAGTGTGGCTCTGCGTGCTGTCGGTACCGAAGACCTAATTGGGAGGAAAGGGAGTTATATGTTGGCAACGCATTTATGACTCTGCTTGTGACTCTACTGGTGTTGCAGCTGTCTATGGGCGGCGGCAATCACTTACCATCAGTTGATCCGCCTGCTCGACTGCCACCTATCACATAAAAAAGTACATTTATCTGTAGAAAGTCAAACCTGCATTTGACAGTCATCTCTTATTTAAACCGGCGTCTCTCATACAAATCATGTGTTACCGCTTTCATAGTGTCAACTAATAGCTTTGCCAGTTAAAAAGCACCCTTAACCCCTCAGCTTAAGATGCTCATCGTAGTTTTCCTGTCGCTTAGCTTCCCTTCCCGGCTATGATTTATGGTGGATTTCCAGTGTTGCATGTTTACATGGATATCGGTTAGGCGTGCTTGTAAAATGTACGGAATAACCCTGCTCAAATTCACTAACCATCTGGGTGCTTTTCCTTGAAGAATATACAGGGATCTTTTTCGAATGCGCTCACTTTTCTGAGGGTAATTTGCCAATGTCAAGTCAAAATGGCACAAGTGTATACACCCTGCTTTTTAATCGTCCAACTCACTTATACATAGATTGGTGTTATAATTATTTATTTTATTAATAGTAGGGGGTCAGGTAAATATGTGAGCTGCTATGTGAATTTATCCATTTTAATTATAGCGTGCATTATATAGTTGTAAGGTACTGATGACAACAAACGTTTTCCCACAAGGATCATAGGGTCTAATCTCGAAAAAAAAAAACTAAAAAAATGTATGGGAAAGCCAGGCCAGACTAATTGAATCATAGTTCGTTTCAGAAAATTGAACGTGCAGGTTTCCTCGCAACTGCTTTGCCTCACCGCCGAGCTAATGGTAGAAAGACGCACTTAAAATCAAGAGGTGTATACTCAAACTCACTGTGTCAATTAATATATTATTGTATGCAGTGAGTACCAATATGCCATATTTACTGTTTTAGTAATTTGTGTATCTTGTTTTTGTTATGTTTGTGGTCAATAAATGCTTTACTTAGGTACTTACTCGGATTCGAACCACGACCCCACTGCATGGGAGGCATGTTTTTATCCACTGAGCTTCCATCGTTTACTGTTTTTGTTACACCATCCATTTGAATGGCATGAAAGATTTAAATCACGCCAAAGAGCATCGTTCATGAATGGGCGACCCGGTCCTTTTCCACGCACTATGTACACGAAAAATAAACCAAAAAAACACACTAGCATGTTTTTTAATTGAACCGACCGGAAAGTGAAAGTGCCGGATTTTTAGGTTTTTTTTTCATGGCTCACGCAATTCAATGGAATATTTTAGGCTTAAAATACCGCTTCCATTCGCTGTTAGATCTAAAAAAAGAACACGAACGCAGTGTGTTGTTTTTGTTGTTTGTTTTAAAAAAGTGAAAACGTGTCTATGGTTTATGAACGGCGATAGTGGCGCCACGTTAGTGTTTACGCGGTTTTTGATGTTATTTTTTTGGGGTCGGACCGTTTGTCAAATAAAAGTTTAACCGGTGGCATTTCATTGACGAGTGTGAATCGATTGATGGTATTGGTTGCTATAGGACTACGATCAAATGGCCTCTCAGTGACATTGACAAGGTATAACATTTTTTCTATGGGAAAATGAAACTGGATTCTGTGCTATCCACACAAATTGCATGGACCGATGCAATTCAAAGGTTAAATATTAGTATTTAGAATGCAAATCTGATGTTATTTTTTGCCGTGAAATCCCAATGTCAATCGCCATTTGCAGTCTATGGTTCATGTTCATTTTCTTCTAACGCCATAATTATTATTGTATGCTTTTGTTTTCGGATTTGTAGGTACTAGGTAATTATACCTACATTACAGGATATTTTTTTAGTTTTTTCTTCAAATCAGTGGTTTTTTCCTTGATTTTTTGAAATCCTGGTTGTTTATAAGGTAGGTACTTCTTTTGAAGCTCCAGCATCATTAAACTGTACATAAAATAAATTTCAAGAGCTGAAGTACTTTTGCATATACAAAGAGAACCCTTCTATAGGTTGCATAAGCTGTAGATTCTGGTAACTATTAGATTAATTTCTGCAAACGCCATTTCTGAGAAAACTCTAGAGAAAATAGTTTTGTCTGAAGATAAATCTGTAAGAGTCAGAGTAACCTATTCAACATGCGCAAGCAATAACTTAATTCTTGGAAATCTGAAGTAATTCTACTAGACACAAGCACATTTTGTCTTTAATTCTTGAACATGGACCTTTGCAAGAAGATAAAAAATACAATTAATAAATTAAACACCAGTAGACACGCTTCGGCTGAATGGGCCGGCTCGACCGGAGTGATACCACTGCCTCACAGAGAACCGGCGTGAAGCAGCCCCTGTGCTGCGTTTCGCCGAGTGAGTGAGGGTACCGGAGGCCCACTCGGGGGGGAAGGGGATAAAAGTTGGCAGCGCGCTTGTAATTCCACTGGTGTTGTAAGTGTCCATGGGCGTCGGCAATTGCTTACCATCAGGTGATCCGCCTGCTCGCCTGCTACCTATCACATACAAAAAAGAGTCGCAAGTGCGCTGCCAACCTTTAACCCCTTTAATTTTCCCCCCAATTCATTTTCGTTTCGAAATGCAAAATTTCCCGGATGCATTTTTGGAATTCAAAATATTATGCTTTAACATACGACAGCGCTGTTTGCATTGCTTTTTCGTATGGAGTTGTACCAGTTGTACTAGAGATTGTATGATCGGAGACGATCCTTGACCTGAAACCTCATCTGCCTCCCAATAAATCAAAGATCCGAACCACGAATTATTCATCTTGCATCCAACAACCGGCCGCATGATAACTCTAACACGACACGAACTGTAATAAAAATTATATGCTCCAATTTACGAGGTTGGGGGGTGAGGCCCCAAAAAATGCCCCCCTCCCCCCGATTGCGGGATCGAACCCAGCTAAACGAACGGGCGAAAAATTCGCGAAGGGTGGTCACGAGTGAGTAGGATACATTTTTATTATCATTATCCTTTTCTAACGAACTATGAGGCGGGTATTTTGGAGTAATTATTATTTTATACTTGTATGCGTGCGTGAGGGTGTGTGAGTTTTTTAAAATTCAGATTATAGTGAGGTATGCGCACTATTATGGTATTTTGTATTACTGGATTGATGAGTCGGTGGTCGTTTTATTTTATAAATGAGGGAACTCTTTGTGGCAGGACAGTTGGAGTTATTGTGGCTGTAATCAGTTCTGCTGCAATATTCATGAAGATATGGAATGAAATGTACGGATGAGGAGATGGAATCATTGTTCACATGATAAAATAAATAAATTGAGACAAAATCACATACATTGTCCTGCTACTCATAAAAACCATGTATTTTTTTATAAATGATTATTGTTAAAAGCAACAAGACTTTTAATATTATCGGGTGATTTTCAATTAAAACCCGTGTGACATATTGACTTCTGAATCAAATTGCGTAGGAAAATCTTCTGTAAAGAAAAAAAAGCCTCTCATTTGTACTTCATAAGAAGTCAAAGAATTGGTTAAGAACCGTAGTATAACAACATAGGAAATCTTACATATTTACCGCAATTTAATGTCAATTGCTTCCCATTAAGTGATCTGTTTGCTCGTCTGCCACCTATCATATAAAAAATATACCTACTAAGATTGTTTAAAGTGCGAATCTTTTTAGGTTTTATTGAAAAGTCTTAAGATTGACTGTGGTACAAAAGTTTAAGTTACACGTTCAAGATCACTGTCCAACAACTGAAGAAATAATGTGGTATCCACGATTTGGGACACTATCCAAAATAAGCAAGATTTTCTCACGATTTCTCTTACCGCCAAAAACCACCTTAACCTTCAATGCGAAATAAAAGCAGCATTACAAAAGTAAACAATCTAAAAAGGCGAAGTTACAACCTGGAATGAGTGCTAACACCGGAAAAATCAAAGGAAACCGTCTTAATTTCCATAATAGCACCAACAAGCGAGCTTAAAATCGATACATTTGAGGCGAGAGCAAAAGCTTCGCGTTGGACTTAGTCGGAAGCTCTAAGGTTAATGAATAGAAATTATTTCATATGCATTTATTGAGATATTTTAATGAACCTCAATTCATTAAAATATCTCAATAAATTTCAGTTTATAATTCAGTATTCCTTTAAAAACTTGAGGTGGTATCGTCGTAGGACCCAAAAGCCTTTTAAAAGGCATAAAACAATTGATTTTCTATGTCTGTCTGGGCCTTACGACGGTATCTAAAATTCAAAAAGTTCAATTGTACCAAAATTGCAGGTTTTTTATGAAATAAGTGGCAGACGAGCAGATGGATAACCTGGTGGTAAGCGATTCAACAGGTTCAGAATGATTACCAAAATAATTAAGAAACTATTAGAAACGTGCAGGTTTCTAATGGTAGAAACTAGAAACAGCACAACAACCAAACAAGATAACCATCGTGTAAATGTAATCACAGATTTTTCTAATCAAAAACAGCGTAGATATAAATATACACATTCGTATACAGAAGCTAGCAAAGTTACAAATCTACTTGAAGATTTTCCTTCGTTATAGAAAGCGAAATTAAATCGAAATAAGGCTCTAAGATAAATCTTTCTTCAAGGATTACTTTTCTCATAATACTGTAGTGGCAACATACGGAGTGCGGCCGCCCGGCTACGAGCGGCTACGAGGCGACTACGAGACGGCTACTACGACGTAGCCTACACAAATTGTGCTACGCCTAATTCGTACTTCAAGAAAAATTTCACATAGCGTGTTTGACGATTCAAGGAAAATTTCGTACAGTGTTTGAATCGTTATAATAAATTCACAGCTAATTCGAGTGTGTTTCGAAACGTTTAATTGATGTAAACATGGGAAATATGTTTTTTATTATTCATTAGGCTTTGATCTTTCATTTTCCTGAATATTATACCCACAAACATATTTACGTTAGTAACAAGGGGTGTAAAAGACTCGTTACACAAATTGTACAACTTATTGTTTAGACTTAAATTTTAACAATCAAGAACCAATGTACGACGATCTGACTTTTAGCAGATAGGTCACTTGATGGTAAATTAACCGCAGTCCACAGAGACCTATTAGAACAGTGACGGTTGAGTCATAAGTGTGCTGCCAACTCTACGTTTGATTATTTTGTCATATAAGACAATCATAACAATCAAGCTGGTCTCAAACTAGGGCAACTCCTGTACTATGAGTACCAGTTGACGATAATTAACTGGGGGCGTCCCAGAACACCAGACCAAGAACTTAGAAAATGTAGATTTCTAAATTGTAGTGATAATAATTTATGCTAAACCTCGGCTCCTCTATGTTGAGTTGGGTACTCAAGACTTTAAAATTTTCGGTCTGAAGAAACCAAAGACTTTGCTTAGACATGTTTCCCGAGTCATAAAGAATGAACGATGTTTTCGCTTTGCTTGGGGGCGATAGCCTCATACAAACACTGCGAAATTTTGTTCAAGTGAACGTAAAAAGATCTCACAATTATTTCCTGAAAGCTGAAATTGGGTCGAGCAACTCGGTCAAGGCAACTTCCCGATCTTATGTTCTTCCTCCTTTAATTTTAATGTTAATATTTACATCGTAAGTTTGAGACGTTGTTTTCAAACTTTTTAACGTTCGCGACCCCCTTATGCCCCTAAATAGGAGTCCAACTTTATAAATAAATTGCCTTCAAAAATGTATAACAATACGAGCATAATTAGGCTTTTTATATCTTCTAACATCCTTCCAAATGTAGACAAATTATTTAATTTTGAAATAACTTTTTCGTTTTGATGGTATTATTACTGGCATAAACATAATAGACAAAGAAAGGTGGCCTACAACACCTGCTAGACAGACTAGAATGCTCGTTAATATATCTCTTTCTCTTTTTTTTATATTGAGGACAATCAAGATGATCTCACTCCGCCATATGGTAAGCGGCCGTGAGATCCAAATATGAGGTTGACAAGCACAAAAGAATAGACAAAGTGTCAATTGAATGTGTCAGTCTCACCCTGATATCTCAGCGTGGTTCGGCGTGATACAGAGACAAATTATACGCAATGTCTACTAGAAGCACGAAGCCCATCTTGTAGGTCTACGAACTCTTTGATATCAAAGTCAGATAAAGCCGATCTTGTGGACACTGTTAGGCAAGCGTAGTCTATGACTGCTACTCACTGTCTCTCATTTGGCTGGTAACCTTAGAAGGACTAGCAGTGATTGATGAGCAAAGGCATCGAATTCCTGGCGTAGCCAAGAAGATGGACAAAGGCTGTTGAGGTAACTAAGGTATTTTTTAGAGATTTGGCGGTATTTAAATATGCGGCTAATTGCCTACGTATTATTGATATACCGTCATTATCCTTACAAATTTAGGGTGAAATTTAGATAGGAAAAACTTTCTTAACGTTTTTTAATACCTTTTAAGTGACTTGCTGCTATAAGCCTTAGTTCAATAGATGCGTATTTTTCTAAGCTATCCGATGGCATAAAAATCAATTTTTTAAATTTAAACGAACATATTGAGATGCTACTTTGGCACTTAGTAGGGCAGAACAAACCTTTTTTAAACTTCCCGATCTGTTCATTACTTGGCCATTATCCAATGTGTAGACTTTCAGTCAAAAACGCGAGACGTTTTATCAATATTCTTAAGTCATTGAACCTACGCTTAGGTTAGCCTTGAAACAAGCTATCCAGGTGAAAAATATGTACTAAAAGTGGAATTAAAGTTTACTACCAAACGAAGCTTACCTTGCTCTGCGCCGTAGGGATTGGATTCTGAGAAGTTAAATGGTACGCAACGTGTCGCGTGCAAATCCAATGTTCTTTTATTATTATTATTGGATTAGTATTTAGTGCATTTTTCTAGCAATGAAGTACTGTTTTTTTTAATTTTTTTCATATGACATTAAAGGATAATACGGCACATATTTAGAAAGAGCCGAAGCTAAAAAGTAAGAAGTGTTGATATTACTCGTAGAGGTTCAATTGAATTAAAATATTTGCAATAAATATTTGTACAGAATTTAAAGCAATTAGCGAATTTAATTATTTACAATATGAAACAAACGATCTATTAATACGAATAATATAAAAGATAAGTTAATTAAATAATATAATATTTTTCTATTTCTTCTCAAAATATTGAACAAGAAACGTTTCGTGCGCCATTTTTTTCAGGATATTTCGACGTCACTGAAAATTATTTATCTCAATCAATTCATCAATTTATTACAATAAAAGATAACTAAATAGGATGTTCATTTTATAACAAATACCTAATAGTTGATTATTCTGGCAAATTAGCCTTAATTTGTAAACCAACGTTAATAGGTACATTATTTCTTTTTTCAAAGTATTTAAGTAAATAATTTTATTGATTTGTTTTATGATAATATTTAAATATAATAGGCGTGAGCCAAGGTATTGTAAGAGAAGGTAAACACCAGTATACTACTACGAAACCCCCGCAAATAAAACATACCCGTCATATACACGAACTCATAAACAACATATAGTACCACCGGCCACTGATAAAAAACACACGTACAAATTATATATCTCTTAAAAATTCGATATTGAATCACACATACAGAAACCCACACATGGATAATGTAGGCGTTACAATAGCGGGCTGATTAAAAATCATGACATGCGCAGAGTAATTTTAAAAACTACCGGAGGCTGGGTTAATTTTTAAGTATTGATCAAAAATTGCGTATACTCATACATACATAGGGGTGGGGGCGGGCGGCGCGGGGGGTGGGGACCCCTTGTGCGTATATTAGATGTTTTTTGTTGGGAATTTGTCATTAGAAAGTTCTGTGTAATGTGGAGGCTGCAAATAGGAGTTGTTTTCGGGAAAATCGGCGTTGTGACGGTAGGAGGTATTGTTGGAAGGTATGGGGGTACGTGTGTCGGGGGCAACTCTTTTAGGTTCGTTAAGGATGTTTTGTTTGCTCAGAATTACGAGTTACATTTGGTTTCAAAACCGTGAAAAATATTCTTGAAGCGCGATGGTAGATCAGCGGATAAGAATGCCCCTTCCGCGGGAGATCGTAGGCTCCAATCTGAGCATGTATCGGATTTTGCTACTTATGTGCGTATATCTACCATTACCTAGGCGGTGAGGACTAACTACATTGTAATTACCTGACTTCCAAAATCCTGAATCTTGGTGTCTGTGTACCCCGGGTTTCGAAGCGACAACTTTCGGACGCAACTGGAATTACATGAGGAAATAATACATTTCATAAATCCTGTGCTATTGGGATTCGAACCTAAGTTATCCCGTTAAGAGAACGCAAGTATTAACAACTGAGCTACCATCGCCATCCATCCATCTTGCGTAATATGTTTATTATTATTAAATAAAAAAGACAACTATCACATTATTTTCCTCTCCCAAAGGTTTTTGGAATATGGAAACCAGAGAACACCGAAGGAACACAACAAATCACACAATGTTTCATCGCAAACATTTGTGTCGGTACAATAAATCGCTTTACCTCAACGTCCTAAAATTGGCTAAACCTTGTCCATTAGTTTTAAGATTAAATTTGTGTATTAAAAGCTGTCTATTATTAACCTCGATTCTTAAATATTACATACACAACCTATTTATTTCATTAATCATAGAATTTTTAAATTCATAATTCAAAACACTTTTGCAATGAGTGATTCACCTTAATTCACGCGTATAGTTCCACATTTGCCATAGTGTTCCTATTTTATTTTCGACCTCACATTGAAACCTAAATGTAGTTTTTATTTTATCTAATTCCTAAAGTTCATTCAAAATTCATAGCGCTCTTTTGCAAATGGAGCCTTCATTGGCGATACTTTTAACGCGCCCTCTGTATAGGTTATCTATGATCGAAGTTAGGAACGTATGGATTGATTTTAGCCTGTAACATTTAGGCCTAGTTGACCTACACCTGACAAATTTTGGCATGCAGACAATGTGAACCGGCGTTGTATGCCAAGTATTTGAATCGAGAACCGATTAACCAGTTGTTATTCCCACAGAAGACTAAACAAGTTAAATTAGCTTAATATTAAAAAAAAGGTTATACTCTGATTCATAATCATGTAAAGTAAACTGACAGATGTAAATGTGTCATCTCCACCACTCATACAGAATATGTCATGCACTTGTCATTATGTTTTTCTTACATGTTAGATCAGAATTAACATCCCTCCTTGATTGAACATCCTGGAGGCACTCAGAAAGGAGACTGTGGCGGAGGCATCCCCAAAATTTGTGATCTCCGTCTTCGGCAAAGTCAAGGAGTTCAATAACACTCAAACTCCTCTTAAGTCGATAAATATAACCGTGGAGTCTACATGCAGATTTTGTAAAGCCTACGCGCATCCTCTGTCATTGCGATGCCCTCGGGAACCCAAGAAGCCGCACCCTGAGCAGCTATCATATCAGCCCGGAGGATGTTAAGGATATCGCTCCCAAGGCTATCACACGGTTATGAGGACCTGGAAGACGAACTTCTAGAGGGAGCGGAGGACACAATACATTAATTTGGTCACAGTACCCACTCAGAAATGAACGCTATCTACAGTACGCCATCTAGCGGATTATTCACACGCGATAGCCAACGTTAGGTCTGATAGACTGATACATTCTAATATAGACCCATTTCCATTCTAATAGGGCTCCTTCAGGTACGGAACCGCAAAGATGAGGACAGAAAAAATATTGAAAATGTTTGTAGTAAAAATCTAACATGCCTGTTGATTTACGATTCAATTGAACCTAGGAAAATTGCTATAATACTGCTCCATTAATAAAAGTTTCGGTTATTTATGCCCTGATTTAATTGCTGGAATACGTAACGTGTTATTTCATTAATAACTGGGTGTTCTATGGCAAATAATGATATGGTGTTGATTTGGCAACTTTCCCAGTCGATATAACAATAATATTCTCTAACCGGTTCGGCCAGCACCAATTTCAATCAGCCACATACGTAATACGCAGAATAAAGTGCTAAAGTGTGTGCGCAAGTACATGTGCACATTGTGCACTCTCTATACCAGCGGTCGTCACACTTTACTCTCAAGGGCCACATATCAATATGAACATCAGGGCCCGGGCCGCAGTATATGCGTTTCAAGAGCTTTTGCATAGGTACTTATCCATAGTAGTCCACACTATTCATATAAATGCGAAAATGTATGTCTATTACTTCTCTACTCAAAAACCACTAAACTGATTTCTGATAAGTACGAATATGTAGTTGACTAGTAATTAAATAAATCTACTATATCGCGGGCCGCACAAATAACGTCTGCGGGCCGCATTTTGACGACTGCGGCTCTATACCATTACCCTCTTATTTAGTGGGACACCATATTCATGACGTGCTAAAGAGGGATCTGCCGTAGGATCCGAGGCACGGGGGTACCAGACCGCCAACTTCGATTCCGCCAAGACTTCGAACGGAGTGACTGAGAATTTAGCAGAAAAACGCAGATAGAAATTTTGACCCAACCGGGAAATCGGATCCGGGATCCTAAGCGTAGCTGCTTTAAGTGTGACAAGACAAGGTAGGTTGATATAAGCAGTGCCCATAAGATAGCGTCTTCTCTTACCCAAGCTTTTTTGGTCGCTTTGTTGGTCTTTTAGCAGGAAAACATCCTAATTCTATGATCTACTCTTCCTCAAAGTGTTTTTCTGCTCTCACCTCCGGTACCACCAATACTGGTATTCTAATGTGACCATGAAAGTTTTAAATAATAATACAAAGTCTATCTGTGATCTACTAACCAATATGAACAACATTTTATAGTTGAATGATTTTTAGCAATTTGCATGAAACAAATTCAACTTTTTATTTAAAGTTAGTCATTTTGTATAGGGAGTCAAAAATATTTTCGACTCATTTCCAAAACTCGTAGAACAAACGTTGCTCAGATTGGTTGGTAAATGTCTACATACTGTATGTTTCCTTACATTTTCATACCTACAAGTCCTACACACACCGTGAATACTGCCCCAAACACATTCTCACTAGTCAATAGAATAAACAATATCAGTAAAACTCACTTTATAGTCCCCCATAAGAGAAACTAGGATATTTCGCAGTAACACAGCGATTCGTGGAGACGAAGCGCTTCCGCAAGTCTCGTGGCAACCCCATCTCTTACTATTTGCCTAATAGCCCAATTTCCTTTTAAATCGGGCCTGTCTAAATATTGTCTTGAGGTGCGGTGCGGTGTAAAACTGGTTAAGTATCTCCAAGAATACGAAGAAAGAAAAATATACGATCAGTTTCTTTTTGAATGAGGATTTTCGCAAAGAAAAAGTCCAATAGACGGCGCTGCGTGACGATAACGAATGGGTTGGTTACATTGTGACAGTCATTTCTTTCTTAGTTGAAAGAACTACCTAAGAAAAATTTTGATTTTTATGATTGATTCGATTGGCGGTGACACTATTAACTAGGATTTTTTATGATCAAAAATCAAGAATGATCAAAAATGAATAAAGGTTATAAAAAATCTAACAGACCGACGAACGCCAAGAAAGATGAGTCTTTTTTTTCTCGGAGTCGCGCGCGCAGACACAAATTACTTAATCCAAATGAGCAATAAACTATTTGAATTTGAGGGCGCTTTATACTAACAGCATTTAATTTACAAAGGTAAAAAAAAATATCGATGTTCAGTTTAGAGGCATAGAAAGTCTTAACTTACAAAAACTATGTTTTATATTATTTTATCCCATGTTCAGTCTTGGAAAATATTACGTCAAATTCTTTAATACTACTTACCTACAACATTTCGTCCTAAACGTGGTCAGAAAGAAATTGCTAATAGCTATAAGACTATATTTTACTGCGTTGTGATAAAATCTTTGTATCAACGAGTAAAGATAAAACTTTGCACGATTGTACCAAGTGAACTTAAAATTAATGAACTTATTTAAATAATCCTTTCACCAGATAAATGTTACGTTATCTTTGAGTAAATTTATCTACACTTTACTACTGCAAAATGTTTCTTTCCTACGTGAAAATGTCAGTAAGACTATTGACTATGTGGAAATGACAAAAATTTTATAAATATTATGTTGACCTGAATCCACAATAAATAGCTTCATGAGCAAGATATAAATATAGATACAGCAAGAGGGAGATATTATATACCTATTTTAAAAAATGTGTTGTCTATGTGTACATATACATAAGTTGTTCAAGGTCTAGCCTAAAAACCAATGCTGTGGTGGCGTTGTAAAATACTCGTAATAGAAAAACATACAACAACAAGGTTTACCGGGTTATCTGTAAACATACATTTAATTATCTGTGATCGCATAAGAAAATTTTCCACTTTGTATACATATTCAGTCACGTGACTTATTTATTTTGTATGGAGAGTAGAAAAAAAATCGAGGTTTTCTTCAAAAGTCGTAGACCAAATGTTGTTCAGAATTGTTGGTAGAAGACGTGGTTAAATGGATGTAAACGTTCATAAATACAACCTGTATGGTAATAAATTAATATTATCTTATGTTAAAATATACTTATTACTCAATCTCATTTCTTAATACCAATTATTCGCCGTCCAATAGAAAGAGTGGCGGCACCAATGCAAGCATTTCATTAATTCCTCCTTCCACCAGTATCAATTTTTAATCTACCTCTTTGAGCCCCAATCGAACGCCGAAAATCATTACCAACCTACACTTCCGTACCCTAAGCACTAAGCCAACCCTCGACAAAAAACGAAATAAAACCAGCGGCAGTATTTTCATTATCTAACTCGTGACGCACAGCCTCCCAAAAACGTACCCACCGTACTCGTATATTCATTTCCGTTCTGTTAATACCGCATACTTTTAACTGTCTAACTAGGGGGCAGCCCCCCCGCCCCCCCACTCACACCACCACTACTTACACGCGGTAGGCACAACTTTTATAATACTACGTACTCGGGCGCTTTTTAACGAACACCCCTGGGGGGGCGCCACCTGCCACGCATACCGAAAAATACGCAAACGGTTGGGGGCGCCACCCACCCCCCTGGTTAGAAGTACCCGTATTTTGCGTATTTTTAAATTATTCCCCACATGCGGGCGTGGTGTTTAGTTCCTTCTGAATCTTTTTTCGACTGCCACTCGTTTTTCTTGTTGTTAAGGAATTAATTTTATCTGTCACGGTGTATCGCCGGTTATCGAGTATTACAGCTCTGCGTGCGGAGACAGTCTTCAGGTTCATAGACTTCCAGAATAACGTCTTGATTAGATAATTAATTAAGATAATTTTTCCACAAAAATACCGTATTTATTAAGTCAATATCTTTGGGTGAGCATATATTCTATGTTACGATGTTCAAAAGTATAAAATACTGACTGTTAAATTATGAAGAAAGAATTAAATATTTAATTTAAATGATCGCCTAACTAGAGTATTGTATTTTGGTTCAAATATTTAAATTTAAATTAACATTTAAAGTTAGGTATATTAAACAAAAGTAATTTACCTTTTTAATTAATAATTTTCTTGAGACCTTTTATATCAGTTGTGAAATTTTTGCATATACATATTTATAGCTCATCGTAATTCAATATTTACTGATTTAATTAATCAATGAAAGCCTCTTAAGTATATTCAGCGATATAATCTCTAGATACACAACATTATACAGTAAGCACAAAATAATTATAGATTTTGTGCTGTAAACGTTTGAAAAATAAAATAGCGCTCTTATACGAATGGACTCTTTATTGGCTGTGACACTTTTAACGCATTCACGCTGTTTAGGTTTCTATGATCGGGGGATATATTGCATATTTGAATAAAAAACAGGCATAATACGTAGTTACTCAAATTAGTTACACTTTTGCAGTATTTCTTGTGATAATAGTGAGAGAAATAAAGGCAGTTCTTTAGGGTCTCAAGGAAACAATTGTGTGGCGACTTACATTAATTCAGATAAAGGGAACTAACCTGACCATAGACAGAGAGAGGAACCAATGCCTAATACCTACATAAATAAAAACATAATAATATGTTAAGAAATACTAATGATTTGGTTTTAAAATTAAATGTACTCTTTTTATACAACAACAAACATAAAATAAACTTCACACTAATAAAATGACGAGTCCATTAATTAGTCAATTTTCAAATTGTTCAAATCATAAAGGAACATCTCAATTAGGCCTACATATGACGGAAAAGTTACTGCGGTTGCGGTGTATAAGCCCAAAAAACACAAAAGAAAACGTAGAGAAAACTATCCTGACTTTATCCAATAAAACGCTTATTTTTGCGCAATAAAAAAAGAATAGAAAAGCCAATTCGGTCCTATCACACAGACCCTACCACTTACTTAAGGGAAATCCGTCTGAAACCATCATAAGCATATTTTCTCTACCAAAAAATAAATATTCCAAGTTATGAATAGGCAAATATTGCGGAAGAATATTCTCAATAGTTTAGTTTAGAAGAATGAAGAAAACGAAGACTTATTATTACAACATAGAGTTACTTTTTGAGTGGGTTGTCTGAGCTCGGTCGGAAGTTTTTGTAAGATGACGGGAATTTGTTTGACACGCTGCCTCCTTGATGTGATATGTTACGTCACAAGTTGAGTGGAACTTAGAAAGTCGTTTAAAATTTTGCTAATTTACAATTCTTACATTAACAAGTTATTTACTTTTAGACTATGAAACGAAACAAAGAAGTATCAATTTTCTAGAAGCGTTTGAAAAAGTAGTTTCAACAGCTGTCATTAGTAGTTTTAGAGCTATAGAAATTTTGAATTTCGAATAGGTATGCTGTTGAGTTCGGAAATAAATTAGTGTTTTATTTCTATAAGTACCTGGGAATTAGTTGGATGCGGGCGGCATAGGACAGATCTGTGTGGAGAACATTGAATGAGGCCTATGTCCAGCTGTGGACGTCTATTGGCGTCTAGTGCTAGAATGTACTTAATGAATCTCGTCACGTTTAGTCCCGTTTATATGAAGTACTTGTATAATGCAACGCGAAAATTTTTAAACATGTCTGTTGGCGTAAATGATGATTTTATTTTTAACCCTAATGCACAGTCATTGGTTTGAAATTCCGAAAATACAAAATAATACTCATTTGCGAACCTTCATTGGCGGCGCGTTCACGGTGCATCTAGGGTTTTTATATTGAAGATTAACTCCTACTTTTAGGCAATGTATCGAGACATAGAAGTTAAACTTTGGAATAAATTGGTAGATTTACGTACGAGGCGTGGCATAAATAGTATATATGCTGTAGACTTACTTAGGTATCTATGTAATTTAAAATTAATATGTTGGTACAGAATTTTATTAAATTAGCATTTAATCATTAAATTCACAAGCGTGGCGATTAATGCTAATCTCATCATAGTAGCGATGACAACTCCCCATACAAAATGAATTAGTTACGTAACAGACTTTGTTTGAAAGTTGTTAATTTTATAGAACAATTTCATTCATAGAATAGTCATAGAACAAAATAATGTAGACAGTGTGGTGGAAGGGATGTAAATGTTCAAAGATACACCTTGTATGGTTGTGAAGTTTTATCAAAATCCATTTGGTTAGTTTTTTTTTAATTAGCTTCATAATGCCACCCTGAGTACATAACAACGCCAACTGGTTTTAAAATTTTTAGCGAAACAGCACTGTTATATCATTGCATTAGATAAAATGTAGTTATGTGTATGTTTTATAATTTCATGTGGGGTTTTTAAAAATATTTTAAACATAGGTACCTTTTAATATTGTAAAGATCCCAGTCGTCTCAAAAGATCCGATGCCATTTTAACCGTTAAATTCTAGAAGAAGAGTCATCTATGTATGTTAGAGATCGTATATAAATAAATTGATATCTAGTAATAAAAAATACAATCATTATTAATTTTATTGTTAATCAATCTACTTTTTACTAACGAAATTGTTGGTAATACAAAATAACATTCGCTAATTAAATAAAACTTAATAAAATCATAAAACCTATATAAAAGAAATGACCCAATTTCAATCACGCATTTTGCCAAAGCCGTCGCGCCGTAGCAGCGTAACATACAACTCGTAGACGCGTAGCATCGTAGCATGCGAGACGCCTGCACCGTAGCGTGTGGCAAGACGATGCAACGAGTGAATTTGCCCACTAAACTCGGACAGGCTTTTCGCATTGCACTTTTTGTTTGATAGCTGAGCGTGGGGTTTTGCTGTTATATTCAATAAGGCGTTAGTCATGTATGCGCTTAATTTTGAAATGTGACAAACTGGTTATAGATTTACGTGTTCGCGTAGGTTGGAGCGATTAGGTTTCTGAATATCGAGAAATTTGTTATGATTTATAAACAGTTAAAGTAATTTTCAAATTTCGAATCATTGTTTTGTTTTGAGGTATTTTCAAATCGTATTTAGATTAAAATTAAATTGTAACATAAGTAACGTAAGTACATAACCTCATTTATTTAATTATTCTTTATAGGTGATTTTGTTGTGTAGCGTTTTTTGGTAAGTTTGTTGAAAATTCTGCTGTAAAAATAAAATAGAACTAACCATATTAGGGGGTAGGTTATATTTGTTATTCTGACATTGTATTTGCCCAAAATAAAAAATGAACAAGTGAAAGCGAGGCGCAGCTTCCGTTCCGTTCTTCACCCTTTTCATCCCGCATCTGTCATTTCGCCCCAGAATTATAACTAAGGATCTAAAAAATGTAGTTTAGTTGAGCTGCGGTGGTACGGTTTACGAGTGCGGCCGTGTGGGGCACGGCTTTACGGCCTATGAAGCACGGAATCACGCCTGCTATCTCAGCAATCTTCGAAGCCTAAATAATAAATTCGACGTTTCCCAAGCCCCGTTTGAGTCACACAAACATCGGAGTAAAACAATTTATTACAAAATGTAAACAGGAAGAGCCGTATTTTCATTTAGAATACGATTTCTCGATGCTCCCTCCGCCCCCACCCACGGCATAGACGAAAATACCCGGTTATGATTAATTCCGAATGCGCGCGGCATTGATCAAGGAACCAGCTTTTTACTCCAAAACTACCCACCCCCCCGGAGCGAGCGGGACTAATGCAGCGTCTCCCGTCTCGCTCTAAAACAAAGATGCTAAAACTTCTTTCGCTAGTATGAAGATTTTAATTTCATATTTTTGACGAAACGGGTCTAATTTTCAACCGACCCCCAAGGAACACAAAACCTTCCGTCTCTCAACATACAACTCAAATTCCCTTGAATTTGTAACGGACTTGCATCCGTTTTCTAATTCGGAATTAGTTTTCGAAGTGAAAAGATACAGTCCCAAGACTGTGTGCGTAATCAAACCATTTCTCAACTATACCCCCTTCGTTTTAAGATTCAAATCGGTATGGAAGACGTTCGCAAGAAATAATTCTCCACTTGTACCCCGAAATTAGTCGAATGAGGAGAAAGGGGTTCATACGATGGGTGGTTTTAAAAGAAGAAGGCAAAAAGGTGGGGATAGAAAGATGCGCAAAGACTTAGTTCCCGCGGGGGGGTTGGGGTGTTATAAAATATATAATTCTATACTTACAATACTTGTAAATACGGACGCGGAAGTAGAGGGTGCGAGAAGTCTTGGTACTTGCGACCTCTTCCGTGTTGTTAATTTCGTTACGTCTTGAGTGACGGGCGATGTGCTTTGCATGTGTTTATTGACTCTTAAGAAGTACTTAGAGCGATTTTATGTAATAAAATCTTTGTTAATAAGAGTACTTTTACTACGTAGCCGTTGCTACCGGGTGCCTATAATCCTATATAGTGTATTTTGACAATGTATAGGAGCGCAAATGATTTTAGAGCTATGATCATGCATAGATTTGTTAACATAAGCGGTGTTTGCATTGTGTATGCAGTTAGATGAACACGCATGTCATTGAATAATTTATAAGGCAAAATGAGTTGGGTAATGTAGCACTGGTTAAAATACAAAATAGTTAGTCCCCTTTGTCTCACTTTAGGCCTTAATCGGAAGCTATTTATGTACACGTTGAAATAAATTTTGAACCCTGGATTGAAACTACCATAAATAACTTCTGGTACTTTTTACATGACACTCCTTAATTTTTGTGCGGTTCAATACAGATTATTTTCCAAAAAGTGTTTTTTTTTTCGGAAAATTGTAAAAGGTAGTCTCTTACCTAGGTCCAATGTTTTTTTCCATCCTGTACAACTACTGCGTTATCGTGGTCGTTAAAATTATACATTATTATTACGTTGTTATGACATATTTTACTCAAAATGGGACCTTTTTCCATTATTTTACATTTGGACATCTAAAAACCTTACAATAACCAGCAAAACTCATCCAAAATATCTCGCCCCCGCAGTTTCTTACAAGTATCAAGATCGTAGAGCGGCGTATTCCGCTACATTCGCTGATATTTAGTCGCGAAACGGGATGTATTATAAGGCGGTAGTTGTTTAAAATAAGAGCAGGGCCGGACTTAGGTGCGCGTTTGTTATGACAAGGTGGGTAGTGGGTTTGATTCCGGTTGAGGTATTTTTTTTTTATAAGTTCGCGAAACGGGATGTATTATAAGGCGGTAGTTGTTTAAAATAAGAGCAGGGCCGGACTTAGGTGCGCGTTTGTTATGACAAGGTGGGTAGTGGGTTTGATTCCGGTTGAGGTAATTTTTTTTTATGAGCTTGTAATTTTTTGGTGAAGATGGTGTATGACATCTCTCTTGAAGTCAACTGTACATTATCTTTGACATTTTAGTATGCATAAAAATATTTACTAAAACAAGTCAAGCTTATTGTTTATTTCCTTATAGGCACTTTACCTAATTAGCTTTTGCAATGTTAAATCAAGAAAAGTAATACTCCTAATAATTGATAACAAAACTTTTTAACTGCATTACGTTTTAACTTGGGATTGCTTTGCCCAAACATCGAACCTGCATTAATTCATTCCTAAACTCACATGGCGTAGTGCCAGATAGAAATGCTGTGTTAGAATTGGGCTAAGACTAGACTGAGTGTAATAAATAAAACAAAGATTTAGTCGAATTCAGAATCTCCTCCTTTTCATGAAGTCGGTTAAGTAAATGAAACCTTCTTTCTCCATTTACTTATCATCGTCTTTTTAAATGTATATTTGCCAATATTTCAGCTCCGGCGACCGATCTCAATAATCAGCCAAGATAGCAGCTATGTATTCAAGCCACTACTTATTGACACTGAGAATTCACAGATTTTCTGGAACTGGGGTTTCCAGATTTTTTAGGACCTGGACCGACACGAGGATTGTTTGGCTCCAAGAGGGCAGCAGTTGTTTTAAAATGTGACCCACTAATTTGGTCATTCTCATAAAAATGTCATTGCGATCTTCAAATCCATGTATCTCAAAAATTTATATAAGAACCTTAAAATTTACTGATTACTCGTATACAGAAGTTTAACTATCTTTTATTTAAAATACAATATTTACATCGAAGAAATATGATAATGAATGTAAAGACAGGTCTGTAAGGTTGTAAGACAGACACGGTAATGATATTATCTCGATGAGAATGACCTCATTGTGCCACCAAGGCAGTGGTGTCAACTAGATAAAGAAGATAATACCACTATTCAACAATAAGCAAACGTCAACGCTCACAAATTCCGAGACTGGCACAAATAATGCCGAGTGAAGCTACGTATGTTTTATCCACTCATTTCGCGTGGTTCTTAGTAAAAGTTGCGCTGCGAGGCGTAGGCCCCATAGATAGGGCTGTGCTCCGTTACAATTAATTATTTGAGGGCTTTCAAGGGTGGGAAATCCGATAGATGGCGTTATTTTTGGCGCACCTTTCTAAAATGCAGGAAACGCGTCAGCGAACTTATTGATCTCGCATATGTTCATAGACGGCGATGATTACTTACATCAACACCTGCTTGCTTGTCGCCTAGTACAAAGTACAGTTGTAGCATTAAAAAGAAAGAAGTGAGGTATAACTTCAGTACTTTATTACTTATACTTCAGTAATAAGCTGTGATCGGATTAAGTGTGCATTTTTTGACGACATCTTAACTTGGACATGCCGACGGCTTATAAATTGCAATAAAAGTGTTTATACCTACTAATTACAACGTAATAATTGCTTAAATACTTGTTTTATTTTTTAATTAGAGATAATGTGGAGCGTTCTATGGATTTGTCGTATACAAATCGTCGCCATTGTATGTCACAGAGCAATCAAACTACGTGAGGTGACGTCATTCGAATCAAGTATTAGAGTCGCCACTCAATAAAATAGATAATCAGTAATCAGTGTAGTAGAATTGACGTGATTTTTAATCAATGCAAAAACACTCTTTAGGTGTTAATTCAAGGAAAGTGTACAGGTTACAGTCTCTATCTCCGAGTCTGAGTCACTCTCTCTCTTGTGTACACTCTCTCTTGAATGTGTATTAGGGTAGTTACCCTACAATCTGCACCTGCATAAAAATCTTTTTAAATTAGGTTTAATTTTGTTCCCTTTTCAAAATTATTTATTAGATTATTCTATTATTCTATTCAACTAAAACTGCCAGAACTGAATGCGGAAGCTTATCAAAAAATGGCGCAACATCAAAGCCAGAATACAAAGCGACCCCACTAATTAAGTAGGTACCTTTGACGAGCCCGTACACTATCGAAAGATTTAAATGGAAGATTTTCCAGCGTCTTAAAACACCCTAAAAGTTTAGAGTTCATTAAACCTTGACAGCCCTATAGCTTACTATCTTGCACGTTCCTAAGACACCCCCTGGGGTGGTTTAAAGCCCCCAGGGGGTGCGGGGGCGCACGCGGAAATATGAAGGGAGTACTCATTTATCAATACAGCGACTGTTTCTTTCTCTCTAAGAATTGATTATATTCTACTAAGAATATTGATGGGGGGGCCCTCGAAAGTTTCCCGCTTAATGTGGGCCCCACCCGGGGGGGTGTCATAATGTTTTGATTAGAGTTTTTGATGTTCCGCCCTGGCTCGTTTTACGTATATGTTATGTTATGTATGAGCTAATGCGTCCTGTACTGTTAAGGTTCAACGGATGTTTTCTCTGAATGTTGGTAGAACCGTTTTAAATTGGAAGTGTAATGTGAGGTTGAAGGCTTCGTGAAGAATAAAGGGCGTGAGTTTGTGTTAAGGTATTTGAATTTGGATCTTGTTAAGGACGTTTAAGAGTTGTGTTTTCCACCATATCGTAACTACTCGGACTTTTAGGCATATTATTCCTGGAGTTCAGGGTATGTTGGGACCATGATTCGCTATTTGGGAAGTTCAGTGGGTTATGCTTCAAGATGTAACTCTCGAGCAGTCCACAAATTCTATAATTTTTCCGTAATTGACCTCATAATCTTAAAAAATACCTATAGTTTACACTGTATTATAATTGGAAAAATCCTTCCATTTTATCGGTATATTTTGAAAATTCAAAAAAGTCTCCTGCCCATATATGGTATAGCAAATTATGTTGTGACAGAACTTCAAAGTACAAGTGTATAGGAGGTTATATCAGCTCGTTGTTTTTGTTCCTCGTTGATATTAGCTCTCGATGCCGTACTCCACTACACCAAAGCAAAATAATTCATAATGTGTGGAGGCACGTCCTTCTCATGAAAAGAAACACGTTATTACTGGGACTGCCGACGCCTTTAGAAGGGGCTCAATGTTATCACTTACTATAATAAAGTAAAGTAAAGTATCAGCCTATACTGTCCCACTGAAGGGCAAAGGCTTCCATCATAGAAATCAAGTCATCACTTCCACCTATCACATAAAAAACAATAGGGGCTACTTAAAGAAGAGGCCTATACTCAGCAGTGGGTGGGTGTGGACTGATATGAAGATGATAATGATGATATCGCTCAAGCTCTTTGAATGGGGGCTACCGCGAGTGGAAAATCCGTTAGATGGCGTACGTGTAGACTAACGTCCAATTACACGGTGATTGGTTATTTTTGATGTGCGATGTCAAAATGTCACTAAACGACCAATGACGTTGAAGTTGGACCTCAGTCTACACGTACGCCATCTAACGGATTTTCCACTCGCGGTAGCCCTCATTCAAAGAACTTGAGCGATATCATCATTATGATCATATCAGCCCACATCCACCCACTGCTGAGTATAGGCCTCTTCTTTATTACGCCACTCCCTACTGTCACCAGCCAGCGTCATCAATTGTTTCCCTACTACCATTACAATATTGTTGGACCAACGAGCAGGTGGTCTACCCACAGGACATCGCCCCAATCTTGGCTGCCATTCGGTAAGCGTTTTTTTTAATATTGAGGACAATCAAGATGACCCCACTCGCCTGATGGTAAGCGGCCGTAAGATCCAAATATGAGAAACTTCGGTAAGGTGGACTATACCACCTATCATTCTATCATTGAGCGATATTAGTAAAAAAATATAGGAAGTAATTTGTGAGAATTTCTGTAGTTCCCAAAGTTAAAGTCGTAATTTATAAGAAAATTTATTCGTCGCGCAACTTGTTCCATTTACTATAGAAAAGTTTGGTAGCTAAAGTATACAGTTCATTTATCATAGATATTATAATTACTATACAGTGTCAGATATCCAGGAAACAAAGAGGACGTATTTACTACCTTTGTTGGGTCTCTCATCTTACCGCCGCACTCAGAGACGTTAATTAAATCTTAATTGTCACTTACGTAATAATATAATAATAATAATATATTTCACTACATCACATACATTGATCTGGCTCTGAGATAGGTAGCACAAGCACCTGTGTTACAGATATCAGAACCAACAGTGGGATTACAAATATATACCTACATATAATACTTTTCTTTCGTAAAAATAATGATCCGTATTCAATCAAGTAAAGTTAATTTAGGAAACAAAGTTTTCTTGGGTCTGGGTGTTCTGGGTTGACGCCCCCAGTTAATTATCATCATCTGATACTCATAGTACAGGGGTTTCCCTAGTTTCAGACCAGGTTGATTGTAATTGTCTGGCGCATTTATTTATAGTGGTGGTATCACTTCGGTCGAGCCGGCTCATTCATGTCCCATGGTGTCTTCGTTGATTTTGATTGAGACACCAACATTTGAACATTTATTTACTAAACAACATATTGGTAAATTTTTCAAATCGATCGATCGATTTAGCTACGCAGAAAACTGTAGGTAGAGTTTTTAACAAATTATCAATTGATCACGCTGTTTTCTCTCCTCTACCTAAAGGTTGTCTGGAAGAAATCGCTACAAGTGATAAGACCGCCTTATTGTACTGTCTATAGCTGTTGCTTCACTCATGTATTCCATTTCTGTGCAATAAAGAATATCTATCTACCTATCTATTGATCGCACATCTAAATCAGAGCGAGGAACAAATGGCTAGCTCATCCAAGCTGACATTAGATGTTCATCTCACAATAGCGGTAAGAAACCCGTCACCTGAGGCCCCTTCATCTCTCACATCTCACTAGCATCAGACCAGTGCCAAGGCATCATAATATTGTTTCCGCATTAGAAACTACGAATGCGCCAAGAAAAACTCGAAAACGGACTTTTGGGGAACAGAATTCCCACGTTTTACAAGTTAACCAAAGATTAAAAAAAAATCACCTTAGATTAAAAAAAGCCAAGATAATAACATAAATCTCCCCTATCCTTTAACGTTATATTCTCAAAATAAAAGCGAAAAGCCTAATTCTAAGCTACAAGTAAACTTAGCCTTTGATTTTAATAATATTAGCTAACAGAAACTCAAGTAACGTTCCCTTTAAAAGACATTATAAGCATTCCTTCTTCAAACTAATCTTAAAATGGCGAAAAACGCCCCTCTCAAGTATTCATACATTAATTTCCTCGCACGCACACACGCGTATGTGCTTAGCCACGCACATGTGTGCGTAAAACTGTACGTTGTTGTGAAATCTAAGAATTGATCACTTTATGATTTTCACCGTTTTCTATACAATTTGTAAAGAGATAACTTCTATAGACAATCACAAGGCTTATTATTTTACCCGAAAAAACAAAACACATGCGCAACATAATCATCAACCAGCACTATCTATTGGCAAAGATTGGAACTAATAGAAAAACTAAGTCCGAAACGAAGTAAGGGCGGGCCAATACATTTAAATTAGCGTGTAATATCAGGATGACGATTCTCGTACACTCGACATTGATGTCAAATTAGAAATTTGTGTAGACGAACGGATGTAGTGTCTAAATTAGACATCGATGTCGAGTGCACGAGAATTGCCCTTCAGGTTGCGTAGCTGTCGTTTTGTAGTTTGGGGTGCGCTTAGACCAGGATTCAGGATTAGGGAAGTCTGGTAATTACAATATAGCGGCGGACGTCTGACCTTCGCAACACTTTAACAAGGAGAGCCAGACCAACTGGATCATGAGGACCTAAAATGAAATTAAGCTTAATCACCACGCTTGCCTATTGCGGATTGGTGATCACAAACCCGTGAAATGTTGATCCACGGAGCTAAAATACAAATAAAATACTGAATTAACTAAATGCACATAACAATCTATCACAGATTTCTATCACACACACACAATATGAACAAGAAATTTTAAGTATTATTAAATAGGTAAACAGCAGTGCAAGTTTAAAGACAAAAATATCATATAGTTAATGCTACGTTCACTAATGTTTCTCATCAAATTAGTTATTTAAATGAGATTGAACTACTTAACCATAATCTATCGTTAGAGAAGTTGACGTAAACTGGAAAATAAAAACTAGATTAAACTAAGATGGGTTTAAGTCCGAATCGTTGAAAACATTTTTAAAATATAAAGTGGTGATTATTTTTCAACAAAAAATAGAATATTAAAACTTGTCATTTTCGGTGAGAGTTCGCTACATTAAGAAATGGCCAATTCTAAGATATTGCCACGACATAAACACAGTACGCACTCTCACATAGAAGTATGTTACTCGTACGTGATTTTAGCTTTCGTGGAAATGACAAGCTAAGACGTGAGAGTTGGGTTTTCATTCGTGAGTAATTTTTACATTTTATTTTACTTCTGGATGGTAAATTATCTGCTGTTTACATTTGTAACGATTTAGTAGCTAAGTATGTTGTAGCGATCGTTGGAGCAGACTTGTCTTGGAGTAGAGACCGTAGGTAGGAAAGCGGAGTATGCTATGAACAGATTGCGCAATAAGTACGCGCTACAATACGAGTATAGGGCTGTTGATAGATTTTTAATGTAAAGCTGGTGAGTAGATGTACATTGTACTTGTACATACAGTAATTCTACATAGACTACCGCAACACCAGTGAAATTCCCAAATGCGCTACTATCCTTTTAACTCCTCCGGCATCGTTACTCATTCGTCAAAACTCAGCGATGGCGGTTTTCTATAAGACTACTTCTGATTGTAGTTGAGCCACGCTTCGGGACGCCTGGGCTGTTTTGACAGGAATGATACTACTGCCTCGAGAAAACAGGCGTAGGAGCGATGCCTGCCCTATGTTCCGAGAAAGTGCGGGTAACTGAGCCTCAATGTGGAGGAAAGGAAAGTTAAAAGGATGGCAGAGTACTTGTGACTCCACTGATGTTTCGGACACATGATGTTGCGGTATGGTTGCTGACCATCAAGTGATCCGTTACCTCGTCTACCACTTAGAAAGAACATCCCTTAATATCTACTTCATCTGATCCAATAGCTGTTAGTTCTACGGGAGACGGAGCCAGCCCACTGCCACCATATCACAATGTTAAATATTTAAACACTATATCTATACTATTTATAAAGAGATAACTTCTATAGACAACGACAAGGCTTATACGTAAACCGAAAACACGAAACGCTTGCGCGATGTAATTAGACACAGCGCCATCTATTGGTTCATTTCTGAATTACGGTCCCGAAAAGAAGTGAGGGCGGGCCACTATACTTAGATAAAAGACTAAAGTGACCGACATAGTTTATCGAAACAGCATGTTGAAGTGGAAATGGGCTGGCCATATCTGTCGAAGAACTGACAACCGTTGGGGTAGAAAAGTTCTTGAGTGGAGATCGCGACTCGGAAAGCGTAGTGTAGGACGGCCTCCGGCTAGATGGAGTGACGATCTACGAAAGGCTGTTAGTATAGAGTGGATGTGTTTAGCCGAGGACAGGGTGAAATGGCGAACATTGGGGGAGGCCTATGTCCAGCAGTGGACTGAGACAGGCTGATGATGATGATGATATACTTAGATAAGTGTTACAAATAACAGAAATAATTAATTTTGTGGCATTTCACCACACACAGCCAATGTCTAACAATCGTAAAATGGAGATTGGTTTCGCAAAATATAAAATATTTGTTAAAAAATTCCGTTCGATATACCACACTTTCAGGTTTATACAATTTTAATGTGTAAAACGGAATTTTGCTGAACAATTTTGTGAAAAACATGGGTTTGGTTTTAATTTATACATAGTATTTAATTTACAAATCGGATGGAATAATACAGTTGAATATTTTATACGTTAGGTTGGTATAGCTCAGTAGATAACAACGCGTCTTCCATGCAGGGGATTGTGATTTGTATACGAGTACCTAGGTATGCAGTAGTGGATTTTTCAAATCTATGTGCAATGTGCATATTTGACGACCCGTTTGGTTCAGTGGTAGTGAATGCTGCGTCTGGGCCTAGGGTTGCGGGTTCGATCCCCGCACAGTACAAACATTTGTGTGCATGAACATGTTTGTTTGTATTGGTCTGGGTGTTTCCTATATATTATAAGTATGTATTTACAAAAGAAAAGTATTATACGTATATATTTGTAATTCCACTGTTGGTTCTGATATCTGTAACACAGGTGCTTGAGCTACCTATCTCAGAGTCAGACCAATGTATGTGATGTAGTGAAATATAAAATTATTATATTTTTACCAGTGATGGGGATAACGATCGTGAGAAAACTTATCCAGAGCTTTCAGATACTTCGTTTCTAAAATGTGTTATGGTCTCAGGGTACCCCGGACTAAAAGGGACAGCTTTGGACGCAACTAAAAAGAAAAGGGCTTATTCCTTCCTTAAGAGCCGGCAACGCATTTGTGATGCTTCAGGTGGTGCACGACACGAAGAAACGAGCATGACAGATTGAAATACTGCTGCAACCAAACCGTTTTACAAAACTGACTTTCGTGGAAGAAAATTACGCGATACACGCACAGTACAGGATCCCCAACCATCAAGATGATTAGGATAAAGTGACAACCGCTTGCATGTACTTTGATGATGATTCAGAACTTTACGTTGCAACTTAATACCAACAGATGGCGCTGGGAGATCATTGCATCGCGCTAGTGTTTTGTTTTTCCAGTTTACCTATTGTCTCCTTCAGTTTAAAAATAAATTATCGAAGTTAGGTACACTTATCTAGTTTTTATTATACCTACTATAGGCCAACGCTTGACCACAATCGCACCTGATGGAAAGTGACGATGAGGTCTAGGATGACACGTTCAACATATTCACTATTTTCATCTCAACTCAACCTGATTATAAGGTTGAAATGTATATTTAAAATGGGGGGAGGGGGGCAGCTGATTGGTCGTTACGTCTCGTAACTCGATTCTGATCAGATCAATCGGAAAATGAACTTTCCTTGATTGACTGAAGGCTGAACTCTGCCAGAGACGACATCGTGTAAGTTGGAAATAACAGTTTATTTGTAACACGAGAAAATTAAAATTAGAATCTAAAGCTAAAAAAACAACAAAAAGAAAAAAAATATAATTTGTTACCAATGATGTCTTCTATTCTATTTTCATATAATAAAAATGTAAAAAGTTACTGTCTGTATATTCAAATCAATACCTCAAAATAACTTCGATCGATCAAAAAACTAATGCTTTTTGCATTACTTACATATAACCATACGTATTTTCATTTTAACAAAAAAAACCTATGTTTATTAATAAAAATAATAAGATCTCTTCTTTTTTTAATAATAATAACATAATTGAAAATGATAACTAATTTATCCAAATTAACCTTCCACAGTCAGTAAAAAACAGTTACAATAATTATGAATTTAATTTCCGAAACTGTAGATAGCATTTTATACGTCAGACAAAATGTAGTTAATAGATTTTGAAACATAAATGCCAATTCTACAAATATTTATTATTTTAGCTTAGAATAGTAACAAACAAAATTTAATATGACCAACTATACCTCAAAACACAGTCCAAGCGAAATTATGAAGGCTGGGACTGAGAATACTGAGATTAGATATTACCTATATAGTTGTTGAAAAAAACTTATTCCTTAGACTACTACGAATTTAAAAAATATTCGGTAGATGTAACAGCAAAGAAATATATTAAAAACTGCTTCATACAAAACCAGCATTGCCATTTCGCATTACGCTAACTAGAGCGCTCAAAAACGTCCAGTATCGATCTAAAACCGCCGACATCCAGGAAGTTCGAAACATAACTGCAGAAACATTAAATTTCCTAAGGCATAACATCCCGACCCCTCGTAACACTTAAGATAAACTATAAAACGTATTCCACTAAAAAAGGGAATCAGTACGAACATCTGCATAGACGCGCCCCCACTCGCACACTAACACAAATAAGTAATAAAGTAAGGGAGTAATATAAAACTAAGAAACATCAACATCTTCGCCCACCACCCGGCGGGGGTAATTTCTCCCCTGAACTTACTAAAATACTAAAAACGGAGATACAGGGGTGTTACCCACCCCCGTTTTCTTATGCAAGATCCTTATATTTTAACCTAAAATGTCGGCGGATTCGGAGAATCGCACATTGAATTATGTGCCGTTTTTTTGTTGTTGTGGGAAATGGCGGCTTTTGATTGTGACGAAAACGTTCTGTTTTAGAAACTTACGAGTATACTAGTTACTAGAATTGTGTGGTAAAAGATTTCGGCTTTATTCTAGCCTGAATTCCTGGATCATTGACCTCGGATGTAATGAATTAGCAAGGCAGAAATTGCTACAATAAAATAGACTTAATGTACGCAATTTTAGAGTCAAGTTTTGCAATTTAGAGACTAGTTAACTGCTGTAAAACAGAATTATGAGTATGAAATTAGATTTGTTTCAGTGCCTTTTCTTATGGGTGCTAATTTTAGGGAAATATGGGCTAGAGTACTTTTTTTTATAAAATAATGGTTTACCATCGTTTATCCACCTAGGTATTGAGTTAGTGTTACCTACCTACTTAGAACATTTTAAAATAGATATAAGTAGGTATGATTATGTTTGAGCGTGCTTTATTTCTGCCAATGTGGAGTGACAAATGAGACGTTATTTAAAAAAATCGGTGTAACACTGTACTGTAGCAGTATTTCACACATTTTTCACATTGGAAGTATTTCTCGAACAAACTATTCAGTTTATAAAAAAATTTGAAACCTCAATATCATTTTAAAGACCTATTTGTAGAAAGTACGGGTAGGATGAAAAAAGAATAGTTTTTATTTCTAAGTATGGGGAACCCCAAAAACTTTTGTTTTTTTATTTTACTACGAAAATCTTAATGCAGTTCTCAAAATAGAGCTACTTACCAAGATACAATAAACCTAGTTCTTATAGTTTTGGTACAAATGACATTCAATGTTAGTCAAAAAGTCATGTGAGTAAAAAGTCACGTTAAAATATACCTAGTTCTTATAGTTTTGGAAAAAAATACATTTAAAATTAGTCAAAAGTCATGTTAGCAAAAAGTCATGTGAGTACATAGTCATGTGAGTAAGAAAATAAAAAAAATAAAAAAAAAAAGTCTTTATTGCTTCCAAAAAGTATTACTTAGCAATTTCCAAATTTGAACTCTCCTTTTAAGTGTTTAAGCACTTGTGCCAGGAGAGTAAGAAGTCATATGAGTAAAAAGTAATGTGAATAAAAAGTCATGTTACTACAAATTAGTTGTTCAAAAACACGTGTACACCCTCGAGGGGTGAGTGTGTACCTCGTGCCTCGGCGTCAACGTCCCTCAGTGACGTCAGCAGGCCGGAACGAAACGTCTTTCGCTTATGATAATGATGTTAAGATTCTGTCGGGGGTAGTAGAATAAGTGATAAATTCACACAACATCTCATACATTGACCTGACTCCATACTAAGTAGCAAGCACTTGCGTTACTTAATAGACAGCAGAATATAGAAATTACCTCTTTATAAATAGTACTACTAGCCCGCCCTCACTTTGTTTTGGGACTGTAATACCATGTCTACCAATAGATGGCGCTAGGCGTTGGTTCCAACGTGCTAGTGTTTCGCTTTCGGTTCGGTTGGTATATAAGGTTTGTCGATGCTTATAGAATTTATCTCTTTATAGTATATAAGATATACTTAGATGGGTGATTGCACTTGTCATTGGCGAAGTTATCCTCATAGAAGAGTAGAGCCTTATACCTAAGATGATTATAATAAGTCGGTGACATCGTATTGTATGGTTAATTATGGTACTCAAACGACTGTAGGACAGTTTCGTCGAGTGAGTGAGGACACCGGACGCCCAATTGGGGAGAAAGGGGCTGAAGGTTGGTAGCGCACTAGTTGCTCTACTAGTAAATACCACCTAAGTCACGTTTTCTATGTTACGTCAACAAAATTTCTAATGCATAGGAATGCCTATTTATAGCTCAAATAGCGCCAAACATTTCACTGAAAAACTGCCTAAGCGTAATCCATTTTGCGGAAAATCCATCTACCGTCAATCTAAGAGATTAGCCTCGATTGTTCCAAAAAACACCTAACCCATCAAAACGAAATTAATCAAACGGAAAATATTTTGACACCCCCCAACCGGTGGGAAGCACAGCTCAATCGCCTGTTACCATTTTAAAAGCCAACGAAAAAAATGTTTTTACAATCGGATCACAATACCTCCGAATTAACTCGAAAAAAGCCGGCCCCATAAAACCGCTCACCGCTAAAACCTCTATGAAAAATTAACAAAAAAAAATCGGATAACCCGAAAACTACCGGCGAAAAAATCCGGCCACTTTTTTCCAATCTTTATTTGCTTTTTACGGACCACTACTGAAAACGAGAGTGGAAAAAAATACGTCACTATTCCTATCGTACGGGGCGTGATGGAAAAAAGAAAAAAAGCAGGAGCGAACGGGCGGTGAAAGCGAAAGTTCTATTTTCGGTGCCCGACGCTGAATTTTTTCCGAAGGTTTTCGGACGTGTGGTGTCGAAAAATTGCACGATCACGGTAGTGTGATACGATTTTCGGTGAGTTTTGGGGTTCCTTGGGCATGGAAATTAAACAGAATTTTTCGTTAAGTTGCAATGACGACCCTGCAAGCTACCGGTACAGTCTACGTGGCGGTATACTGGGCTGCGAGATCTAATTTATCTGATTTATTGGCTTCGTCACAATAAAAAAGAATTTCAACGATTGCTGAAAAATATTAAATTGAATTGAGTGAAATTAATGTGTAAAACCTCATTTTCTTTTTAATTAGAATTAATAGTTACAGTATAAGTACAGTACTTTTGGATAAGCTAAGTCCATCGTGGGTTTCTTTTCAAATCTAGGCTTGAGTACGTAGCCAAGAGCAAGCAGAGCAAGTCTATTTTTCGTTGTTATTTTTAGTCAATTCTTGCTCTCATTTACCTGAATTGGAAAGTTTTGGCACTAAATGTTATTAATATGACTTTCTAAATCCGATTCAAAGCTGCGATTATTCAATTCCACAATTATTAGTGTAACCAATGAAATATTATGGTATTTTTTTAATTAATACCAAGACCTTCAGTAAGTAATTTCGCACGCGAGATTAAAAAAGGCATGTCCTTTCTTTTCTATATTTTTTCTTTAATTTTTCTATGTCGGCGATAAGGTAAATAAGCGCTTATTTCTTGACTTATGATTTCGCATGAATATTGGTAATTTTGGCATAAAAGACAAATGCAATTTTAAAAACAGAACCTCCAACCGCAAAACCGTCTCACGCTTGCCGATTTTTTTGTTGTTTTTTTTCTTTTTCCCACGGTTTAGGGCGAGCGCGTCAATGGGCCAGAGTCAATATAACTGATTTTTAGTTTTTAAAACTATGAAGGGTGTTGGACATTGCCAGGATCGCCGGGCGATAGATTTCCATTCGGTTTTGTTCGTTTTTTTTCTGTTTGAGGTTGAGTGGACGTCAACGAAGCGATTTTTAACGCGCTTTAATAGATGGATTGCATATTCAGATTTCTATACGGTTCGAAACAATTTTTAGTGGTAAATCTGAAGTGACATTTCATTTGGGTGGTGCGATGCTTTTATCGACGCTGATTTAGGTGTTTTCTCTTCATAATTCATTGGATAGTTTGAATGTGAGAATTAAAATGAACGAGCTGTTTTTGTTGAGATATTTTTTTTTTGAGATATTCTTTTTTTGATGGTATATAGTCTAGGAATCGTTGATGTTTATGGGATCCTTTTGGGGAAGAATTCTTCTCGTCGACCATCGGTCCTGGGACCCCAAACCAGTGTAGGGCGTAGTTAACTATATTTTAGTAATCAGATTACTAACTACGATTTAAAGTAGTTAACTACATGTAATCATAACTACATGTAGTTAACTACATGTAATCAAACTACATGAAGTAGTTGTTAATCTAATTACTGTAATCAAGTAGTTATGATTACTTGATTACTTACTGATTATTTATGTTCTACGAACTTACATTTCGTCGAATATTACCTATATACCGACACATAATGTCATAAAATAGGTATTCTGTACATAAAAAAATCCGATCGTTTCAATGAAGTTTGTTTATTTCAAGGATTGAAGACTGATATTGTGAAATAATTTGTAGACGTATAGGTAATCCTAATATTATAAATGGTAAAGTGTGTCTGTCTGCCTGTCTGTCTGTCGGTCTGTCTGTCGGTCTGTCTGTCGGTCTGTCTGTCGGTCTGTCTGTCGGTCTGTCTGTCGGTCTGTCTGTATGTCTGTCTGTCTGTCTGCCTGACTGTCTGTCAGTCTGTCTGTCTGTCAGTCTGTCAGTCTGTCCGTCTGTCCGTCTGTCCGTCTGCCTGTCTGTCTGTCTGCCTGTCTGTCTGTCTGTCTGTCTGTCTGTCTGTCTGTCTGTCTGTCTGTCTGTCTGTCTGTCTGTCTGTCTGTCTGCCTGTCTGTCTGTCTGTCTGTCTGTCTGTCTGTCTGTCTGTCTGCCTGACTGTCTGTCTGTCAGTCTGTCAGTCTGTCAGTCTGTCAGTCTGTCAGTCTGTCCGTCTGTCCGTCTGTCTGTCTGTCTGTCTGCCCGTCAGTCAGTCTGTCAGTCTTTCAGGCTGTTAGTCTGCCAGTCTGTCTGTCTGTCAGTCATCTGTGTGTCTGTCTGGTTAATCACAAAAACATTGGTTAGATTAGATTTGAACAGTGACCGGCCAAAAAATCTTGAACATCTCTTATTTTCAGAATTACTTATATTTACCAACTCATGTTGGTAAATCTTAGGATTTACAGTAGTTCGAGCTTTTACAGTAACAGATACATGCATGAGCGATCCGCGAAACCAAACATTCAAGGAAGGAAAAAGTAGTCAAAAAAAGTAATCATGTAATCGTGATTGCAACTACTATTTGTAGTTAGTAATCATAAAGTTTAACTACTTTTTACGATTACATTAAGTAGTTAGTAATCATGATTACTAACTACTTAATGTAATCGTAGTTAGTAATCAGTAGAAAGATTACATTTTGCCCAACACTGCCCCAAACGCCGCTGTCGCTTTAAAGTGCAACTTACTACCTACAGCACCACGGAAGCGTCTTTGCAGTACCAAGCGGACCTCGGGCTTCCAAATGATATGGAACGCATCCAGTTTTCAACTCTGAGATTGAATGTACAGATAATATAGAAAACAAATAATTGCTAGAAAAGTCTTAGCAGGAATAAACCTCAAAGGCATGTTGTGTGAAAGAGTCATAAATAGGATTAGGATTCATGATAAAATCGAGTCAAGATAGACTTCTTTCATTCCAAAAGAGCGATGGTCATCTATTAAAAAAAAACAAATTAAAAACTGCATTCATTATACGCTATAATCAGATTTAGCCCAGTCTTAATAACCGAATAGTTCAAAGCCATCCAATTAGCGATACAATCGATCATAAAAAGGGTCCGCCAGTCCCCTGGCCGGTCAGTCCCCGGGCATGTCCCCCGGTCCGTCAGTCCATCAGCAGAACAAATAAATAGCGGCGCCGCAGACAGCCGTTAATACATAATCAACTCTATTTAGTTTTAAATTGCTGGGAAAAAACATGATGAGAGTAGGCTTTTCATTCGGAGCTGTCTGGGTTTTTTTTCAGCTGAGTATTGGAATCTAAATAGATGGAATTTGAAGTTGAGGTATCAGACAGAAACCTTATCACATCTTAAGAACCTATAAGACACTAGGAATTCCTTGGATGCGGGTGGCACAGGACCGATCTGTGTTGAGAACATTGGGGGCCCATGTCCAGCAGTGTACGTCTATTGGCTGAAATGATGATGATAGAGAAAAAAATAAAAAGTGCTCATAGACAACACAGTACCATAGGGGAGATCGCGCGAAGGTTAGAAGGTAAAAGAGGTTTGAAAAATCCAGGTATCTCTGGTTCGGAACTATAACCGCTACCATGATAAATTTGATGAGAAAATGACGACAAATTATTATTCTTCTGCTTTTTAAACAACTGAGGCATTTGCCACTCAAAACTATTCCTTATTAATATTTATAATAGCTACCAGCAATATTTCCGCAACGGACAGACAGCCGCTGATTACATTAGCGAGAGCAAATGAAACCCTATGTGCTACCACATAGAGATTAAAGCGGTGTACATAGAAAAAAGTATATAGTGATAAAAAAGCCACATTTTATTATGAGCCGATCAGTTGAGGGAAATTCGTGTTTGTTTGTATTGGTGTCATTCGATAGTGTACAGGCTGTTCCGAATTTTTGTATGATATTTCGCAACATTTTGTTTTTTTTTGTGATAGTTGACAGGGGACCAATTCTCGATGCATTCGACATTAAAGTCGAATTCAGAGATTTCGTACATTCGCCCATACAAATTTCTAATTCGACTTCAATGTCGAGCGGACGAGAATTGGTTCCCAGAGGAATGATCTGATGGTAAGCGATTGCAGTGTGCACAAGTGCGCTACTGTCCCCCGATTGGTTTATACTTTATAGTTCTCTTCTTTTGGGAATAAAAAATTATAGTTCTTTTGTGTCTCGCATCCATTCATAATAAATATAGATAGAGAAACTTACCATCATACTGCGATAAGTTAAATGGTCCGTAACATCCTGCTGAGGAATTGCTTAGACTAGGCACTTACCTGAAACAAATAAAAATTGGAAATTAAAAATTATGCTATTAATATACAAATTGTGCTACTTACACAAAAATATAAAATGTACACTTGCATGTTTTTTTTTGCTTTAAGCGTTTGCATTTGTTTAGGCATTAAAACTTCGGCTTTTTGAATAGACATAAACACTATCTATAATTAAGATAATGAGAATTAGGTTAAATGAGGTCTCTAAGCAGTTAGATTTGAGTAACAATAAGTCTTGCAATGTTGCGACAAAAAAAAACTATAATTTTTTCGATCATTATCATAATATCGGCACAAAACGGGACACCCTTTAACCGCGCCTTACGTCTGTGTGCGGGTGTATGCACACGACCCGCACACATGCACACGATCGTCTATGTGTGCGTAACGAGGTCATATGCAGCGTACACCGGCAGGCGGTGATGGCTACTGAGATTATCTTTATTTCGAAAGTTGAAGTTTATTAGAGATCTTTCTATCTGATCAGGATAAATAGTTGAGATTGATAATAAACAAATATAGGTGTTATAATTATCTTCCGGATAGCTGGTTACATATCTAGAAATAAAAAAAAGTACAAATTAAGTATCGACTTCATTAAATTATCTTGAACAAGCATGTTTTAATAAATGTACCCAATGAGTATAAAATTACGTCACTACCATCAGATTTTAATCACGTTTTTTATTTATTTTGACGTTGATGAAAGAATAATCAGACCTGTTTTCCATCGAATGAAGCTAGCAGTTTTATAAGGAAACTGGTGGCCCGCCATCACGTAGTTTTGGGTTCCATTCTTTATTGTTTCCTAAGTAAGTACGAGTATATTAATAAATTTGGCGCTGGGTCCCGGGTATATAACACATTGCGCCAACGTTTCGCGTTTTCAGTTTACCTATGAGCTTATAATAATGGACATAGTTTTGCAAACAAGTATCAACCCTCAATACGGATGTAATTAAGTTTATACTTCAACAGACTCTTGATTACGGCTTCTTATCTCGAAAGTATTTTTGTGGGGTTGGTTCTGGTTTGCATAACTATGTCTAATTTATCTAAGAAGAATTCACTTCACTTACAGTTTTATTTCAACGCAAAAACGTGTCCATTGACCTGAATTAAGAAAGATAAGAATGGTAAAATAAGCAACTTTAATAATTTTAGAATACATTTTTACAAAATTAAGTTCACAATAAAATTAAAAGGGCAAATCTCTTTATAATCCATCCGTTTAGAAACAAGGAAATACCATACTACACAAAAAGTTACGTTGAAGTTTGATTAAGATATTTTAGGAAATAGAATTTAAGGTTATTCTCTCGCTTAAAGTTAAAAAATTACTTATACATTTTAGTTTAAAAAATAGATTTTTAGTAAAATTTAATCAAAAATTATCATGGTGTGCGGTGAACTTCTCTCTGGGGAAAACATCAAAGCAAGAAATTATATTATCTTGAGTCATCCACTCGAGTCGTCCTTTAAAATTTATGCAAAGTTTTTGTTAAGTCTTTGAATAAAGAAGTTAAAAATACATTTTCTATAGTGAGTAGGATCTGGTTGGAAAAACCGCAAAGTTCCGTTAGCGTTACATTTCATTGAACACAAAAGAATAAAAAAACAAACATTTTTTTCACAGCAGTACAATCTGTGGCCGCATTTCGCGCCAATTCGGCGAATTGACAGCTTTCACATGCGCGGCGCCTAACGTCATCTGTCAAACAATAAGCGCAGTCTTTGACCTAAATTTGTATGCATCTGTGTGCATCACATGCAGACGTTAAACGAGATGAATCGATTCATTCGCGAGAAAAGAGGCCACACTCAAGGGCTGCCGAAATGGCCATAAATGAGCAACAGTTTGTAATTCTTTTTTTTTCGATTTTTTATCGCTATATTTATTGAATGGTAAGCGTAAATCAGGATATTCAAATATTTTTACCTTGTATTTTCACAATACATTTGCATTGCTATTTAAGCCTAGTTAGTTTGCAATGGCATATTTAGTTCCTAAAAACTACATCAAACTAAGTAAATTTTCCTCGCGGTATAGGTCAATCGACTTACCTAAGAGTTTTACTTTACATAGAATTTGAAGAACAAATCTTTACCGCCGTTATCTCAAACCAATATAAAAGTAGGTAGGCGAAAAAAAATCAAGATAATTAACTCCATTAAGAGGAGAAAACTAAAAACGAATTATACTTACTAATTAATATAATTAAAACTTTCACGCACCACAGCGGCGTTCGTGTGTGCACAATTGCCAAAAATGCAAGCCGGACGCGATCCACATTAAAAATCGACAATTGCGGTGCGCGTGACGCCGGCGGACCCGTTAGAAAATAAAATAAATAAATACGGACTATCGCGTGTGAAAAATCCGTTAGATGGCGTATTTGTAGACTGAGGTCCAACTTCAACGTCATTGGTCGATTAGTGACATTATAACATAAAAAATAATCAATTACCCTATAGATGGACCTCAGTCTACAAGTACGCCATCTAGCGGATTTTTCATACGCAAGTCCCCATTGAGACAAAATCACATACATCGTCCTGGTCCTAAACTAAAGTATTTTCCTTGGGCTATGGAAAACAGAAACAATGAAGGAACCACAAACACCCAGATCCAACATAAAATCTGTTTCATCAACCAACACTTATTGTGTTGGTACGGGAATTGAACCCGCGACTTTACGTCTCAAACGGCGCTCAAATCTTTGCGCTAAACGGGTCGGATCGGGGTAAATTGTCAGTATATTTATTGTGGACTCAGTTGGAAGTTTCCAAGAATTTGTGCTTTCAGACCCATAACGGTATGTTTGACAACGGAACTGGATGGTTACCGCTTTCATTTGGATACTAGTAGCCTATCCTCACTCACTTTGTTTAACTTTGTAAGCTTAAATAACTGTAACAAAGGTGCCGCTGGAAGTTGATACATCGCGAAGTTATTTGCTTTTTGGCCTATATAATATAGGTATTCTCTATACTTAGAGTTGGAAATAGTATAATCCTTAGTATGATAGAAACTAGCTACTCTGTATAAAAATATTTATATCTCTAACAGAAGGTATTTTGGTTGATGAATTTTTTGCGTATTTAAGAAATTTGTGACGTAAGTAGTGCTATAAAATCTGGCTACCTACATATTTTTTAGCTTAGTCATCGCTACAATGTCGATTTCCATTTTAGTACTACAAAGAAAAGTTAAAGTTAATTGTCATATTTTTTTATTTTCGAATATCAAATTAATTACTTGTCAAATGAACTCCAAAAAAGAAAATTAATATAGAAAAAAGTGAGCATTCATATAATAATGCCATTTATATGAAAATGTCACTTATAACGCAAGTAATGAGTCGATATTGATTGCATAAAATCGATTGTGAGCCCATTCGAGAACCTGTCGGACGACCTTTGTCTTTTACTGGCGGGCCGCAAGTGGGTAATAATTATACCTTTTCAAAATAAGAGAGGCACTTGATGCTAAAATGCAATAATGATTATGATACCATGTCGGAAAGAAGGTTGCGGTTACTATGTGGTAAGCGCATTTAACAAATCTATTCGGCTTTGTCGTTCGGTACATACATTTTAGACTGCAGTTAGGATGTGATTCGACTTTTTACATAAAAAAAAGATTTTTCAGTGAAAAAATTTAAGTCTAATAAAAACCTATTATAGACTACATATTTGAATTGATTGACGCTGGACATATTAGCAATTCATCACAGCTATAATTAGGGTCAACAATTAAACTAATTTTGTTAGAACTGTACTTAATAGTGATTACTTTATATCAGCTTGTTTTTATTATGTTTGTAACTTACTCCGCAATGAGGTAAACTGTGCCATATATCTATAAAATAAACTGTAATATTCTAAATATTTAATTTATAATCATGTGAATTAAACATTTAAAATACTTTATAAATAATATCGACTGTAAGTAATTAAATTTACTGATTGCCTGTAAAACATTCTTAAGATAACTGATTCAGAAAAAGATTAAAATCATAAAAACACAAGTAAAAACTGAATATTATATTATAACGACAATATTTTATTTTGTTTACACTCAATAGATTGTTATCATGACGCAAGTTTGATTCGGATTTCACTCTTCAATGAAAACTCGTAAAAATATAAAAATACAGTACACTTTAGATCGCCATCTCAGCCGAGCCACTCATAAGCGGTCAATGTCAGTTAATTAAAAACACTATGTATGTTTCATAACTTATCTTTACATTTGAACATTGGATACGTCAAGTTGTTTCCTACAAAGTGTCTGCAATTTGCCAGCGCCTTGACATTTGAAGTCAGAACTAAAATAGATTACACTGAACCAACATATGTACACTTTTAGTTTGCGGTTGCGCTATAATTGGACTACAAAAGATGTATACTAAAGACTAAGTAGAATCACGCGATTTTGGGCCTTTTTGTATTGATATAAGGAGGATGCATATGAAAATTTTCGCGTGCCTTACTGGGACACCTTACGCCTGAGGGCATTACGAGATTAAGTGCAAAGTTCAACAAGGGCTCAATACATTGTGATGATTTCTTCATCTTCTCTGAATCAACCTGTTATTTACTATCTTTTTATTTTAAAATTTCATTCAAGTTAATTAAGGTGCTGATCACTACACCTGTTTTCTAACAAATGTTATGTTTCTCTTAAAATGTAGATTTTACTAATTTCTACTTGAAAGTGTACTTTATAGAAATAATATAAGCTTTTTATAGAATACGCTAAATTAAAAGAAGAAAGTCATGAGTAAGTAATAAGTTATTATATTAAAAGTGAAAGCTGAAAAACTACAAATAACTACAAAACTCGTTAAGTGCTGTCATTTGTTTTATTTTAAAGTACTTATAACTTGAATTTGTTCTATGTAATAGAAATATATGTACTTATTACCCACCTATCTACGAATTCAAACATTTTTTTTACAAATAAAATTAACGCTTAAACTGCTGTATTGCCACTTAAACAGACCCGTATTTTTTCTCATACCGCACCCACCGCCGAATTTTACCGCTCAAACTTGCACAGCAAGTTGCACAGCAGTCGAAAGCTAAATAACAAGTGCTGCAATGTTTGTTCTCTCGCCTTAGGTTAAAAAGAAGGCGAGAAGGCCCGGTGCGTATATTTGAGTGACCTAAATCTGCCACATGGCCGCGCCGGCATAACGCACATCGCTGGATGATGTACGAGGGAGGCGTGCGTGTGTGAGTGGCTATTTATGTGTGCGTGCAGGTTGCATTATTGGTGTAGCGTTGGAAAAAAGGGCGGGAAAGAGGTAAGAGATTTTTTTTTCATGATCACCAAATAAACAGCCAGTTATTAGCAAATTAGATATTGGTGAGCTGGTAATTTTTGTAAGCGTTAAATAATAACGATGGAAGACAAATAACTACTTTTTTATGGACTTTTTGTAAGTTTACGTACGAATATAGGTACGTTACAAATTCTGACGAGAAGATCCAGCAAGAAACTTGCCAGATATTATTTTAATCGTTACAAATTTTAATAGTTAAATCTTTTGTTTTTTTCTCATAGCTGCAAGAAGTAGAATTGACAGTAGGCACTTCAGAGCATTCCCCGTGAAAGGTAAATTTGAAGACCCGTTTAGCGCAGTGATTTGAACGCCGATTGAGACGAAAGAAAAGGTCACGGCTTCGATTCTCGTAGCAACCCCTAGCATGTCATATGGTCTAAAACGCGCATATTCATGAACTTCATATTTTTTTTTTTGGGGCTGAAAAACGGGACACCTTTTAAAATGGTTAAGTTGGTCAATTTACCCGTGCTACATTCTCTTAGTTTTCATTGAAATAAATAGCCAATGCTTTCTTTTGGTATGAGACATTGCGTACCAAAAAACATCAAATATTTTATTATGTACTTATTTGAATTTGTGGAATACAGGATTGATGAATAAAATACATAGAGATAAAAAAAAATTAGGATCGTTTGAGTACCGTGCTCACTACTCTTCAAACTTCATTAGTTTTGAGTTACTTATTACCTTTACACAATTACAATTTGTTTCATTGGTTTACAATAATTGTAGTTTCTACATTTCTGTATGAAAAATATAATATTTTATAGAGAAATGTAATTTCTTTAAGACCTACACAATTTATCCAGATGTGTTTAAAGCGGGCATTAATCATTTGAAAAGCTTTAGAACGATTTGAAATACGCAAAGGAAGTCGCAAACACAACCAAAAAAATATGCAAAACAAAAGACACATTGCATTCAAACAATACACTGCGCAATTGAGTCCTCCACATTTTTTATCTATCACATAATTGCAACCTCTTTGCAGCCGATAAAAAAAACATTGAACTTTAAAAAATAAAACATGCGGATGCTACGTCCAATGACAAGAGATATTGAATTGTGGCTACGCGTATGTGTGCGTGTAAGGAACACACATTTTTGAACGCGGCATTTTTATTTGCAATCCTATGCATGTGTGCGTGTAGTGGCGTACGTGGCTGCGCGTGTGTGCGCGCTAATTGCGATAGCTACTTCATTTAAATTTCGAATGTCAGGCTCAAGCGGTGAGAGCGGTGTAAGTTCGAATTTTGAATCATTCCGTTCTTTTTGTTTTTTCTTCGCTGTTTCCTTTTTCGAATGGAAATTAGCTGCGATACAGATTTTGGCGCGGTTTTTCTTTTTTGCTAACACTGTGGTTGGAAAAATATGGGTTCCTGCAGTTAGCAGATTCGCATAAAGTAACAAACTTTAAATTTGAAATACTTTTTATGCCCATTGACAAATTCTACCTACCCACTTCCTATTAATTTTGGAAAGAGAGCCTTAGCAAGTTTATATTATCGTGAGTATAAAAATGTAGGAACAATTAAGTATAGGCTTAATGCTTCAATCACGAGATTTTATCGCAGAGTAAGACCGTGAAAACCAGGTTTATCTTTTTTTTACTTTCACCTTTCTAAATAACTGCTGTTAGACAGAAGCTTTTGTATCAGTTTTAATGCTAAGAAATAAGAAATTAATTACCTACTATATTTAAAAAAAAACCTTTGAGCAATTATAGACGATATATAAATAGTTTGATATTTTGAATTCCAAAGAAACAAAATACATATACGGTACAACAACACAATACACAGTGCAAAAAGACGGTCTATTTGCTTATAGCAATTTTTCCCAGACAACGATTTACGACTTTGAAAGGGAGGCAAACGAGCAAACGGCTCACTTGTTAGTAGATCACCGCTGCCCATTGACTTTCGGTCGGACATCGATAGTCGGAAATGCATCTGTACTCCTTGTACAGATGCACTTCCAACTTTTTGAGAAGAGAACATACATCATGCTTAATGCGTAAAAAGAATGCAAATTATTGTACCCGGAGTGCCAAAGAATTTAAGCTCTTATTTGACGTTGTGACGCATCTATTCCATGACTTTGGCCCGCAACTTGTCCGAAATTAAGTTAAAAATAAAAACAAAAAATAAACTGAAAAAAGTGGTTTATCGAACTTTCCTCTCCGCCCGCCCGCACACGATAAACGGCGCGACCGGACATTACGTCCTCATTTTTATTTGGCACATAGACAAAAACACCCTTTTTTCTCACATAGACAAAAAACACCCTTTTTTCCCACATAGCGCACACACGCGAAAAAACCGCCTATGTAATGAGCAGTGTACATAAGTAGCAAGTGCTTATATTAAGGCTAGTTTCACATTATTGGTGCGGTGTTTATCGGTGTAGGGTAGGTGTCTACTGTATGTATTGTCTAATGTCCTATTCCTAACCAATATTTCGGCTATGGAGGCCGATCGAGACCGATAAAATTAGGTAGTATATCTATACCATTGACATCCTTGTAACCATGTCTTCTACAAATATTTTATAGGTACCGACTTTTGGAAACTAACCTAACCCAAACTAACCCGGTGAAATAAAGCTGAAGCCCTGCTTTACGCCGGTCTTCTGTGATGCCGTGGTATCACTCAGGTCGGCCCATTCTTGCCAAAGCGTGGCTCTCACACGGTTAACTAAATATCCGTTTTCAAGACTTTCTTGACACATTTTATAGTCATCTTTGCACTTTGATTGACTGGCTGGATAGTGCATTTGGTAGTGGCCCTGCTTCGAACGCCAAGGGTCGTGGGTTTGATCCCAACCTGGACAAACATTCGTGTGATGAACACTTGTCTTTGTTCAGCGTCTGGTTAATGTATTTAAGTATTACTCGTATATTTGTGTTATATCTGTAACACAAGGCTCAGACATCAGACAGCAACAGAAAAATCAATTGTTTTTCCCTTTTCAAAAGGCTTTTGGGCCTTACAACGTTAAGCTACTTCTTATGGAGTCAGGTCAATGTATGAAATGTTTACCATCATCAGCCTGTCTCAGTCCACTGCTGGACATAAGCTGCCCCCAGTATTGTCTTCGGTTAGACGCATCCAGTCTATACCAACGGTATAAGATGTTAAGTGAATTTATTATTGCAGAACTATGTTAGGAGGTAGACCGAGGAGGCGATGGCGGGATGAGCTCGACACCTATTGCGCCAACTGGACCGTAGTCGCCCAGGATCGTGAAACGTGGAGGAGGGGTAGGGAGGCCTTTGCCCAGCAGTGGGACACGACGGGCTTTTAATAATAATATAATAAGAACTATGTTGTGTCCCCAGCTTTACCCGCGGTACATGCTACGCCGCTCCCAATAATTAGCACGATGTTTAAAGCAGAATTTGAAATGAAGCTTTATTCTGCCCGATTGCTTTTTTCAATTTAAATTTCAACATTTTTTTTTAAACTGTTACAAGAACATAAGGATTACGTATGAGGAATTTTGTTAATTGCTCTCAGAAGTAATGTACGTACAGCCACGTAACAAAGTATACACGACTATCAAATTCTTCAATCGACTCTCATCTTACCGCCAAACACATTAGGTTGAATATCAATTGAGGAAATTTGACAGGGTTGGTAACCTGATGTGTGGCTGTCTGTACCATTGGCTTGGCGGTGAGAAAACCTGCACTGTTGGGTTATATTCCTCATACTGCCCAAAAAGCTACGTCTTCCCCTTGGATATCTTACTTCGAAGATTTAAACATGACTTTAGATGTTTTGACTTACCTAGGTGCATTTCAAAATGTATAAGTTTTAGAGCATTTCAATATACATTAAGTAGGCATTAATATATTATTACGAAAGTCACGCGAAGAATGGATTCTTTTACATTATATCTCACAGAAAACCGGCGTGAAGCAGCTCGTGTGCTGTGTTTCGCCGAGTGAATGAGGGTACCGGAGGCACATCGGGGGGAAGGGGATAATAAAGGTTAGCTGGATGCGCACTATGCTGCAGTGTGTCATGGGTGGCGGTCAATTGCTTACCATCATGTGATCCGCCTGCCTCGTCTAGCTGCCTATCACATAAAAACATAGCGGACACTAAACCAGAAGAAGCGTCGCACCTGATGGTAAGTGATCACCGTCGCCGATGGGTTAATACTTATCAATTGGTCCGAATAGACAAGTTGGTAGTGCCAACATGGGTCGCCATAGGTTGGTGAAGTTTGGATTTCCAACTCTGGATTAATGTACGTGTGAAATTCATTTGTTAGTAGGCACATAATGTCGACCTCACGTACACATCATATAGATCAACTTAATCTTACCGACGAGCTTTCAAGCTTTCTAAGCTCAGATTAAAGCCCAAACAAAAGTTCCTAGACATTGGCGAAGGATGCTTCACGCCTTAAGCCCTCTCTTGCCTTTATCGTGTATCCGAGTATAAATAAGAGTATTGCTACAAAGAAAATAATGTTGCCAGCTTTTATATCACGAATAGGGGTAAGGTGGTTTGAAAAGGTACACATTTCTTTTTATGTAATAGGTGGCAGACGAGCAGACGGATAGCCTGATGGAATAACCATAGACACCTGCAACACCAATGAAGTCACAAGTGCGCAGCCTACTTTTTATATCTTGAATTAGGTAAATTAAACATGGGGTGAACATTTCGAACCAGAACCCAGAACACCCACACCCAAGACAACTTAGAAAATGTAGTTTCCTAAACTGACTTGACCGGGAATCGAACTGTAAGTCATCATTCTTGAATTTCAAGGCTATCTCAAGGTTTGCTTTTCCTGATCACTATGAAAAATCAGAAAAGACAGTATCATACTATAGTACAAATAGCGGCCGCCCGCGACTTCGTACGCGTGGAGTTAATTATTGACACTTGTCGTCATATTTTGGACAATCCACACAATATATTTTTATAAATTGTAGCCTATGTGTTATTCTGATGTATTGTGGCTAAGCTATATTGTGGTAAAGTTTCATTCAAATCCATTCAGTAGTTTTTACGTGAAAGAGTAACAAACATCCATACATCCTTACAAACTTTCGCCTTTATAATAGTAGTAGGATATGCTAGGATTAAGTTGGCAACACCAAAAGGGAACTTTGTAAAGAAATATTTTGTGCAACTAAGACCTACTGTAGGGCGCGAAGGGCCGGCAAGTGGTGTTGCGGGATGGGGCGCCGGCCAGCCCTTGTGGAGCCCTGCGATCGCCGGCTTCTATGGGGGACTATAGCTTTATTGGTACTTTAAGTAACTCTTTTGACCAAGTAGCGAGAAATTCGTAGTTTTAGGGAAATAAATTATGTGCAATCAAACCAAAAGACCAATGTCAAGTGTCAAATATAAATATCCCTTTCATAGTGCAAATAAAGTATACACGACATTGGCATAATACACCAATCACTAACAGAATTTTCCAAATGAACTTGACATTGCCATAGACAAAAAAAAACAATAATAATTAAAACGGAGTGATTATGTTCTCTTTGATAATAATTACAATAATTGCCATAAACCAATCACTCAGAATTTTGCCCCTTACTAACCCCCCATTTTAGGGAAGTGGGGGGCGAGTGAAGCCACGCGCAAAAGCTATTCCTAAATAACCAATCTCTTACTTTTACATTTTTCAAAACTACTCCACATTGGCATAAACAGGCATAATCTCTCACATCTCAAAATACACTCGACATTTGCACAAAGCAATCTCTCACATATCGTCGTTGTCAAACCAAAATCTGCTATGTGCACTTTTTTGAGATTCCTACTTTTTGACCGTAGCGTAAATCTAAAAAAGTGCAGCTAGTAAATTTTGGATTGACAACGACGATATAAAAAGAAATGCCTTATCTTTCTCCAATAACTCTCTGTCCTCAGCTCTTCTCTGGCTGGTCGGTAGTTTTGTAAAAAGGGCCAAGGGCCCTTAAGGACTAGCGCAAGGGCAGAGGGTCGCAGGAACTGGATCGCGGCAGACGGACAATATACTGTATACATATACACTATACTATACAAGGTGTACACATTGTATGCGATACAATTTGAACTGGAGCTTTTTGTGATCGATCCACTGGTGATCTTAAGTTCAGTTTTGAGGTTGTGAATGGGTTTTGGAAGAGAAAGGAGCAACAAAGTCTATTTTTAAATTCTATAAAATAAGCTTCCTTGTTACTTATTTATTAAGGAAATATTTTCGTTTTTTTTTACAATAAAAACACACAACATCTCATACCTACATTGATCTGACTCCGTACTAAGAAGCTTCAGCACTTGATGGCACAGACATCAGACAATAGAGGAATTATAAATATTACTAGCGGCCGCCCGCGACTTCGTCCGCGTGGAAAAGTAACTTTTTACCCCCCTTTTAACCCCTTACAACCCCCTTTTCGCAATAAAAAGTAGCCTATGTTCTTTCTCAGGATCTAGATCATCTGTATACCAAATTTCATTTAAATCCGTTCAGTAGTTTTGGCGTGAAAGAGTAACAGACAGACAGACAGACAGACAGAGTTACTTTCGCATTTATTATATTAAGTTAGGATTTCATGCAGTCTCAAGCTCCAACTTTTAAGCACCCCTTCCAACCGGATTGGGCCACCAATACCCTCACTCTTTCAAAACAGCGCAGGTGCTGCTTTACTCTTGTTTCCTGTGAGGTTGTATCACTCTTGGACAGAGATGTGAATTATTTGAAATACAAATATTTCAAATGCAAATACAAAATGCAAAATACCCATTTTTATTTTATTTTGAATACTTTTTTTCTAAATGTATTTTGTATTTTATTTGAAATACTCTATGTGAATATTTATTATTTATAAGTTAGGATTTCATGCAGTCTCAAGCTCCAACTTTTAAGCACCCCTTCCAACCGGATTGGGCCACCGATACCCTCACTCTTTCAAAACAGCGCAGGCGCTGCTTTACTCTTATTTCCTGTGAGGTTGTATCACTCTTGGAGGGATGAAGTTGAGAAAGGTTTGCGTGGACTCCAGGCGAATGGCGGGTAGGAGGGACCTAGGTGGAGGCTCTTATTATCGGAGGCTAAGGCTCACTTTGCGTCGCCAACTTAGTTAGTTACGTTGGGACGCCCTCCAGCATGACAATTGTGGGAGAGCTATGCTTCGGCATGAATGGGCCGGCTCGACCGGAGTGATACCACTGCCTCACAGAAAACCGTCGTGAAGCAGCTCCTGTGCTGTGTTTCGCCGAGTGAGTGAGGGTACCGGAGGCCCATCAGGGGGGAAGGGGATAAAAGGTTAGCAGCGCACTTGTGACTCCACTGGGGTTGCATGTGTCCATGGACGGCGGCAATTGCTTACCATCAGGTGATCCGCCCATATAAACATACATGTAAATCATCGAGCATTTTTATCGCGTCCATTTTTATAAACTGTTTCCGAGGGACCAACGATAAATGACATCTGTTAACAAACTAGCTTAAAATAATTTAATAATTTCGCTAGAATCGTACAAAATTAATGCTGCAATTAACATGTCCCAAAATCATAGCTAAAGGTTCTACGGTCACATAGTTACAAATTCCAAACGCAAACTAACCCGAGCTCATTAAACTAATTACAATTCAACAGGTTAACCATAAACAAACGATTAAACCACACCCATTTCTAATTCTCGACAATCCACCGTCTGCGGGCCGTCTAGCCGTAACCACACGTCCAAACTAACTTGGCCTGGGAAGCTATATTCAGTTGCATCAAATGGGACGGATAGTGCGCAAGTTGAGGGGGGCGCGGGAGCTCAACACAACTTGGCCGGTATGTAGTGGAAGTCCTGACCTAGCATGATAGTCGTCGTCTCTAGGTCAAGGAAGGATATACGCACACTAGTTCACGTGTGAGCGTCGATGTTTGATATCGGGTTTGAGGAATTCCGGCGGGTTTTCTGTGGATAGTTCGGGGAGTTGGGATTTGGGATGGTGGCGGGCTTTTGGTTAAGTTGCTTTGGGTTTTGAAACTTTAATGTAGCAAGTATATAACTAGTACAGTCGTGGGAATTGAAGAGTTTATTCACGTTTAGTATACTATACTATACAAGGTGTACACATTGTATGCGATACAATTTGAACTGGAGCTTTTTGTGATCGATCCACTGGTGATCTTAAGTTCATGTTTTGAGTTGTGAATGGGTTTTGGAAGAGAAAGGAGCAACAAAGTCTATTTTTAAATACTATAAAATAAGCTTCCTTGTTACTTATTTATTAAGGAATATTTTTCGTTTTTTTTTACAATAAAAAACACACAACATCTCATACCTACATTGATCTGACTCCGTACTAAGAAGCTTCAGCACTTGATGGCACAGACATCAGACAATAGAGGAATTATAAATATTACTAGCGGCCGCCCGCGACTTCGTCCGCGTGGAAAAGTAACTTTTTACCCCCCTTTTAACCCCTTACAACCCCCTTTTCGCAATAAAAAGTAGCCTATGTTCTTTCTCAGGATCTAGATCATCTGTATACCAAATTTCATTTAAATCCGTTCAGTAGTTTTGGCGTGAAAGAGTAACAGACAGACAGAGTTACTTTCGCATTTATTATATTATAAGTTAGGATTTCATGCAGTCTCAAGCTCCAACTTTTAAGCACCCCTTCCAACCGAATTGGGCCTCCGATACCCTCACCCTTTCAAAACTGCGCAGGCGCTGCTTTACTCTTATTTCCTGTGAGGTTGTATCACTCTTGGAGGGATGAAGTTGAGAAAGGTTTGCGTGGACTCCAGGCGAATGGCTGGTAGGAGGGACCTAGGTGGAGGCTCTTATTGTCGGAGGCTAAGGCTCACTTTGCGTCGCCAACTTAGTTAGTTACGTTGGGACGCCCTCCAGCATGACAATTGTGGGAGAGCTACGCTTCGGCATGAATGGGCCGGCTCGACCGGAGTGATACCACTGCCTCACAGAAAACCGTCGTGAAGCAGCTCCTGTGCTGTGTTTCGCCGAGTGAGTGAGGGTACCGGAGGCCCATCAGGGGGGAAGGGGATAAAAGGTTAGCAGCGCACTAGTGACTCCACGGGGGTTGCATGTGTCCATGGACGGCGGTAATTGCTTACCATCAGGTGATCCGCCTGCTCGTCTGCTACCTATCACATAAAAAAAAGACATTACTACAATCAGCTATAAATTGTCGCCCATATAAACATACATGTAAATCATCGAGCATTTTTATCGCGCCCATTTTTATAAACTGTTTCCGAGGGACCAACGATAAATGACATCTGTTAACAAACTAGCTTAAAATAATTTAATAATTTCGGCTAGAATCGTACAAAATTAATGCTGCAATTAACATGTCCCAAAATCATAGTACGTTTCTACGGTCACATAGTTACAAATTCCAAACGCAAACTAACCCGAGCTCATTAAACTAATTACAATTCAACAGGTTAACCATAAACAAACGATTAAACCGCACCCATTTCTAATTCTCGACAATCCACCGTCTGCGGGCCGTCTAGCCGTAACCACACGTCCAAACTAACTTGGCCTGGGAAGCTATATTCAGTTGCATCAAGTGGGACGGATAGTGCGCAGCTTGAGGGGGGCGCGGGAGCTCAACACAAGTTGGCCGGTATGTAGTGGAAGTCCTGACCTAGCATGATAGTCGTCGTCTCTAGGTCAAGGAAGGATATACGCACACTAGTTCACGTGTGAGCGTCGATGTTTGATATCGGGTTTGAGGAATTCCGGCGGGTTTTCTGTGGATAGTTCGGGGAGTTGGGATTTGGGATGGTGGCGGGCTTTTGGTTAAGTTGCTTTGGGTTTTGAAACTTTAATGTAGCAAGTATATAACTAGTACAGTCGAGGGAATTGAAGAGTTTATTCACGTTTAGTATACTATACCAATGTGTAATATCAGTTTAATGTGTTCAGTATCTTTTTAGCTAGATTATACTGAATCTATCAAAAGCAGTCTGAGAACCATAAGAGCAGCATTGTGATTGTGCCTAGTTAAATATAATGACAGACAGACAGACATGACGATTTTATTAACTAGCTAATTTTTCTTGTCCATTTGGCTACGAAACTAAGTTTCCAAAAAGTTAGTAAAGTAATACAAACATTATACAATAACTAAGTATCATACTAATTACTTAACGGGGTTTAATATCTGTAATTAATAACATTTCAATTGAATAGCAGTGGGAGAGCCACGCTTCGGCATGCATGGAACGGCTAGGACCGGACTGATACCACGGGTTCACAGGAGACCGGCGTGAAGCAGGCGTTTGCGCTGTGTTTCGTCGGAAGGGTACCGGACCAAATTGTGGAAAGGGGGTTTTAGGTTGGCAACGCATTTCTGACTCTACTCTGTTGTGTTGCAGGTGTCTATGGGTGGCGGCGATTGCTTGCCATCAGGTGATCCGACTGCTCATGTGCCACCAAACGAATAAAAAAACATTCTAAAAACTAACGCTTTAAAAGTCAAGCTTTGATGTTGTTTAACAAACACATCGTCGAAAAAATCTACGAACAAAAATAATCAAACAATTTTCCGAATGACGCATTTGATTGAAAACTGCAACAGTTTGCTAAATTCGTACTAAAATAATACACGGTCACGCATGAATAAATATCTATTATGTTTTGTGATAACTCTCGGACTCTGTTTTTGTTTAACCAACTAAACAAATGTAGCTTTGAAACGTACAGTTGCAATCACGGCATATGTCGGCGCTGTTGGCCAATTAGTTGCTGGTACTGGAGCCCAATCCAGGGGAAAAGGTGGAGACACATGTGACTCCATTGGTGTTGCGGATGTCAATGGGTGTCTGCAAACTCTTACGTATTTCTAATCTATATATATTTATAAAGAACCCGGCGAACACCGTGTCGCATTTTGTCTCAACTTTCAAACCTTCCCTGGGCTTCTACGAATATTTCAAGACCAAAATTAGCCAATAAAGTTAAGTCGTTCTCGATTTTCAAGCACACTAATAAGGCTTATATGCAACCCGAAAAAATTAAACACTGGTGCGATTAATCGGCACTCAGCGCCATCTATTGGTAATTATTCGAACTACTACAAAAATTGCAAAATTATGTCTCTAATCAAAGTGAGTGCGGGCCACTAGTGAAGAAATAAATCAAAGGATCTAGAGATAATAATATGTTCTCATAAACAACATAACTCACACAATATACCTCTTTATAATAATACCTACTATTACAGTAAAAACTGCTATTCTACAAATATAGTCTGTATCTTTGTAGTCAACAATTTTATTTGCTCCAGAAAATTATTTCAAACTTACCAAACTCATGCTGTAGAAAACACGAAAGAATTCCCAACGTTTTAATGAAAAGAATTTAAAAGTCGGCAAAACTTATCTATGCTGAGAGTTTGAGAGGAGTTGTACCTAGGTTCTTGTTGTTTTCTTTCCTTATTTCTCTTCAGGGTATTTAATAGAATAACTAATCTTTTGAGACTGTTTCGCCACGGCTAAATAGAACTTGGATAGGAATACGGCAAAATGTCTCAAAGTCTTTCATGCGTATTTTACTGAATTGGGTATTTGACTATTTTTTTTTATGTGTTTAATCAAAAGACGCCTCAATTTAAGAAACATCGTTGAAAGAATCACTTGATTCTCATTTGAATTACCTGAGATATCACAACTTTAAGAGCACATATTTTGGGCAAGCCCAAAAACGCTCTATACAAATGGCTATTGTATTGTGACGTCACAACGCAAACTCTTGTATACGCGTCTAGTAAATTTTGTATGGTAGCTATATCAAATGTTTCGTTTAAGTAAATGGTTTTATAATAAAAGTTGGTGGAAAATGAACGGGTAGTTCAATGATATAATTATTATTTTTTAATTTTATACTTAAAAAATGGACTTGCCTATGAAACTTTGAATGCTCACAAAACCAGCTAGACGATACATTTTTAACTGAAAATGTTGGCCATTGGTTGTTATTTACCAATATTTTAATAGAGTATCAATATTTTTTACTAAATCGAGATTAGTCAAATACCCAATTGTTAGACCAATTATCGTGCACTCGACATTGAAGTCGAGTAAGAACTTTGTATGGTCTTCCATTAGCCTTAGGTGTGATTATGGTCAAGCATTGGTCTATGCACTAAAAAAATTAGTAGACATACATTATTAAGCGATTATGCGCCGTCCATGGGCGGGCACTCATACCATTACGTGCGCTACGCCTGTTCCTTTCGGATGAGGCCTGCGCGGTACCCACACTATCTTTGTAAAACACAAAAGGCGTTTCTTTGTCAATGCTACAATTGGTTATATAATTAGTTATTTGTAGGTATACAATCTCAGCAAACCAATGAAACTTCAAAAACAAGAGACAAATGTTGGACGAGAAACCAGTGTTTTCCAGTCGTAATTACTGTATGGTTTTTGTTATCAAAACAACGACTTTGCATGAAAACCTTGAAACAAGAAAAATTGTGTGGGCAATTTTTCTCATCCATTGAGCTAGCATCTTTATTATTTGGTACAGTCAACCACACATCAGGTTACCACAATCTGTCAAAGGAGTTGTCCCATTATGGGTTGGGTCTATGTACGCTACATCAAAAAACGGAGAAAAAATTACTTATTACGAGAAAAATACAATGAATTCTATATAATGCACAGTTTCGTGGTTATAAAATAAAAAAGATGACCATTTTTCAACATTTACCAAAGATAAGACGTGCGAGACGACGGTGACCAAAGACAAAAAAAACAACTGTCAATGTCAATGTCTGTCAAGTGACGTTAGACGGTTTGGATTTTTTATTCTTAGTCTGTGGTTTGTTCAAGTTTGTTACGTTTTTTTCCGTCAAACGTCAGACAGACGTCAAACGTCATCGAATCGTAATGTCAATCAATAGGTAACCAAAATTGACAACCATTTTGTTGTGTTGCAATCCTTTGTTCAAATAAATTGTTCCTTCCAAGAAACAACGCTACAATAGAGAAATTGGATAGTCAAAAACTATTCATCATATAATTATCTATATTTTGGTATAGGGTACATATACCACGCCCAGACTCCATACATTCTGGGACAACTCCTTTCCTCAATTGAACCTAATTTGTTTGACAGTAAGATGAGAGTCGTTTGAAGAAATTTGGCAGTTTTGTATACCTACTTTGATGTGTGGCTGTCTTTACATTAAATAGAAATATCATTATTACAATTCTAAATTGCATAATTTCGTATCTTATGAGCTAAATGATGTGCCTCTGTGAAATTTCACATGCCTTTATGGTTAAAGGCAAAAATATGTAGATGACTTGGTAGTCTTCTACATATTTTTCGATGAATTTAGAAAAGTCGTTGAACAAATGGTATACATGATGCTTGGTAAAACACGTGGTTATAGAGATGTAAATGTTGAAAGGCACACCCTGCCCCATAAAGCCATGTTAATCCATTTTATTTTATCTCTTTCAAAAAGCATTTTTGTTCCACCCTAATTCTCAACTAAAGACGCTCAAGCCAAACTTTGGAACAAACATTGGTCCCAACGCCAAACGTAGCACCAACATATACCTACGTATATACTCGTTCTTCCCGTCCAAACTCAAACGCTAGTACTATGTGTGTTCGTGTTCGGCAAAGTCAAGGGTTTAGACAGAAGTGCATCGGGTGAACGACCGCCGAAACGCAGCGCAAGGTCACGCACACACGCGCACCGCACACATAGACGCGCGGCCATGAAATTAGAAATACTAGGGAGGGGACGAGCCGATAGTCGCTACATGTCGATGGTTTTGGATATCCGACTTTTTGCTATGTTTTTGATGCCCGTTGTTTATTAACTATTTAGTCGATATTTTAATGGCTAATTAGAATTGTATAATGTTATTTGAAAAAGTAAGTTTTTATTTCAGCATTAACGTAACTCAAGATAAAAAAATATCTAGCTAGACTATTTTGACTTAGATTTCTATTGCCTTTTCGGAAAAAAAAAGATTTATAGTTACCTACCTGAAGTAAGATTGTTTTCACTTAAAGATGGTTGATAAACATTTGTCAAGTATTTTATTTTTCACAAAATGTCAAAGGTAAAATTAAACTTGCTGATAGTGCGATAAACATAATCAGCTAAATTACGGTTTACCATTTACAAATTTAAACCGGAAAGCATATTTTTTAAAGTAAACAGCCACCGCATACATTTCCAATGTCAACAAAAGTGAAGTCAGGTGACGTCCATTAGCAAGTCAAGTCAACATTGCCACAGTGTAAATTTGTCCAGTAGCAAGATATGTCATACTCGCAATGCACCGCGGTTACACCCGCGTCATTACTTGATTGGTGTACCGTTTCTTGTCCAGATTTCATTTTGCCTACTACGCTAGCTCAGCGAATGGATCTTGGCTTATGATGTCAGTGTTTGTAATTTATTCGCTTCTGTGCCAATACCAGTCGTTCAGTTTCTTGAGGTCCTTAACGATTTCGTTTCTCCAGACATAGGTACCTCGGATGACCCACAGGACGGTTTCCCGTTGGTCGTCCCAGATGAGCTCTTTTCGCCGCTCGATCCTCTCTTATTCTTTCTACGTGTCCAGGCCATTTTCCAGATTTTTACATAAGCACTAATCATGGAGGCATATCGAGCTACTGGTTTAAACAATGACATCACTAAATGCAAGTTTACGAATTCATTGGACGTTTTATTAACGCTTATCGCTTTATGGCATCGGCGAAAACTGGCAAAGGAATTAAAATGTGCAACATAGTGTAAGGAAATGAATTTTTCTTGCTAACCCATTGTTGGGAGCTCGTAAGGCCTTCATCGCAGTATTTATATAAAACGCCAAACGTGTTTTTTCAGTTTAGTATAATCACTAAGTAATTTATGCACAGTGAATGCAAATTGAGGACATAAAATGGTCTTTTATATTAGCTTATCGTTTTTTTTTGTCCTACTCTTCAATAAATAAAAAGTAATGTAATGTAACGGTAGATATGAAAAAAGAATGTCTTTGTAACGTTCATGCTTTTTGAGATTACAATTATTTAAAACTTTCATGAAAGGTAGTTTACAAGACAATTTTGATAAATTTTATCAAGTAAGCTCTTGTCTTGTGAAATATGCTACAAATAATTAACACAAATTTATCAAATTGCATTCTCACCATAATGTAAAACACGTTTGATAAATAATTTATGATAACTTGACGTGTGACTTTCTGTACAAAACTCAGTTCAATATCGCTACAATTTAACAGATTGCTGAAATATTCTAGTATTTGCCGCACTTTTTAATAATAAATTGAGATGACATTAGTACATACATTGCCCTGGTCCCTATCTAAGGTTTTTCTTGTACTATGTAGACAATAAACAACGTAGATACTACAAACACAAACCCAACACAAATATCAATAAATACTTTGTTTTGTTGTAATATTGACAAGGTGTTTACTAAAGCTAAAAATCTTGGGCTCAAGGTTTCCCCCATTTGTATGCAAGTGCTGTTGCCACTAATTCAACTACACAGTTGGAAACAAACAATTTATTTGTAGTATCGGCATGCGATTTGAAGGTTCAACGTACTATCGTAATGTCTTATTCAAAACCTGGGTTCCAATTCACTTATAACCTTATGTAGGACGAGTGCAATAACAGGCACGTTTCGTGAATAATTCTTTGTACGTGGCTAATAAGCATAGTTAAGTTATTTACATTTATGAATAAAGTATGGTTGATGTGTATAATTTATATTTGAATAAGTATCAAATTGTACATAACTCACACTGGTCCGGCGTGGAAAGATCTACATAAAAATTTTGAGTATATCATTTGTCTCTCAATCATAGGGTTAGTACAGATTTAGCCTTGAGCCTTAGCACATTAAAACAAGTAGCTAGTCGTGTGTTTATTTACAATGAGTTGACCTGCTTACTAGTTTGTCGCTTCTATCTAAAAAAAGTATCTAGCTAGAATTAACGCTAATGTACATTTTACTGGCCTAATGGCGCTTTAAATGATTTAGCTAAAGGTTTTGGATTCGAGTCTTAGTCCCTGGCCAAATAGTTTGTGATATGTATACTTGTGTTAGATCAGTGTTTGGGTGTAATATATATATTTAAGTTTAATATTAAAATGTGTAATGCCTCTTTTGTATGATATTACTAGCATAAGTATTCAATCTACTTAATAAAAAATCAGGTAAATTTTAAAAGGTTGTAAGACTATTAAATTCAATTTCATTAACTTTTTTTAACCAGGTCATTTTCTGGGCATTCTAAAACATATCTTTGATACTAAAAATGTTTACTAACATTGTCCTATATTCTGACCTAAACAATTAACTTTGGCACAATATGCTTTGATAACATAAAGTTTATGATCCTTTTAATTATTTTACGCAAATCAAAATGTTATGATCATAATTTTTATGTAAATTTTCACCTCATTCTTAATTGAATGCGTTTACGAAAGCAATTTAACATTAAATAACATGAAATACATTTTATCCATTATTTGATTACCCTTTATTACATTTGATCACTTTTATCAAAGTGAAAGAGCAATCCAAATTTTAGGTCATCTAAATTATTTTTAAATTTGACATTTTTGCAAACGTTATGAGAATAATTTGCTTACTATAATTTATTTCATTGTTACAACATGATCCAAGTTGATTGCTGAAAAAAATGCTTGGGTTTGAATTCTTATGTTGATATGAAAACTTAGCAATAAAAATAAATATAGTATACTTTTTGACCGCGCATCTTATTGGTTGTACTCGTATCTATACGAAAATAGATTTGTTTAGTTATGTGTAGGTAATTTGACACCAAATTTATCGATAAATGCACCGGAGCTACGCACATCCCTAAAGTCGTTGCACTATGCCGGTGACTAATTTCAGCCACTACTTGTTGTTTGCGAACTCGTGGTTTATTTTCGTAATGTTAGGCTCGCCGATCTGCTGCCTACGCACTAGTGACGTACTTAAAGTATCGATTAAAATTTTATATGTGAATAGATTACTATTATATTACTTTTATTTTCATGTTTTGATATCCTTGAAGGGTATATTTACAAACAGAATGTTAATTTTAAGACCTAATTGTACTCCAAATGAATCAATAATGATTTATGACTCTGATTATAGTTAGATTACTTTTCTCATATTTGTAAAGAGATTTATTCTATAGACATTGACAAAAGTTGTGCACAAACTGAAAAACATATCTCTAGCGATGCAATTGACACACAATACACAAATTGAAGGCGAGCTATAAAACATTCTAATGCAGCATTAGTTCCAACTTAGCTCTCAGCTAAACAGATATAATTACAGCAATCTATTGTATATCCTAGAAAGCCGTATTTGCGTTCACGATTGAAATTTTCCATTAACAGCTTATTTCTGCATATTTTCTTAAGTCTTCCCAGTCAAAAATGCACTCCTTCACCAATTTTGTCTTCAATTAAACAGGAAACGCTTTTTTGCTGTATGTAATTACATCCCTTCCTAACAGCCAAATTGTCCACCATTTCACTAACAAGTTTCCATGTTTTATTCACCTCGTTTTTATGAAAGGAAACGCGCATCAAAGCTATCACTCATCTAACGACGAAATTATAATAACATTCATGCACTTTGATTAAGGCCTTCAAAAAGCAAATTAGTGAATGTGTACCACAACCCTGTGTAATTAAAAAAAATATCCACCCGTCTAGCCCACCTTTGGCGAGATAACACTTGGCTTCCCAAATTTAAAACGAACGCCACACAAAATTCGACCAAACCCCATCCCAAAACGACACAAAATAATTCACCAGCATAATGAGACAATCGCATTAAAAATTCAGAACAATAGTGAGCCTTAATTCCGTAGTGTAAAGCCTAAATTCGTTAAGTTCCAAAAAAAGAATAACTAAACAAACAGCACGGCAATACGAACCTTCCTATTTAGAGAATAAAGTCGAAAACGCTTCAAAGGGATTGAGAAGAAATTACGTCTATTTCAAACTGGGCGAAACCGCCGAAATGCATCGGAAGGTCAACGAACTCCGCCCGCCAAGGACAGAGCATTCCATTTTTAAATTTAAAGCTAGCGCGCCAATAGAAGGCAGGATCTAAATAGCGTCAAGTCATAAGGAAATGCAGAAGGGAGGCGGTGAAACATGCGCTTGGTATGTGTGGTAGTTTGGCTGTTGTTGATGTTTGATAAAATTCCTTAGTCTTCGGTAAGATTTATAATTTTGGCAGATTATAGACTTAAAACAAAGACCGTAGTGAGTGAAGGAGACAGCAGGAAAGCTTACTACAGACTCCGAAATGACAGCTTTGGACGCAACCGCGAGTGACACGATAAGATGTTAATAATGTGGAACTTCTTTAGTAGACATTAACTTCGTCTAAGTATAGTTAAAGACACGATATTTTGGGTACTCAGGTACAATTAATTCTGCTTGTATTTAAGTTGTGTTTGTAATACAAAAGCTTTGTTAGCAAATATTTAGAGCAAATCTTTACGAAAGAAGGAATATGAATACTAAACACATAAAAATTATTTACTTTATAAGGGTTTGAAATAAACTTCCTTCGATTATTGTATTTTATTTTTCTCAAATGAAACTCTGTAACTTATTGCTATTTGAAAAGAAATCGACATTCCGAACCAGCGGTAGATTATATGTTCTGACATTCATAAGTGCTCTGTATGGACCTAACTTGAATAAAGTTTTTTTCTATAACTATTTCTTGAAAAGAAAAATAAGTACTTGAAAAGATTATGTAATTTGATTTTGCATAGAATCTATCTAATTTCTATATTTTCGTACCCACAAAATGTACCTTCTGCTAATCTATGTTGGCGGCCATATTTCTGCGCGAAGATTTTTTTAATTGCACCCGTTTGTTTAAATATTTCGTCAACAATGGCGGATTATTTTGGATAATTAGGGAGCGGTAACGAGCAAACCACAGGATTGCAATGGAAACCCTTGGATTGGCCAAGTTTATAAATTAATGTAGAACAATTTAGTAGTTTTTAATGAAGTTACTCAACAAAATGCTAATTTGGGGATGCAAATCCTACACTTTCCTTAAGTTGTAGCTTTAGAGTGAGCTAAGTAGTTGTTGTGACGTGCAACAGCATGACATAACATGTTATTCATCTTTATCAAATTATTCATATTATTAATTATTTGCCATTGCACTGTTGCCTGCAACTCCGTCTTCGTACCAGCAACACCATGTATACGACTTATTCATACATATATGTAGGTATTCACGGACAGACAGACGGACACGGGTCATGGACCACAAGGTTGTAGCAAATCGCCTCTTCCATGTACTGATTAGCATTTAATTTACAAATCCATTCCTTAACCGCCTTATTTAGCTAACCCTGTATGCCATGTTGTGAGACTGTATTTGTGTGGGCAAAGGTATTGTCTTGGCCAAAATACTGTATCTTGTTAAGTATACAAATTGTGATCATTCAGAAGATTGGGCTTTAACCGACTTCAGAAAAAGGAGGTTCTCAATTCTCAATCCTGTCATATGTCTCCATCTGTACGTTTTAGGGTTCCGTAACCAAGTGGCTAAAATAGAACTTTTATGGATTCATCACGTCTATTTGTTAGTCTGTCACAGCCATTTTTTCCGTAATTACATTGTTGAAACTTGATAAGTAGGAGTATTTTGTGAACCGTATTAAGTTTTTCATAAAGAAATATTCCATGCTTAGAACAGAAAGTTTTTTTTTATCCAACCTGTACATACGTATCAGGTATCCATGGATAGTTTTTCAAATTAATAACATTACTGTATTTTCTTTTTTTATGAGATAGGGGGTAGACGAAAAAACTTAAATGATATTGAGGTTTCTAATATAATTCCTTTTATACTGAATATTTGAAAGGCACTTCTAAAGTGGAAGAAAGCGTGCCACTTAAAAAAAGTAAAGTAAAATTAAACTAAGTAAGAAATCTGCCTCATCATAAAATCTTCACAAAATTAATGTAAGACTTAATTTAAGAGTACAGTCGCATGCTTGCAGCGTTTTAGAGTTTATTTCAACAACAGTGTCTTCCCCAAATGTTCCGAAGCAGAAGATGCTTGCAGAATTGCAAACTGCATGTCCCTTGCATGCTAAGTGCGTTAGGTGAAGTAAATTTGTAGAAAAGTAAGCCAAAGAACAAGTAAATTTTTGATGTGGTAATTATCGGTATTTTAATGTAAATATTTTTTTTTGTGCCAAATAAATAATAATATATTTAGATCGAAGATACTCCTTATGCAACAATAGTTACCATCACTAGTTATGCTAGATAGTAGATACCAAATACATTAGAGCAAGTATTTATCGGAAAATCAGCAAACAACTACATCGGTAAGTGATATGTTAAGTGCAGATCGAATTACAAGGTGTGGTCAGTGCGATTTTTCGTAGGTAATTTGTTTTTTGATAGAATTTTAATTTTGTACCGGACTATGATGTATGTATGAGGAATAACTTAGGGCTTAAAGAGTATCGGTTCCTTAGCCATATTTACTAGAATAACTTCCGTAGAAATCGCATATATACATTTTATCTACTAGTAACTAAATTTAATGTTTAAATTGTATATTTTCTTAAAATAAATATTTTTTAATATTTTTGGATGTATGACGATTTGTAAGTGCTGTATACAAGCTTATGCAAATAAAGAATATTTTTGACTTTGACTTTGACTTTGAGTCTTAAATCTAGCACAGTAACTAATTCTTTTTTCACAAAATTCACGCGTTTTGATATTGTTAATTAATTATTGCGAGTAAAACTGTGTATTATTAAAATGCGTTTTATTGTTATTACTATCAAGTAACTGGTTATCTCACGATGACTTGTCTGACGGTAAACTAATCTGATGTCTTTCTAACCCATACTTCGGCTATACCGGCCAATTACAACGATCAGCCATCAACGCAAGACATTTAGATAGCTAAGCCTTATTGTACTGTCTATAGCTGTTGTTTCACTCATGTATTCTATTTCTGTGCAATAAAGAATATCTATCTATCTATCTAAGTACGGCTAACTAATTTGGTAGAAAACTCTAACAAAGTACAACTTATCTTACTGTTACATCTATTATACTATGTCTTAACCCAACGCATCGCTATGCGCGGTGGAATCTACCACTGATTGAGAATTTATGTCGAAACCAAAGATACTTGTTACTTTCTAATAGTAACAGAAACTTTACAGTAATTCAATTAATATCGTATGAGAGATTCTCGCATAAAGCACTTCCAAAAATCGACAGCTTAAAGTCTTCAGTAGTTCAGGATAAGAGCAATTGCCCAGTTCCTACCAAAATATAGTTGATGTTTGAAGTGCATATTTACTTTCTTTTTTATAATATTAGTAGGAAAGCAAACGAGCAAGCGGGCCACCTAATGGTAAGTGAACACCGCCGCCCATAGACATCAGCTTCACCAAAAGGACTTAATAATAAATTGCATTCAAATTGCTATAGCCGAAAGTAAAAGAAACATTTAGGCCTGCATTCCGCTAATTATGACGCCCCCAAAGAAAATCACAATGTGACTCTTACAACGAGCTTTTTGAAAGAGGAATAAATTATTTTCTTTGCAAATAGATCCTGTAGCAAACAAGCTTATTGCACAAGGTATCCTGTGTAACTTTCTAAATATAGCAATATAATCCCTCAAGAGAAGCTTCCGCGCTTCATTCCCATCCACTTATTAATATCAAATTTCATATTTAAACCTCCACTGACGCAAGTGAACTAATAATATTCTATTCCTCTGCCTGTACATGACGGAAAGTTAAAAAAAAATACGTGAATGGACGTGCGTACGAGTCTAGGCTACGAAAACTGTAGACGCTACGCCGTAGCATAGTTAATCGTAGCATAGTTTCACCGTAGCATAGATAGCGTTACGTACGTAGCTATAGACTACGAGTAATGCGTTCACTATTAATTTTATAATGTATTTGAGAGATTAAAATTGATGATCTAGAAAAATAAGAATTATAAAATTGTGTGTGTAGTAATTCCTATTTTCTAGTTAGGTATTTTTATGTGATATGTGCCAACGAGCAGATGGATCACCTCAAAGCCATTTAATAAATACCTACAAATTTAATATTTAATCAAATACTTTATTAGTATCTACTTAGTATAACTATTAAAAACACACAGTTTCGATATGTCAATTACATAACATCTATTTGTTACATCTTTTTGTAAAATGGTGTCCTAAATCTATTTCAGTTAATTGTCGTCACCTGGTACTCATAGAACAGGGGTTGCCGTAGTATGAGACCAGTTGATTGGTGTGATTGCATTTATTTATTTCATTACTGAGTTTAGTTTTATAAATAAACGAATAAACTAAATGAAATATTCTTTATTCAATTTAAGTCTATACAGAACGTTTATGAATGTCAAATATTATGTAAGCTACCACTGGTTCGGAAAGTAGATTTCTACCGAGAAGAACCAGCAAGAAACTCAGCAGTTACTCTTTTTAAATTTATTATCAAATAATAATCATATTCTCTACTCCCAAGTCCACAGTATTCGTGTCCTCCAATGATGACGCGAGCCGTGACGTCAGCAAGCCCGTGTGCTCGCACATGTCAAGGGGAGGGGGGGAGGGAATGGTGTTTAGAGGGGAGCTAGCAGAGGGTGCGAGGGAACAGTTTTAGGTCATTTATAATATTAGAAAACTACATTCCAAGCCAGTGGCAAACATGTTGATATTCTAAAGTTGAATAAACTTATCTTTCTTTTCTACTATCTATCTTTTCTATTGTCTTCTTTACATAAAGATAGACAGGTGCCCCATAGGTCTAGTGGTTTAAGTACCGGTCCGTGATTCCCGAATCGAGCAAAGAATAGGTTTCGATTTTTTCGAACATAGCTCGGGTCATTAGGCAAGCGTAGTGATTAATCCTAATCCCATTATAGTAGCAATGACTTGATTTATATGATAGAAGCCTTTGCCCTGCAATGGGACAGTATATAGGCTGATACATAAAGATAGATAGGTACTTTCTTAACGGCTACAAATCCTAAACTATAGTTATATGCTCTGTCTGTATACACCTTTTTAAAAGATCGGCAACGCATCTGCACTCTTTCTGGTGTAGCTGATGTCTATAAGCGGCGGTGATCACTTATCATCAAGTGAACCGCTTGTTGGTTTGCCTCATCTATTTTTATGAGGCAAACGAACAAGCGGTTTACTTTAGGGGCTACACGAATGAAACTAGCGCCGCCAATCTATTTACACTGATTGTGGCGAAAATAAGATATTTTAAGAAAGCAAAACATTACAGACTTAGATAAAAGTAAATTGAATTTTCGTGTAAATTTTTATTTTCTTCAAAAATATCATATTTTCGCCACAATCAGTGTAAATAGGTTGGCGGCGCTAGTTTCATTCGTATAGCCCTTAATGATTTTCATTTATTCATTACCTATTATATATTTACAAAAATAATTTGCGACCTTTATAAAAACGCTTACAGCTGACGCGACAAAAAAATAGTTTACTATGTTTTAATAACACCCCCCATTTTTGGGCCCATGGGCATTGGGCAAGGGCTGAGCCGGCGCAGTTGCGATAACGCATGCGTCGTATTGAGGTCAAGGTGTCGCGTTTGTGCAACTTTCGAAACCCCTCCGATGCACTCCAGTTTAGGGCTGCCAACACGTGGCTTTTGCTCGAGTGCCTACGATTTTATTTGAGCCAACTTTTTGATGGCATTTGAGTCAGAGAGTAGAGTCACTTTCTGTCATTTGAAGTACCCAAAATTAAGATAGGACATAATTTGCTAATTAACAAAAAGATTATCGGACTAATCTAAACAGATATCGAAGTAAAACACATCAGCTGATGCATAAGCCTGCGATTTCGTTAGTAGTCAAGGCAAAATTAGTAGAGTATTATAATATTAACTCTGACATTTGACAACTCACTTTATTATAAACTATTACCAACTTAATATTGGCGAAATTTTTTATACCATCGCGTTTCCCGTAGTCTGATAGAATCGATAACAGATGATTTTTATGGTTATCCCGAAGTTAAAGCCATAATAATAGTTTATATTGATGGATAATGTTTTTTTCGTAAATATGGAGCAACCCTTTTCTGTAGATCCATTTAAGAGATCGCCTTGCCAGTAACAGATTGTATGTGCCTCAACGTAAAACCTAAATATGTGACAATAGAATTAAACACCTAAAAAGCTAAATAGTTTAACGCTACATTTAATAACAATTAGTTTCTTAGCGAGAGGGCCTAGCATTAATGGACGTGCGTGAGCGTGCGTATTATCTTTTCTCCTACAAAGCTAATGGTAGGTGGCAGCCCTACCCCCGCCCCGCCGAGTATCCTTGGCTGACAAGCTTGTAACGTATGTGCGGGGAGCAACCGAACTACTAACAAAGGCCTAGCCTCATGGAGCGTGTATCTACATCCCACTAATATTATAAACGTGAAAGTTTGTAAGTACGGATAGATGGATGTTTGCTCCTCTTTCACGCAAAACTATCAAATGGATTTTAATAAAACTTTACAATAATATAGCTTACACATCAGAATAACACATAGACATAAAGAATTTGTATGAAAAGTCGTTTTTTTTTAATGCGTATTTCCAAAAGTTGTAGAACAAATTTTGTTCATAATAGTTGGTAGAGGCATGGCATTAGATAGAGATCGGTGGAGGGATTTGGGGGAGGCCTTTGCCCAGCAGTGGGACAGTATAGGCTAAATAAATAAAATAATAATAGTTGGTAGAACACGTGGTTAAAGGGATGTAAATGTTCACAGATACACCATGTATTTGTGATTCCTGTTGTCAGATATCTGTAGCACAAGTGCTTAAGCTACTTAGTACGGAGTCAAGTCAATGTATGAGATCTTAAAAATCTTACACGGCACTTTCTTAACCACTGAGCTACCATCGCTCTATACAATGAATGAATGAATGAATAAACTTTCCTACTACTACTACGTACAGCCACACATCAAAGTATACAAAACTGTCAAATTTCTTCAATGGATTATCATCTTTCTGTCAAACACATTAGGTTGAATATCAATTGAGGAAATTTGACTGGTTGTGGTAACCTGATGTATGGCTGTACTAAACTATGTTAATCCTATTCCATTAATAACTCTTCTTTCTCTCTTGAAAGCAATCTCAATATCCAGTGTCCTTTAGTTAAACTGTTATTTACATTTCTGTATGTGAGATGAGCATTCAAGCTTTTCCGGTTCGTACCTATATAACTACCGGACGGGTTTTTTGAATAACTGACAATTTTTATCGTAATTTTTATGTAACTTTTGAAAGCCTTTTGATTGTACATAATTAAAAATTTCCTCGTGACGTAATTACATGTAATTTAATGTATGTCTTATATTTATTGACATACATCTACCTCACAGAAAACCGGCGTGAAGCAGCCCCTGTGCTGTGTTTCGCTGAGTGAGTGAGAGTACCGGAGGCCCACCCGGGGGGGAAGGGGATAAAAGGTTGGCAGCGCACTTGTAACTCCACTGGTGTTGCAAGTGTCCATGAGCGGCGGTAATTGCTTAAAATCAGGTGATCCGCCTGCTCGTCTGCTACCTATCACATAAAAAAAAATCCATGGCTCACTTTGGGTCGCTGCGCCAGTCTAGTTAGTAAGTTGTATTATTCTGTATCTTTTTTAGCCCAAAGCAATATGGATTCCTCCAACGAAGCGTGCAGAAGCATCTCACAAGCCAGTATGTAAGTAATGGGGATTGCGGTGATCACAAACCCGAGTTACTTATATTCGAAACATTCGAAACATACTTTAACTCGCCCCGGCTTGATTTATTCCAGGACCTTGAGATCACGGCCCAGTACTAAAAGTACTAGAACCAACGGGGCGTATATAAAAAAATGTTTTTTTGTTTATGACAAGTCGCAAACGAGCAGACACATTACCTGATAATAAGCTCTTGCTATCTATACTCTGATTCATATCATGTCAAGTAACTGACAGATGTCATGTGTCATCCCCATATCTTATCACTACAATTGCTGGTTTCCATAGTACAAGGGAAAACCTTAGTTTGGGACCAGGACAATGTATGTGATGTTGTCTCAATTTATTTATTTATTTACATTACCTGATAATAAGCTCTTGCTATCTAAATTATAAATTGAGGTCTAGTTTGTGTTCAATGAGAGGTTAAACAGACGTCCCAAAAGAATTTAAACAAAAAGAGTCCGTTTACTCGGAACCCTTGCAGTTGCATAGAGCCATAAAGCGGCTATAAGGAAAAGTGCGCGCGCGCACCCGCCAGCCTTGAGCGAGCTTTACGAGCGGCTGACACGCGGCTTTGAAAACAATTTTAGATCATTTGTCTTACACGGTGTTATTTTGTTTCTTTTTTTATGATAGGAAGGCAAACAAGCAAACGGGTCACCTGATGGTAAGTGATATCAGCTACAACAAGAGGAGTGTGGATGTGACGCCGGCTTAGGAAGGTATAGGCTCGTTTCTTGAAGATTTGAATTGAAAGATTTGTACCAGGAGTCTAAATAGTCATAGTCATATTCTTTATTGCATCATCTTCTTTATTGAATCTTAAAATAAATAGGTTCGCTACTACAAATAATACTTGAGGTACTTGAAGTAAGGTTCTTCAACCCGTACTCATGTCCCCTCGCCATTCTGGCGATGAGGGAGCGTCCCTGTGGTTTAGTTGGTATACCTCTGGCTGCAGCCGGAGGAGAGCGCAACATAACCCGCCTGCCCCCGCCCCCCGAATCATGGTCTAAGCGTATCTCAGAATCCAAAGCGAAAGCTTTGGACGTAACTGGGAATTACACGCTAAGATGAAAAAAAAAAATGTAATTCTTCTGATATTCGTAATACAAGTACTTGAGCTACTTAGTCAGTCAGTGTATGACATATGAATTATTTATTATTACCTAGTACAGACAGCAAATAAGTTTGTCTCGTTAATTGGCCGACAGTACCAGCCGCTCGATTTGCCAGCCCTTAAAGGAACACAAAGCGTCGACGCGTCATTGCCAAGTAGGAGTACCCCTTGACGGACACAGTAAGCAATGTAGCAGTGAGGAAACTAAGACGAAATGTGCACGTTGCGAACTAGTGTTTTTTCATGGACGGAGGTGATTACTTATTTAACAGGTGACCCGCTTGCTCTTTGCCGCCTCTAGAGTAAAAAAAACTTTTAACCATTTGAAATGAAATAGCAATTTCCTTGCAATTTATTCTTTCTTAATATGTATACTTTTTCATTATGTATAGGTATGTATACTAGTACTTATTGATGTGTATCTTAATTCACTCACTCACAACTCATTGACAAATTTTCAAGCACATGGTTTACTATTATAATTATTTTGAGTGACTGTCATTGACAGAAACGGAACTAATTTCATTCATTTCGCTTAAGATATGTCTAATAATTATTGTTTTTTTGTTTCGCAACAAGTGGCAAGGGATCCTCAGTGAATAAATACGCCATTATAATACACTGATACGCCAAAATAACCATAATACGCCATCAAAATACCACTACAACAGTGTCATTCTTAAATCTATATAAAATACAACGTAAAAGTTACATTTTGAACAGAAAAGGAAATTTTTACGTTTTTTTTAGTACATTTCAGAGGAATATGATTACAAAGACAGTATCGACATCCTATGAGCAGACAGTAAATAGCATGCAGCATGCACCTGCCAAAGATGGCTCGCTGCCGTCAATATCACTGTGTCCAAGGCCACATTTGCAGTGGCATAGGCCGACCGGGTGGCCTCCGCCCGTGTTTGATTACGGAAGCAGGCCTGTTCTTAGACGGTAGGCCACTACAGGCCTCTCAAAAAGGTATAATTTGTCAGCCGGTATGAGTACAGTATTTTATGTACGAACTAATTTATCACCCGGTATGCGAATTTTTTTATCGAGACAATTGGAATGCCATTATAGAGAAGAAATGTTTTTAGACAGTATTTGCTGTTGTTGAATTTTTGTGGAATTATTTAGGTTTTTAACGGGGTAATTTTTTCATTTATAATTACTTTTTTCCACCTCAAATTGAAATTAGTACATAATGTTCTAACAAATCCGATTTCTTTAAGAAGGAACATGTGCAGTGCTCGATTTTTCAAGTAACACTTGTAAGAAATGCATTTCTAAAGCCACTAGAGAACTAGGATCTCATTTTGGATATCGTTAGGCGATAGTCATAGTAGTCTTAGTAAGGGAATGCTTTCGTTTAAGACTAGCTGATCAATATGAATAGAAATAGTAAATTAGCATTCATGGTATTTTAAGATGATCCACCTGTCCCCTGTAATCCCAAAAAAATGTTCCAAACCAAATGTAGCCCATTACCTAATCGTGTACTATTTTGGAATAGAATACTAACCATAAGACCAATATTAATTATAAAATCATGTTTCTCGTCGTTCTAAGTAGTGTTGCTAAGTTATCGATAGTCACTATTCATCGATAGTATACGATAGGAGAGCTCTGAGTAATACTAGATAGAATGTAATGTAAATGTAAAGTGGACTCCTATTTCCGCACTTAGACTCTTATTTGGTCCAGTGTGCGTGTGGTGTCCTATTCTCTGAGTAATACTATTTATAACGCCAACCAAATGTTTGTTGATGAAACAGATATTTGTGTTGAGTCTGGGTGTTGTAGTTCCTTCGTTGTTTCTGGTTTCCATAGTACAAGGGAAAACCTTAGTTTGGGACCAGGACAATGAACGTGATGTTGTTTCAATTTATTTATTTATTATTGACACGTGGCAATCAATCGATATACAATCGATTATCTTTTACCATCGATACCCAACACATTCTAAGAAGCTTACAGTGCGGTGCATTTCCGTAATATCAAACGAGCTCGCCGAGGTCACCCGGTCGCCCAAACGGCCTTCTACGCTGCACCGCTGCACTGTTCTAGCACAAACTGCAGCTTACAGGCTTTTATTTGTGGCGACGAGACGCGCTAGGGTTGCCATACCTTTAGCGACGGATATAATCATTTAAATTAATGTATTTAACTGGATAAACATTGGTGTGATGAACACTTATGTTTTTTCAGTGTCATATAAGTATTACACATGTATTTAAGTAGGTATTATTATTATTTTTTTTTTTGTTTCGCAACAAGTGGCAAGGGATCTTCAGTGAATAAATACGCCATTATAATACCACTGATACGCCAAAATAACCATAATACGCCATCAAAATACCACTACAACAGTGTCATTCTTAAATCTATATAAAATACAACGTAAAAGTTACATTTTGAACAGAAAAGGAAATTTTTACGTATTTTTTTATGTACATTTCAGAGGAATATGATTACAAAGACAGTATCGATATCCTATGAGCAGACAGTAAATAGCATGCAGCATGCACCTGCCAAAGATGGCTCGCTGCCGTCAATATCACTGTGTCCAAGGCCACATTTGCAGTGGCATAGGCCGACCGGGTGGCCTCCGCCCGTGTTTGATTACGGAAGCAGGCCTGTTCTTAGACGGTAGGCCACTACAGGCCTCTCAAAAAGGTATAATTTGTCAGCCGGTATGAGTACAGTATTTTATGTACGAACTAATTTATCACCCGGTATGCGAATTTTTTTATCGAGACAATTGGAATGCCATTATAGACAAGAAATGTTTCACATAGGTTTTTAACGGGGTAATTTCATTTATAATTACTTTTTTCCTGCTCAAATTGAAATTAGTACATAATGTTCTAACAAATCCGATTTCTTTAAGAAGGAACATGTGCAGTGCTCGATTTTTCAAGTAACACTTGTAAGAAATGCATTTCTAAAGCCACTAGAGAACTAGGATCTCATTTTGGATATCGTTAGGCGATAGTCATAGTAGTCTTAGTAAGGGAATGCTTTCGTTTAAGACTAGCTGATCAATATGAATAGAATAGTAAATTGCATTCATGGTATTTTAAGATGATCCTGTCCCCTGTAATCACAAAAAAAATGTTCAAAACCAAATGTAGCCAATTACCAATCGTGTACGATTTTGGAATAGAATACTAACCATAAGACCAATATTTATTATAAAATCATGTTTCTCGTCGTTCTAAGTAGTGTTGCTAAGTTATCGATAGTTCACTATTCATCGATAGTATCGATAGAGAGCTCTGAGTAATACTAGATAGAATGTAATGTAATGTAAAGTGGACTCCTGTTTCCGCACTTAGACTCTTATTTGGTCCAGTGTGCGTGTGGTGTCCTATTCTCTGAGTAATACTAGATAGAATGTAATGTAATGTAAAGTGGACTCCTGTTTCCGCACTTAGACTCTTATTTGGTCCAGTGTGCGTGTGGTGTCCTATTCTCTGAGTAATACTATTTATAACGCCAACCATAGGTATTGATACTATCACTGGTTTAACGTCGATAATATCACACCTTGCAGATTTCCGAATCGATACGACACGTGGCATTCATTACCTACTTACCTTTTCGTAATTTATCGTTGTGATGCTATCTATAGTATTAGACATTACATATTTCTCTAACGATACTATTGACACGTGGCAATCGAAATACAATCGATTATCTTTTACCATCGATACCCAACACATTCTAAGAAGCTTACAGTGCGGTGCATTTCCGTAATATCAAACGAGCTGGCGCCGAGGTCACCCGGTCGCCCAAACGGCCTTCTACGCTGCACCGCTGCACTGTTCTAGCACAAACTGCAGCTTACAGGCTTTTATTTGTGGCGACGAGACGCGCTAGGGTTGCCAAACCTTTGGCGACGGATATAATCATTTAAATAAATGTATTTAACTGGATAAACATTGGTGTGATGAACACTTGTGTTTTTTCAGTGTCATATATTACACATTACACATGTATTTAAGTAGGTATTATTATTATTACTTTTTTTATGTGATAGGTAGCAGACGAGCAGGCGGATCACCTGATGGTAAGCAATTGCCGCCGCCCATGGACACTTGCAACACCAGTGGAGTTACAAGTGCGCTGCCAACCTTTGATCCCCTTCCCCTCCGGGTGGGCCTCCGGTACCCTCAATCACTCGGCGAAACACAGCACAGGGGCTGCTTACGCCGGTTTTCTGTGAGGCAGTGGTATCTACTCCGGTCGAGCCGGCCCACTTCATGCCGAAGCGTGGCTCTCCCACAATTAAAACACACTTTAACACACTTGGTGAACCACTTAGTGTTTTTTCAGTGTCATATAATATTACACATTTATTTAAGTAAGTATTATATTTGTGTTTCCTCTGTTGTCTGATATCTGTAACACAAGTGCTTAAAGCTACTAAGTACGGAGTCAGGTCAATGTATGAGATGTTATGAGGATTACTTTATTTTGATTAATTGATGAGATTTCATCTATACTAATATAATAAAGCTGAAGAGTTGTTTGTTTGTTGTTTGTTTGTTGTTTGTTTGTTGTTTGTTTGAACGCGCTAATCTCCGAAACTACTGGTGCGATTTGAATAATTCTTTTTTTGTTGGATAGTCCATTTATCGAGAAGGCTATAGGCTATCAACATAATAATGTTAAGGGGTTGTAAGGGGTTAAAAGGGGGGTAAAAAGTTACTTTTCCACGCGGACGAGTCGCGGGCGGCCGCTAGTTGGCAAATAAAACATTTGCACAGAAATTTACCCTAAATAGATGCCTCGGTAGTAGTTTAAGTACCGAGCCGTGATCTCGGGGTCCCGGATCAAACAAAAGTATGTTTCGAATTTTTCGTACATTAGCTCGGGTTTGTGATCACCAATCCGCATTAGGCAAGAGCGTGGTGATGAAGCCTAATCCCATCATAGTAGCGATGACTGGATTTCTATGATGGAGGCCTTTGCCCTGCAGTGGGACAGCATATAGATTGATACTTTATTTTTACAGATAATTTTGAATTCCGAAAATGCTGTCAGCTACATTTTGTTATCAACCCTAATCCTTAGCAATCGGTATTACATTCCAAAAATTCCAAATAGCGTTTTTATGCGAACGGCAGCTTCATTGGCGGCGATACGTTTAGCGCGTTTAAGCAGAATTAAGTAATATATTATTTAATTAAACTTAAACTCATCATCAAAGTTTAAAACTGCAGTTGATCTGTCTATCTACCATAGACATTGCTTACAAAAAGAGGCATAAGGAAGGCGCACAGCACACAACGGCCAAGGTCTGTGTGTGGCATGTAAAGCAAGCTCAAAGGCGCCTGCAGCAACACTGCATGCGCGATAAAGTCATAAAACCTAAAGGGCAACACACACTTGTTCTCGAAAGATCGGGCGGTACCTATTGAAAAAAAAACATTGTATTCAGTTTAATATCACTAAAAAAGTGTACGTTATTTAGCGCTGATTCGTATCAATAGATGGCGCTAAGAGTCGATTTCATCGCAGAATAGTTTCGCCTTTTAGGTTTATACATAAGCCTTGACGTTGACTATGAGATTAACCTACTCGTATTTACAATTAGCACAGATAAGAAATATATTATGTTGGTAAAAAATTGTTTGAATAGTAATTAAAGTGCCAAAAATTCATTCATAACCTGTACTTACGATGTCTTAACATATTGCTATCCTGTGTTGAATACATAAGGCGTATATAACTATGAATATTGCGAGCTAAGACATAACTGAAATTGTTTTTTAGCACCGATAAATGTGCCGCAGCCCTTACAGGGCTCGCTTCACTAAGGGCCTAATTAAATCCTTGATTCATATCGACGATATTAATACGCCATCAATTTTTCATACATCATAATTACGGTGTACAAGTCACTGCACTACCTACACAAGAATTGAAGGTTTTCCATACCAAACTTTTATTAATAAGTAAGTCATTTCGGGCTTAATTGATGTCTGGAGATTAAAAAAAGAATGAATCAAAGTTTCGAAAACGATATTTTTTTGTGGAACTTGGCGGTCTTTTAACCATGAATCATAGGGTTAAGTAGTTTAAGCCATTGGTAGACATCCGATCCCTCTCTGTTTGTGGTAATCTGTCATCCCGACAGAGTAGGAGGGGAACAGAGAACTCGTGTTTGCTCAAACAGTCATGCACTACAATAATGTCCTGACTACTTGGCTAATCGATGGAATTTCGACCGTAAGACATATTGTACCTACCTGAAAGTTGTATTATTATTATAAATAACCACCTTCTCTAAGATGTTGACGTGAAAGCAAGTTTTTTTTACATTATCTCTTCCCCTGGAATCGAACCCGTTATCCTCAATACGGCCTTTGAAATCGAGCTAAAAACGATAAACTCTAACCAATGCAAAGTAATTTGGCCTCAAATGATCCTCCGTCCTTATCTTACTCTCCCGAATCGGTGAGAGGGCTACATCGTGTTTCATTGTGTCAAATCTTCATATATTTTTCGCACACGTTGTCCTATATTCATAACCGGAGAAAGATTATACTTAATGTATCTTATTTTTAACTGCAATAGAGTTCAAATCTGTAAGAACAAGTCGTCGGATTGAGCAATTCATCACGCACTTTTAATAGTTCTTATAGTTAGCCCGATAGGGTTTAAAATGTAAGTTTTTCCAAGTTAGTTGAAACAGAAGACCAGTTTCTGCATCACGTGAGATGTGACTTATGATGAAAGGCGTAAGGTTGAAATTGCATAGGTTTTAGTTTAAGATATAGTGGTAGTCGGATGTTTTTGCGTTTTTTTTTCTTGTGAATCGCTACGGCTTTGTTTCCTACGTCATTTGTTAGTCTTTTTGGCTCTTTAGAGCTTGTAATGAGCAAGTGGCTTTAAAAACATAGAAGACGGACAGAAACTTACATTCTGGAAAGTTATAATTTATCTATGATCCCCATTTAATCACCCCAGTGGTGATGGAAACATTTTTTTTTTGAGGCGGTGTATCATTTGAGCCGGCCCATTCATACCAAAGTATGGTTTTCCCATGGTCAGATTCCCCTGTCTTAGGTAAGTTGCGGAGGTCAAAACACCAGTCGCTTTAACCCCCCAACTGGGCCTCCGGTACCCTCACTCATTCGACGAAAAACACCGTTGTTTTCGTTCACCTGTAAGCTTTGTCGTAGTCCATAGGCTATCTTCTATACCATTTATAAAGAGATAACTTCTATAGGCAACGACAAGGCTTATATGTAAACCGAAAACACGAAACGATTGCGCGATGTAATTGAACACAGCGCCATCAATTGGTTCATTTCGGAATTACGGTCCCGAAGCGAAGTGAGGGCGGGCCACTAGTCTCTTTATAAATAGTATACAAGATAGATGAACAGTTTAGTGATACCACTCTCTGTCTAGAATGATTGAATCATCTCGTCAAAACTGATCAATAAATCAGTACCCCCTATTGTGGCTTCCGTCAGATCTGATAAACCGGTGAGCAGTCACCAGGTTCATCTGATAACTTGGTGCAATAAACTTTGAAGGTCTGTTTTGCGCCAAAACTAACTACGTCGTTCTTAAATTAGAATCAACTCTCTCACCTTAGCATTTCATTCCCGGTTGGGGCCAAAGGAGATAGAAATATTTACTATTTTGGACATCACAACAGCCCACTTGTGACACTTCTGGTGTTGCAAGGTGTGATCCGCCCTCTAAACCATAAAAAACAATACACATTCAACTATACAGTATAAGTTACAATTTTAGTTTGAGAATCTAATACAAAAAAAAAGTAAAAAAACTAAAACCCAACTACCGACAAAAAACGAACGATACACACTCTGTAACATATATTTGGTTTGAACATTTGTTCTACGACTTTTCATTTCAATTCTACCACGCCAATTTTTTTGACTTCCGATTCAAAATGTCAAGTTAGGTGACTGAATTAATATGTATTAAAGTAAAATTGTCTTATGTGAATTTCCAGGCCGCTTATGCTTAATAATAATCAAAAATGGATATATACTGGCTATATTATCTGTACATTGTATTTACACCCCCTACCACATCTACCAACCATTTCGAACAACATTTGTTGTGCGACTTTTGGATATTCGTCGAACTTTTTTTCTCCATGCAAATTACAAAGTCACGTGACCAACTTTGTATGAAAAGTTTAATATTTTTATGCGAATTTCCCAAAGTCGTGGAATTAATTTAGTTCAGAATTGAACATGTGGTTAAAAGGGGTGTAAATGTTCACAGATACACACTGTATTGTAAAACATAGTTTTTATGTATAATTTTCGTGAGATTTTCACCATGCGATTTGATACCGAAAATCGTGAAAGTTAGGGGGTTGAAGTTGTAGAACAAATGTTGATCTGAACGGTTGGTTTTAGTGGATATAGGGATATTATTTTTCACCGATACACCCTGTAGTGGAATAACGTCGTAAGGCCCATAAGCCTTTTAAAAGACATAAAACAATTGATTTTCCATTGTGTCCGCTGTCTGGGCGTTACGACGTTAAATTATACTTTCATACTAAATTATATAGAAATGGTTACGCAAAGCTACCCGAAGACTTAGGACTGTTTCCGTAAGTTTTACTGATAACTTTCGTCAGTAATTTGATAGTTTTATTGAACAACCCTTACTGTTGGTGTTTCGTTAATTAAAGGGTCGGTTTATAATAACAACGAGAAGAGTGGGAATTGATTAGTAGGTAAGAAATGTTGTCTCTTGTTTACATAAAATTAAATTAATATATTTTAAATATTCTATGCTATTTAACATAATTATATTTAACATAGTATATAATTGCAATGAAACTATAACAAAATATATCGTTTAAAATGTACACGTAGATAAATATTTTTAATTAATGATAAAATTTTAAACTAAGTCAAAAATGCAAACGTGTCATAAATTAACCTTTCAAAAAAGTAAGATTTAAAAGTGTATATCGTATTATCGTAAATTGTTAAAAAGATTATTATTATTCATATTAAAACTAGTTCACTTTTGTATTTAAATATCACTAAAAAGTATCAATTTAAAAAAAAATATTTGCAAAACTAACAAATCCAAGGAAAGTATGTAATGTGAAACCAAATTTCTTAATTAAGATCCAAAACGTGTTTTATTATTTTTTTATTAGTGTTGAATTTATTTTTCAATTTCTTTTAACCAAGCTTTATACTACACTTATTCTAAAATATTGCATATTTTTACAAAAATTGTGAATGTAATATCCACAAAATTGATCGGTTTGCAACATGGCGGCGCCCGCGCAGACTGTGCTTCAAAAAAGACCAAAGCGCAAGATGGCCGGCGCTCAGTGTCTAGCGCTGCTGACGTCACAGGACGACGTGTCCTTGCGCCTTGTCTAGCTTTCATCCACGCATCGCATTTTTTAATAATTAAAAATACAATACTTCGAAAAAAAAACGCAGTTTTTTTGACGTTTTAGACCGGTTTTCGGTAAACTTTTGTACGGTAAGTCATTGCATTGTTTAAAACTTTCTTTAAATGATTTTTTTTACAGTACGACTTCTATCTGTTTTCAAAAATGTGTAAAAAAAATCCATGGTAAGTAATAAATAGATATTTTGTTATAATTTATTTTTAGTTATAGTCTTATTAAATGTATGAACTGTATTTATTTATAAAAACAACCGTAAGTATAGTCTTAACTCAAAATCGCTTGTTGATGAAAAATCACACTGTTCAAAACTTTGGGTAAAAAAATATAAATTACAGTGAGTTAAATAAAAATAAATAATTAAAAACACTTACCAAATAAAAACAACGAAACAAAACACAGGAAAGTCCAATGAAAAAATTAAAATAATTGCAATAAAAATTGTTTAAATGAAAAACACAACACGACACAAAGCACTACAGTCTTTTGCTCAATAATAAATAAATCTTAATTTTTTTATTTAAAAAATAACTATTCCATCATCGGACGGTGTCTGAAAAAGAAATTACGAAATAAATAACTGCCCCCCGCGGCCGAACGACTTTTGTTCAAAACGCTCATCCGAAAAAAAATTTGGAAGAACAAATTCGAAATTCAAACTAGAATCCAACTAGAAGCGGGTGACGCCCGAGTTCTTTATTCAAAAAATCGCGACGTACTGGCCGCCATTAAAGTGCAGGAAGGACGTCTTTTCCTAGCGACGTGGTCGTTGAATTATTTTCAAAAAATCGGCAACGAGCGTTTTGAGCCAAAAAATCTAACCTAACCTAACCCTGTCGGGCGGGCGACTGGCGGGCGCGTAGGGGCCGCATTGCCAAATATTTTTTTTTGCATCTCGGCCGAATTATGCACTTGTATGCGACTTACGTCGTCCCTTCATTGTAGTGGTGCGACATGTACCGATTGGGCATTTTTATGTCGTCTCCTTGTGTGCATCACTCACACGCTCTCGACTGACGAAATTTGTTGTCTGTGTGCGTGCTGGCCCTTCAGCTCAAAGTTTATTTAAAAAATCCAGTGTGTTATGTAAACATGGGATTTTTTTTTGGATTTTAAAATACTTAGGTGTTGCCCGGAGGGGTCGTTGGCCGCGTTTTTCGGGAACTCTGACTAATTTCGCTAAAACGAATGTTGATTTTGACGTACCTACTCGGAACTTCTGTTTCCCAATGCGCGAGCGCATTTTGGGTGCGGTTTTTGTTTTTTTTTTGTTTTAATTTTTGAGATAGCGATGACCTTATTCGGTTCTTTTCCGGCCAGTAGCGATGTGCTATGAGTCTATAGGTGCGCATGCGGCGATGTTAGGTATTATAGGAGTCAGTCAACTAGTCCTTGGTTTGTCCTAGGTCTACGGCTCGGCACACGTTGGATGGCATCTACTAATTCGGGTCGTGACGAAACAGCTCGTAATAGTTTAATTTCGCGTTCGTTCGTTTTAGATATCCTTTCAATCGTTTAAGCGTAATGTTTTCGGATCAATTTAGATCTCAATTGTATGCCATTGACATTCGTCCGAGCGTGTATGAGTGAACATGATAAACATTCACAAAAACTTCGGAAAACTTCCAAACATTTTGAAATATCAGCGCTTGCGCCGAGTTAGAGGTTTGAAAACCCAATCAGTTAAATAGGAGGTAAAAGGTTAGCAGCGCGCTTGTGACGAGTGTTGCGAGTGTCCATGAGTAGAAGCAATCGCTTACCATCGTCTGCCACTTATCATAATACGATAGCAACTTAATATTTGAAGATTATAGATAGGTATCATAGCTAAACCTATCGTAGCTATGATACCTATCTATAATCTTCATACTATAGTATAGTAATATCGTCGTAATGCCCAGACAGCAGACACAATGGAAAATCAATTGTTTTATGCCTTTTAAAAGGCTTATGGGCCTTACGACGTTAAGATAACACAATGTAGGTCTTATCGCTAACAGCGATCTCTTTCGGACAACCTTGAAGTAGATCAAAAGTGAATCATTTCTGACACGATCACGCAAGAAGATTCCGAGGTAGGTATGTTACAGTCGAGTTCAAAAATATGTATACACTTTAGGACCTTGTCACAGTACATATGTATAAGAAAACGACTTCCACTTTCTTATAAATATGTATTGTGACAAGGTCCTAAAGTGTATACATGTTTTTGAACTCGACTGTACCTATTCTAGTTATGGTAGGCGCTAATCCACTGACTACCCTAGTTCTCAGTAATCAAGTGTCATTGTATTTCTTTTATTACTTTTCACTAACTAATTACCGATGCATGCTTAGATTTAACATACATAATGCATAAGTGCATTAATGTCACTTTGATATTGAATGCACTTTGTCATACATAAATTATCAAAATCAATGATGAAATATCCAATAGGTATATAAATCCGCATTAAGCAAGCGTGGTGATTAAAAGCCTAATCCCATCATAGTAGCGATGACTTGTTTTCTATGATGGGACAGTACCTATACTGTACTTATGATGTAATAGGGTGCCTGGCCAACAATAGTTGAGAATAGTTTATAATAATCAAAATAAGACATCAGCAACCTTTCTGGTCTCACACATGTCCATGGGCCGCCGGTGATTACTTGCTATCAGGAGCCTCACCTTATTGTTTGTCGCCTCTAGTAAAAATATAAAAAAAACTGGTCCATTGTGGTGTTGCTAAAATTTGTAAAAAGTATCTTACAATAAATAAAGTTGATGTAACTAATATGTTTTTGTCATTACTGTGACTGTGGGAGAGCCATGCTTCGGCATGAATGGGCCGGCTCGACCGGAGTGATACCACTGCCTCACAGAAAACCGGCGTGAAGCAGCTCCTGTGCTGTGTTTCGCCGAGTGAGTGAGGGTACCGGAGGCCCATCGGGGGGGAAGGGGATAAAAGGTTAGCAGCGCACTTGTGACTCCACTGATGTTGCATGTGTCCATGGGCGGCGGCAATTGCTTACCATCACGTGATCCGCCTGCTCGTCTGCTACATATAACATAAAAAAAAAAAATTACAAACTTCTAGATCTTAAGCGGTTTTCTGAATAGAAATGTCTGGTAAGTACCAACATCAAACATTTCAAAATCAAAGACTTAAAACGCCAAGTCAACCGGTCCACACATCCTAACCTACATTCATTCCGGAGCATAGACAAGAATTTAACATTCAAAACTCCTTCGACCATAAATAAAAGAGGACAAAAGGGCTGCAAAGGTCGCCGACAGGTGCCTCGAGTAGTGTCCCTTCCGAAGGGATGGGCAAATAACTCGAGTTGATTTGTATTCAAGTGAATCCACCATAAGCTGTGGGTAGATAATTTCTTTTTCACGATTTTCGAGTGAATTTAATTGAAAGGACAGTTTTGGGAATTCAAATTTAAACTAGAATCCAGGTCGAAACCCCTTTCTTTTTTATTTGATAAGAGTTCTTTATTTGAAAAGTCACGAAGTACTGGCCGCGATCAAAGTACAGAAAGGGCCTTTTTTGATAGACTTTTTTTTACTGTAATTGATAAACTTACATTACCTATTATAACCATAAACTAATATTGTACTTACATAGGCCTAAGATGACTGACCCGTCTTCTTCTACGGATTTCTTCTTCCTATGCTATTTGTTCATGCTCTCCCTCCTATCCTCTAACTAATGGCCCGTACTTACTTCGTTTCGGGATATAAGATCCACTCTGTACACCATTAGATGGCGCCGGTAATCGATTGCTTCATGCTAGTTGTGATTTTCGGTTTGTTTAAAAGATTTGTCGATGTCTATTATATATATATCTTTATAAATAGTATAGAACATAGTTACGCAAATGGACTTGAAAATTATAAGATACGAGGTATCGAATCTCACTTGAGTGACACGTGTCCCATCACTACGGTTAACTAGTCAAAGCCATGGCCCATAGTGGAATAGAGACGCCCCAATAATTTTGTTATTTTTAACTTTATTTTCGGACCGATAGGTTGGCTATTTTAGACGGCTACCTGGAAAATGTTGACTAAAAAATGTTAAAATTAAAGCTAAGTAAGAGTGGAAAGCAATACTTGTTTACTTAAAATTGCATGGTACAGCCATCATTATTGACAGGCCGGATGGCGCATTTGATAATGATCCTGCCTCATACGAAGGTCGTGGGTTCGATCCCCACTCTGTACAAACATTCGTGTGATGAGTTGTGTTGGCTTAGGTGGCTCCTAACCTAAAAAACCTTATCCAAAAATGTCATTTTCTTTTTGCTGGTTACTCTATACAAATTTAACCAGATAATTTAGAAAATAGGGGACAGAGCTGACGGATCACACTTTTTTTTAATGATATAGGTGGCAGACGAGCCGACGGATCACCTGATGGTAACCGATTACCGCCGCCCTTGGACACCTGCAACACCAGAGGTGTCACATGTGCGCTGCTTACCTTTTAACCCCCCATCCACTTCAGTGGGCCTCCGGTACATCGCATGCACTGCTTCACGCCGGTAAGCTATTTCCGCCGCCCATAGACACCCGCAAAATCAATGGAGTGACGTCATCTAAAATTTTTCCCTTCCCCCCCCCCCCCCCCCCCCTTCAGTGGGGCCTCCGGACTCCCCCATGTTGTCATGAATAATCAAATTCACGTTCAATTCAATTCTCGTTCATATTACTCTATCTATATCACCTTCATTAAAGGAAAACAGTGAGCGATATTCCAAGAAAATGTAACGAAAGCGTACGCAAGCTTCTATTCACCGCCTTAGATTCCAGGAACTCGTGATAACCTGATACAAGTACAATACTTACGAGGGAAATTCTCTTTTAACTTCATTAGGGAGAAATAAATCCTTTTAGGTTTTGTGTAACGTAAGGTTAACGTCTATTTATTATCGAGTAAGCTATTATTTACTCAGTATCAAACTACGTACAGCTACACATCAATGTATACATAACTGTCAAATTTCTTCAATCGATTCTCAACTTACTGTCATACACTTTAGGATGAATATCAATTTCAATGTCTATCATCATCATCATATCAGCCGACAGCCACCCACTGCTGAGTATAGTGTCACTCCCTACGGTCACCTGCCAGGCTCATCCATTGTTTGAAGATTGAACTGAAGATGAATAGGTCAAAAACAAAGATAATGATCAATAGCACTCAAGATATGATAACAGTAGATGGGGAGCTAATAGAGTACGTCGATGAGTACGTACCCTTGGGCCAGATTGTCTCTTTCCAAAATAGGCAAGAAAAAGAGATAGAGCGTCGTATCCAAAATGCCTGGAAGAGCTTTTGGTCCATGAAAGCGTACATGAAGGGAGACCTTCCTCTGACACTTAAGCGCAAACTCATCGACGTCTGTATTTTGCCCACACTGACATACAGTTCACAAACTTGGTCCTTGACCGAAAATCAGAAGTCCAAACTCAAGATTTGCCAAAGAGCCATGGAGCGTAGCATCTTAGGCATCAAATTATCAGATAGAGTTTCCTTACTACCCCTACAATATTTTCAGACCAACGGGCGAGTAGGTAGTCTTCCCACAGGACGACGCCACAAGGCATCTATCATGACATTTAAAAAAACTATTCTATTGTCTGGCATTGGTAACAAGCGTTTAGGCAACTTAGTAATGTACAGACAGCCATACATCAGGTTACCACAACCTGCCAAAATTCGTCAGTTGATATTGAACCAAACGTGTTTGACATAAAGTTGAGAATTAAAAAAGAAATTTGACAGATTTGTATACATTGATGTGTGGCTGTCTGTACACATGAGATGATGATGATGCCTTCCAAGCCAATTTCGGCTACGGCGACCACTTTTTGTATATTAGGCACCGACATTGAGGATCTAAGGTATCCTTGCCCTCTGGTGTGCCTTATAATGACTGGCGTAGCCAATCTTAGCAGTAAATGTGCGCCCACAGAGGGGACACGTTAGCACACCACCATTGTAGCAATAGGGGATGGCAGCAGGTGGGCGCGCCTTGAGGTCATCTCTTTTTTTGTCGAGATTGACATATGAGATATTGTACCTATGAATGTATTAGTTAGACCTATCAGATGAGTAACTACGTAAGTAAGTAAGGTCTCATCATGTTTTTCCGCATCCAGTAGCCATTCATTAAGTTTATAATAATAACACACAAAACTTGTTTCGCACTTAAATAAAAACTTGTTTCAAAACATTTATAAGAGTTCTATGACCTATTAATTAGAAGGATTTGAACAAAACATTCACGTGTATATTTTCTTGTGCATACTTTTGTAAGTAAAAATAAGAATAAAGTTCTAAATAGACTTTTGTAAGTTTTTTGGCATCGTGAAGAAAAGTGCGTAACTTGGCGCCTAAAAATAGAATTTATAAACTTGACCTTTATGTTGTAACTTCTAGGATTTTTTCTTATAGGTCTATTTATAATTACGTACCTACTTAATCTACACGGGCCGGATGGCGCGTTTCGTAGTGACCCTGCCTCACGCCAAAGGTCGTGGCTGCGATCCCCACCCTGGACAAACATTCGTGTAATGAACACTTGTGCTTGTTCAGTATCTGGGTGTAATATATGTGTGGGTGTGATAGGTAGCAGACGAGCAGGCGGATCACCTGATGGTAAGCAATTGCCGCCGCTCATGGACACCTGCAACACCAGTGGAGTTACAAATGCGCTGCCAACTAAATGTATTTAGTATTACGTGATTTGATTGCCTTCGACGCCATTTTGTTCGGTCCTGTGCCAATTCCCACCAATCATGCACCTAATAGTTATACTTTACCATAAAAAAAAACATCTAATGAAAGACTCCCACAACATTTAACCCAATCTAACCTCCCATACTTACACACACCAGAGCAAGCTACATAGGGTATCTAAGCCATAGGCGTCTAAACAAGAAGCGCCCAAAACAAAGGCCCAACATGCGCGCGCGCAGCCGTGTGGGTGCGCGGCAAAGTATAGCTCCATTGCGTAGATGGGTCATTAATGATACTTGAAATATTTTAACTGATATGGATGATTTTCTCCTACTAATCCTCCCAGGCCTCCACCGTGGGAGAGCCACGCTCCGGCATGAATGGGCCGGCTTGAGCGGAGTGATACCACGGCCCACGGCTCAGATGTTTGCAAAGAATATAAAGATCCAGTCCTGTAATCTGATCGTATGCAGAACACTGAAGCTTCCTAATTTGGACTTCAGTACTCTCACTCACTCGAAACTGCGCAGGCGCTGCTTCACGCCGGTCTTCGCCGAGACCGTGGAACCAATCCAGTCGGGCTCGGGACGACCCATTTAAGCCGAAGGGTGACTCCCACACGGTTGAAAACGGGGAGAGCCACGCTACGGCATGAATGGTTCGGCTCGATAATAGTCAAAGTTTTTGAGAGCTGGTTGAATTGTGTGATTGTCTGGTGCATTTATTTTATTTATTTATTTAAAGTGTATCCATCATGGTCGAAGTGTATGTACCCCGGGCTGAAGCGATAGCTTCCGACGCCGAACACGTAGAGACGACGAACTAAGCCAAAAACGTGACTCAACGGGCCCACTAAATAGTTCGTCGCTGACCTACGCAAACCAAGGCCAGTTGATCCGATTGGCGCGTCTACGCGGTTGGTCTGCGCGTCCTTTGCCTAACAGCGCCTGCGCTGCTTCATGCTGGTCTTCTGTAAGGCCGTGGTATCACTCCAGTCGAGCCGGCTGGTTCATGCCGAAGCGTGCCCCTCCCACATCTGTCAGCATTTGCCAGCTCCTGTCTAATTGATGCAAAGATCTAATATTGTAATTGCCAGACGCCAAATCCTGGATCATGGTCGATCATGGTGAACTCGTTAGTAATGAAGAACTAAGCCAAAAACGTGACTCAACGGGTCCACTAAATAGTTCGTCGCTGACCTACGCAAACCAAGGCCAGTTGATCCGATTGGCGCGTCTACGCGGTTGGTCTGCGCACGCGCCTTCTGCCTAACAGCGCCTGCGCTGCTTCATGCTGGTCTTCTGTAAGGCCGTGGTATCACTCCGATCGAGCCGGTCATGCCGAAGCGTGCCCCTCCCACATCTGTCAGCCTCTGTCAGTCAGCATTTGCCAACTCCTGTATAAGGGCTGCAAAGATCAGTTATTGTAATTGCTAGACGCAATATCCTGGATCATGGTCGATCATGGTGAACTCGTTAGTAATGAAGAACTAAGCCAAAAACGTGACTCAACGGGTCCACTAAATAGTTCGTCGCTGACCTACGCAAACCAAGGCCAGTTGATCCGATTGGCGCGTCTACGCGGTTGGTCTGCGCACGCGCCTTTAGCCTAACAGCGCCTGCGCTGCTTCATGCTGGTCTTCTGTAAAGCCGTGGTATCACTCCGATCGAGCCGGTCATGCCGAAGCGTGCACATCCCACATCTGTCAGCCTCTGTCAGTCAGCATTTGCCAACTCGTGTATAAGGGCTGCAAAGATCAGTTATTGTAATTGCTAGACGCAATATCCTGGATCATGGTCGATCATGGTGAACTCGTTAGTAATGAAGAACTAAGCCAAAAACGTGACTCAACGAGCCCACTAAATAGTTTCAAACGCTGACCTACGCAAACCAAGGCCAGTTGATCCGATTGGCGCGTCTACGCGGTGGGTCTGCGCACGCGCCTCTAGCCTAACAGCGCCTGCGCTGCTTCACGTCGGTCTTTTGTGAGGCCGTGATATCACTCCAGTCGAGCCGGCTGGTTCATGCCGAAGCGTGCCCCTCCCACATCTGTCAGCATTTGCCAGCTCCTGTCTAATTGATGCAAAGATCAGTTATTGTAATTGCTAGACGCAATATCCTGGATCATGGTCGATCATGGTGAACTCGTTAGTAATGAAGAACTAAGCCAAAAACGTGACTCAACGGGTCCACTAAATAGTTCGTCGCTGACCTACGCAAACCAAGGCCAGTTGATCCGATTGGCGCGTCTACGCGGTTGGTCTGCGCGTCCTTTGCCTAACAAGGTCGAGCGGGCGACAACCCGCGCTATCGCCTAATGCGCGCGCGCCGCCATCTTGCTATACGTAGGGATAGAGGCCTTGAACGAGGCTTAGTTTGGTGGGACTTTTGATTTCACTTGATAGGTTGGTATGGTAGAATATCAGCTATGGTATAGCTATCTAACTTATCCTACTGTTATTATAAACGTAGAAGTTTGTTAGTATGGATGGATGGATTTCTCCTTTTTCACGCAAAAACTACTGAATGTATTGTAATGAAACTTTACAATAATATAGCTTATACATCAGAATAGCACATAGGCTACAATATATTTTTACAAATTAAGACGGTAAGTACGAAGTCGCGGGCGGTCGCTAGTAGACTATAAGTTAATTTTGACAATTGGTTAGAACCAATAGTCAAAGAGACACCTTATTGGTTTAAATATCATTTTTCTCTATATCTCACCATTGGTTACTTTTTTAGCCATTCGTTCAGTTTGACTACGGATCAAAAGTCGGCCCTTAATCCTAACAAGTTGTTTAGAAGCATTCGTGTTATGAATATTAGACAACAGAAGAAATTACAAATAAAATACTCAAGCACGCATATTACACCCAATATTGCATTCGTCACACGAATGTTTATTCAGGGTGGATATTGAACCCACGACCTTTTTGACGTACGAACCAAATGCGCCATCTATAAGTATAGCCAAATGCGCCAGCTATCTAGTACCAAATGCGCCATATATCTAGTACCCAATGGTTTGGTACCTACAACACGCAGAGTAAATAGTACCATTATTACCACGTGATGATCGGGGCGCCAAGAGGGCATTTGGGCAACCTACTGGTCGTCGGCCAGTGGGGCGCCCACGCTACCGCTGGCGGGTTGTAGTAAACGCGGCCCTGCAAGAATTGCAAGCAGGAGATCGGAGACAAGCTGCACAAGACCGAGACAAATGGCGACATCTCATATCGGAGTTCAAGACTCATTTTGGCTCGTTGAGCTATCGGAGTAAGTAAGTATTACCATTTGCCACAATAAGTAGTCCAAAATTAAATAGACTTTGCACGCACTTTCGAGTATCTCCTAAATTGAACGAGTATTCAGATTTCATCACATTTTTCTTCCACGAAGTTCCACAAAAAAAAATAAGAAGCCAATCCCCATAACACGTATGTATGTTTGTATATATGTGGTATATCATACAAACGATGTTTGAGAAAAAAAAAGCATAACAAAAAAATCTAGCTACACATTGAAACTAACACTAATTTGTACACTCATACAAACGTGACTAATACACATGTATGATGTTTGTGTGAGGTAGCGTGAGCCGGGTTCAGTCACTTCCAAATCAACAGGCGGTCATGCAACCCATTACTGAAATAGTCGAACATACACGCGTATTTTTGTATGGTTATCATACATACAAACCAAGTATAACATTAGCGTCAATCATGGAGAATACACGAGTTCCGAGTTCACGAGGGAGTATGAGAGTAATTTCAAGGAGTCTTTTCAGCACTTCGTCACGTTTCGGCATGAATGGGCCGACTCGACCGGAGTGATACCACAGCCTCGCAGAAGACCTGCGTGAAGCAGCGCCTGCGCTGTGTTTCATCGCTGAATGAGTGAGGGTGGCCCAATCAGCAGCGCACTGTTTTATTTATGTGATAGGTGGTAGAACAGACGCCCATTGAAACCGCAACACCTGTAGAGTCACAAGTGCGCTGCTAACCTTTAATCCCCTTTCCCTCCAAATGGTCCTCCGGTACCCTCACTCACTCGACAAAACACAGCGTAGTTACTGCTTCACGTCTTGTTCAGCTCTACTGGTGTTGCAGGTGTCGGAATTCGCTTATCATCAGGTGACCTGATCTGCACTAAAGCTTTACAAATATGATATCTGACAACCCGTTTGGCATAGTGGCTTGAGCGCCGATTGAGATGCCAGGGTCGCTGGTTCGATTCCCGCACCAACAAAAAATGATTGTTGATGAAACAAATATTTGTGTTGGGTCTGGGTGTTTATGGTTCCTTCGTTGTTTCTGGTTTCCATAGCACATGGGAAAACTTCAGCTTGGGACCAGGACAATGTATGTGATGTTGTCTCAATTTATTATTTATTTATTTTATATATTGGGGCCTTTGCGGTCATATCTTCGTCAGAGCAAATTCACGCTAGCTAACGATGACATGATTCTTAGGATTGTCTTGTCTAGATCTTAACCTAGGCTAAAACAAAGCTAATTCAATGGCCTTGGACGAGTGTCTGACGTCACACCGCCGCCATTTTGGTTTCGTAAACGATTCTAATAATATTTTCTAAGAACGTTGACTCGGGCGAATGCAAAACAATCTAGTACAAAAAATTGTAGGCAGTAGTTACACATAGATGTTACATGTGTGTATCATTTAATAAAACGTCCCAATGTAGGACCGTCGTCGTCGGAACGTCGGAGGCCCAATTGGGGGGAAAGGGGATAAAAGGTTGGCAACACACTTGCGACTCAACTGGTGTTGCAAGTGTCAATGGGCGGCGGTCATTGCTTACCATCAGGTGATCAGTCTGCTTGTCTACCACCTATCACATAAAAAAAACGTTAACACGTTAGTGTCACTAGTACGATGCAAACGAGCAAACGAGTCACCTGCTGGTAAAATCACTGCCACCCATGAACATCTGCGAGATCAGAGGTCACTGATGCGTTGCCGACCTTTTAAGAAAGAGTACGCACTTCTCTTGAAGGAATCGGGGAGGAAAGGGGATAAAAGGTTGGCAGCGCACTTGTGATTCCACTGGTTTTACAGGTGTCCATGGGCGTCCGCAATTGCTTACCATCAGGCGATCCGCCTGCTCGTCTACTACCTATCACATAAAAAAACTTACTTATAACGTTAATATTGAAGTTTCACCACCGCGAGTAGAAAACGTCTGGGGACTAAAATTCTTTTAACAATATCATAGTTTGCTTCAGGCCTCGCGTGAGCCTCACCCCTGACCTAGGCCAACGTCGAGTCTAGACGTAGCCTTGAGCTGACGTCACGCAAATGCCTACCTCACACCTACTGCCTACGTCTTGTGATTACTATTTTTGGCTTCGTTAAAACATTTTACTTTTACCTTCTTTTTGACGCCCCGTTTGGTCTATACTCCAAACTGGAATTCAAGACCAAAAAATCTACTACAGATGTCAAATCTGTTAATGTCACTTATGTCATTTTCAAGTGACGTTTTCAGGTTTCGCTAACCTTTTTTGCATTATTTTTCTCATTGTGCAGACTAAACTGTCAAGTTTCCATACATTGTTAAAATGTTGTGGGTAGATACCAAATGTTATTAACACCTGAAGTGTTACAAGCGCAATACCATCTTAGAAAACTAAAATTAGTTTTTATTAGAGTGTCTTGTTTTTATAATATGAATAAATACAATTATTTTTTTTAATTATAGATTCACTATTACCAATAAATAAATTACATCAGCGATTGTTTTTAGAAAAAAGGGGTATACTATGGAACGATCATTTTATTGCAGTAGCAACATTGTAGTAGCTTTTTTGGTCTTGAATTCCAGTTTTGGGTGTACCGGTGCGTGATCTTGGGACCCCGGGTCGAGCAAAAGTATGTTCCGAATTTTTCGAACATAGCTCGGGTTTGTGATCACCAGTCCGCATTAGGCAAGCGTGTTGATTAAGCCTATCCCATCATCGTAGCGGTGACTTGATTTCTATGATGGAAGCCTTCTTTGCCATGCAGTGGGACAGTATATAGGCTGATACCTACTTTACTTTTTTAGCTTACTTTAGTAGATACCGTATCGTAATAAGAGGGTAAATTTTTTGCTAATAATAACATACCTAGATGTAACAAATTTTCATAAACAAGTTCGTATGCCAACATAAGACTTAATTAATATTTCGGCAAAGCCGCAGGGCACTGCTAGTGTACCCATGGAATAGAATTAGCTAAAACCTGCCACGTTTTCGGATCGGACCCTACTCAAGTCTAAGCCGGATTTAAGCGCTTGTTTTTAGAGTAATACTTTACATATTAGGACTAGGTAAACAAAACGTAAATGCTTTTATTTACAATCAACAAAATTAGTTAGTCGACCAAATTGTTTTGAATATTTTATGGGCGGTTTTGGTGGCAGATATCTTCTATTTTTATTGAAAATGGTCTTGCCCGTGGCTGCATACTGAAACCTAGAGTTGAGAGAGAAGAAGCCTACAATGAAGCGAGCTTGGCTTATTTACTCTAGTTTAAAAAAAATAGGTACCCATTGGGGAAAACAGACAATAAGGGTGTTCTACTACTTGGCAATGCGCATCATGATGAAGGATGAAAAACGCTTTGAAAGCAATCGAGGATTATTTACCAAGAAATGATGATAACCCACAGTTCGCCTGCTTTCAAGGTGGTAGGAACTTAGACGATGACTGGAGAATACACATGCCTACGTATCGCTGAAAAGACTAACTGACAAAAGACCATAAAATAAATTCCAAATTCAAAAATTAAATGGACTCACTTTATAAGTTATTGAGTTTGATACTAGCTGTTGCTGTTAGCACACTGTCAGGCTGTATAGATATAATGTCCTTTGCTTATATTTTTATAACAGATTTTTGCGGCTTATGTCAGGTAAATAAACATTATTTTTTATCTACTTACCTACAAATATTTCTCATACTATCAGTTTTACAAGCTCTGTCTTTACGCAAAGATGTCGAGTTTCTTCTTCGGTTTCTTCGTCGTGAAATTGAATTAAATCATTGATGTGTGTATTTAACGTACTAAATTGTTATGTTTGCGTGAACATACCAGTAGATTAAAAGTGAACATGTGTATAAGTTAAGTTAAGGTGCTATGTATCTCGGCAATGGATTACAGTTCCTGGGACCAATGAAGGTTTGTAACATTTTTTGTAATAACCCTTGTTATATTAGATAGGTACTATTGGCGTTAAATATTATATTAGTGCTAAATAAGTGATATGATTAAATAATAAAAAAATAGTTGTACTTATAAACGAGAGTTGGGGTAAACGAGTTCTGGAGTGGACACCGCCTCTTGGTAAACGCAGTGTAGGACGACCTCAGGCCAGATGGAGTGACGATCTGCGCAAGAGGGCTGGCTGCAGCTGGATGCGGGTAGCCGTAGATCGATCAAAGTGGCGAGCATTTGGAGAGGCCTATGTCCAGCAGTGGACTGCAACAGGCTGATGATGATGATAATGATGATGAGTTGTACTTATAAGGGAAAACAGACGCAGGAAGGGTATTCTGCTCCTTAGCAGTCTAAACGTACACGCTGTTGGACGCAACTATTACTATTCGAAAAGATTACTACTGAGTTTCTTCCTGGTGTTTTCTCAGTAGCAATTGACATTCCTTACCTACCGCTGGTTCGGATTATACGTTTTGACATTCGTGCTTTCTATGGACCAAACTTTAATAAAGACTTTTTTCTATTTCTTTTTCTAACTGGAATTACATGCTAAGATAAGAGCGTTTGTTTTAACACTGTTACAGCTGAAAACAATAACAACGTAAGCAATTCGCTAGTCTCGCGAGCGCGCACGTGCTGGGCCGACGGCCTGTAGCCAAGGTCGGTGATTAGGCGTAGCCTAGGTCAGGTTCTAGCTGTTTGCACACATATAAAAACACTAGTTTTACGCTTGCAGAGTTTCCCGCGTAGACTAAGTTTTTTTTATAGGTAGCAGGCCAGCAGGCGGATCACCCGATGGTAAGCAATTGCCACCGCCCATGGACACTTGCAACACCAGTGTATTTACAAGTGCTCTGCCAACCTTTTATCCCCTTCCCCCCGGGTGGGCCTCCGGTACCCTCACTCACTCGGCGAAACACAGCACAGGGGCTGCTTCACGCCGGTTTTCTTTGAGGCAGTGGTATCTCCGGTCGAGCCGTAATGATAAATGTTTATTTGGAACCAAACACTTAAGGTAATCTTTGAAGATAGTTTTGCCAAGTCAAGTGATATATCTTCTTGTTTAGTTGGTTTCCTGTGACCCGTGGTATCACTCAGGTCGAGCTGGTCTATGCACTATCTCTTACTGTCTCTCTATGTAAATGTTCTTGGTGATATTTTTTTCTGATGAAAGGCTTATTACTACCTTAGCCAGCAAAGCATTTGAGATGCCTCAGGTGTTGCAGATGTCCTTGTCCATAGGCTGTGGTGATCGCTTACCTTCAGGTGAGCCGTCAACTCGTTGGTCCGTTGATAAAAAAAAGAAACTGATTTTAGACGTAAAATCACTCCATACAAACATTTTAGTCAGATTCTAGTTCTAAACAGCCATAACCTTGGCAGTCAGGTTCAACGACCGCGGCTTGCATGACGCCATCTGACCGAAAACCGCTGCATCTATCGTTTGCATAGATAGTGATGCAAATGTATCGAACATGTTTATGTTTTATGTTGTTTTTATTAACACATCGCATGTAGGCCTATGACCTTCCTTATTGGTACAGTCATCTATACTTCTTATATACTATTTATAAAGACATAACTTCTGTAGAGAACGACAAGGCTTATAGGTAAACCGTAAACAAGTTACGCTTGCGCGATGTCATTGGACACAGCGCCATCTATTGGTTCATTTCTGAATTACGGTCCCGAAGCGAAGTGAGGGCGGGCCACTAGTCAAATATAAAGTTACATCCAAGATGACCAAATACAATAGTAACATTCCGGTTCGCAGAAATATCAATGCAACCAACGTAGCCAAATTTATCAGAGCATTCACAGTGGTCCAAAATATCGGAACCATTGATTTGGCACATTCAAACCGTCATTGGAAAAAAATCATTTATTGACGTTTGCAGTTGTTCTGATATTTTTGACCACTGAAATTTGGTTACGTTGGTTGCATTTGTACATCTTGGATGTAACGTTACATATGACGCTAACTACACCTACTTAGGTTTTGTATGACGCTTATATGTGGGAAAAATACGGACGGAAAACTTTGTGTGCTTGGTCATGGTATCTTTAATCTGTTTGTTTTTGAATATTTAGAAAAAAAACCGGATCTATAAATAAATACCTACATTCATGCAATATCTGATACATTGACCTGACACGGTGTAAATAGCTTTGAAGCACTTGTGTTAAACTAATATTAATAATACTTCATATTATGTCCAATAAACATACTGGCGCCTTAGGAAATTGTAAGCTAAGTAGTATATAACAATGTATAAATAAATAAATAACTCTAACAACAAATCTAAATAAATATTAATGCATAAATAAGTATATTACACCTAGACAATGAAGAAATGCAAGTACCTACTCATCACACAATGTTTGTCCAAGGTGGGGACCAAACTTTCTGTATTTAAGTAAATATTACTATCATTTTTGACGATTATCTAAACCATATTATAAAAGAACGTACTTATCTCATACTTTTTGTAATCTTGTAATATTTAAAATATAATAATATTGTATTGCATAGACAATTATGTTTTAATGATAACATTTGAAAAGAGTAACTACTGAGTTTTAACTGGTTCTTCTCTGTAGAAATCGACTTTCCGATCCAGCTGTGGATTACATTTTTGACATTCATAAATATTCTGTAAGGACTTAAACTCGATAAGTAATTTTCTATTCTATTCAATATAGGTACTTATACAATGATGAACACATCACATGTGTTTTCCATCAAAATATATGACGTATGAAGAGTATCTAATGTTATTATGTTGGTTGTTTACCCACTCTAGCCTTGAGCCGGTCATTCACATTTTTGTTAGTGCACAAAAAACTACTGAAGTAGGTACCAAACATGTTTGGTAATTTACGATTCCTATCAATATTTTCATATAAGTATGTGTTTCCTCATATCAAACATATATGTTACCTTCTGTGCAGTATAGAATATCTAATAATTAGGTAGAGTCTCGTTTAGATTGTGAGAAAAGGAAAAAACTCACCATTGGGCCGAGTGGAGGTGTTTTGGAGAGCTGATGCATGATACCTTTGGCATGATCCCAGCATAGTTTTTAAGTGTTATTATTACTAATTTTGTATGGGCCAAGAGTCTGAAAATAATCATTTTTCATTTTTATTTTACTTTATTTTATTTATTTATTAATTCTTATGCTGCTTTTGATACTGAGCGTACTATTCAGTTCTAATAAATGGTAAAATGAAACCTGTTGGGTGTACAGTCTGCAATAAAAACTGAACACGTCGACTCTTATGCCGGGACCATAAGGTTCATATTTGAATGAGGTTGTATACTTATTAATGCACGTGACTGCACCTGTTCGATAAATTCAAGCTCCATATAGATAAGACTTTTCATCGCCACAAATTACGGTACGTTTCACTACAAAACCCACAGTATTACAATACTATCGGTTTGTAGTACCACAGTGTAACTTTTCCCAGTAGCAATGAAGAAAAATCAAACATCTTTTTAATGAGGGATATGGCACGCATTTTATTTTTGGAAGCATATTCAATACGAGGCAAAAACAATTGATTTTCTATTGTGTCTGCTGCCTGGGCCTTACGACGTTAAAGAAGGAATAACGTTTATATTCTTTAAGACGCGAGTGCGAGAAGAAGAGCACGAAGAACCTTCATAAAAGGCCGGCAACTGATCCCCACTCCTTCTGGTGTAGCTGATGTCCATGGGCGGTAGTGATCACTTACCAACAGGTGGCCCGCTTGGTCGTTTTGTAGGATGACATTGTATGTATACCTTTATTTTTATGTATTTCTTTGTTTCTTATTGGACATTAGAATATGTTATTATATGCTGTTTATTTAAAAAAGAAAATAAATAAATAACCTAGGACGTTATTAATAGGAAGACATTATTATTATGCATTTCCTACATTTAAACTACATTTTCTTGGGTCTGGGTGTTCTGGTGTCGCCCCCAGTAAATTATCGTCACCTGGTAATCATTAGTACTATTGGTGTATAATCATTAGAACAGGCTGATTGGTGTGATGGTCTGGCGTGTTTATTTATTTACCGTGTGGATATTCACCATTCACGGCCCTTTTAGAATGATATAAATCAAACAAGGAGGCCCCTTTGGAACAAAATAGAGGAACGGGCATGTAAGTCTTGCTACTGGGATTTTTTGTACTGTGGCACTATAGCACAATTGTGACGATCTACGGGCGGCGTCACAACTACAGTAGGTCGGCTGAAGCGGGTTCGATGCCCCACCAAGGTTACAATAGGTTGTATAATGTTAGCATGTTAGTAGGTGAGCTGAGAAACTAGATTTTTGCAGTATCTATATGAAAAAGGAGAACGTGATTTACAATTAAATAAATTCACGTAACATAGCAGACGTAGTGTTGGACGCCCTGCTACAAGATGGGATGACGACATTCGAAGGCTGGCTGGAGTAAGCTGGATGAGAATGACCAAAAATCGGGAGTGGTGGCGTGCATTGGGGGAGACCTATGTCCAGCAGTGGACGAGCGTGGGTTGCCGATGATGAAATAAATAAATTCACACAACATCTCATACATTCACCTGATTCCGTACTAAGTAGCTTTTTTACTAAGCACTTGTGCTACAGATATTAGGCAACAGTGGATCACAAATATAATACTTAAATACATATTAACACCCAGACACTGAACAAACACAAGTATTCATCACACGAATGTTTGTCCAGGGTGGAGATCGAACCCACGACCTTTGGCGCATGAGGCAGGGTCACTACCAAATGCGCTATCCGGCCAGTCATAATCCATACTAATATTATAAATGGGAAAGTGTGTCTGTCTGACTGTCTGTACGTTTGTCTTTCTTTCACGGCAATACGGAGCGACGAATTGACGTGATTTTTAAGTGAAGATAGTTGAAGGGATGGAGAGTAACATAGGCTACTTTTTGCCCTTTTCTAACCCCCCATTTTAGGGATGTGGGGGACGTGAGCGAAGCTGCGGGCAAAAGCTTATAGATATACAGACACATCTAGCCGTAACCTAGTCCAGTACTAGACTGAATCACAGTCCGCGGTCGTCGTCCTGACCTTGACTGGCTGACCGCACGTCTACTAGACCGCGACACACACATACGACTGTAGTGTCATGGCCACGGGTTCTCAAACTTTGGTTAATAGCTCTCAACAGAAAAAAAGCCCAGAGAATCTCCATTATTACTGTAGGCTCTTTACAAAAAAAAATGAACCAGGAATATATCAATTTTGATAACCTGGAAACCCAAAAGCTGGCAGCTACTTCGCCCAACGATTTTTTATCGCTATCCAACGACCTCGTTCATCTGGCAGCATCAGGTGATGCTGGGTGCATTTTGGGGACATTGCCATAGCACAAACTTAACCAAAATTACAGTTAAATCAACCTATCTCAAAAACTATAAGAGATACTTTGATCAAACCAAAAATCGTTGAAAGAGTTAATTAGCATGCATCACCTCTATTTTTTTTTAGAATTTATACCCCGTAGTTAAAAATAGAGGGGGGGGGACATACTTTTTTACGACTTTGAGAGCTGATATCTCAAAACCGTTCACTTTAGAAAAATGTTTTTTAGAAAACTTTAATCATTTTAAAGACCTTTCCATTGATACCCACACGGGTATGTACATCGAAAAAACAAATTTCATCCCTCAGTTACATGTATGGGGGGCCCCACCCCCAATTCCTTTTTTTTACTATTTAGTGTCATATTTTTGTAGCGGTTCATACAACACATATTCCATCAAATTTCATCACTGTGAGTACTTATAGTTTTCCGAGTAAATCGGCTGTGACAGACGGACAGACGGACAGACGGACAGACGGACAGACGGACATGACGAAACTATAAGGGTTCCGTTTTTGCCATTTTGGCTACGGAACCCCTAAAAAAACGTGATAGTATTTACAATTAAATAAATAAATAAATTCACGTAACGTAGCAAACGTTGTGTTGGATGCCCTGCTACAAGATGGGATGACGACATTCGAAGGCTGGCTGGAGTAAGCTGGATGAGAGTGGCCAAAAATCGGGAGCGGTGGCGTGCATTGGGGGAGACCTATGTCCAGCAGTGGACGAGCGTGAGTTGCTGATGATAAAATAAATAAATTCACACAACATTTCATACATTCAGCTGATTCCGTACTAAGTAGCTTTTTTACTAAGCACTTGTGCTACAGATTTTAGGCAACAGTGGATCACAAATATAATACTTAAATACATTAACACCCAGACACTGAACAAACAAGTATTCATCATACGAATGTTTGTCCAGGGTGGAGATCGAACCCACGACTTTTGGCACATGAGGCACTACCAAATGCGCTATCCGGCCAGTGATAATTATAGATAACAGGACACATCTAGCCGTAACCTAGTCCAATACTAGACTGATTCAACATCCACTGTCGTCGTCCTGACCTTGACTGGCTGACCGCACGTCTACTAGACCGCGACACACACATACGACTGTAGTGTCATGGCCACGGGTTCTCAAAACTTTGGTTAATAGCTCTCAACAGAAAAAAAAATTACTGTTGGCTCTTTACAAAAAAAAATTGAACCAGGAATATATCAATTTTGATAACCTGGAAACCCAAAAGCTGGCAGCTACTTCGCCCAACGTTTTTTTTATCGCTATCCAACGACTTCGTTCATCTGGCAGCATCAGGTGATGCTGGGTGCATTTTGGGGACATTGCCATAGAGGCCTACTCTTTTTGATTTTTCTTTTAGGTAGTTTTTTTAGTTTTCTTGTGTTTTCTTATTATTTTGTCACATTAAAAGGAAACACATCAAAAGACACTTAAAATTATTTAAATTTAATAATTCATCATCATTTCAGCCAATAGACGTCCACTGCTGGGCATAGTCCTCCCCCAATGTCCTCCACACAGATCGGTCCTGTGCCACCTGCATCCAAGAAGCTTCTGCGACTTTCACGAGATCGTCGGTCCACCTTGTTGGGGGCCGGCCACGGCTGCGACTTCTTGTACGCGGCCTCCGCTCAAGGACCTTTCCGCCCCAACAGCCGTCTGTTCTCCTCGCAATGTGCCCTGCCCATTGCCACTTGACCCATGCAATTTTTGGGACTATAAAATACAAAGTTAAATTACATTAAATTGTTGATCTATAAATTGCGATTCGTCAAAAAAAAATGTTTGAGAAGCATAGCTAATGACCAATTCAATTGAATGATTATAATGCATGTATTGTATTGATAAGTACGCAATTTTGCGATTGGCGAATATATTAAACGAACTCAATAATATGATAGTTGTATGGAAAGATTTAGATTTTAGATTTATTTATGTAGAATAGTGTCCCGCCGTCACTTCGCTTCGGGACCGTAATTCAGATATGAACCAATAGATGGCGCTATGTCCAATTACATCGCGCAAGCGTTTCGTGTTTTCGGTTTACCTATAAGCCTTGTCGTTGTCTATTGCAGTTATCTCTTTATAAATAGATATAGATTATGATAATGTGTAACGTTCTATACATTCATGTTCATACATTCTGTCTCGGTGGCGTAGTGGGTTGCACTTTAAAGCGACGGCTGCGCTTGAAGCCCTTGAAAACTTAGGCACGAATTCAGATTCGTGCCTAAGTTTTTCTGTTCAGAAATTCTCAGTGACAGTCTGGAAGTTGGACTTGAACCCGTGCCCTCGGAAAGCACGTTAAACCGTTCGTTGGGTCCCGCACCCGATCTCTCTTCAATCGTATCGCACTGGTGTCCCATCGAATTAAGAAGGTAAGGGAATATAGAGTGCTCCTGTTTTTGCGCTCACACTTGAGCACTAATAACATACCCTGCGTACGTGGCTGATCGTTAAGATTGGCCGCCGTATCCGAATATCGATTGGAGGATTTATTTAAACGTAAAATATCTCCATACCGTTCACAGTCTACCTATAAAACAATAATATTTCCGTACGGGGAAGGGGTTAAAAGTGGAAAGTGGAAGCGCACTTGTTACTCCACTGTTGTTGCAAGTGTCCATGAGCGGCGGCAATTGCTTATCATCAGGTGATCCACCTGCTCGTCTGCTACCTATACCATAAAAAAACCGTATATAGTGTATGAAACATTAATATTTTTAGCTATCTTATGGATCCTAGTCTATTTCACAACTTTGTATGCACAATCGTTAAAATTCGTTAATTTGGACTTTGGCACTAGTATTGGTAATTATTGTAATAGGTATTCACATTTGTACAATAGTAAATTGATATTCTGAATGTCATTTCCGTTGGTTCGTTTTTATTTATTTTCGGGGCAAACCGGTTATTGAACTGAATTAATTTGTGTTTACTAGTAAAATGTACAATTTAGTCAAAATTAGATACTAAATTACCTAAATAATGTTTTGTGTCTCTCTCAAATTGTAGTGCCCTTACTGGGTCTATCATCATTAGCAACCCACGCTCGTCCACTGCTGGACATAGGTCTCCCCCAATGCACGCCACCGCTCCCGATTTTCGGCCACTCTCATCCAGCTCACTCCAGCCAGCCTTCGAATGTCGTCATCCCATCTTGTAGCAGAGCGTCCAACACTACTTAAGACTTCATAGCTCCAACGGTTGTCAGTTCTGCGGCTAATGTGACCAGCCCACTGCCACTTCAGTTTGCTAATTCGGTGGGCTATGTCGGTGACTCTGGTTCTCTGTCGGATTACATCAAGTTACTGGGTCTATAGTGGTTGCTATTACATATATTTTATTTTTTACATTATAGTGGCAAAAGAGCTGACGGCTCACCTGATGGTAAGTGATCACCGCCGCCCTTGGACACCTGCAACACCTGAGCAGAGTGCTCTGCTGAGTTAAGAAGGAATAAGCCCTTTTTCTGTTAAGATTTCCCACCTGTACTGTACTACACTTTGAATGCAATAATATATTGAGTATTGACTATCGAGAGGAGGTCCAAAATTCTTTATGTGACGCAGTGGGACAATATACTTATAGGCTGACTCTTTATTTATTTTACTTCTAATCTCAGTTATCTATTTATAGGGCCAAAATCCTGGCTTACTTTTCTTTGTATGTGTAAAAAAAATATTTAGGTTGATGTTTGATTATCTAAATCATTATAGATTTGGACATCTCATCACGATGTTGGCCGCAACATAATCTCTACCTAGTCTGAATTTCAAATAAAGGTAAATGAACTTTTAACCTAGCGTACGCTAGCTCAACCTTGGCTCTACGGGTGGCCGACTCTACACTACTTGGCATTATGTCAACACTTGAATGTAGAGCTATTTCATCTAGTATTTTGCCAGTAATACATGGAAATTTCATGTTGTTTTTTTTACTTTGTTGCTTCGTTTATATCGAAATGATAACTTTTGCTTAAGTTCAACATAAGCTAGCTACATATTGCTACCAACTACCAACACTGTTGTTGTGTTTCGCGACCGTCAAATAGCGTTATATGTGGTTATATGTCACTTTACGTCCATGATAAGTTATGTGGTAAGTTTGAAAGATAGAAATAGCTACTTTTACGTACTTTTACCGTCAACAATTTTAAGGAGAAAAGAATTAATCACAATGGCAGCCTTTACGATCAGTGATTACATTATAGAATGAATTAAATACAATATGTCAATTGATACAAAACAATGTTAGAGATAAATCAACAAGATGCAAATTAATATTATTAAGGTAAGTAGCCATTTTATTATAGCTATGTGACGATTTATCTTTTTGTGAAACAGACGCTAAATCTTCTGAATCGTCGTAAACAAATGCCCACCCACGAGTTAGGCCAAATTGAGACTTGTGGGATTATAGATAAACTTTATTGCACAAAAACAAAATACCTACAGGTATTAGTACAATAACGACAGAGGGCGATGACGATGCGGTCTCTTTTCTTTCAGACCGCTCTTTGGAAGAGGAAAGAAACAGGGATTGTTGGCGACCTACATCGTCCCAACCTTTTCGGCCACTGATTAAGTTTAAATTTTAGTGTTCTTTATGAAACAATAACACAAATGTCTAAAATAGCTATCAGTCAGTTGTTGTAGCCCTCCCGTGCCTAATCTATTTATCTTGCCAATTAACTAAGTTTTCAATATAAGTGTTACTGTGGTGTGCTTGTGTCATTCAAATCCTCCTCCTCCTCATCATCATCGTCCTCGTCATCATCCTCATCATCATCCATCCCTCATTTCATAGTTTTCAGGGATCTTATATCTATAAACGACAAACTTATGACAATATTTCTATTAAAAGAACAATAACATATATTAGGGCATGGCTTCAAAACAATAGTGATTACTGTAAGTTTTCATACAAGAAAAGTGTACTCAAAAGTATCATTGTTAGTAATTTTTCGAGTCATTACACGTATTAGTTTAGGATGAAATAAAAGGTATTCTTGATTTTTTTTAAACCTAATAAATGAAGAAATTTACGCTTTAAAACGTTGTATTTTTTTAACTTTAATAACTTGTTTTTTTATTTTATTATGAATCATTTAGTACTACTATATAATCGGCGCAGATCGCACCAGCGCTCAGTGCCGGCCGAGGCCTTTCCGAGGTAGGACCTATGTCGCTCCCGGTCACCGCGTGCTACGTAAAATTTTATTTGAAAATTGGAGATTTTTTTGACGCGACTGAGACGGATTGATACTTTTTGTTTTAAGAATATTAATTTGTTTTAACCAAACAAAATTTTTGGGAGTACGAAGGTAAAGAAATGCAATTCTAGTAACTTCCATAGATTAATATATTATATTCTTTACATTTTACATAATAATATAAAATGTGATATAAAAGGCGCTATTCGGGGAAGAAAAGGAAAAGTTATGGTACTTAATTTGGCCAAAGCTAATGAAGCTAAAACGTAAGTTACCGCGAATCCACTTTTAATGACATAGCTGGTCATAATCTATTCACATTTTTCTTTTACGATGATTTCATTACGTTTATTGCTAAAGGCAGAAAAGAGAAGGTCAAATACATGAGAATACCACCGAAGAATTGGAAATAGTTGAATCGCAAACTACAGAAACATGACTATGATTTTAAAGTAGAATTTCATCATCATCATCATCAGCAACCCACACTCGTCCACTGCTGGACATAGGTCTCCTCTAATGCACGCCACCGCTCCCGATTTTCAGCCACTCTCATCCAGCCCACACCAGCCAGCCTTCGAATGTCATCATCCCATCTTGTCGCAGGGCGTCCAACACTTAACCGAGTCGCGGTCTCCACTCAAGGACTTTACGGCTCCAACGGTTGTCAGTTCTGCGGCTAATGTGACCAACCCACTGCCGCTTCAGTTTGCTAATTCGGTGGTGCTATGTCGGTGACTCAGGTTCTCTGTCGGATTACATCATTTCTGATGCGGTTCTTCAGAGATACTCCGAGCATAGCCCTTTCCATAGCTTTTGAGCGACTTTGAACCGGGTGGATTAGTCCAGCCACGTCCACGTCTCGGCACCGTAAGTCATGACCGCGAGGACGCACTGGTCGAAGACTTTCGACTTAAGACTTTGAGGGATGGGTGACGAGAAGACTTGACGAAGCCTACCAAATGCTGCCCAGCCTAGCTGAATTCTTCTATTGGCTTCTCTCTCGAAGTTGTTTCTGCCTAATTGGAGCGTTTATCTTAGATAGACATATTCCTGGACAATTTCGAGAGGTACTCCCATTAACAGCGACCGGTCCCGGATCAACGAGCTCGTTGAAAAGATCGAAGTGATTGGAAGATTTAGCCAGGCTGCTCGCCTGTAGGCCATGTAAGGTTTCCGTCAAGATGACGATGTCGTCTGCGAATCGTAGGTGTGACATGTAGCCGCCATTAATATTGATTCCGCGCTCTTTCCAGTTTAGCGTTTTGAACAAGTCCTGCAGCGCAGCGGAGACGAGTTTCGAAGATATAACATCTCTTTGTCTCACACCACGTCGTAGCAGGACAGGCTCGGTTTGGCCATTTTGGATTACTACGGACATATTAGCGATGTTATACAGACACCTCAACACCTCGTACCAAGTCGATATCGCCAATCGACTTGGCACCTCTGCAAGGCCTCGAGAACAGACCAGGTCTCGACGGAGTTAAAAGCTTTTTCATAGTCCACAAATGCCATGCACAGGGGCTGGTTATATTCTTTGGTCTTCTGTATAACCTGTCTCACTGTGTGAATATGGTCTATGGTGCTAAAACCGTCGGAACCCGGCTTGCTCTGCAGGTTGAGCTTCGTCAAGTCTTCGTGTAAGGCGATTCGAAATGACTCTTGAGAACAACTTATAGACGTGACTTTGGTCGATAGTTCTTCAGTAAGGTTTTGTCGCCTTTCTTGAAGAACAATACGGCCAAGCTCCGCGGCCACGCCCTAGGAGTTCTCCCGAAGAAAATAACCGAGTTAAATATACGTCAAAGTTCCTTCAACACCGGCTTGCCGGCAACTTTCAGAAGCTCGGTGTGACTCCGTCTTTTCCCGGGCTTTTCCATTTTTAAGTTGTCCAAGAGCTGCCTCGATCTCCTCCAAGCTGATGTCGGGTAGATCCTCCGTCGCATGGCGGGTTAATTTGGCTCTTGAATCCTTCTCATCCGGCGTAGGGTGGGGTGAGTGCGACGCGTATAACTGGCTATAGAAGGTGTAAACTTCTGAAAAAGTTTCTGGCTTTGATGTGACGACTCCTCGATTTGTTTTGGTTAACTTCGACAGGTGGCTCCTGTCAAGCTGTTGTACGAAGACTTTGGACCCCCCTGGTTCTGCTCAATTGCTCTCTGTATTGAGAGTGAATTGGAGCTTCGGAGGTCACGTCTTAACAGCTTGGAGATGGACTTATTTAGAGCCCGTTGTTCTGCCGAAGTGACTGATGGATCTTTCCGCCTCTTGTCCATTAAATCCAGAGTATAGACGCTTGCTACTCACAGAACTTTGTGCCCTCGTCCCGAAGGATTTCCACCACTTGGTCGAATTCTTCGTCGATATATACGTCAATTGTGGTTTCCAAGGCAGTGAATCGATTTTCCAATTTCAGTTGGAAGGCATCGGAACCAGCGAGTGATTGGAGCAGATTTGGCCGGAGCGTGGACTTCATCAACCGAGAACGTTCAAGCTTAAAATTGATATTCAAAGTGCCTCTGAGAAGTCGGTGATCACTTCCGGTTTTAAACCTATTGATCACTGAGACATCTCTGAATATTCGCTTAATGTCCGATATATATTATGAAGTCGATCTCATTTTTAGTCATAGTATCTGGGCTCTGCCACGTCCATTTCCTCTGGGGCTGTTTCTTAAAGAATTGATCCCAGAAAGGGATCAAATTGAGGGTTTGCAACTGTTTTATAATGTATAAATACAACTGTTTTATAATGTATAATGTTCTTTTATATTAAATGATTTATTAAACAAAACATGATATCTTTAAGTATTTAATTGCTTACCTGTCCTGAGTAAAAAAGGTAGGTAGGTATCTAAATGATATACCAATTTTTTTATTTTTCTTAAATCAAAAAATCAAAAGAATAACAATAAATCAACGTTGGATTTATTTTATTTTATTTAACTTGCAATTTAATTTTACAACAATACAGTAATTTACTTTGCTATAAAGCGAAAGGATCAACATTTTTCAGTCTAACTATAAAGAAAACGTACGCGGCAACTCTATGCAAACAGTAACACATGCTTATGTGTGAGTGAAATTTTGCAAATCAAAACCGAAACATGACATTCCGCACTAGCCGAGAACGCTCTTAAGGCTGCGTATCACTTATGTGACAACTCGAATTCTGTCAAAACGCACGATCTTTTGACAACCGCATAAAAAAAAGTTTTCGTGTGGTCGTAGGTAAAGTTTCGCTTATTTACTGATTTGGTCAGAGAGCAGCCTACTGTGACAAATAATTTTGATATTTTAAGGTAACGGTAAAGATTTTCAAGTACGTTCAGTACCATTTGAATACTTAACGTATTGTATGAACGGTTTACTTTAAAGTTATTGCGCTTAATTTTGATTTGAATTACACACACTTCGCTATGAAATTTACAATTGACACACTTAGAATTTTTCCGCTTAGTGTGTTAGGTCGCGATATTGCAAATTGATTGTTTATTTATTACAGTAACTAGGTCACTCGTCCGAACGCATGAGTGGCCGAGATGACTATCCTTAGTTAATAGGAAAGCCTTCGATGAGGTCTCAATGACTACTGAACAATTAAGGTACCTGATACTACCACCGGACGATAGTTACGAAGTCTTTTTAATTCCATCATCCAAAGCGGGTCAACTTAAGAAGAAGATACTTATTCTTCTTAGGGTGTCATTCGCTCTTGTAATTCAGCACTTAAGTATAGTTTATATTTGACCTTCCAATACAAATTATTATCTGAAAAAAGACCAAGAGCTGGTTTTTGAACCATTGCCTTTATTTTGCTTCTTCCCACATCTCTACAACATCTACTCTCGTCTTAAAGAGACTCATGTTATAGTGTTCTGAAACTACATCAGTGGAGGGCGAGTTCCACTCCTCGTCTGTTCATTCCACTTCATGCATCATAAAGGTTGTATGTAGGGATGGTGAATCTACGCCTACTATCCCGATATACAGGGTGGTTTTCTAGTGACGTCAATATTTTTTTTATATTCCTCACACCTGGGGGTATCCAAAAATACCCCATGCATGTTCAGCGATTTTTGTAGTTTTCGAGTTATAATTTTTTAAAGGTTTTTTTTAAGTATTCTGCCAGCGAGGCTTAAACAATTCATAACTTTTTTTAATTGGGTATTTCGCAATTTTTTTTATGAAATGTTTTTCTAGAATGTTATTCATAATAAAAAAAATATTTGGCTCCCTAAAATTACTTAATGTTACCAAAAAAAGGTCTTGAAAGTTAGGATTTTAGTTTTCAGTAGGATTTACTCAAACATTCAACTTCAAATTAAAAATACAAAAAGGAGTTTCCATAGCTTTGGAGTAAGTTTGAAAACTTCACAGGGTCCTAATCTATCAATATCATGGAAAAAAAATACTACTTAATGAAACTTTTTTTGAAGTAATCGGCCTCCGAAGGCATATAGGCTGAAAATGTATGAAACTCAATAAAAAAATTTTTGCTCGATTGAAGGATTTACTCAAACATTTAACTTCAATTTAAAGTACAAAAAAGAATTTTAATAGCTTCGGATTAAGTTTAGAAACTTATCAGGGTCCTAAACTACCAATATCATAAAAGAATAAAACTACTTTATTAGCCTCTTTTTGCGCCTGTGCTTGTTACTCAATGACTTGGATTGTGCAGTACTATGAGTTACTCACTAAGCCAATACGTGAGTATAATAATCAGAGTCTAGTTAACATAGCGTAATTAGTTGAATATGGAGAGAAAATAACGCAAACAAAACACGCGCGCTTTTTTTTTTACTTTATTTTATGTGATAGGTGGCAGACGAATAGACGGATCACCTGATGGTAAGCAACGGCCGCCGCACATAGACACCTGCAATACCAGTAGAGTCTCAAGTGCGCTGCCTTTAACCCCCTTTCCCCTAATTGGGCCTCCGGTGCCCTCACTCACTCGACGAAACACAGCGCAGGTGCTGCCGCCAGTCTTCCGCCGGCTGTACGCCGGTCTTCTGTGGTATCACACCGGTCGAGCCGATTCATGCCGAAGCGTGCTTTTTTAAAACTAACGCAATTTCAAGATTTATTTTCTATTGAAATGTTAAAAAGTAGAAAAATTGCTTCAATTGAGTTTCATAAATTTTCAGCCTATCTGCGCAGCTGCGTTCGGAGGCCGATTACTTCAAAAAGAGGCTTATAAAGTAGTATTATTTTTTTCATGATATTGGTAGTTTAGGTCTCTTCGTTAGACGAATATATTTACTTCAGACAAAAAATGCAACTTGGTAAGTCCAACATCCAGAAAGAGGTCAATTGGCGAATCCAACTCGGCTGGGTAGCGTTCGGAAAGCTACGCAGCATATTTTCGGCCCATTGACCACAGTGTCTTAAGATGAAAGTCTTTAATGCGTGTGTATTGCCTTCCCAGTGATGACATACGAAACTGAAACGTGGCCGCTAACTATAGGCCGCTTAAGAAGGTTCAAAGTCACTCAGAGGGCAAAGGAGAGAGCTATGCTCGGAATCACCTTGCGTGATCGTGTCAGAAATCATGTGATCCGCAGTAGATCAAAGGTCGCGGACATAGCCGAAAGAATTGCGTGGCTCAAGTGGCAACAGGCAGGGCACATTGCGAGGAGAACAGATGGCCGTTGGGATGCAAAGGTCCTTGAGTGAAGGCCGCGTGCAGGAGGCAGCAGCCGTGGCAGGTCTGTCTGTCAGTCCCTTGGATGTGGGTGGCACAGGACCAATCTGTGTGGAGAACTTTGGGGGAGGCCTATGTCCGGCAGTGGACGTCTATTGGCTGAAATTATGATGATGAGTTCGACAAATTATACCAGAATAAGCAATGTATTCTGAATCGAACCACACTGCAAAAGTAGCGAAAACTCTTGGATTGATTTTTAACTTTCAGATCAGATCCTGATTGTCGCTAATGAATCACTTTCAATATAGGTACCGCCAAACAAATAAAAAAAAAGTTCACAAATACCAATGCCTGACTTCAGCACCTATTTAATAATGGAGTCGGCGATGTAAAAAAATAGGAAGTATCAATTGGTGACGGTCCTACTATAACGGAAAAGGATATGAAGTAAAAAAATCGAATATAGAACATTTTCTCGGCCCCGCTAATAATTGCATATGTGTGTGTGAATGGACAGCCGACCGGCATGACCGCTCGCTGGGAGGACCCGTTGCGTACTGAATTACGAAAATCGGCGCAGTTGATTATAAAGGGTTTTTTCAAAATTAAAGTAATAATAACAGAACCCATGTATACTTCTAATTTTTTGCATAATATATTAAATAAAGACTGTTCTTTCATAAACTGAAAACAAAAAGATATAGAATCTGCCAAAACATGGATAAACATCGCGTCGAAATTGGGCATTTTTAACATGTTTTTATTTTAAGATTGCAACTAATTTATTAAATATGTTCATAATTTCTCTCTGGAGTGTACCAGATCACTTTATGATAAATTAGTAAACTGTAAAATTTTACCTTTTTTGGAATGGTAAAGTATCTTTATCCTTCTTGAAAAAAACGTCATTTTCGCGAGTTTCGTAAAACGCGTTGGAATCAATGCTCTCGTTTAAGAAAATGGCGTATAAAAAAAATGTTTCTCTCTGGAGCTCACTGGTCAAAGAGTAGATCTACCGGAAAAATATATTATTCAATCAAAATATTGTATAATGGTCATGGTTATGACCTTTGGAAAATTCACAAAAACGTCATTTCCCGAAGTTTGACCTTGCACGCTCTTAACCTAAAACCTAGCGATCAATTTGCTTTTACATATATATTATAAATTTAGATAGATGGCAGAAAAGTAGACGAATCAAATAATAGTGAACGATTGGAAGTCACTAGGGGAGGCATATGCCCAGCAGTGGAGGTCTAGGCTGATGATGATGATAAACCAACAGCACAGGCCTCCGTCATAGAATTCAAGTCATATCTATACTAATAATGAATAGGTAACTTCTATAAGCAATGTCAAGGCTTATAAGTAAACCGAAAAATAAAACACATGCGCGATGTAATCTACACCCAGCGCCATCTATTGATTGAATTTGGAACTAATATCCCGAAGCGAAGTGAGGGCAGGCCTCTAGCCTACTATAATTGTATTAGGTTTAATCACCACGCTTGCCTAATGTGGATTGGTGATCACAAACATACTTTTTGCTCGGCCCGGGAAAAGGACCCAGGACCCCGAATCACGGCCCGGTACTTATACCACTGGATCAGCTAGCGTTCAAATTAACTGACATTTTATACTATACAACCTATACAGGGTGTATCTATAAACATTTCTACCAACCATTCTGAACAACTTTCGTTTGAAATTCGAAAATTCGCATAAATTATTTCATCGTTCCATACAAAGTTCCATATACCATGTTTTTGCAAATAAAAATATATTCTAAGTATTCTATTCTACAAAATGATCAAGTTATGTGACCGAAGTGACATTTTTTCCATGAAATTTGGAAAGTTGTTGAACAAAATGTTGGTCAGAATTAGTTGATGGGATGTAAATGTTCACAGCACTCTTCATAATAAAGCATGAATGGTTCGTCTAACATTTGAAATATGTTATACCTAGACCGGAATAGCAATCCATCAGGGTGGCGCGTCAACGACCGCCCGGCCTGAAGGTCGGGTGAGGTCACGCCGGATGTGGGGTAGGTCAGGAATCTAGTCTGACTAATTTAGACAGCATAACAGCGATTTATTAGAATCTGCCTGAGGGAGTGACAAAGATTGAAGTTTTTTTTTTGATATAGGTGGCAGAGAAGCCGACGGATCACCTGATGGTAAGCGATTACCGCCGCCCATGGACACCTGCAACACCAGTGGTGTCACAAGTGCGCTGCTTACCTTTTAACCCTCCTTCCCCTGGATTGGGCCTCCGGTATCCTCACCCACGCAGCGAAACACAGCGCATGCACTGATCCATGCCGGTTTTCTGTGAAGACTTGATGTTACTCCGGTCAAGCCGGCCCATTCATGCCGAAGCGTGGCTCTGCCATTGATAAAAAAATTGATAAAACTTACTAATTTTCGTTAAATCTTGTCCCAATTAGTAACTAAGGAATGTTAGTTATCTATCAAATGATGAAGTGTAAAGTCATAGATTACTTCGCTCCTTTTTTATGTGTTAGGTGGCAGATGAGCAGACAGATCACCTGATGGTTTACCGATTTCCACCGATTACCACCGTCCATGGACACCTGCAACACCCAGTGGTGTCACAAGTGTGCTGCTATTTCGAAAAATGGGATTTTTTTACAAATCTTGACAATTTTCTACAAAACGGGACAATTTTGCGTCCCGACGTTATGTTTCCGGACAACGGGACAGATGACAAAAAAACGGGACTGTCCCACCCAAAACGGGACGTATGGTCAGTTTGCGCATACGCATATGTGTGCTGTTGTGATGAACGATTCTCTCACGACTTAAATAGAAGCTAGAGGCAAAATGGCGGCTGTGAGTCAGCCTAGATTCCTGACCTGCCTCACATCCTGTCTGGCTGTGACCTCATCTAGCCTTCGGATAGGTCGATGACTTTAGAATACTACTTTAATTGTGTAGCTTTTAATTAATTGTTGATCATTAATCACTTACATCATAGAAATCCTAGATGAACACGTTAAAAGTGTCGCTGCCAATGATGGCTTTATTCGCTATAGAGCGCTATATTGAGTGAGTGAGGGTACCGGAGGCCCAATTGGGGGGAAAGGGGGTAAAGGTTGGCGCGTGATAACAATTAATTATTTCTTTCAGAAAATAAATCTAGTTATAAGGAAAAGTGAGCTGAAGTATTTTATTAAGTAAATATTGCACTTAAAAAATTCCTCGGAGGGTTCAGGTGGGACTCGTACCCACAACCTTCCACAGTCCGGGTGGCTGTACTACCAATTATACTAACCGAACCCCTTACTAAGCCGACGAGTTTCGTAAGTGCTTAACTCGCCATGAGCTGACGATAGTATTTTATTTAAGTATTTTATTTATATGAGCCTACACCTCACTCGCAACAGTACTATAAATTAACAGTAGTTAGGTCTGTACGTTGTATAGGAAGCGTATTATCTGTTAGGCGTCTACGGCGAGCGGCTCAAGGCTACGCTGGGTCACGGCCGGGCGGTCGTTCCCGCTTCTAAGAGCGTTCGCCAAATCTTTCCATTACTGTAGGCCTAGCACGAACGTTTTGCAGAAATCGTAACAATGCTTGTCCAGGGTGGGGATCGAATCCACGACCATTAGCGTATGAGGCAGGGTCACTATAAGCAACTGCCGCCGCTCATGGACACCTGCAACACCAGTGGAGCCACAAGTGCGCTGCCAACCTTTTAGCCCTTTCCCTCCCCGGCTGGGCCTCCGGTGCCCTCACTCACTCGGCGAAACACAGCACAGGGGCTGCTTCACGCCGGTTTTCTGTGAGCAGTGGTATCACTCCGGTCGAGCCGGCCCATTCATGCCGAAGCGTGGCTCTCCCACAGTTAAAAAAAGATTATTGAGGTTATCACTATCACTGTGTTTAGAGGTTTAATAATTACAATTTTGTTTGTTATATTGTTCCATACTAATATGTATGTAACAGGAATTGGGTATTTGACTAATCTCGATATAGTAAAAAATATTGATACTCTATCAAAATATTGGTAAATAAGAACCAATGGCCAACATTTTCAGTTAAAAATATAACGTCTAGCTGGTTTTGTGAACATTCAATGTTTCATGGGCAAGTCCATTTTTAAAGTAAAAAATGTAAAAAAAAAATGATATCATTGAACTACCCGTATATTTTCCACCAACTTTTATTATAAAACCATTAACTTAAACTAAACATTTGATATAAGCTACCAAACAAAATTTACTAGACGTGCATACAAAAGTTTGAGTTGTGACGTCACAATTCAATAGCCATTTGTAAATATGTGCTCTTAAAGTTGTGATATCTCAGGTAATTTAAAAGAGAATCAAGTGATTCTTTCAACGATGTTTCTTAAATTGAGGCGTCTTTTGATTAAACACATAAAAAAATAGTCAAATACCCTATTTTGTTTGTTATATTGTTCCATACTAATATGTAACAGGAATTGGCATTTGGATTTACCCATATAACAAACAATGATTTTCATAAAAGGAAATCTGTAAATCTCCCATGAATAAATACAGTGACTGCTCAGGTAATACTGGGCTGAAGGTTAAGAGATTAGCATATTTTCTACCGCTTGACCTTGGGTCTAACATAGCACGGGCGTTGCCCCAGACCTTCATGTTTCTTGAAAGATATTAGCCCATACATTTTGTCTAATACAAATTCCCTTGCTTACATATCATTCAGTCGATGTTGACCCTAAGAGCTGCGAAGACGGTAGGCTTCAACACACAAACACATGATTTAAACGCGAGGATTTATAAATAGTTGAGTTTCCACGATTAATTTTTAGCAACCCACGCTTTCCACTGCTGGACATAGGTCTCCCCCAATGCACGCCACCGCTCCCGATTTTCGGCCACTCTCATCCAGCTCACTCCAGCCAGCCTTCGAATGTCGTCATCCCATCTTGTAGCAGGGCGTCCAACACTACGTTTGCCGAGTTTCCACCATTAGGAAACTATAATGGTTGAAACTAATCCGATTAACAAGAAGCCAGACCAAATGAATTATGATAACACGTTTTAGAAACTACCCGAAACCTGTTCTCAATCCTCATGATATTTTACCCTCACAGCCGAGCTAATGCTAGAAACACGAACGTCGATTTAAAAAATCCAGTGGTGCATGCTCGGGTTCGAACCACGAAACCCCGTATGAAAGGCGCGTTCTTATACACTGAGCTATCAGCTCTCAATGGTGATAGTCAAAGTCAGAGTCAAAATATTATTTATTTGCATAGGCTTGTACACAGCACTTACAAATCGTCATACATAAAGAAAATATTTTAAACTATTTAAAAATAATGTATATAATTTAAATGAAATTAAATATATATCTTGATACATAATATATACTAAAAAAATAAATAGACATAATGCGATTCTACCACCGGTATCGGAAAGTTGATTCTGACGAGAGGATCCAGCAAGAAACTCGCCAGTTACTCTTTTTAATCGCCAAAATGTTTATTACAATGTTTCCCTCAGATAACGGAACGTTCTAGTCATCGCCATCATCATATTAACCCACATCCACCCACTGCTGATAGGCCTCTTATTTATCACGCTACTTCCTACTGTTGTCCAATATCTGTAACACAACTGCATAAGCTACTTAGTACGGAGTCAGGTCAATGTATGAGGTGTAAAAAAAATCTGCGAGATCAGAGAGTTCTGATGCTGACATAAACCAAACTTATTTCTTAAATATTTCAAGTCAAAGTACGAACGGCAATTACTTTACAATTTAGACTTCCCTGCGTTTCTCCAGAAACACTGGCGTTATAAAAAGCAGGCCTAATTGCAATATTTGTGTGTTTGCATGTGTTCTTCATCTTCACGGAAGCTCCTAACGATACACTACAGGACATGGAAATGGCATCACAGATTTATTTTTATTTCTCGAAGATTTTTTTTCTTTGAAAACATTTAAAACACTAAAATCTTTAGGTAGGTAATATGTATATTTTTAAATTTACATTATGTTACTATCATAACAGAAAGGTAAGGAACATTCATATTGCTACGGAATTGTCACAAGTAGTGTATTTTGAAACGATGAATGAAATACTCTAAGTTAAGGCTTAGGCGTCAGGAATTCGTTTACTTTTTGCAATCAAGAAATTTTTTTAAGGAAATAATGGTTTTTTGATCGAAGGTTTGGCTTTCTTCCTACCAGAGACTGGCAGCATTCTACGCGTGTCAAAAGAAATACGGAGTGCTAGTATCAACACAGCATCACACTTAGTAGTTTTTAATCAATTGCTAAGAATTTCATTCATTTAATAGATACAATATTAGACAAGGGTTCCTTAATTAGGAAAGATCGAATTTGAGAGCATTAGCAGGACCTTTATATATTTCTGGAACCCATTATAAATATCTTCAAAGGATTTCTGATTCCAATTTATGGCCCATACTTAATCCATCCACACCAAGATAATTCTTATATACTCCTTATATACAATCTATTTTGCTATTAATACCTTACCCCTCCCATTTCCCTGCCACCCACTGCAAAGTGCATCGCACTGCACAGTTTGCCAAATATTTTTTTCTAAATATGTAACGGCGGTCGTTGACCCGGCGGCCATTATCGGCCGGACGGTGGTTTAGATCGACGCGCGCGCATGTGTGAGAGGGAGAGGGCGATACTGGGAGGCTATTGGTGTTGCCAAATTTAATAAGTTTGATGTTATTTTCCTAGCCTGTATTATCCTAAGACTGGGCAGAGTCATTTCTTATAAAATAATAAATAAATTGAGACAACAGCACATACATTGTCCTGGTCCCAATCTCATGTTTTTCCTTGTGCTATGGACCAGAAACAACGAAGGAACCACAGACACCCAGACCCTCAACAAATATCTGTTTCATCAACAAACATTTGTGTTGGTGCGGGAATCGAACCCGCGACCTTGCGGCTCAACCGGCGCTCAAACCACTGCGCTAAACGGGTCGTCTTATCGTTATGGTCTTAGGGTTATTATGGTTCTTAACTATTTATTTGATAGATGGCAGACGATCACTTTCCACGTTACAGTTCCACTGTCTATCAATAGATGGCGCTGGGTATCGATTGCATCGCGCCAGTGATTCGTGTTATTGCTTTGTCGATGTCTACGGAATGTATCTCTTTATAGTACTTGATAGATGGTAGACGATAACTTGTCTTTCTACGTGCCAGTTCCACTGTCTACCAATAGATGGCGCTGGGTATCGATTGCATCGCGCTAGTGATTCGTGTTTTTGGTTTGTCGATGTCTACGGAATGTATCTCTTTATAATACTTGATAGATGGTAGACGATAACTTGCTTTTCCACGTTCCAGTTCCACTGTCTACCAATAGATGGCGCTGGGTATCGATTGCATCGGGCTAGTGTTTTGTGTTTTTGGTTTGTAGATACATAAATTGTATAAAGTTTGTCAATGTCTACGGAAAGTTTGTCGATGTCTACGCAATGTATCTCTTTATAAATAGTTATAGTGTCCTAGTGAGACCAGGCCCTCACCCATACATTTTGTATGGGTTTGCGTGTGTGCGTGCGTGTTTATTGCGGTCTACATAGGTTGTATTTTTGAGATTTCTCATCAGCCAAAATACACTGCATCGGTTTGTAGTTGGCGCATATTTGAAACTCGTTTTTGGTTTTTTAAAATGGCGCGGTCACTATTTTTAGGAGATTTTTTTTGAGAACAAGATGTTTGCTGCTTTTGAAATTATGTAGGTATGCGAGCCTATCTTTTTGTAGGAGGATTTTTGGTGAAGATATTACAGCAAAAACGGCCTATATGGGCAATAAACATAACCATAGGAGAACCACGATTTGGTATGGGCAATAGATATAACTATGGGAGAGCCAACGCTTTGGCATGGGCAATAAATATAACAATGGGAGAGTCACGCTTTGGCATGGGCAATAGATATAACCGTGAGAGAGCCACGTTTTGGCATGAATGCTTAACCGGAGTGATAGTACAGTTATAGGTATGACTATACTACAATAGCAAAATTGAAAAAAAAAATTGTCACAGAAAGTCGGCGTGAAGCAGCGCCTGTGCTGTGTTCGTCGAGTGAATGATATACGCAGAAGACCAAATAAGGTGAAAAGAAGGTTGAAAGGTTGGCAGCGCGCTGTGACTCCATTAGTCTGTGGGCGGCGAATTTTTTACAGAATAAAATCATGAAACCACAAAAATCATGATAGTAGCGATGACTTGATTTCTATGATTGATACCTTTGCCCTATGCAGAATATAAGCTGATAGATACTCTACAAAAATCATGAACCAACTAAAAGTAAAAATTAATACCTACTTGCAAAAGCTCCAATTAAATTACCACCGTACAATGCCCATAAGTAATATTAACAACTTAAGTATCGGGATCATCTCCCATCCAACTATCACACACGCTTAACCCACGGAAATGTTATCCCAAATTACGACCACCTCACAAAGTAAACAAATTATTCCATTAACACGCCATATCCCCATCAAATCTCTACCAACTTAATAATGCATGGTACGACCCATATAACACTTTGGCCGAACCATATGCACGCCATAACAAAGCCATCAACTAGAAGGGTTCGCCCTAAGCCGTAACTACCGACCTTTGACCCCGTCTAGACGACCCTTAAGGAAGTTTCACTATTACTAGAGGTGTCCTTTTATAGCCGGTATGATGTGTCGATAAGTAGCCAAAATAATAAATTGAAACAAAACCATTAATTATAGCAAGGTTTGTCTTAAACTATTTGACCCCGTTTAGACGTTCAGGAAGTTTCACTATTACTAGAGTGACCCCGTCTAGACATTAAGGATGTTTCACCAAACTAGAGGTGTCCTTTCAAAGTCGGTATGAAATGTCGATAGATAAACATAAACAGCTGTGATTTTTGTGCAATAAAGTATTATCTATCTAATAATGTTTTTAACCATCCACTGGAAGGGTTCCCTTAACCGTAACTACCGACCTTTGACACCGTGTGGACGTTAAGAAAGTTTTACTAAGTATTACTAGAGGTGTAATTTTATAGCTGGTATAATCTGTCGATAGGTCAAAGGCATCAACTGGAAGGATTCTGTTCTAGACCGTAACTACCTTTGACACTGAATACACGACCTTTGAGGAAGTTTCACTATTACAAGAGCTGTGCTAGTATCTGGGATGATGTATTGATGCGTAAGCGTCTAAATAACAAATGCCTCTTTCGATAACATTCTCTAGATACCTATTATTCTTTGACCCGTCCGCCCTAAGGAAGTTTCAATATTAGTAGAGTTGTCCTTTTCTACCTGGTATAGATAGATAGATACTCTTTATTGCACAACACATTACAGAACTTAATGCTAATAGTAATTTACAAATACAGATAGATAATGCATTCCAGTCAATTTTAACTCATTTTTTTCTTATTATCAAACCAATGATAAAAGTCAAATACTACACGTAATCTTGTAAGACAGGTGTACAAATCGTTTTTTTAAAGTCAACTATCGACACCAGAACTATCGACATTTCGGCGACACTATTGAACTATTTCAGCTAGTTTGAGACGGACAGACATCACGTTGTGATTGCATTGAGAGCATTCGGAACTTGTTCCCGTGCGATGGACCTTTTCTAGGGTGCGTCTAGACGCCAACAAACCAAACCGGAAATTAGCTATTTTAGATACTACAGAGGTTTTTTTTATGAGATAGGGGGCAGACGAACAGACGGATCACCTGATGGTAAGCGATTACCGCCGCCCATGGACACCCGCAACACCAGAGGAGTCGCAAATGCGATGCTTTTTGAAGGTTTGTAGGTCGTATCGGTTCGGAAATACCGCTGGTGACAGTTCATTCCATAGTTTTGTAGTTCGAGGCAGAAAGTGTGTTCAATCTCTCTTCGGACGAGTTATATTGGTGTCCCATCAAATTAAGAGGGTAATGGAATAGAGAGTGCACCTGTGTTTGCACACACACTTGAGCACTATAATATATTCTGCGTACGTGGCAGATACCGAAATCAATTGGGCTTATAAACTCAAACTTTAGTCATAGTTTAGCGCCTGTGCTGTGCTTCTTCGAGTGAGTGAGGGTACCGGAGGCCCAATTGGGGGGAAGGGGGTTAAGTGCACTTGTGACTCTACTGGTGTCGCAGGTGTCTATGGGCGACGGCAATCGCTTACCATCAGGTGATCCGTCTGCTCATCTGCTAGTTATCATGTAAAAAGGTATATTATATGCTGTGACTCTTATAAATATGACACCATCAGCTTTAAGCCAAGGCTAACTTTCAAAGTTTCGTAATAAGGAGGTAAATATTTAGAAATGCTAAACATTTTACTCATTCTGTGATGGTCAATATCTCGACAAAACACATGTAAAAAGATTTTAAATATTCCATTAATAGATAAATTACGCACTACATCAAACAAAGTATTCAATGAAACCACTAAACAGCCACACTATGGCATAATGGGAAACCAACTTCAAAACGCGAGTTTCCAAAATTCCGTCTACATTTTCCGCCCACAGATCGCACCTCGCAACATTCCTTTGCTACCCTCAACCACATGTAGCTAAGATATAGGATAAATCAATACCTTATATAACAATAACCCTCGACCGATACACTCACCCACATACGTACCCTCGCACGCAACTATCCCTTTGGCTGACTGTCCCTAACCACACGAGATGGGGACTCTAGGGTTGTGACAACTATTTTTTTATTTCTTTTTATTAGATTTACTAGTGGTCCGCTCTCACTTCGCTAGATTAGTTCCAAACTCAACTAATAGATGGCGCTGAGCGAAGATTACATCACGGAAGTATTTCGCTTTTTCGATTTACCTATAAGCCTTGACGTTTTTCAAGAGAAGTTACCTCTTTATAAATAGTATAGAAGAAGAAGATAATAACGTTAGACCACAATCGCACCTGATAGAAAGTGACGATGAGGTCTAGGATGACCCCTAGAAGATGCCTGTTCACTCTTGTTTAAAGATGTCTAGATTATAGTGTATAAGAACAACAAAAAGATTGAACAATAAAATCTGTTTCATGACTTAGTTTTCGGATAAAATAACAATCTTCTAGGGAATAATTAGAAAAGAATAACGCTGTAAAATTAATAAAAGGAGTATTTTATTTTTGTTATAGCAATTCTTTGCAATTTCCTCTGAAGTGAATTAAGGAAATCAAAAAGGAAAATATATTGTCGTCAAGAGTGTTTCGAGTGTGTTGCAAACATTTTCCTTTTGGCTCGTCGTCTCTACATCATCGTCATTAGATAGATCATACCAATTACATCAAAAGCGATATATTTAAACTTTTTGGGGGCATCAATGATATTCTCCGTTGTTATATTCTTGCAAGTCAGACCTTCATCTAGTACAGGGTGAGTTCGGTTTCAGAATAACGTAATTAATAATTATAGTTGCGTGCGTATAAGCTCGTTCTTTTGAAGCGCATTTTAGCAATCTCGATTAACAGAAAAACATCGTCATTGAAACGTCATGGTAATTAGGTATTTCCCAGTTCATATTAACACGCCAATAATAGGTTATTTGACGCATTTAACGTCGTAAGACCGAAAAGCCTTTTAAAAGGCAAAAAAATGATTATGTCTGCGGTCTGGGCCTTACGACGCTATAGGTACTCGTATGCTAAAACGAAAATACACTAATTTCAAAACCAGCCTAAACCCTAGTTTTATATATTCTTGTACTTTTTAGTTATTTATTAATCGAAACATAGCTTATAAATACCCCATGAAACATCTTTAATTCCTCGCAGCAAGAAATGCATTGTACAAGGATGGACTTACTCGTTCCGACACGTAAAACCCCATAGCGAAAACAAAACACTTGCGCGATGCAATCTAAACCCAGCGCCATCTGCCGGTGCATTTCGGAACTAACAACAAGCGAGGGCGGGCCTCTAGTCTGGCAATAAAACGCAGTGCTAACGCTGCGAGACAGATGAACGACCGCGCGGCAAGGTCACGGCATCGCATTTGTGAACATATTGTGCCGGGGTTAGACGCCAGACTGCACTGATAGCAAAACAACACGTTCTAAATAGTTTAATAAAAACTGAGTATTATTATCATAGACGGGAATTATCAAGACGCGACGTTGCCGCTTGAGACCGCTTGAGACCAAGCCATCATGAACGAACTATTTAGATCAGTGGTTCTTAACCGGTGGTCCGCGGACCACTAGTGGTCCCTGGCGGCATTCCAAGTGGTCCTCGAAGACATCCTTATATATTAATATTTGACGTGACGTAATGAATCGAGTCAAAGCAACACTATCCGCGCGCGCTTTTAGATTTTCGCCAAATAATAAATGCTAATTATAAAATTGTGCTTGCTTTCATTCAAACAACCCTTAATTTAGGACAATTCAGGTTAACCAACTGGGTGGTCCCCGGCAAGACAAACATTTGGTAAAATGGTTCCTCTGATTTAGATGGTGTTTTTTGCTACGTGTTGTGGCTGCTGTAACGCAGCCGAAACGTCAAGCAGTAAGTACATAAATTATGTGCTTAGAAATTAACGTCGCGTTAATTCCCGTCTATGAACTGATAATAGTATTCCATACTAATATTATAAATGCGAAAGTAACTCTGTCTGTCTGTCTGTCTGTTACTCTTTCACGCCAAAACTACTCGACGGATTAAAATGAAATTTGGTAGGTATACAGATAATCTAGACCCTGAGAAAGAATATAGCTACTTTTATTGCGAAAAGGGGGTTGTAAGGGGTTGAAAGGGGGGTAAAAAGTTACTTTTCCACGCTGACGAAGTCGCGGGTGGCCGCTAGTACAAAATACACTAATTTCAAAACCAGCCTAAACCCTAGTTTTATATATTCTTGTACTTTTTAGTTATTTATTAATCGAAACATAGCTTATAAATACCCCATGAAACATCTTTAATTCCTCGCAGCAAGAAATGCATTGTACAAGGATGGACTTACTCGTTCCGACACGTAAAACCCCATAGCGCAAACAAATCACTATTCCCATAAGTTTCAACCCTACCCGTCCACCCTCATGACCTGTCCAGACATGTCGCAACCTTGAACGATGTCTTAACTATGAATAGACGCACGCACGAGGGAGAGGGCCCGCTGGCGGTGCGAGCGAGCGGGACGCAGCGATAACATAAGAAAAGCAAGGTCGTCCGGCACTGGGTCACTACGTCTAGTCGTCGTCTAGCACACACACTAGTGGAAGGTACGGATAGCAAGCGCAAGTTGAGGAGCTAATAGTTTTTTTTATGCTAGAGGCGACAAAGCGTCAGCATGCGTGGCCAGGTAAAATCACCACCACATGAACATCTGCGAGAACAGAGAGGTCGCTGATGAGTATTTGAGTAGTCTTTTAGAAAGGAGTACGCGTCTCTTGAAATGTCCCTAAGTCGTAGCCATCGAGTAATACTGCTGTAGCTAAAGCGTTCCCCAAAACTTGGGGTATGTACCTAGTTGCGCAGTTTCAGCTTTTGACTCAATGCTGGCCCTGAAGTTATCACCGATGATTCTTCCTTCATAGTATCGGTGATTGCTTTAATCGTAGTCGTATCTCACGAAGGAGGAGTTAGGGCAAGGAACTCCTTTTTGCAGTGCAAAGAAACGCATGCTGTTTGTTGCATTTAATTAGACCAGATATCTCCACTGATATGGCTAAGTCAAAGTCTGTTCTACCATGACCTTTTACTGGTATAAAAATTCCTTGCAACTCGCTTTTTCGATGAAAAAATCCTTAACTTTGTACTGTACTTACTATCGTCTACATATTCCCAGCAATACCAGGTTGAAGCAGATTGTTTATGTGCAGCATGAAAAGAGTCACACAGAGATTCTACCGCCAATTTTATGTCACAACTCCAGTTAAAGATGTTAAAAGTTCATCTGATGCTGTTAGTACGTCATGTGTCCGCGAAATTCGGTGTAGGTAGCCAGCGGTATGTGTCTATGTGTGATAAAAACCGTCTACACATCACTTGCACCAAGCTACTTGTCACTTACTTAATCCCTAAAATAAAAAAACATTTAAAGTTTGAAAATGGAATGCCATTTCTCCCAATCTTCCCACAACCACATAAAACAAATGAAGCATAGATTTCAATAACATTTTAAATCCTAAGCGAAAATTCCGCTAGTTCTGCAGTCAGTACGGCAAACTACAATGGCCCAGAGCGAGGCTGGCCACACACGCCTCACGTTCGCGGCGCGCATGTGTGCGTATGCAGTCGCCTCGTGACGGAAAATTTGATTTTTTCTTACCACTTTCTCTGCGACGTTCGAGCGTCGGAGTAAGTTTTCTGTAGAGTGTTGAGGCTTAGGTGTGAAAATGTTATACATTGAAAATTTAAAGGCCGTTGAATGTTGAAATTGTTTTTACACGAATAGAGAAAACTTTTTCGTGCGTAGATATCAGTTTGGGAAGCTTCTTTCTGACCTTTTTCGTTCTTCCGGATCAATAACTCTTTCTCTCACTCTTTTGGCATGGTAGTGAGTGACATCTTGATGAGAATGACTCATCCATAGGGGACTTTATTGGACAAAAAAGTAAAATGAATGAAACGAATAACAATAACTGAAAACTAAAAGCTAAAAAACTACTAAAAATAAAAACTTAAACAGAGTAGGCCCCTTTGGCAATGTCTCCAAAATGCTGGCAGCATTACCTCGTTGATAGCGAGTAGCTGCCAGCCTTTGGGTCTCCCGTGACTTCAACTAAGCGCTTACCTAAGTCTCGAAAGAAAGAGAGAGCATCGGGACCCCATGGGCCCAGTGTTTTGACATAGAATGCTACGAAGTGATAAGTACCGGATAGATGCCTTTTAGATACTTTGCAGCTTTCAGTCTCTCTGCAGCGTCTGCCTAATGAAAATAACTATCGTATTTCATCGGAATGTTGTTATGAAGATTAAAAATAGGTAACACAAGAAAACGAAACACTTGCGCGATGCAATCTAAACCCAGCGCCATCTGCCGGTGCATTTCGGAACTAACAACAAGCGAGGGCGGGCCTCTAGTCTGGCAATAAAACGCAGTGCTAACGCTGCGAGACAGATGAACGACCGCGCGGCAAGGTCACGGCATCGCATTTGTGAACATATTGTGCCGGGGTTAGACGCCAGACTGCACTGATAGCAAAACAACACGTTCTAAATAGTTTAATAAAAACGTGATAACTGAGTATTATTATCATAGACGGGAATTATCAAGACGCGACGTTGCCGCTTGAGACCGCTTGAGACCAAGCCATCATGAACGAACTATTTAGATCAGTGGTTCTTAACCGGTGGTCCGCGGACCACTAGTGGTCCCTGGCGGCATTCCAAGTGGTCCTCGAAGACATCCTATATATATAATATATATATATATATATATATATATATATATATATATATATATATATATATATATATATATATATATATATATATATATATATATATATATATATATATATATATATATATATATATATATATATATATATATATATATATATATATATATATATATATATATATATATATATATATATATATATATATATATATATATATATATATATATATATATATATATATATATATATATATATATATATATATATATATATATATATATATATATATATATATATATATATATATATATATATATATATATATATATATATATATATATATATATATATATATATATATATATATATATATATATATATATATATATATATATATATATATATATATATATATATATATATATATATATATATATATATATATATATATATATATATATATATATATATATATATATATATATATATATATATATATATATATATATATATATATATATATATATATATATATATATATATATATATATATATATATATATATATATATATATATATATATATATATATATATATATATATATATATATATATATATATATATATATATATATATATATATATATATATATATATATATATATATATATATATATATATATATATATATATATATATATATATATATATATATATATATATATATATATATATATATATATATATATATATATATATATATATATATATATATATATATATATATATATATATATATATATATATATATATATATATATATATATATATATATATATATATATATATATATATATATATATATATATATATATATATATATATATATATATATATATATATATATATATATATATATATATATATATATATATATATATATATATATATATATATATATATATATATATATATATATATATATATATATATATATATATATATATATATATATATATATATATATATATATATATATATATATATATATATATATATATATATATATATATATATATATATATATATATATATATATATATATATATATATATATATATATATATATATATATATATATATATATATATATATATATATATATATATATATATATATATATATATATATATATATATATATATATATATATATATATATATATATATATATATATATATATATATATATATATATATATATATATATATATATATATATATATATATATATATATATATATATATATATATATATATATATATATATATATATATATATATATATATATATATATATATATATATATATATATATATATATATATATATATATATATATATATATATATATATATATATATATATATATATATATATATATATATATATATATATATATATATATATATATATATATATATATATATATATATATATATATATATATATATATATATATATATATATATATATATATATATATATATATATATATATATATATATATATATATATATATATATATATATATATATATATATATATATATATATATATATATATATATATATATATATATATATATATATATATATATATATATATATATATATATATATATATATAATATTTGACGTGACGTAATGAATCGAGTCGAAGCAACGCTATCCGCGCGCGCTTTTAGATTTTCGCCAAATAATAAATTAATGAGTGCTAATTATAAAATTGTGCTTGCTTTCATTCAAACAACCCTTAATTTAGGACAATTCAGGTTAACCAACTGGGTGGTCCCCGGCAAGACAAACATTAGGTAAAATGGTTCCTCATGACTAAAAGGTTAAGAACTACTGATTTAGATGGTGTTTTTTGCTACGTGTTGTGGCTGCTGTAACGCAGCCGAAACGTCAAGCAGTAAGTACATAAATTATGTGCTTAAAAATTAACGTCGCGTTAATTCCCGTCTATGAACTGATAATAATAGTAACCCGTTCTAAAACCTACTTATACCCTCGTATTACAAAAACCAACTCTAGTGCCGGCTTTAATTCCAAACTAGTAACTTAGTACTTGGCTCGTAGATCGTATATAAGTAAGTAAACATTTATTGACCAACCAAAAAAAAAAGATACAACACAACAGTAGTAAGACACAGAATACATAATAAGAAGTAGGTAGATAAACGGAAAGGAACATTAAGTGCTTACATACATAGACAGATACATTAGGTGGTCAATAAGGTCCGAACTCAGCATATGCTGCAGCTGTTTCATTGAAGTCACTGCAGCGCTGGTTTTCAGTTTGGACCTTGGGTGACGTTTATAAATGAAAGAGAATGAAAGAATGAATGACCCGCACATGAAACAATACAACAGACTTAGCAACTGACAAACCGAAAAGACGAAACACTAGCGCGATACAATCAAAGTTCAGCGCCATCTTTTGATAGGCAGTGGAACTGCTGTCCCGAAACAATGTCAGGGTGGGCCACTAGTTTACCTAGATTTTCGTGTCAGCGGCCATTATCATATAGGCTATATAGCAAATACGCCATAAGTAATTATCTGTAATTAAGCTTCTAACCTAGGGTTTTTTCTTATTGTTCATTTAAAATATCTATCATTTATAATATAGTACTGTTCATTAATAATATAGTACTTGTTCATTAATAATACAGTTGAGGAAATTTAAGACTCACAAGGTCGACAAAATTCTAAAACGGTCATGTTACTCGTACATTTCCCGACGGTAAGCAACGATGACGTACCGCGTCATATCCAATCCATCGTAACCTATGGCGTCTTTTAAAACTTATCTAGTTTGGTAGGTATCCGGTTCGAAGGACCACTTGATTTAGGGGTGTAAATATTGGGTGGTAGGACTGGCAAAATGCCATAGGCCCCCGACCCAAGAGAGCCCCGGGCCCAAGAGACCGCATTACATTTAATTTAATCAAAATTTTGTAACTAATCTGGAGGGCCTCATGCAAAGAATTTGCCACGGGCCTCAGGTGACATAGTTTCAAACATCTTACAGGCACGATTAAAATTTTAATCACTGATTAAAGGTTGGTAGTTTGCAACTGCACTGTGATTCCATTGGTGGTATCTATGGGCGACGGCAATTGCTTACCATCGGATTAGTCGGTTACGTATCACATAAAAAAAAGGTCGCTTTGAGGATGTTACTACTTAGAAAAAAAAAATCTTGTTGCGAAGAATGGTTAGATAGAATGTTTGCCATGATCCGAAAACCCATTCTGTTTATGCGATGCAATCCAACGTAGTGAGATCTGTTGACAGTTTATCGAACTACCTACCTTAACTTAGGATCTATAGATTTTTAAGGCTTGCTAGTTGCATGTGTGCTGACTTCCATCTTTGAAATTGACGTCATATTCAAGTTATTTTTAATCAATTTCAATCATTTTACTGTCTCAGCGTATTTATGACGTTAAACAATGCAATTAAATTACTTAAATTCATCAAAACAGTAAATGTATTCCAAAAACAATTAAAGGGCTAACTAACGTAATCTTAACCTTATTTTTTGTTAAGTTTACGTAATCATCAGCAACCCACGCTCGTCCGCTGCTGGACATAGGTCTCCCCCAATGCACGCCACCGCTCCCGATTTTCGGCCACTCTCATCCAGCTCACTCCAGCCAGCCTTCGAATGTCGTCATCCCATCTTGTAGCAGGGCGTCCAATATTACGTTTACCGAGTCGTAATCTCCACTTAAGAACTTTATGGCTCCAACGGGTGTTAGTTCTGCGGCTAATGTGACCAGCCCACTGCCACTTGAGTTTACGTAATAATGCATTTTAATTAGAGTAATTTGAAACCATCATCATCATCACGTAAGCCCACTCTCTAGCAGGTTGATAGGCCTCCTTATTTTTTTTCCACTCAGACCTATTTTGAGCAATCTGGATCCAGTTTGTGCCCTCCAGCCTTATCCCATCGTCCTTCTATCGCATCTGCGGAGTTAAAACGGGTCTCGTTTGACCCTATGGTCTCCATTCCAGGAGCGTTCTGCACTTTAAGTCCTATTTTCCGGCTATATAAGATTTAATACATTACATATCAGATTTATCCACATAGGTATAAAATATGTTAGTGACATTAGGCTGCCAGTAGCTTGCACATTGTCTTCTTAATGGCTGAAATCTGGGGTCAAATGAAGGTTAACATGATTTTATTGAAAGTATCCCAGTTCTTGAGCTTTGAAATTTCAAAAACAAATATAGTTTGAAATACAAATGCCTACAAATGGTAGTAGTGATCTGTTTGATTTTTTTTCCACCATTTTTCTTAAGTTTTGTTATTAGTTTGTATGTATTTGGTTTGGTTTGTTACCAATGTACGAAAAACAAAATAGAATTTTCTGTTTCAAACGTTCATCTAACGATACGCATCTGCCCTCCCCACTGATTCGGTTAGAAGCGTAGGAGGTATGTGCCTACTCGATTTGATGATCCGGCGATAGGCCGCAATCCGAACGCCAAACAATGAGAATTAAAGCACCGAATAAATAAAAAAGAAAAACAACCGACGTTCGTAATTTAAAACGTAATGACGTTCCATTTCGCGCAGGACAGAGAGCTCGAAAATTAAACACGCTTTGCAGTGTGCCAGTTAAAATTATTTTTTCACTGCTTACCCGGCCCACTGTGTGTTCGGCACAAAAAAACGAAAAAGGCACTAATACAAACACGCGAATCCATCATGTGAACAACAAAATTACGCACACTCTGATACAAAATACGGGACACATTTAAAAAGTGAACGAGTACAGGCGCAGAAAGAATGCAACCACGCACTTACACACTGGCGAAAACGCACACGGCTTAAAAAATTCGGCGTTTCTACAGTCAAAAATTGCTTATATGTGTTGGTAGCGTCATTCCCACGCATGTATGTTAACATGCTAGTTCCACGACAAGCTGCACACGTTGCATTTTCAACTCAGCGACTTAAAATTTAAAGTTGATTTTGGGAATGCTGCGGTTAATGATTGGGTTGCATTAAGTCTGCATGTGTGAGTTTGCGATTCGTTCGTTTTGTTCCTTTTTTAAATTTCACCGTTTAGTTCAATCTATTTATTGGCGGGTGGTTTCGTGTGCGTTTCGGTTACGTCAGATACTTGGGCATGTGTGCGCCCGTATGAAAGTGCGTAGAAAAATGGCCGAAGTATAATTATGTATTATATTAACTATCTGGCTATCTGTTTCATCATTTATACATGTGTTGGTGTTAATTTTCGGCCATTGTTGGGAGGTTCTGATGAAAATGTTCGAGGCAGCTTTCTACTGATGTTCGTCAAATGAATGCTTGCGTGCTAAGCGGCCGTAAGATCTTGCGTTCGCGTTGCATCGGTATTCTAAGTAGGTTGCTTAACATTCGATACTCCACCTGGAGAAAGATACTCTACCTAGAGAAACAAGTCATTTTCACTTATGATTACTTTCCTAATTATATCAAGAAAGTAGAGATACACGACAGATGAACTCAATGCTCAAAAATGGGAAGTATGTATTTTATTAGTAGGGTATATTAGTGGTAGGCTTACCTGAGTCGATTTTGTAATTACCTAGCGGAAAGTGCCTGCTCATTTTTTATTAAAGATTTTAGTAACTATCACAAATAAAGAAGATGCATTAACACAGTTAATAACGTATCTATCTAGATAGAACTTAGGAAAGATCTCTCTCATCTTAGCATGGAATTCCCAGTTGCGTCTTAATTTATTGGGTAGGTTAGTTAGTTCTTTTTTGACCTGTTAAATATAACTTTTTCGTTAACTATCCGAAACGTGTAGATTTCCTCACGAGACGTTTTCCCTCATCGCCGAGGTAATAGTATAAATAGTATTACATACATCAAATTGAAGAAGACGGAAAACTCACAACTTCCAGATACAAGTTCTACTTACATAGATATTCCTTCCTGCTCTATTTATCCAGTTCGGAAGTAGATTTTATTTTACCTCAAAAGAAAAATAATGCTTCAAGTGAAAGTTACAACTTGTTACACGAGTAGGTATGACGTGTTATGCGTAATAATACTTATTTGAAGGAATTGGAAGGAATTTTGGTAATTTAGTTGGATTCTTTTGTTTTTCTCACATTTCCTTTATTGTTTTACTATAGGAAAGGCGTTAAGTGAGAATGCTGTGAAAGGTACTTGGTAGGGTGTATTTGATAATATAGAAGCGACAGCATAGGGCAGTATGCTCGTTAAAAAGTTATAACTATTATATTTTTATCAATCGTGATGAATATAAGACATTTTGGGAAAAATCTACATTTTTCATAAATATTCTAGATAGTTCACAGAACTCGTTGCGATGTCTGAATCTTTACACATCATTTAATTTAGGTAGAGACAGCTACACATCAGGTTACCATAAACTGTCAAATTTCTTCAATTGATATTCAACCTAATGTGTTTGACAGTAAGATGGGAGTCGATTGGAGAAATTTGACAGTTTTGTATATTTTGATGTGTGGCTGTACGTAGGTAAGTACATCATGCCTTTAACGAACCCACACAAGTATACAAAGTGACGTGCAAAACGCAATTTTTCAAGATGCAATACAATATATTAAACACGCGACAAGTAACAATAAAGTCAATTATTGCTAAAAGTGGTCGTTTTTAGTAATAATTAACATTATTGTTACTTGTCGCGTGTTAGAAATATTGTATTGCATCTTGAAAAATCCAATTTACTTGGATCTAAGTCTGTAATATTTTATTTTCTTCAAAAATATCATATTTTCGCCACAATCAGTGTAAATATGTTGGCGGCGCTAGTTTCATTCGTATAGCCCCTAAAATCTATAAAAAAAAACGCAATTTATGGATAATAAAAATGGACTTTCAAATTATCACATGGTTAGCTCCAATCTAATGTTGAAAACGTCCACCACTGAATTTCATACAGAATTATATCTAGGCCGTAACGGGGCCTGATGTGTACAAGCTTTAGCACTTATTCTGAGAGAATACTACTGTAACTAGTTAACGTATGACTGAGCTTGTTTCACAAACACGGATTTGCGCTCATTTTTTAATTGAGCTTACATTTAAAAATAAACGCCAACGCACTTAGGCTAAGCGAAATGTAGCCTGTGTGAGTGTGAGAATATTTGACAAACTTTTATTAACTGGACTTAAAACTGTGAAACAAAGTTTTTTTTTATGAGATAGGGGGCAGACGAACAGACGAATCACCTGATGGTAAGTGATTACCGCCGCCCATGGACACCCGCAACACCAGAGGAGTCGCAAACGCGCTGCCGACCTTTTGAGAAGGAATAAGTTTAAACAAATTGTAAATACAATAATCTAATGTCTAGTTCTTAAGGTGTTAATTTTGTTGTAATATCTATGTATCTAAAGTAATAAATAAATTGAGACAACACACCTCTTGTGGAATCAACTTCCCGCAGCGGTATTTTCGAACCGCTACGATAGTCAAATCTTTAAGAAACGAGCCTATACCTTCCTAAAAATCTGTCATCGCATACTACTTCTGATGTAGCTGATGTCCATGGGCGGCGGTGATCACTTACCATCAGGTGACCTGCTTGCTTTTTTTTTTTTATGTGATAGGTAGCAGACCACAGGCGGATCACCTGATGGTAAGTAATTACCGCCGCCCATGGACACCCGCAACACCAGAGGAGTCGCAAACGCGCTGCCGACCTTTTGAGAAGGAATAAGTTTAAACAAATTGTAAATACAATAATCTAATGTCTAGTTCTTAAGGTGTTAATTTTGTTGTAATATCTATGTATCTAAAGTAATAAATAAATTGAGACAACACACCTCCTCTTGTGGAATCAACTTCCCGCAGCGGTACTTTCGAACCGCTACGATAGTCAAATCTTTAAGAAACGAGCCTATACCTTCCTAAAAATCTGTCATCGCGTACGTAATAAGAGAGTCTTCATTCTAAGAGTAATGAAAACCTTGAATAAAAAGAAGTCCCAAACCCTCCACGTCCAAATTGTAATGAGTTTCAAATGGAACCGGTCGGCGCGGCACTAGCTGCGCGCGCGCCGCTTGTGGCCACAGCGGCTCTAAGTAGACGAGGGTCAGGGGTACGTGCCATTGGCCACTTCTTCAGACGAACTGGATATGATACGTTAATCGAGTGTTTTGAGAATACTGGTCTCTAGCTGCTACACACAACACTACGACTACGAGTCTATGATGGCGTTGTTGGATATGGATTTCTTTGATTAATCTATACTATTTATAAGGATATAACTTCTATAGACACGACAAGGCTTATAGGTAAACCGAAAACACGAAACGCTTGCGCGATGTAATTTAGCACAGCGCCATCTATTGGTTCATTTCTGAATTCCGGTCCCGAAGCGAAGTGAGGGCGGGCCACTAGTTACTAATAAACAAGTCTTTAACATTAATCAAGAATCATAATATTTTCCACAAGCCCATGCACCGACTATTACATGGAACTTGGAAGAGATACGCTTTGGTATAATAGGCCGGTTTGACCGAAATAATACCACGGTATGTAAAACTGGCGTAAAGCAGCGTCTAGCTAGTCTAGCATATGGATACCATATAGATAAGTGTACCTTTGGTAAGCTCATTTCAACGGGAAATGGAGTTAAAAGATTGGAACTTCATTGGTGTTGCAATCCGACTGCTCATCTGCCACAACTCTTCCTCTGTGCTCGTTCGTTGTCAGATGATTCCACAGTTTCACTGCTGCTTGCTAAACTCACGCTATGTTATCTCACGAGTGACTATAAATTAATTACGTTGCATTTTATGTAGCGCGAAACTTGGTTATTTAGTTAGTATAGTTTCAGGTAGCTTAGTTTGATTATTTGTTTATTACACAAACCTTGAATTTTGCAAGTGTGCTATGTAACGGATTATTTAATTATTTTTAAATTTGACTTTGTCTGTCAACAATATTTAAAAAATAATCTCATGTTTTATGACCTTTACAAATAAGCAAAGTTGTTACAGCTAAGTTACTTAATTATAGAGTAACTTCGCCGTGAATGGACTTTTAATCTATCACCGATTAACTATACAAGTTTAGCCCTAATTTCAGGTATAACAAAATCACGATTTCCAAACCCCCCAACTGCCTGCAAACTAGAAAAATCGCCTAATTAAAACCTCCCAGTCCGTCAAGCCGAATGCGTAAAAAACATTAAAATTTAAATGAGCCGAAAGTTCCGCGGAAAAAGTGGCAAATGTTCGCGACCCCTGGCATAGAGTAATGTTACATGGCAACTGGTCTCGGGGCGGCCATTTTGAAAAAGTTTTTAGTGCTTTCGAATTTCGGGGACCTAGGCCGATGACCCCTCGCGTAGGCCGATAGGGTCTGTGGAACGTATTTTCTTATTGCCGATGTTATTTTGAGATATCGCTTTGGCTTGCTGTGAGGATAATAGCGGGACCTTTTTATTGGTACTTATTTCTTGTTATATTGTTGCTTTAAAATCTAAAGTTTGAAAAGAAATTGCAAGTGTTGATTGCAATTATTAGTGCTACATAATATCGGTTGTGAGTGTTTGATGGATGACTTCGCAATAGTTGTTATACAAAGCATATATTATTATTTTATACCTGTATTATGAGTGCAATAAAAGTATATTCATTCGTTCATTGAAATATTCGATCCTTACTAAAATGAACGCTCCGTTGGTCTAGTGATTTAAGGACCGGGCCGTGATCTCGGGGTCCCGGGTTCGATTCCCGGGTGGAGCAAAAGTATAAGTAACACAAAGTAGTTAGTAAGTAGTTTAAATTCGATTTTTTCTTTTTTTTTATGTGTTGGTAGCAGACGAGCAGGCGGATCACCTGATGGTAAGCAATTGCCGCCGCCCATGGACGCATGCAACACCAGTGGAGTTACAAGTGCGCTGGTAACCTTTTATCCCCTTCCCCCGGATGGGCCTCCGGTACCCTCGCTCACTCGGCGAAACACAGCACAGGAGCTGCTTCACGCCGGTTTTCTATGAGGCAGTGGTATCACTCCGGTCGAGCCGGCCCATTCAAGCCAAAGCATGGCTGTTCGTTAACAAACAGTAGCGTTTAATTATTGATTTTGCTATTGAAACCAACCAGCTATTTTACATAGGAAGTTTTCAGCTACTTTTTCGTTTCACCGCGAATCACATATTACATCCCACATGTTTACAGCAATACCTATGCACAAGTAAAACATTTCACACATTATTTACTTAGGCCAAGCCATCGGTCCACCCAACTCGTTTAGAAGAAAACAAAAACCCCCACACACAATATCCCACATTAAAATACAACCATACCCGATATAGATGTATAGGAATCGAATTAGCGACCTCGAGGCACTTTCGCGTATTTGTAGAGGAGACCGCTGACCCAGGGTTAGGGGGTTAGGGGGGCAGGGGGCGGGGTGTCCATCGAAAAAACCCTTTAGAGTGAAAAGTTAGGAAACCGCGCGCTTAGGCCGTGTTTTGTTCCGTTCTCTATTTAGATAAAAGTGCTTTGTTTAAAAGGTTTCAGGTTTAATTGAATTTTCATTCGAATACTGATTTTTAATTAGTGTCGGGTGTGTAGGATTAATGTATGAATCCATATCAATACTTTACAATATACAGGGTGGAATAAAAATGCAAAAAAAAGACCAGGTCAACATGTTTTGCTATGCGCTTACGCAAGGGTGGAAGTACACTAAAATCAAAGACGAAATCAACAATTCATGAATGTAATATGACATTACGAGTATTTGCCTCAAGTATTATTTTAATTAATACTTAATTTTAACTGTATTGTACCACTTAACTGTCACATTTATATACCTAATTCATTATTATGATACCGTCGAGTCTTTGTATTCAGTATATCACGAGCAAATACATTATTTACAACAGCTGCACTATATTACTTAATTAATTAATTTAATGACTGTTAACTTGCTGAAAACGGTCAGTATGTTTAAAGAGTCATAGGTACTCATACTTACTGTCATACTCATAGTCTCATAGACTTCGGATGACACACTGCAAAGACTAAGAAACCGTGGGAAAGAGAAGACGCTATCCTGTGGACAGTGCTTATGTAAAAAGAGAAAGGTGATAGGATACTGGCCTGTCAACAATTCATTGTTACCTAATAATAGAAAATCCTCTCATTGTATTCATTTTCAATTTATTATAGAGCTTAAGAATGAACATCTGAGTGGTTGTAATATGATAATATGAAATAATTCAAGTATTTAAACTATTTGACGTTTTTGGTAACGCCTACCGAATGTCAGACATTTTTCTTTTTGTACATTCGAATCAGGGTTTTTGCAAATGCAAAATTTGATAGATGGCGTTACGTTGACGTCAGGTCCAAAAACGAGTGGATTAGTTACATTTGATGTCAAAGTAATAAAGTTATGTTATGAAACAACCAATGGCGTCAAAGATTATACTTGGGCCAAATACCTAAGGCAGTTTGGTGACAAATTTCATTCATAATTAATACTATACCGCCTGCCACAAGTATTTGCGTTTGGTATGCTATAATTTACCAAATGAACATTTGTTTGATTTGATATGTACACCGTAGGAAAGCCAAACAACAGTAAACAAAGCTAGCAAAAATATGCAAATTCTCCAACCTCTCCGCAATTCTTCATTTCGGGAAACTTATAATTCACTTACAGCCACTCGTATATAAAGGAATCCGGTAAAAAAACATTATTGGCGTTCCAAACGATGCCTCGGGGTGACATCGATCGTCTCTACACATCCACCCGCTTTTCTGTGCCCCAAGGCATAGGAGCAGCGGGAAATCTATAAAATAAATAATAAATGCGCCAGACAATCACACCAATCATCCTGGTCTCAACCTAGGGCAACCCCTGTACTATGAATACCAGATAACGATAATTAACTGGGGGCGTCAACCTAGAACACTCAGAGTGCAGAACACTTAGAAAATGTAGTTTCCTAAATTCATTTGACCGGGAATCGAACCCGGGACCTTTCGCGCTTCGGGCGAACACCTTAGCCACTGCGCCATCCTATCCTCTGTTGTTGTGTAGAGATGTAGCGTCATTGTGTACCTATAATCTCATCTACATTGGGGAGTGTTCTCAGGAGCTGTTCGGCTGTATTCCAGCTGCAAATTTTCACCATCGTACATCACGCCAGAACTCTAAATTCCATCCACATCACTTAGATGGATTTTATTCCATCACAATTTTGCACGTCACTTCTTACCGCACACAGTGAAACTGTTTTCGAGCAAGATACGACCTAGTAATCTTCAAGATAAGGGCTTATTCCTTCCTTAAGTAGTATGGCAGAAATACACATGTGTATATTTCTACCATTAACTCGACGGTGGACATTCAAATCTATGTAGCTTTGAACTCACATTTTGTTTAATGTGATAGGCAGCAGACGAGCAGAGAAATCCCCTGATGGTAAGCGATGACCGCTGCCCATAGATAGTAGCAACTTGCAACAGAATCATAAGTGCGCTGCCAACCGTCTCCAGTACCATACCGGTACCGTAACTCACTCGGCAAAGCACAGCGCAGGCGCTGCTATACGCCAGTTTTCTGTTAGGCTGTGCTATCAGTCCGGTCATCCCGGCCCATTCGTGCCGAAGCGTGGCTCTCCCTGCCTATCACAAACAAATAAATAAATGTGCCAGACAATCACACTAACCAACCTGGTCTCAAACTAGGGCAACCCCTGTACCATGAGTACCAGGTAAAAATCATCCTAGAAAACAATATCCCGCTTCTGCTTCTGACTCAAACCGCTTGTTATCTCGATCAGACCCCTATCTAAAACCGTTTTGAAAATAAAACGCGCATAGAGGCTCCTGCAGGAATTAGCCGAACCAACTAATAAATTGAGAAATAATATCACAGCCCCTGGCCTTTTTTCCCCGCAAGGGAATATTGCGCCTGTTTACCGTTGTAGTGTTAGAACGGATTCGAACGTGCTAACCAAATGAATTTTGTTTTGAATTTAGTATTAGGGCATTATTCGATACTAGCTTTTGCCCGCGACTTCGTTCGCGTGGACTTTAGGTTTTACGACCTCACATTAGAAACCTCAAAAATTGTAGCCTATGTCTTATTCTGATGTATAAGCTTTATTGTGGTAAAGTTTCATTAAAATCCATTCAGTAGTTTTTACGTGAAAGAGTAACAAACATCCATACATCCATACTTACAAACTTTCGCCTTTATAATAGTAGTAGGATCTAACTTTCGTGGACTGCCACGAAAGTCCAATACCATGATACCTGATATCATGATATCAATGTTAGCTAGAGCCGATCCCCGCCCCCGTTTGGTGTTAAGTACCTGTCCATGATCTTGGGGCCCCGGGTTTGATCTATGGCTATCTATCTATTTGATCTAGGCGCAGCCTTTCATCCCCTGAACTAGTTAACCATCGCATTAGTTAGTTATATCAACATATTTAATATCGCCCTTAAAATGCTGCACAATATTTTCAACTAATCACAACGCTCAAGCCCGGTAACATCTGTAGGCGACAGAGGGCATAACGAAGGGGTAATTTTGGGGAATCAGCGCAATTATTTTTAGGATCTACCCTTTTCTTGTTTTCCTAGATATCTACTAGTAACTTGATTAGAAATAGTATATTTTTATCTCGCAGCTTTGATTGTTTCTAGTTTAATTTAGGGACACATAAGTATTATACTAGTTTCACAAAACATTTGTATCAGAAAACTTGCTTGTGCCCGCGGCTTTGCTCGCGTCCCCCACTTCTCTAAAATGGCGAGTTAGGAATTAGCAAAAAGTGGCCCATGTTACTCTCCATCTCTTCAACTATCTCTCCTTAAAAATCACGTCAATCCGTCGCTCCGTTTTGCCGTGAAAGAAAGACAAACATACAGACAGACACACTTTTCCATTTATAATATTAAGTAAGTATATGGATAACTTCGGTTTTCTGAGCACAAAATCGGAGGCTGTGATTATTACATAATAATATTGTATAATAATTCCCATTCTTGCTGAAACGTGGCTCTCCCACGGCTGAATCCAATTGAATTCGTGTGATGAACACTTGTGCGTGTTAATGATCTAGGTGTTATAATTATATATGTATTTAAGTATATTTTATGGTTCCAGATAATCTAACACAAGTGCTTAAGCTATTTAGTTCGTAGTCATGTCAATATAATATATGAGATGTTCTGTGAACAAAAAAAAATAGTAAGGATTGCGATGATATGATGACAGTTGTTTCATTAGACTTCCCTGAATCATGTTCCAAATGTACCAAGGATTATTTTGTGCCCGGGGCTTCGAAGCGACGGGTTTACACCAATAGGCCCTGCTACTACAGAGCCACAACTACGGCAGACGTGTTGCAGACCTTCAGAATCTTACCGGATACCACAGACTAAAAGAAGATCCTGAATTCCTGACACCCGATACATTTCGAACTCCTTGTTGAAATCGGTTCCCTGATTATTATATCACCACGCTGACAATTGTCGGTAAAATGTAATGTAGGGTAGGTACATTTCACCGACATTTGTCAGCAATTTACCAGATAGTTTATGTTTTAAAAATAACTCTGTACACACACTCGGTCACTGAATTTACATTTTATAAAATAATTTTAGTTAGCAGTGATTTTTCCACGAAACGTGAAAGCAAATACTTTTATGTGAAATCGTTGTCAAGGTCATTCAAATACCAAATTTTATTTCAAACTAGTAGTGGAATACGAAAAGATAGATAAATAGATACCTATACTCTTTATTGCACTATAAAACAAAACTTAAAAACTAGGTATAGCAATATTCAGTGTACAACTTATTTTAAAATATTAAAATTATGTTTTTATCAGAGACATTATTTAAGTTTTTAAGATCAAATTAAATAATATCTATACTACCTTTTAGTGCTCCAGTTGTACAGTCGAGGAAATTTAAATGTTTAGCAGGTTGACATTGTCATGTTACCTACATTTCCGTTGATAAGGGACGGATGGACAAATTACGTTATATAAATTTATGATTTGGCAACTGTGGCAATAATAAACATCTACCTACTGACTTTCACCTTTTAAAGATGAACGACCATTATTTTAAAAAAAATATATTGTGGCACCATAGACAAGAATATCATCATCATCATCTCATGTATGTGAACAACTCATATGAAATCAATGAAACCTAATTTTTTCTTAATTAAGAAAATATGGGATCAAAAGCATTCGCCATTCGCATGTTCGCCGGAACACGTTTGACGCACTGTAAGCATTTAGTTCCCACGCCGCGACTGTAGTACTGCCATCTATTACTCTCCTCAAACTTGCAGTAATAAATAAGCCAGGAAGACGTTTCCTCTCACAAATAGGACATTTAAAATAAGTGCTTACATTCGCCGAATCTTACACCTAAACGTGGGTATAACCATAATTGTTGCCTACCGCAACTGCTTGTCGGTCTGTCTGCCTCGATGGCGCAGTGGGTAGTAGGTCGCACTTTAAAACGACGGTTGCGGTCCCGGGTACGATCCCCGGGTTGGGCCAAAATGTATGCCTGAGTTGTTTTGCTCAAACTCAAAATGTAAGATGATAACATATTTTTTTCTATAGTATAGGAAGGCAAACGAGCAAGCGGGTCACCTGATGGTAAGTGAACACCGCCGCCCATGGACATCAGCTACTACCAGAAGGAGTGCGGATGCGTTGCCGGCCCTTTAGGAAGGTAAAGGCTCGTTTTATTTAGGTACAAACTTATGATTAAAGGTAGACATTTAGTATTTGGCATTTTGCCTGAACTTCGCTTGCTCGTTTGCCGCCTCTAGTATAAAAAAGCTGTCCCTTGAGTGCTCAGGGTAGGCTTCGACTATGATTCTGTATTGGTAAATCTGGCAATTAAGTGAATAGTTATCTCAACATTTGAGAATTGCACTAACCGTGCATATTTCATCACGATATTTTACCTTAACGCAGAGCAATAATAAAGATTGACAAATAGATTTGAAAAATGTAGAGGCACCTGCTCGGATTCGAACCTACGATATTCCGTTCGGGTGACGCACGTGGTAATTCACTAAACTACTTTCATTATTTTTTTATGTGATAGGTGGTAGGCGGTCAGACAGATCACCTGATGGTAAGCGATTGCCGCCGCCCATAGACACTCGCACCACCAGTGGAGTCACAGGTGCGATGTCAACCTTTTAACCCCCTTTCCCCCCGATTAGGCCTCCTCCTAGCAATTATTTGCTAACTATTTAGTAAATTATCTCCGCAATATGTTTTTTCCTCAACACCGAGCGAATGGTAGAAATACGTACGTAGATTTTAAATGTACCAGAAGGGTTATTCTCGGTTTCGAACCAGTGTCCTCCCGTTTGAAGGCGCAAATTCAATTCACTAAGCTACTGTGTGCTCTGTCACTTATTATTTGGTACTTAGCAAAATATTTTCGCTTTGTCATAGGCAAAAATCGTGAGAAGTGAAATAAAAACAAAGAGAAATGAAGGGTATTTTGAACATTTCCATAGCCCGTGGGTACGCCCATCCCGAACATACGAACAAGGTAAGTACTATCTCATACCCGCTAATGATTCGTATTTCGCGACCGTTTTAATGCGTGCCTTCGGACATATTTAAAACTCCAACTTTCCACCCTCCACCCCACATTTCGGTAGTTAGAGCGGGACGAGAAAAAACATCCCCTCTGGGGGTGAAAAATGCGTAGTTTTAGCTAATCTGCATGGCCCCTGTTTAAACTGGGCTTTTTAACACTGTACAAAAATGAGGTGGGGGGGATTACCCCCCTTTGAGTGCGTGTGTGAGCTCGTTCGAACCTATTTATGTGTTAGCGAGGGTTAATATCAGTTGCCATGGCGACGAGTCGATTACTGCACCGAGTCTGCCCGATTTTTCGTTGCTTTTTCGTGTAATCAAATGAGGTGCGTATGGGAGGGGGTAGGGGGGGCAGGGGGACACGCGTGTACTCAATTATCTGCAGTGAATCAATAGCGGGATGAGGGTAGTTCTGATGTTTGTGACGCGTAATGCTGTCTTTTTGTCGGCTTTAATTTTTTTCCTTCCTCTCGCTCGCTCTGCTCGCTTCGCGTATTGCAATATTGTGCGCGATGACCTATTTTCACGTTGAAATGAGTTTTGGCATATTAAGCAGTATTCATGCTGGATTAATAATTAAGACTTTATTATCCGAAACTAATTTTTTATTTTTCCGCTGGCACCTTACTAATTAGAATAAAAATATGCTAATAGCACTTTATGACGAAAACTACTTTAATAAATTAATTATCTACGTTTCAAGATTGTGATAAGACCTAATAATAAAATCAAACATTATTGATCTAATTAAACCCTAATTAATGGTAATTATGTAAATTAATTAGTAATTAATTAACTTATAATTAGGACTAATTAAATTATGTGGTATTTAACGACTAAACAGTACCTACGTAAATCTGACGTTAACTTAAAACTTAAAAGCACTTAAAATTCGTTTAATTATTATTGAATTAAGCTGAAAAGTGATAACTTAAGCATATAACTTTAACAACATACAAAAAGATGTATGAATAATTAAAATTTAACTACATTTCCATTTCTTTAATAAATTAACTAATGCAATCATTAGTCAATCGACGGCCTAATTATAATTTTCCCTCAATAGCGACATCTGACAAAATTTCCCGGAACTTATCCCAACAGGAATTTTCCTGCAATTTCGCCTTCCCTAAAACTTTTCACCCTCAAGTCAGTTTATCCACCCTCCGCTAGATGGAGCTGCAACTGTGTTGCCCTCTACAGGAATTTCCCTTTTATTAAAGCTATTGGAGGAACTTGGGGTAAATTTGCATTTGCTAAATTGAAATATTTCTTTCTAGGATTTTTACCTAGAGGGCGTTTGGCCTGGGATATCGTCATTGATGGCATATCGTTTCTACTTTATTTAGTTAATTAAATATAATATACTCATGTTCCCTAACTAGACAGAGAACTCCCTGCCTTTTTCCTCCTTTTCCAGACCACTATACCTAATCTGGACATATTTAAAGCAAAAGTTTATAGTAACTACCTAACAGGCATATTTTAGGCAAACGCGTACTATATTTATTTATTTATTTATTTATCCAGCCATTTTCGCGTGAAGAAGTAACAAAATAAAGGGATGTCTACTAACTCAAATTACCTTTGTAATATAAAATATTATTTTTTCAAATAAAACTCAGATTGATTTTGCAAATTACTTAGAATTTATTTATAAAAGTAACCGTATCAATAAAATATGAAATCATCAATGCGAAATAATATCGACCGATCACCTACTTTAATTATTATTAAATTGTAATAGTAACTATGTATGTTTGTGTACTTTTCTACTATCCATTTAAGGGTTAAAGTTTCAGGAGTATGTTTTAATTTATTTTGAGAGCATTCCAAATATCATAATTAATAATATTAAAAAATACTCCTGACAACTTGAATATTTTCCTTCGGATGGCAAGTAAAACAATACTGAAGCATCATTACAAACAAATTTATCCCATACAATAAAGATTTCATATTTTCATTATTAACACTTACTACATTTTACTTGCCACCGGAAGATCCCACATCTATAATTCATGATTTGAAATTAAACCCTATCTCAAAACAAGAAGACTCGAAGTTGCTTGGCACGCAAAATTTCGTTTAACACTCGGACGGCACTAACTCTAAAGCACAACAAATCGGGTTTTCTCAAAATCCTAAATTATTTAATATTTTGCAAATAACCTAAAAATAATACTAATTAACTTTATATAATTCTCCACCATTTTTCTTATAGATTGTTTATTTTACACTTTAAATAATTTACAAAGGACAAAAACACTTCAAAAAGTTAAAATAATGCGTTTAGAATTTAGATCACATAAAAATTAATTAAAAAATATCTCACAATTCAGAATTAAATATAAATTTAGATTACAATATAAATTAATTCAAAAATATCGCTCAATTCAGAACTTTACATTATATTTTGCTCCAAAAATATTGTAATGCGTTTTTAACCTCAGGTTTACAATTAACGTTTCTCGTCATCTCATTGTTAAACAGTTTGTATGAAGGTGGTAACAGGTAAACCTTACCCCTACTTACTTAAAACCTTTTAGGAATTACCAATTTGCTGACGTTATGAAATATAAAGCTATAAACTGTAGCAAAATTTGACCAAACATTATAATATTGATTTGTAGTAAGACAGCATTTCACCACACTTCGAACTTTTGTATGAAAATAATTTTTCATACATATGTTATACAGTTTGCATCTGTGAGCATTTACATCACTTTAACCACGTGTTCGTACCAACCATTTTGAACAACATTGTTCAACGAGTTTTCTAAATTCTTCCAATTTTTTTTTTCGATTTCTCACGTAAAATTACCATAACACGTGACAGGCGTTGTAGGAAAAGTTTAAATTTCTTTATGCGAATTTCCAAAAGTCATAGTAAGTATACTACATACGTTGTTCAGAATAGTTGCTAGAGTAGTTAAAGAGATGGATGTAAATGTTCACAGATATACCCTGTATGTTGGTTTGAAAAACTTTACAGTGCTATCAGTAATGCCCACTGCCTTAGCTACAAGATACATCATAATTACATGCTGTAATTAATTTCCCTATGACTCATACAAATTTTGGATTATATATTGAGAAAAAACTGTGTATGGGACTATTTGCCTTTGTATGGGGCCACGTAATATTTGCTTTATCAATAACAAACGTGTTTAATGATGTGACTGTTTAGCAATAAACCCTGTATGAACTCTCGCCATTAAAAATGGAGTACCTACGCCTCACGCGCTTAGTTACAGAAACGATTTTGTGTAAGGGAATACTTGTGTCTACGCGCACACTTGTGCACTATAAATATGTCATCAAAGCCAATCAGAATGAGGGATAATTATCATCATGCCTACACTTTTAAATGGGGGATCAAATAGGAAAAATGTCGCAGTGAGATTAAATCAACTGTTCATATAGATTGCTTGTTTTTTTTAATTGGTAGGTGGCAGACGAGCAGTTGGATCATCTCATAGTAAGCGATTGCCAACTACCATAGATACCCATAACACCAGATGGAGCCACAAGTGCGCTGCCAACATTTCGAATTGCTCTTCCCCCAAAGATTTGAATCGTCCTTCCCCGTGCTTTCATCTACAATTTACATCAACTACTTGTACACCCTTTTTATTGGCGAAGAGAGTAAATGAATATGACAGCTAAAGTACCAGAGTATATAAAACTTAGACTTGTTTTTATGTTAGTACTGTAATTAAGGCTTCCTCTACCTAGCAACAAATCTAAACTAAAACTCTAAAAATATAATTTTATTCGAATATACGACATAATTAAATTAAAAATACTAGCCATGGAGTAAGATTGCGTAGTCAAATAATAAAATTATTCTTAATAATAAAATAGAAATAATGGCAATAAATGCTTAGAAACTACAATTTATCTATCAAGATAAAAAATATTTTTTATCTAGGTAAATAATTAAGTGCTTAAGATAAAAAGTTGCAGGTATGTAATCCATATTGTTGGGATTTTTTATTTATTTATTTGATAGGTGGCAGTCCAGCAGACGGATCACTGTATGGTAAGCGATTGGCGCCGCCCATAGACATGCACAATAATATTTGTGGAGCTAGATTTGAAGTAAAGAATAACTAGAATGGTTTCTTTTACCAAAATCTTTGTGTAATAAATGGGTACTAATATTAAAGTAATAACTTTATTATTTAGTTACGGAACCTCCTCCACTCACTATCGACAACTACAGTTCCACGCTCCGGTTCTACTTCGAGCAAAGCCGCAGTATAAGCTACTCCTAAACAATATAGTATCAATTCCGTTTCTATGTACTTTTATATGATTTACGATACCTATCTTACTCTATAAGCGAAAATTGGTGTGTCTGATACACCAGCTGACAATTACTAGATACAAAAAATTACTTGTTAAAAAAAATACAGTGAAAAATTACACTAGAAAAAAAACTATTTAGGTACTTTTCATTCCATTGAACTGAATCTCACTTTATACCTACCTAAATAGTTTTATTTTTCTCATTCTACTTTTTAACTTATATTTTAAAAAGTACCTACAGATTAAGTTACACAGATTTTTTCTCTCAGTGAATAAAAAAATACTTGTAACATAAAACACTGTATCTATGTAATTGAATGAATAGTAATAGGTTTTTTTTTCAATCATTATAGAGGTATATTTTGAAAAGTACAGATATAAAGTAGCACGGTTTTTTTTTCCTTAATTGAATAAAATATAAACATAAAAAGACAAATTTATGTAAAAGAGAATGTAAACTAGAAATATACATAGGATAGCTTTACAGAATATTATATTTAGATTTTTTTCTATTTTTTTGTGAATGTAATTGTCAACCAGTTGATTTGTCTTGTACTTAATCTATAATATAATCTCGACAACATGAACGGGGTGTAGTATACATTGCTTGGATTACTATATATATGTAGGTACAAATCTGTTACATTATTTTGGCGTATTTATAACTATTGCAAAGATTTTACGATCCCCAATAGAAGATATACCTTGAAAAACCTCTATTCTCATATAGAATTTATGAATGAGATTTATTTTACGTGTTAGGTGGCAGACGAGCAAACGGAACACCTGATGGTAAGCGATTGTCGCCGCCCATAGGCGCACCTGCAACACCAGTAGAGTCACAAGTGCGCTTGCCTTCAGAGCTATCTTCTAAAGGGGATCTTCATGTAGTTTATTACATATTTACATACATTTTCTCTGATTGAAATACATACATACATAGTTAGTTGGATTGATACATTTGAAAAACTTATTACATAGAAGGCGTCTAGCTACAAACACAAAATAACGGGAAATAAATTCAAAAGTTACTCTCTATACAATATACACGAATACCGAGACTGAAAAATCATTGGTTGAAATATTCTGTACCAAAAAAAAACTTAGTTTTGAACTATTTTGCCTTTGCTTGAATGCCTTGTCCAAGAAGTAAGAAAGGATTTTACATAATCCAAACAATTTGAGTTTGTTTGTTCTATACAAATTGAGCTGACGAAAGTATAAAAATATTTTATGAATGATGAGCGAAAATGTTCGTAACTTTTCTAAAACACAAAACTTTAAATGTTTTTTTTTAGTCAAAATGATTTAACTGTTTACCGTTACACCCCTGTATAATTAGCCAATCACCCACTGCTTTTTCAGTCTCGGTTACAATCGTTACGTCTAATATTATCACAATAAATAAATTTTAGTTACTTCGTTTTTCAAACTCAAAAATTTCGAAAACTGTAAGTTTTTACTAACCTATAAGTACAAACACACTTTAGGTTATCCAATCGCCAAATTTCTTCACCAGATTCTCACTTTACAGTCAAACATTATAAAGGTGAAAATTGTATGAAGTAGTTTGACTGTTCAACCCAATGTGTGGTTGTTCTAATACAATCGGGAAGAAATGAAACCTTACCCATGCCCCACTAATACAACCATTTTCTTCAAAATATATTTAAGTAAACATCGACACACACATCATGCTAGTCTGTCATCAGTCTGTCAAATTTCAATGATTTATTTTTCAAAAATTGGAAATTACAATTGTCATTTTTTTATCTTATCTGTTGGATCCACCCTTCTCATGGAGTACATTACTCTCTTACCCTATGCACTCCGCACAAAAGGTTCTTCTCATCAGGATCACTATTTCTCTTTTAGGATTTATATGTCAAATTAGTAGATGGCGCGACTGCCACTTATGTCATAGGGTATGGTAACTCCAATGGTTATATAAAACATAGGAACACCGCTAGTTCCTCAACATTCCATTTTCAAGACTTTCTGGATGCAATGTACCGTTTAAACTAGTTTTGATTAGTCTCGGAAAAAAACACGAAAGGTCCTACCATGGGCAAAGATTCAAACTCCCGACCATACGGCCTAATAATAGTGACAACTACTGAGCGATACGAATGTTCAACGAACGATAAACCTACTCCGATAACAGCAACAGTAAACATGAACGCAATGAAGTGGACAACGAAAACGGAAGCTTGAGTATCAGTAGGAATCATACAGAGGGGTGACTTCATACAAATTGGCTGGTGTACTCGAAACTTTGACAAGACAGGATTAAGAGTTAATGTTTAAATATTACAGACAGAATATCAAGAATCTACAAGTTATACATTGTGTTTCACACTTCTTCAAAGCAATCATATTTACTAAAGGTCCATCGCATTCCCAAAGTCAATCAACTTTATTTTATTAGCAGCCATTTCATGGAACAGCCAAATCATTTTTGTTTACATTTTATTTAAAAAAACGTGGATCTTAACTATGAATGAGTCATCAGATTCAAATATTCGAGCCAATTTGATGTTCTTCACCCTTCTTTATAATTCTTACTCCTGTGCTCACATTTACTTAGACTAATTCTATTAGAATTTACAAAATTACCTCTAATAGTGACCTCACCTGGATTCCAATGTGATTCTTTGTATTCTCCACAACCATATTTTTGAAAAAATCATCAATTTTCCTTTACTGTCCTTAATTTTATCTTTCATTTGTTTTTATATTTTATATACTACGTTTTATTATTGGTGTTTTTATACGTTTCATGTTCCAATCAAAAGTTTATAATATACACGCTCAAAACAAATATACCTAATACAAACTCAAAACCAATGTCAGAGAAATGGCATTACTTATATTTTGCCGGTATCTAACAAATGTTCAAAATATGTTCTTAGTTGTATTTAGAATCTTAGACTGATTCAGAGGATCCATATTACATCAAAAACTGAAAGTAAAAACTAAAATACTAGTATAAAACAATGCTCTTCTCACACTGGAACCGCCAACATACGTCAAAAAGTGTACCCCTGTCCAAATCACATTTCAACTTAGACCTATTTACATATCGATATCAATAAAACCAATGTCTAAAAATTAACTAGTCGAGTCTGACTTCCCTTCGCTTTCCTCCGTGATCGTAATCATCGGTGGCGGTTCGAAGTTTTCTCTTGGCGAAGTCTCGTTCATTAGCTTCTCAAACTTCGGAGACACAGACGGAAGAATCGCATCCTTCACAGACTCATACACATCAGTTCTAATCAACGGAAGCGACGCCCTCTTCCCTTTGGGTACATCTTTCGGGATCTCATCTTCTTTAATCGCCTCCATACAATTATTCTTCTCAATCACAGGATCAGGTGCTTTATCATTTTCTAACCGAACTGGTAGACTGTCAGCTCTATTCAAAACTTTCTTTGGACTGTCAATCTTGTCAGGTATTGGAACAGCTACACCATTTTCTAGCTTCTTATCGTGTAAATGCTGGAGACTGTACTCTCGTGCTTGCACGTCAGATAGCAAAGGACCATCTGTGGAACCTTCTAGACAGTACCCTGGCCCTTGTAAAGCGTCACTGCCAATAATTGAATCTTGCTTGAATATCGCAGCAGTTACTACTGGTTTATATGGGTCAGTTGGAGTTTTAGTTATAAGCGGTTCTTGAGAGTTATCGTTGACAATACCAGTGTCACAGACGTCTTCTTTAATATCATAGCCCGAGTAAATTGGGTATCCAAAAGGTCCTTGTTCGTACCCCATTTGGCTCCCATAGGAGTAGCTCACGTTGTGGGATCCGATGGAAGACATACTGAGGTCTGAGATGGAGAGGCCTGTGTTGGACAGTGCTAAGGCTTTTGGGTGTTCATATTTCCCGCTGCTTCTCTCGCTGTCTTCTTCGATGGGTTTTCTTTCCAGTTCTTCAGGGACTCGGTGGATGAGAGCCTGGTTGGTGGAGATCTGAGGGTCGTGTGGGGGGGAGTTCTGCAGCGACTTGTTGTTGGGTCTGTAGGCCGCCGACTGCTGGACCTCGACGACGAATATGCCGTCGTTGTCGGGGGAGTACTTCATTTTTGTCTCACGGCCGTTTTTGGTGATATCCTGGAAATTAATTATGTTACTATAAATACATTTTTATCTTATTTAAACCCTTAGAGTGTCAAAACGCGACCTAATCAAAAGCTACTTTTTTAGCTCTTCATACTCATAGGATTTTCCCTACAATTTGGTACTTAGTAATATTTTATGACCATACAAAAACAAACAACTCTTGTAACTAATTTCCAGTCGCCATCCAATAGCTAAACGTCAAAGCCTTAAGAAGGTCGCAAATATTTGCCTAATTGAGGGCTGAGCCCTTTCGCCCTTCCGATTTGATTGATCCCTTTTTATCTCAACGGAGTTTCTTTCAAATTAGATACAATAAACTCAGATAGGTATTTTATCGAAAACATTTAACTCAAAAGGTTGCTGACACCGATTTATTGGAGAAGTATTAAGTGTTTTGCTTTGATTCATCTGTTCTTATATTGAAAGAAATACCAGATGAGGAATATTTTTATTGCTTTGTAGGTTATTAATATTTGCGCGTTTGGCAATAAATATTGAAATGAATGCGTCAGACAATTCAGATAAATCAGGTATAAAATACCCAAATAGACGTAAATATTCCAGAAAAACATGTTTCTAATTTGAACTTTTTATCTTATTGAGTTAAGACATGTAGCTCTTAAACTGACTTACCATTGTTTTTAAACTAAGCTATCATTGTTCTTAAACTGAGCTACCATCGCTCTTAAACTGAACTACCATCGCTCTTAAGCTACCATCGGTCTTAAACTAAGTTACCATCGCTCTCAAACTGAGCTAGCACCACTCTTAAACTGAGCTACTCTTATACTGAGCCAACATCGCTCTTAAACTGAGTTACCATCGCTCTCAAACTGAGCTAGCACCACTCTTAAACTGAGCTACTCTAATACTGAGCCAACATCGCTCTTAAACTGAGTTACCATCGCTCTCAAACTGAGCTAGCACCACTCTCACTGTCACCAACGGCATTTCCAAACCGATACGACCTACAAACCTTCAAAAAGCGAGCGTATTCCTTCTTTAAAGGTCGGCAGCGCATTTGCGACTCCTCTGGTGTTGCGGGTGTCCATGGGCGGTGGTAATCGCTTACCATCAGGTGATCCGTCTGTTCGTCTGCCCCCTATCTCATAAAAAAAAACTCCTTAACTGAGCTACTCTATACTGAGCTACCATCGGTCTTAAACTGAGTTACCATCGCTCAACTCTCTTCAAACCTAAAGGACATTAATAAGTTTTCCTCACATTCCTCTCCTCTGTCTCCACGATGAGGTGATTGTTCTTGAGGGTCATTGTGAAGATGGAGCCGTTGGCGGGGGGCGCCTCCCCGCTCTCCTGGCTCCCGGCACTATCATCCGTTGGAGACTTTAACTGTAAACGAAAAAAAAATCATTTGAAGGTATTTTGGAATATTGACAAATCTAAATTAGAAATAACCAGTCCTTGACTATTCACATCAAATAGTTCGTTTGTAGCTATTAATAGGGATGACTGGACCTTCATTAATTTATTACTGGCTAATCTTATAAGCGTTTTGGATGGTGACATCTGTTAGTTTGTAAGAAAAATTGTACTTAATAAATAAATAAATAAATGTATCCATTAAGGTATCATGCCCCCTTTTTGATCCTCGACCGTCATTGGCTGAAGCGCTCCGTACCCCTATAGTGTGCTATGGGGTGATTAGATCACTTTCATTGCGCGGGTGGAGCGCCTGAGTAGAATTGATGTCACCCTGTCTTTTGTAACTGTTCCGTAAGTCTAATGGCCACGAAAATGTATCTTAAAGAATAACCCTGCAGCGTTTGGGCTGATGACCTGCGTTATTTACACCGTTGATGATGTGATGATGATCTAAGTGTCCGAAGGGTGTCGACCATATACCCAGGTCTGTGACCACATGGGCTGTCTATTTACTGCGTTTGGGCTGCACTTAGATCGTCATCAAATCATCAACGGTTTACATACCCGAGTCATTTTCACCGTTTATGATGTTATTTAATTGGAATGCGTCCGTGGTATTCATTCAGCTGGTCCCACTGCTGGCCAATGGGGAAGGATAGTTTGTTTTTTGGTTTTATTTTATTTTTACCTATTATTGAAATTAAAATAGTTTATTCAATTTAGGTCCATACAGAACACATATGAATGTCAATATGTTTACCACTGGTTCAGATTATAGTCGTCATGTGTGTTCTACTTTTTCTTTACCTATCATCCAGTCTTTTGTATTTCCTTGTGTTTGTGTCAATTGTCTGTAGCATATAATCCTATGTTGTGGTGTCCAAATTAATAAATGTATTTTTTTTTCTTTCTTTCTTTCTTTCTGATGATGACCTAAGTATCTGTCAAGGGTGTCGACCGTATGCCCAGGTCTGTGACCACATGGGCTGCGACACAAAGGCTCTATTTACTGCGTTTGGGCTGCACTTAGATCGTCATCAATCATCAACGGTTTACATACCCGAGTCATTTTCACATTTATGAGTGTTATTTAATGGAATGCGTCCGTGTATTCATTCAGTGGTCCCACTGCTGGCCAATGGGGAAGGATAGTTTGTTTTTTGGTTTATTTTTATTTTTACCTATTATTGAAATTAAAATAGTTTATTCAATTTAGGTCCATACGAACACAATATGAATGTCATATGTTACCACTGGTTCAGATTATAGTCGTCATGTGTGTTCTACTTTTTCTTTACATATACATCCAGTCTTTTGTATTTCCTTGTGTTTTGTGTCAATTGTCTGTAGCATATAACCCTATGTTATGGTGTCCAATTCATAATGTATTTTTTTTTCTTTCTTCTTTCTGATGATGACCTAAGTATCTGTCAAGGGTGTCGACCGTATGCCCAGGTCTGTGACCACATGGGCTGCGACACAAAGGCTCTATTTACTGCGTTTGGGCTGCGCTAATGACTCGCGCATTGACGAATCGTTCACCTTCGCCCACGTAATGTAGTGGCTCAAGTGACGAGATGAAGCGGGGTTGAGAATAAGAGTAGCTAGCTAGGTAGGTAGGGTAGCTAAGGGCTAGAGTATGTAGATGGCTAGGTAGTTTCAGAATTCTCGGGTCAGTTTTTAATAGTCAAACTAGATAGTTTGACACAAGTTTTAACAACGAGGAAAAAAACAATGTTGCTAGTGGTGATGGGTTATATCAACAAATGGGATTTTCTTGTTTGTCGCGAATGGGAGCATAGCCAGAGGTGACGTCTGGGAGGAACCGTTTTATTTTACTGACCCAGAATCTAGGGTTAAAGTTAAATCTGTTAATTCTTACAACTGTCATTTGCGACCATCACCACGTCGAAAGGCGTCGAAGAGTGTTAATGATCTCGGTTTGAGACAGACTACAAGGACCATGTGCAGAAAAGAGTCACGAAAATAAGTAGTCAACGATCTCTTCGACATCAATGCCAGCTAGAGCTGACTTTCTGTGTCTATTTCTTTGAGTGATGTTGTCACTAAAAAAACGAATCCGCTTTAAGATCTTAACTTAAAACCACCGCGGAAATCCTGCCCACTATCTCGAGACCCCTAAATTTTCATCTAAACCCGTCACGCCACTCCCTCCGCCGAGCATGGTTGATGGTCGGAGATCAGCGCGGCCTGGTCGTGTCCTGCGCAGCGTAGTGTTGTTGCTATAGCGATGGTTGACTTCTAAAATAAGTCATACTATCGATAATCCCAACGCAAATAAAAAAAATTACGCCCTTTCTGGAACGTGTGTTTGTGGAGTGGTTTAATTACCGGGCGGTGGTCTCTATAAGGGTGGTATCCCGGTTTTGATTCCCTGGTCGAGCAAAAAGTATGTTTCGAATTTTCCGAACATATCTCGGGTTTTTTATCACCAATTCGTATTAGGTAAGGAGATTTGGTGATTAAGCATAATCATCATGGTAGCGAAGACATAGGTAAGTAGTGCAATTTATATTTTTCTTGTCATCTCATAAATCACATTGCGTCGATAGTTTTCGTCGTCGAAATAGTCGAGTCGATACCTAGTCATTTATTCTAAACACAAAGACTCCTGGCAGACAGTGTCATATATTTAACCATGGGCAAGGCAGTATTAAGTTTTATCAATCAATACTATTGACAAAGGATTAGCGATAGTAGGACAGATTTTCGAAATCACACGATTAACATATCATCGATAAACTACCGCTATCGTCACCACACTAATCCAGCCTTGCGATAGAAATTCTTTTCTTATATACTATTCGATTACAACACCGACATTAAGTTATTGCAATGTCAAATGTATTATTGTTGCGTCAGGGTTGAGAATCGCGAGTTTACGTGGAAAGGAAAAAAGGTAGAAAACAAGATGTTTTTTGAACTTTTGACAGCTAATGAAGCGTGTCCAGGTGCGAAGGACCAGGTTTGAGTGAAATAATTAATTACTTGTTGCGTATTTATTTCAATTTTGAGTGCAAAGCTTTGAGCCAAATTCTTGTTATAAAAGTTTAATTAAGAATCGTTCTCATTCTTTTGTGATTTATATGGGTGTCATTCTTTTGAGCGAAATCGAAGATTGTTTTCATTGTGAAGGTTTCATTACACAATTTGTTTTTAATTCACACAACATCTTATAACATTGACATGACTCCGTCGTACCATTTAGTTTAAGCACTCGTGATACAGATATACAACATAGGATTACAAATATAATACTTAAATAATAGCCAACACTGAACAAACACAAGTGTTCATCACACGAATATTTGTCCAGGGTAGGAATCCAACACACAACCTTTGGCACATCAGGTAGGGTCACTACCAAATGCGCCGTCGGGCCAAACAATTTTGATTTGATTAATAATCTTTTGCATAGAACGGGACTCATCCTTTGCCGTAAAATTCACAATTGGCCGGCTAACAATATAAGTGTTAGCAGGACAAAATCGATCGCCTAGAACATCACTAGGTTCAAGTACACATCCCTAATGGCATCTAACACTGGAACTGTCAATCCTCTGAGATAAATTCGCACGCTCTAATATTGTTCATCATCATCATTTCAGCCAATAGACGTCCACTGCTGGACATAAACCTCCCACACAGAGTTCTCCACACAGATCGGTATTGTACCACCCGCATCCAAGGGACTCCCGCGACCTTCACCAGATCGTCGGTCCACCTGGTGGAAGGCCTGCCACGGCTGCGGCCTCCTGCACGTAGTCTCCACTCAAAGACCTTTCCACCCCAACGGTCGTCTGTTCTCCTCGCAATATAATAATTAATATTGTTAATTACTCGTAATTATTGCAAGTGAAACTGTGTATTAGGTACCACTTAAAAATGCGTTTCATTGATATTATAAGCAATCAACCAAATACCAGCGATGTACTTTTTGATACCTACATCTTATAATTCCGCACAATCTTACAGCTAAGTGCATCTACCAATCGCATGGCCCCTAGCACTTAGCTAACGCGGGTCGTTGTCCGGTCGACGCCCGCGCAGATTTCGGCGCGCTCATTTTTTCGCGCAGCCTCTTGCATCGAGTTGCACTTTTTAGATGCACCTACTCTTGTTATACGACTATCTAACAGTGGAACAGGGAAGACTGTGGTGTCGACTGATAGATTTTTTTTTGTCTGAAAGGTCTAAGAATGACATTTTAGGGTTTAGATTGATTAAGGTTTTGCTAATTTGAATGGTGCATTCATAGTTTTTTTACTTAATTTATACTATGTGATTGATGGCAGGATGAAGAGAAGACGTATAAATTGTTCTCTTTGTCCCCAAAGACGTAGGTAGATGTCCTACTTAATAAAGTAAAGAAATGAAAAAATTGGAGAAAATCTATAACATATTTATAAAGAGATAAATTCTTTAACAGATCTTATTATGGACGGAAAAACAAAACACTAGCCCAATGCAATTGTCGTCCAACGCCATCTATTGTCTATAGGAAACGAATGTCTCGAAACGAAATTAGGGCGGGCCACTAGTAAATCAATACAGAAGCAACTGAAAACTTGTAAAATGTACTTTCAATAATAGTGTTTATTGCGCACAACTGTAAAATCCATGCAGGCAGGAAAGAAAAAAAATGTGCCTAATACTCGGAACGAGCACATTCTAATCCATAGAGCTGTCATATCTGTTTCTTTTCTTCCTTTCTATATAACCATATTCTTGCAAATAAATAATTTACTTACTTACTTACCTTTGATAACATTTTACTACATAATTAGATTTCCCTCAAAAAAATCATAACCCAAATCGACTCCACTCCTTTCGTGTGCGCAAACGCATTCATCGGCCCAGTGCGTTGCACTATAGCGAGCCAGTTTGACTAGATTTTTGGCAACGGCTGCGCACCTCCCCCCTCCCCGCCGCGCCCCGCTGCGCCCGCGCTCCTCTTATGAGGTTTTGATGAGTTAGTATGTGTGGTACTTATATTTGGTATTTCAGGACGTAGGTGGGGCCAACTTTTTGTTCAATTTTTTGGAGTATCTTGACATTGGGGCTTCTAAGTAGGATATTCGTTTTTGATGTTCTTTTTGCCGTGATACAGTTGGTTAGATCTCCTTGATAGAAAGGTCTGAAGGCAGTTGCTTTATTGTTACAAGACTCAGCAAATGCTGGCTCATGGTACAAGCGTAGGTCCAAAACAATAGCTTTGGGCGCAACTACGAATGACACTCTTAGACAATGATGGTATAGACTAAACCAATACCACACCAGTTACTAGCCTTTGCGCTTTTGGCAAAAATCGTTGACAAAATTTACTACTGTTCATTAGTAGATACACCCGAAGTAGTAGGAAGCACCCGTTCTCTGTTTAGAGCAGCTGTGTCAAGGATTCAAATCGCCATTATGATCGCCTACCTTCGTTAGAAGATGGCACTTAGAAAAAAAGAAGACTAGTAGGTAAGCAAGCGAGTGGCTAGACTGGTAGCAGTGAGAGCAGACCATGAAGATCCATGCTCCAGTATGAATGGGCTGGTTTGATCAGAGTGAATCCACGGACTCACAGAAAAGAACCGTGAAGCAGCGCCTGTGCCACAGCACGAAACAAATCTCATCGAATGATTGTGGGTGCTTCAGACCCATTGTTTTCTCTCACCGCCGGGCAAATGGTAAAAATACGCACATAGATTTGAATAATCCATAGGTGCATGCTCGGATTCGAACCACGACCCTCCACTATATGCAAGGCGCGTTCTTATTTACTGAGCTACCATAGCTGTCATCTCCCGTAATGGAGGCGCTGATAAAAAATCAAGTATTTATTTGCATACTAAGTGTACAAAAGGATATATAATATCTGGATGCAATATTTTTTTCAAGCTTGCATTCCGGAGCGTAACTGCAACTTACCAAATCTGACAGCTGACAGACGTAGAGCCGAAACATGATCAATGTCCGATGTCTGACTGGCTTGCATGCATATTTAATACAATACAAATGGTTGTGCAAATGTGAAGCTATATATAGCTATAGCTTCTTATTTTCATTCAGCAATCTCTTTGCACTGCCTTACCCCCATTGCCAACACGCTGTTTTCTCTCCTCTACCTAAAGGTTGTCTGGAAGAAATCGCTACAAGCGATAAGACCGCCTTATTGTACTGTCTATAGCTGTTGCTTCAATCATGTATTATATTTCTGTGCAATAAAGAATATCTATCTATCTATCTATCTATAGTGCTAAGGACTAAACAATGATTTAGTTGGCTTCTCCTGTTAAATAAATAAGGAAATTTTAAGATAAAATAAAAAAACATTTATTTGTTACGCACAATCTACGACACACATAGGACAAATATACAAACAGGCTGGACAACAAGAACATTATGACTCAATACTAAAACTATAGGTAAATGAATAAAATAAAATACAAAAAAAAAGATAGAACATATTTAAACAGTAAAGAGTAACATAATACTTAAATGGTTTAGGTAACTGTGTATGGTCTATGTACATGACAATGCTCCATAATCACAAACTTATGGAATTTAGATACCTACAAGTACAATTATTCCAAATCAAATAGAAATCGTACAGTATTCTGAATATACAACTTCCTTCAAATATGAACATACTAGGTGTTTACATTTTACTGTACCTACACGATCTGACATGACGATGTAGTACTAAGTTCACTGGTACCTAATACAGAGTAATAAATTGGATTACGTTCCCAGCCGATCCCAGTCCCGAAGGACATCGTTCGATTGAGTCCGCCTCACCTGCCCCCGAATATACTTAGATAGATAGTTATACTTTGTTGAGCAAAATAAACAACTTAAGAACTAGAGATAAAGAAGATACCTGAGCGGGCAAGGTGACCAAGTAAACATATAAAATTATTGACATCTAGGTTTTCATTTTCACGTAGACGTTCAATTCGTCAAATTTTTCTTAACAACTGAGTGTTAAAAAATAAATGATTATCGACTGTTCATATAGTTGCATCTCGTTGAGCGCTCATAAGAAAGAGGTGTCATGCCAGTCAACAACTTTTTGAATCTTTAAATGTTAATCTCTCTTTGATCACCTGGAATGTATAGTGACTTCTGCTGCTGACTATACAATATTGGCGGTTTTATCACTTAAAGCGATTTCTGTCAGACGACCTTTGGTAAAAGTACAATTATATATGTATAATAATGCAACACATAGTCTGGGCGGGGAACCTGGAGACCTGAAATACAGGTGTAACCAAGCTTAGGCTCCAGTCCCCCAAAATATTGTATGCTTGCACTATCTAGTTTTAGTTTTGTTCTTATTTAGGTACTTTTTTGTTTCATTTTATTTTAAGCTCTAACCTTACAATTAAGCTGCACTTTTACTAACGTTAGTCGTGTAATATTCTGGTGGATTTTTTTTTCTAGTTTTATTATCACACTAGTGGCCCGCCCTCACTTCGCTTCGGGACCGTAATTCAGAAATGAACCAATAGATAGCGCTGTGTCCAATTACATCGCGCAAGCGTTTTGTATTTTCGGTTTACCTATAAGCCTTGTCGTTGTCTATAGAAGTTATCTCTTTATAAATAGTATAGATGGTGGTCAAAAATGCAATACTACAATATTACTAAATTTTCTTTTCGACCTCGCGGCATATTCGGTAATTACACTTCATCGACATCGCTTTTGGAAAATGTGAATCTAGAGCTTATATCGTTGACTGTAACTGTAAAAGTATTGTAAATGTACTTCGAAACAAAATGGAGCGCTGACTGAGTATACGCAGGGCATTCGTGAAATCGGTGAGTTATGGGGTTTTGATCCGAACCCGGGCCCTGAGCACCCTGAGGCCCGACACCATGTCATGTACCGTCAACAGCAAAAGTTTTTTTTTTTATAAAATGGGCTTACCCTTGGCACAAAATATAGACTGACACAGAAAGTAGACTGCCCACTAAGAGCTGAAAACGTGTCATGTACTCACTCGCATGTGCACTAATCCTAGCCTATGACATAAAATTGTCGAACTGTCGAGGTCTATGGTAGAGGCCGCGCGCTTATGTACTCATGCCGGGCAAGAACCCTAGCATATGTCAACGAACTCTTCTAAATTCAAAATCAGGCTGAGTCTACCTTCTGTGGGTAATTATTTTGTGCCCTTGGTGTCATACTGAACTCCAGAGTTGAGAAGAAGCCTAAGATGGAGCGGGCTTACCCAGAAGTAGTCTATTCACTCAAGCCTCAAACATTTTGAGGTTGTGTACTCATTGGGGAAAACATGCGGGAAGGGTTCCTTGGCAGTGCGCATCGTTTTGTAAAAACGTTTTGTACGCAATTTTTTTTTTAATGTGATAGGTAGCAGGCGAGCAGGCGGATCACCTGATGGTAGGCAATTGCCGCCGCCCATGGACACTTGCAACACCAGTGGAATTACAAGTGCGCTGCCAACCTTTTGTCCCCTTCCCCCCCCGAGTGGGCCTCCGGTACCCTCCCTCACTCGGCGAAACACAGCACAGGGGCTGCTTCATGCCGGTTTTCTGTGAGGCAGTGGTATCACTCCGGTCGAGCCGGCCCATTCATGCCGAAGCGTGGCTCTCCCACAGTTAAATAATTGAGGAATATCTACCAAAAAAGGATGATACCCCGCTGTTCGTCTGCTTTCACGGTGGAAGAAGGGGGAGCACACTCTCCAAAGCATATGATCAAATTCGAAGCGTGGCTCTCCCACAGTTAAAATACTTATAATATCCGTGCAACTGTGTAGTCGCACAAATAAACATGCAACTAAATCCGCCAACACTTTATTAACTGGAGAACCTAAAACCGTCTGTATGTCTAAATTTGCATGACACAACCCAAATATAATGGTCCCAATTTAACCCGGGACCTGCGACTGAATTACAGCACTTCAGCGATTGTGGGAGACATTATAACTACGTCATAGTTTTTTTAAAGAGTAACTGCTGAGTTTTTGCTGGTGTCTTCTCGGCAGAAAACTACATTCCGAATCAGTCAATTTAGGAAAACTACATTTTCTAAGTTTTCTTGGATCTGGGTGTTCTGGGTTGACGCCTCAGTTAATGATCATCATCATACAAGAGTTGCCCTAGTTTGAGACCAGGTTGATTGATGTGATTGTCGGGCGCATTTATTTATTTAGTGGTAAATTGACATTCCCATGTTCCCGTGTTCCGTATGGACTATTTTCATTGAACTATACAAACAAAACTATTTTTTACCTTTATTATTTACGTTTTTGATGGGATATTTTTTTTACTTTTGCCATCGGTACAGTCCGGAGATGCAAGCTCACGAGATCACTCGATCGCTCGCGGAAGGCGCTGCGCGCGCGCACGAGCACGATCCGACCCAGATATCGCTGGGACTAATCACCCCAAGTACCAGTACTTATTATCCCAGGATAATTATTATACTGATAATGATGTGATGGAAGATGAGTGGATAAAACGTGCGTCTTCTGTAGATGAGGTTGTAGGTTTTTATGTGATAGGTGGCAGACGAGCAGACGGATCACCTGATAGTAAGCGATTGCCTCCGCCCATTAACACCTGCACCACCAGTAGAGCCACAACAGCGTTGCCGTCCTTTAACCGTTTTTCCCCCATTTGGGCCTCCAGTATCCTCACTCACTCCAGAAAATACAGCGCAGGCGCTGTTTCACGCCGGTCTTCTGTGAGGCCGTGGTATCACTCCGGTTGAGCCGGCCCATTCATACCGAAGCGTTGCTCTCCCACGATAAAAATGTTTATCCGAGGATGTAAAGGAAACTCAAAATCAACTAACTGCATCTAACGCCCTTGTAGGTATAACACGGCAGCCTTAAACTCCCCTTCCCTCCGATAGGACCTCCGTTGATTTTTGGCAGCGCACATGTGACTCAACTGGTATTGCGGGTGTCCATGAGCGGCGGCCATTGCTCACCATCAGGTGATCCGTTTGCTCGTTTACCAGTATAACATTAAAAATGAACATTGATCGATTTAGTGTCCGGAGCGCGAGTCCCTCCCGACTTCCTGCGAGGGCATTGAATCGGCGCCGGCGCAGCGACCTCCGAATTGTGTGGCATAAGGCGTGATTACCACTACTACGTAATATTTTGGGTTTTTCTGTAACCTTTTGTGCAAGAGTACCTATCTAAAGTTGAGTTTTACTGCCGCACTTAGAGATGACATTTAACCTTAATGCTCCATATCTTGATGATGGATAGACTGATAATTATCATAGACCTACTTGTAGAATCATGGGCTAAGTGTACTAAGCTCGGGCTCCAAAATACTGTACCATTACCATTACACTGCTTTAGTGGCGCAGTGGGTAGTGGCTGCGCTTGGAGTCCAGGGTTCGATCCGGCCGAAAATGTGTACCTACCTGAGTTTTACTGCTAAAGAAAACCGGCGTGAAGCAGCCCCTGTGCTGTGTTTCGCCAAGTGAGTGAGGGTACCGGAGGCCCACCCGGGGAGGAAGGGGATAAAAGGTTGGCAGGGCACTTGTAACTCTACTGGTGTTGCAGGTGTCCATGAGCGGCGGCATTGCTTACCATCAGGTGATCCGCCTGCTCGTCTGCTGCTACCTATCACATAAAAAAAATAACCCTCAGAGTCAGCCCAAAGTCTGGAAGTTGGCGGTCTTATACCCGTGCTTTGGAAAACATTTTAAGCCGTTGGTCCTGGCCTGATCCTTCTCCGGTCGTGTTACACCGGTATCCCATCGAAATATAAGGGTAAGAGAATAGTGAGTGCATCTGTGTCAACGCACACACTTGAACACTATAACATATCCTGCGTACGTGGCTAATCGTTAAGATCGGCAGCTGTAACCAAATATCGGTTAGAACCTACTATTATTAGTAATGACTTAAGTCCCAAAATGTCGCTGACGTTCTTATTAGGTTGATAAAGACGTCCCGATGCCGGAACAACTGCTGGTGACAGCTGCGGAACCGGAATATACTGTGTAAGTGTTTGATTAAATCTACTAATGCCGAAAGAGTAAATAGTGATGCGAAATTGAACGAAAAAGTCGACAACCCGATACTTTTTTTTACTTGTAAACCTGGAAAGATTTTTCACTCAATTGGGAACACGCAAGATGAGAGAGATAATTAATATAGTTAAGGATTTTGATAATATACCAACACGGTATTTTTTAATACTGCGGTTTAATAATAAATGTTAATTATGTTTCTATTTTTTCAGGTAAGTTTAATAAGTTTGCTTCGAGACATCATAAAGTAAGTAAATCTATCTTATTTTTTTCTTCTGTATAAAAAAAAAGTTGATTCTCAAATGAGCATTACACCTAAATTCCGTTTAAAGTCTAGTTTGTAGATAATGTCTAGGGAACAATAAAACTAGGGGATATATCAACGTTATCGATTAAAATTAGAAAAAGTCGAGTTATTTGTGTAACACGGGCCACCCTACTGAGTAGACCCAATTGGGTGACATTCTTAGGTATACACAAAAGAGTCAAATTGATAAGAAATATTATCAAATACTTATATTAATTTCCTGAGGCTGTAGTAATAACCTGCTTTGAAGTCAACAAAACATACGTGAAAAAACCAGAAACCTGAAAAGAAAACTTAGGTAGAGAGTTCTTTTAATTCTTATACGCTTCATAATACAGAACAGCTGACTCTCGAATTGACGTCCTGTATTTAATTTTATTTTTTTATAGCAATTCTTTGCAATTTATTCGTATGTAAATAATGCACTTAACAATTTCATCGAAAGGTTCAAGTGGGACTCAAACCCACAACCTTCCACATACCGGGTGGCTGTTCTACTAATTAAACTAGCCGAACCCCTTACCACTTACTAAGCTAACGAATTTTATCCTGTGAATTGGACAAAATAAGAAAAAAAAATGCAAAGAAAAACAATAACGAAAATTATAACAAAAAACTTAAGTACCAAAAAAATTATAACAGAGTAGATGTTGGTCCTGCGCCCGATCTCTCTTTGGTCGTGTCACACTAGTGTCTCATCGAATTAAGAGGGTAAGGGAGTAGAGAGTGCACCTGTGATCGCGCACACACATTATACTCGTATCGTGAGTACGTAGCTGATCGCTCAGGTGAGCCGCCGCAGTCGAATATCGATTGGAGGTTTTATTTATTTATTTGAAGTAAGTATCATCATTTCAAACTCTTTCCCACCTACCAAATACAAAACATAGTGCCGCCATAAACTGAAGGGAATGTCTCTTTTACGAGTGATATTATCTACGGGATTCGCCGTAAAAAATCTCGCCGGTCGTAATTCTAATTCGCGAAACTCGTTAAGGGGCCGTAAAACTACTTTTGTAAAGTTGCGCGTTTCGGAATGGCGCGATGGCGCGTCATTTGTGTTGCAGATTTGCCCTGCTATTTCAGATGTAATGAGCAAGTAGCAGATAGACGGGATTCTGCAAATGATTTCGTTGGCTGAAGGATTTTTACCAAACGGGAAACTTAAGGGAACCCATATGCTTAGGTATGTTATCTTTTGTTATGCTGTGGACACATATTTTTACATGTTTCTTGTATCTTTAATTCTGTATCTCAGTGTGTATTTTATTGTCTGTAATACACCACATTATAGTCTGCAGCAAAAAACAATAGCGATGTCCTTGAGTGCGCAGAAACCAATTTTAGTACAGTCTTCTTTTTTTACAAATGCGCAACAAACTACCGGTTATCGCTATTGTTAGATGCCGCGGACATACAGGTCTTGTGTTATGTAAATAAATGTTTATTTTAACTCTATCGGGCCCGAAATATTTTGCAGGTGATATAATTTTATTACATTATCAGTAATAAATGGCCCAAGTCCTAAACTACAAACAGAACAAAATACTTATGAGAAAAGGATAATGGACATTGGGTAGATGAAATACGAGAAAGCCTTTCAATGGAAGCATTTTAGGTAAAGGATATTTATTAACATTAAGAGCACAATGCTCGCGCATTATCTCATTACTGAAGGTTCACTGGGAATGGACGGGGGTTTTAGTCAATACTTATTACTGCTTCTTCAATTTTTGTTTCTGAACGGTTTTTGTTTTTAAAAGATTTGTGTTTCTGAACGTTCGTGAAGATAAACGGATTTTGAAAAGTCTTGCAACCGATTTTGTAGATTTTATCAGATTTTATCTGATTAATATCGTGATCAGTTCAAAACTGATGCTGTCACTTTCATTTGCGACTTTTATAAAAGTGACACTTGTACCTATTTATTCAATGTCTGGATGTTATACCAATGTATTTAAGAAAGAAGAAGAAAGAAAGAAAAAACGTTTATTTGGTACTTAAACTTAAAGTCATGAGTACATACAGAAAATATTAAATTATGTACTTAAACCTCAGGATAAACTTAAATATAGTCTGGTTAGCACCAAAATGGTCTCCGCTCAGCATATAGTTGTAGCAGCTAGGGGCATGCTACAACGACTGGTTTTCAGCGGATGCCATGAAAAACACTTACAAATTCCAGGTACGAAGTAAACACTATAAAATTACTTCTTACCTGGAATTTGTAAGTGTGTAAATATATTCTATTCTATTCCTCCGTTGTTCGATATGTGTAACACAATTGCTTAAGCTACTTAGCACAGAGTCACGTCAAAGTATGAAATATGTGAAAATTCACACAACATTTCATACATTAGAGGAACTGATAAAAAACATACCTACTTATACATCGTCTTCCAACTCAATGTACGACCTTGTCGGAATGATAACATCTTGAAGCTTGTGTGCCTCGTTACCCAAACATCGAATGAACCAGATACCACGGAATGCGTGTCAATTGGGCCAGGAAATGCGGATCTTTGTATGTTATGCACAAGTTTAAGGAATGTTAAGTTTCCGTGCAGATAGCAGCAAAACATGAGCTTGCACATTCACACGGTCTGGTTGTGTGAGAAAAATATAGTTTTCGAATAATTGTTTCACAGCATACTAAGTACTTAGCCAGGGGGGTTTGGAGGTTCAAACTCCGAAAAGTTAAAATTTAACAAGCTAGTAACTGGTTATAATATTAACTATAGTCCGCTGCATCTAACATTAGCGATAACCGTTACCTAGTTTGCGCACTTGTAAAAAAGAAGACTTTCTACTGAAATTGGTTTCTGCGCACTCAAGGTCATCGCTATTGTTTTTTTTTTATGTGATAGGTAGCAGGCGAGCAGGCGGATCACCTGATGGTAAGCAATTGCCGCCGCCCATGGACACTTGCAACACCAGTGGAGTTACAAGTGTGCTGCCAACCTTTTATCCCCTTCCCCCCCGAGTGGGCCTCCGGTACCCTCACTCACTCAGCGAAACACAGCACAGGAAACATGCCGCAGGCTATTACTAAATGTATTTTTCTATTTAGCCTATACTTAGTGTCATCCCCTACTTGAATAAGGTCTCTATGATTATGTATAACACACTGATTTTCTTTTAAAGTATTATGTAGTTTTTTTCGTTCCCGATCTTTTCGGATCATATTTTTTGCTAATAGTTCAATAGTTGTTGTAGTTGCCAATAGATGGTGCTGGGTGTAGATTCCATCGCGCCAAGTGTTTCGTTGCATCGGGATACATAAAAGCCGGGTGTCAGAAAGAAGCTGTCTCTTTATAAATAGCAGAGATTTTGACAATCATTACCAAAATTTCCCGTAATGTTTGACCTTAGCAAAAAAAGGAGCGAATCGGCCATCACCATTCGTCTGCGCAATGGCCGATGATAAGTGGCCCGCATTACCGAGAGCCTAATCGATGGCTGTACATCATGCGATACTCTCGCCGCGCTCTCTTGAGACGATTTCATGAAAGAAATCGGCTTTGCTTCAACATACCAATGCCACGATACCGTGTTGCTGAATTATCGATTGTTGACCTCGATAACTATTCAGATGATCGATAGTTACCTACATCGATATTTTTGCAAATTTCAATAGTATCGATAAGGAAATTGGCGCAACACTATTAATATAATTTTAATTGTGGGAGCTTCGGCATGAATGGGCCGGCTCGACCGGAGTGATACCACTGCCTCACAGAAAACCGACGTGAAGCAGCTCTTGGGCTGTGTTTCGCCGAGTGAGTGAGGGTAGCGGAGGCCTACCGGGGGAAGGGGATAAAAGGTTGGCAGCGCACTTGTGACTCCACTGGTGTTGCAGGTGTCCATGGGCGGCGGCAATTGCTTACCATCAGGTGATCCGCCTGATCGTCTGCTACCTATCACATAAAATATATATATATCCATCAGGTGAGATGAGATCAAGTGCAAACCCATCTTATATAAAAATATATTTATAAATATACTCATGCTCATGGACACTTGCAACACCATTGGAGTTTCAAGTGCGCTGCCAACCTTTTATCCCCTTCCCCTCCGAGTGGGCCACCGGTACCCTCACTCACTCGGCGAAACACAGCACAGGGGCTGCTTCACGCCGGTTTTCTGTGAGGCAGTAGTGGTATCACTCCGGTCGAGCCGGCCCATTCATGCCGAAGCGTGCCTCTCCCACAGTTAAAATCTATGATCGAGGCGTTTGTCCTGCAGTGGGACAGCACACAGGCTGATACTTATAATACTTTTTTTTTTAAATTCGCGTATATTGACGTGCAGTATGTGTGGTGCGGTGATATTTTTTCTTCAGTAGAGGTGTATTATGGCTCTCTCTTCATTTTCATTTGTGTCTTTTTTTATATATTATAGGAAGGCAAACAAGCAAGCGGGTCACCTGACGGTAAGTGATCACCGCCGCCCATGGACATCAGCTACACCAGAAGGAGTGCGGATGCGTTGCCGGCCTTTAGGAAGGTATATGCTCGTTTCTTGAAGATTTGACAAATATGATAATCTATTCCACAACATTGGACGTTGAATAGTCAAATATTACTACTCCTTGATGCTACCACAAAACAGACCGCATTTCCATGGCGACCACAAGTAGCGCAGTGCGAAGTATAATGGGCAATATTATACTGCACTGCTATAAGGCCGATCGGCCCCTCAAGCGGTGCGCAGGACTCTCGCGCAGAATAAATTCTACCGACGCTAATGAGAGAAAGTACGGTTCTGAGAACGGCGGAGTTACTTAGCGCTTATTTTAGGATTCGTGTTACAGCATCGGTTTTTGGGAGGTACTGATGGATGATACATTCCTTTCTGTGGCTGTCTTGTTTTGTGCAAACGGGAATTCACGGTTGGCTTATTGTAAGAAGTCGCTATTTTGAAAAAATATTAAGTAATTTTGACCCGCGCTCACTTCGTTTCTGGCCATAATTTTGCTATTTTTATGGTATGTAGTTCCAATCTTTGCCAATTTTGCCATGAGTTTCGTACATCGCCCCAGTGTGTTTTGTCCTTTCGGGTCACATATAAGCCTTGCGGATTTCTATAGAAGTTACCTATCTCTTTATAAATAAATAGTATAGATAGAAGATAGATCGAAGTTTAATGCATGTTTCTTTGTGTTTATTCCTAATGTGCAAAACCTAATATTGGTTTTTCATCATTTCTTAGTATGCTCAACTAGAGTGATTCCACGGCCTTATAGAAGACCAGCATGAAGCAGCTCTTAGTGGACAGCCTCCTTTCTGTGTGTAATTATTTTGTGCTACCTGGGGTCACCTGGGTGCCCCAGTCACAAATGGGTCCATAGATCAGCCGCCCGGACGTCCGTCGCGCGCCGCAAATTAACACAAATGCTCGGGAAATGGCTACAGTAGCGGTTTTAATTACGAAACCCCTACTGAACTATTTTTTTTTTAAATGACCTTTATTTAATAAGGAGTCTTTGTTAGGAACGGTGGGAAAGCCACGCTTCGGCATGAATGGGCCGGCTCGACCGGAGTCCTCACAGAAGACCAACGAAGCCTGTGCTGTTTCAACAAGTGAGTGGGGTACGGGGGTTAAAGGTTGGCCGTGCACTTGTGACTCTACAGGTGTTGCAGGTGGCTATGGGCGGCGACATCGCTTACCATCAGGTAACCCGTCTGCTCGTCTGCCACCTATCACATAAAAAAACAAGGAGAAAACCAGCCAAACTCACCCCTGCCTAACTTTCATACCTAAACAATTCGGCAAAAAATGGACGAAAACGAAAGAAATTTGGCGCAATTTTGGGGTAATACAAAGCTTTCTAAGTCTCGACAAAAACACTTTCCGTAATATCCTTCCGCGAGAGCTTTCGTGCCACAGTATAAAATGTTCGAGTAGCTCTGCTCTGTTATACATTTATGTTCTTCTCAGTCACTTTGTAATCGGAATGCTATGATTTTGATGTCTTATGGTGAGTTTAAGGTGATAAATTTAAAGAAAGAATAAAGCATTTCCTAGCAACCACTGTAAGCCACATATAATGTATTAAATAGGATAAAAAAAAACGTTGAGCCCTGAAAAGTTAGTTTTGTTTAAGTATTTTGTAAAGAAGTGTTAAATTTGTTATCTTTGCATAAATCAATTTTAATTTACTAAAAAGGCATATTTATTAAAAAAAACTGCATTTAACGATTTTTTAATTATGTTTGTACCTACCAAGTTCACGAGAATCGTCTATGAAGAAGTTTCAAAATAAATAACACCGATGATGTGTTAAGCCACTGGTAATTTTTACACTGTGTTCGTGGCTTGCAAGGGCAGATAAATCTGTCTTCAAACCCAATATTCGTTGGATCAAAGATGGCTTTTAAATATTGGATATCATTCAACACTCATTATTAGTATCTTAAGAATGATATTTTTGCTGAGTCCTATTTGGATGAATTTTTTAAAGATTACTTTAGATTGCTTTTTTCAATTTATTTTGTATATTATAAAATATTGTCTTATTTTTCAACTTTTAATATCAAATCATTAACAAAGAGTTTTTTATATCTTTACGTTTTTATTTTTTATGTATAAAATTAGTCCAAATTGTTTTTTGGACGTTTAAACACAGTGGACAAACTGGCGGTAATTTGAACGTTTTTCAAGCTCATAATAATATCTTGTTCAATAAATTAATTACAGAAAAAGGGAAAACGTACAGACTTGCTAACAGTAGCCATAGATACACAGGGAAAAAATAAACTTCCCCGGCAGTATCCAATTCAGGGAGGGATCAGGGGGGCAATCCTCCGTGCTCTCTACATTGAAGTACGAGTAGACTTTAGAGACTTATACACTCGTCTCGACAAATGTCTCATTCGACTTCAATGTCGAGTGCTCGAGAATTTTCCCACAGGGTTCTTTTTTGTACAAGAGAACGGCTGTACCATTGCGTCTTAATTATCAATTTTATAATAGCCTTTTGGTCTTTAGTTGGGGATTAAAAAGCAATAAACAAACTAACAAACACTCGCAAGTGAGCAGCACCCCCAAAAGGTTTTAAACTAAATTAACACAAATTATAGGTATCAACGCAGCGATATTACAATTAAATGGAGTTAGGGGCGTTTTACACTTATACGTATACTTACGTTTTTTTTTTATGTTATAGGTAGCAGACGAGCAGGCGGAACACCTGATGGTTAGCAATAGCCGCCGCTCATGGACACTTGCAACACCAGTGGAGTTACAAGTGCACTGCCAACCTTTTACCCCTTCCCCGCCGGGTGGGCCTCCGGTACCCTCACTCACTCGGCGAAACACAGCACAGGGGCTGCTTCACGCTGGTTTTCTGTGAGGTGGTACTCAATACTCAATACTCAATACTTTATTGCATCTATAGGTTACATATTTAGTTCGTACATAACAAATTAATGTAGGTATCACTATAGACCCGGGAGGGCACTGCAATATGGGAGAGGACGCTCATTACTAAATTAGGATTAACTTTAAATAATATACCTAGATATAAGTATAGTAAAATAAGTATAAAATTATTTAAGTAATCCTATATATATTATAATAGAATATATTATGGTCTTTATATATTATACATTATTTGTGTTTTCCTGTAAATATTTGTGTTAAAGTGTGTTATTATCTATGTATTTTTATCATTGAGATATTCATTAACTGTATAATAGGCTTTACTGAGTAGGAATTGTTTAAGTAATTTTGAAAACGTTTTATCATTTATTTGTTGTTTGATTAATTCGGGTACCTTATTAAATATTTTTATAGACATTACATAGGGGCTGTTTGAATGTAAGGTCATTCGAGAGTTCGGTAGGTTAAGTTTATTATTATATCTGAATTGATAGGGGGCGGTGTTGTCTTTACGTTTGGTATAAAAGTTTGGGTGTTTACGAACAAATTTACATGTTTCTAAAATATAAATACTTGGGAGTGTAAGAATTTGGTACTGTTGGAAATACGGTTTGCAGCTATCAGTTTGTTCTATGTTTGCGATAATTCTTATTAATTTCTTTTGAAGGACGAAGAGGGAATGGATATCAGTACTGTTTCCCCATAAGGAGATTCCGTAGCTTAACCAGGCGTATGCATAAGCATAATATGTTATCAGCGCTGTTTTTCTATTAGTTGTTTTTTTTATTTCTTTGAGAGCATAACAAAAACTTGATATTTTGCTCCTTATTTTTTTTACGTGGGATTTCCAATTTAAGTTTGAATCTATTATTAGGCCTAAAAGAGTATATTCTTTAACTTGTTCTATTTTCATGTTGTTAAAATTTAGGTTAAGATTTAGTGGAGCTTTTTGATACTGGATAAAATGTAATTAATTTAGTTTTAGAGAGGTTTAATTGAAGATTATGCTCATACATCCATTCTGTAGTTTTGTTTAAAATAAGTTCCAGTTTCGCATTTACATCAACGGTGCTGTGGCCTGATGTCAGTATTGAGACGTCGTCTGCAAACATAACACAGGAGTGGTCTATGACTTCAGCCAAATCGTTGATGTAGATGAGAAACAAGAGGCACCCCAAGACACTACCTTGAGGGATTGAAGCGCTCAAGGTAGAGCTCTGTGATCTAATGTTTCGTATGGAATTTGTTTGGCTATCAAAGTGTTCTATTTCTACTAATTGTTGTCTCTCTTTTAGGTACGACACGAACCAATTGTGGCATAAACCTCTTATTCCTATACCATATAGTTTATTTAATAATATATTAAATTGAACTTTATCATACGCCTTGGTCATATCTAATAAAAGCCCTGCAGCGTATTGTTTACTATTTATTAAGGTGTATGCTTCTTGTATGTATTTATATACAGCTAACGTGGTGGAGCGGTTTTTTCGAAAGCCGTTCTGGCTTTCACTAAATATTTTGAATTTTTCACAAAAGTTTGTGACACGATCGCACATAGCTTTTTCAAATATTTTGGAGGCTGTCGGTAATAGAGCTATGGGGCGATAATTACTTATGTCTGTTTTAGAGTTCTTTTTATGTATGGGTTGTGGGTGGTGGTAACACGTTACGATACAAAATAATAACAAAACGTTAAAAGATATCGTTCTGTATCAGATGCACCCATATGTTTACTCAACGAGATGTTAGGTAAATATCTTAGGTGAAAAATTGGTAAAAAAAAAGAAAGAAAGAGAAAGAAAGAAAATCATTTATTTGACACATAAAAGAAATAGTTAACATACAGTTTACAAGATAAAAAGAAAAAAATACATATATTATGGAGTAAAAGTAAATATCGTGAGAAAATCTACACGTTTCGGATAATTTTAGAAAGGTATAACTTAAGGAACTTAAGGGTTTGAAGGTCAGATGGCAGTCATTTTATTGTAATTACCAGACTCGCCAAATCCTGAATCATGGTCTTAACGTACCCCGGGCTCCAAAGCGACAGCTAAGATGAAAGAGATAGATTTTTGATGTATTTTTTATTTATTTATTTATTTAAACTTTATTGCACAAAATTTGTAACAATAGGCGAACTTAATGCCCAGGGGCATTCTTTACAAGTTAACCTTTGGATCATGCAGAAAAGACAGTGGTGCGGCGAAAAGAGTAACAGTGTAAAATAATAATATATTTTATTATAATACTAACATTATTTAACATTAACATTATTAAGTGGTTAAGTTATCACCACCGCCCATAGACATCTGCAACACCTGAGGCATCACAAATCTGTGGAAGGAATAAGCCATTTTCTTGAAGACCACTAGGTCGTATCTGCTCGGAAACACCATCGTTACGTAGATAGTTTTACTTTGATAAGAAGTATTGCGTTTGCGATGTATTCCGAAGTCATCTATCGATGTTTCGTTTTGGTTACCGTCGTGTATATCGCCCTTAACCGCCGGCTCACACCTGCTAATTGCTGACAGATGCTCAAAGACATCGAGAGCCAGTTTTTGCAGTTCAGCGAACAAAATGAACGATAAATGGCTAAACCAAACAATATCATTAACCCCACTAAAAATAATTGGCTCACCAAACAAAGTCATAATTGAAACGAAAGGAAATAAAGTTCGAAAGTAACGAGACTTCTGGATGATTAAAAGAACAGGACTAGTGAAATAATGTTTCACTAGTCCTGTTGAGTTGCTTCCTCAAAGTAGCAAGTAGTACTACGCTATGATTGATGAATCATCATCTCAGCTTCCTGGTTTCGTCCAAAGTCATCGCATATCGATGCGTAGGCATCGGCCTAGGTGCTTGAACAGTGAACTTTTTAATTCTGGTAGGTAAGTGGATTTTGTAATTCTGGTAGGTAACTACAATGAAGCGACTGCCTCTTTCAACCTTTCGACATTTTAGCCAGATCAACTGGATCAGTATCAACTTCTTCCTCTGGATCGTATTCAGTGAAGAGCAGTCAGAATCGTCGACCAGGCGTTATCCGACACGCTCGATTCTCTGTCATTGCGTAGAGATGTAGCGTCATTATGCGGACGTCATTATGAGATGCCTCTGGTGTTGCAGGTGTCCATGAGCGGCGGTAATCGCTTACCATCAGGTGACCCGTCGGCTTGTCTGCCACCTATATCATTAAAAAAACCTATAAATAAATAAGGGCTTTTGGGTTTAGTACGTATAGTTACCAACTTACAAGCCAATTCGTTCCGACTCAAACAGAAAAAAATCACCATTGTTTTTCGTATTACATCTTGCAAGCCGAATAAAACTTTACAACACAAAATACCCTTGTCAAAAGCACTCCATCTACAATTTTGAGCTCTATGTTCAAAGCGATAGGAGTGTAAGGAGTTTTTTTAAGATTTTATGGGCAGCAAAGAGTACCAGTCTTTGTAAGACAGTAACGGTATTTCAGGTTTTGAAAGCGCCTATGTAAGAAGTTGCGGCTTTGTTACGTTTATTTAGTAGCTGGGCGATGCGAATTTCAGTGTAATGAATCATGGGACTTGAAATATTTGCAGGGTAAAAAATATTTTTACTCGACTACGCCTAAGCAAAAGGAGGGGTAGAAACATTAACAATCAATGATGTGGAATGACCTTCCAGTTGCGGTGTTCCCTCATCGCTATGACATGTCCTTTTTTAAACGAGGTTTGAAAAGAGTACTTCTTTCACGGTAGGCAGCGGCATGACTGTGCCTCGGCATTGTTGTTGTCTATGAGCGGCGGTTACCATTTACCATCAGATGGGCCGCATGCTCGTCTGCCTACTTCAGCAATAAAAACAATCAGGTTACAGGGTAAAAAAAACATTATTTTAGTATTAGATTAATTGATAGAACATCACCTTGATGTTAAGAATAAGTAATATTCACATTCGGTAAGTCACAAAACAAGTTGTTTAATTAAATCGTCTCAATGAAAACAAACAGTAACTTTTTCCATAAAAATAAAATCGCTCCAACATGAGCGATGGCCCCCGGGGGCGGAAGTGAGAGCGGCATTTATCAAACGGGACCTCTCCATCGCCCTGTGACTGATGGGGGGAATCATGGGCAGAAACCTCGCAAAAACATTAAAAAATTGCAAAACAGTAAAGTATTAAAGTATCAGCCTATATACTGTCCCACTGCAGGGCAAAGGCCTCCATGATAGGATCAGGTGAGAATAATAATAATATAATATAATATTTCACTACATCACATACATTGATCTGACTCTGAGATAGGTAGCTCAAGCACCTGTGTTACAGATATCAGAACCAACAGTGGGATTACAAATATATACCTACATATAATACTTTTCTTTTGTAAATACATACTTATAATACATAGAAAACACCCAGACCAATACAAACAGACATGTTCATGCACACAAATGTTTGTACTGTGCGGGGATCGAACCCGCAACTCTTGGCCCAGACGCAGCATTCACTACCACTGAACCAACCGGGTCGTCAATCGAGACAAGGTCGGGAGAAGGATCTCATATCTTCTATACTATTTATCTATATTTATAAATAATTAAATTCTATAGACATCGACAAATCTTACTAATCCAAAAAGCGAAGCATTCGACGCCTAGCGCCATCTCTCGGTGCGGTTTAGTACTTATAGCAAAAGGTTCGAAAGTAAATGAGGGTGGGTCGCTATCACATAATATAAACGAAAAACTTTCGCAGATAGATTTGAAAAATGAATAGGTGAGTTACTGATTATGAGCTACCTGGAGCTATTAACAACCCTTAAACCACGTCTTCTACCAACCATTCTGAACAACATTGTTCTATGACATTTAAGAATTCGTCAATTGTTTTTTCTATTTTCCATACATTACGTGACTGAATTTGTGTGAAAAGTTGTAAATTAAAAAGCGAATTTCCAAAAGTCATGGAACAAATGTTATACAGGATTATTGGTAGAAGACGTGGTAAAGGGATTTAAATGATCACAGATGGGTGTATCTTGTATAAATAAATAAAAATAAATAAATGCACCAGACAATCACACCAATCAACCTGGTCTCGAACTAGGGCAATCCCTGTACTATGAGTACCATATCGATAAATTAACTGGGGGCATCTTGTTCGCTTTCTAAAACTAAAATCCCTTTCCAAAAAACATTAAACGAGAATACCAGATGCCCAGGCACATGAACTCGGCGACCGCAAGTATTCTGGCCCAAAATTCCTGCCTACGTATACCTATTCATGCAATATAGGCACCCTAAATGTGCTCAGCCACAGTTAAAAGGGCAGCAGTGAAGTAACGCACGCACACATCCAAAACGTGCGTTTTCTAAATAGTGGCCACTATAATTAAATATGTATTTAAGTATTTTAATTGTGTTTTTTCTGTTGTCTGATGTCTGTAACACCGCTTGTGTTACTGAGTGAGTGAGCTACTTAGTACAGAGTCAGGTCAATGTATGAGATATTGTGTGGATTTATTTAATTGAGTTCAGATAGTATTTTTTACATTTAAATAGTCTAGCATTTACATTCAGAACATCAGAGTCAGGGTCTGAACCAGAAAGATGGTGTTTTTGATATCAAATGTGTGAATTTGTATAATTATTATTTTGTGTGTGCTGAGACAATATTATTTTACAGATAACAAACTCTCTGCTCTTGCTCTCTCTTCCTTTTTCCTTATTTTTCTTTCCATGTGTTGTGACAAAAAAAATATTGCCTTTGTAGCAATCTAATAAATTTCCTGAACAGTTTGTAATCAAATTAAAATGGTATGTTTTTAAAGATCCAATATGAGTGTTGGTAGTAAACATTATTTTATCAGATATAATACCTATCCTCTCGTCTGATAATGACGCGCCCACCATGAGAGCTTTGTAGATATCTCCATCTGTCTTCGCTCAGAACTATTAATGTCCTGCGTCGATACCTAATCATTGCGATTGACTGTCACAGCGGAAATATCGGTAGGAGATTTTTATCAACAAAAAAATTTTGAAATTAGAATAGAGAATTCTCACTGCAGGAAGATCAACTGTGTATCAATGGAACCGGCTCGTTGTGCATGTGTGCCCCAGGGCTGTGTGCGCGCACACACGCAGGGGGGATGTGTGCGCGATGCACTCGTGCGCATCGACACACATCAACGGTAAGGGCAAAGGGAAATTTTGGCAATAATTTGTGGTTTGTCCACAATTCGCTCGAAGAGGGTGCAACATCACGCTTTTTTTTCTAACATCTATTTTAACTGTAGGAGAGCAACGCTTCGGCATGAAAGGGCCAGCTCGACCTGAGTGATACCACCTCACAGAACATCGGCGTGAAGCAGCACCTGCTCTGTATTTCTTCGAGTGAGTGAGGGTACCGGAAGCCCAAAGGGGGTTCAAGTTAAGCAGCGCATTTGTGACTCTACTAGTGTTGCAGGTGCTTACCATCAGGGGATCCGTCGGCTCATCTGCCACTTATCACATAAAAAAATAATGTTAGTTACATTACTTCTAACTCAAGAATGGTTATATTGATTTAGACTTTTGTTCCGCTGTCAATCTAGGGCCGTGTAAACAGAAAAACTAGGTATCGAGAAAAAAAACAAGTTAAGAACGGTAGTAACGACGATTTTTTTTATGATCGACCGGACGGATCACCTGATGGTAAGTGATTACCGCCGCCCATGGACACGATGCCTTAGTAAAGTGAAAAATACTCAATAGTAAATTAATAATTTAGTTTTCTCCTATACAACTCAGACTGAATATTATAATAAATCATTTAAGTTAATACCGTCTTTAACTTTTAGGAACTTGTATTAACATAAATGATATTATTAATACTTATCAGTGATTTAAAACTGAATTCAAAAACGCGTTTAAATTTTCAAATGAAATTAAGTTTGCTGGCAAGTTAGCTAATGAAATATGGTTGACAAAATTACTTGAATGGCCTCCTTTATTATAATTAAGTTTCAGACGTCATTGTGAAAGAACTTCAGAGGATTCTTAGAATATTTTGCTGGAATATTTTGCTAAAACGTTCTTTATTATGGACTTCGCCGTTCACTTTTCTACAAAATAATGGGTTTTTTAATGTTTGCTCTTATCTTTGCATACAGATTAAGCCGTAAAAGAAATTGAAGAAATGTCTGTTGGTTTGTTCATGCTAATCTCGAAAATTACAGGGACGGAAACTTTTTTACGTATAACTGAAATGAAAAGACCTTTATACAGTAAGTATTGTGGCACGCCCGTAGTAATGTGCGTAATTTCTAGTGGCAAGCACGTAGTTTCATAGTCTACCCATAGATGGCGTTGGGCGTTGATTGCATCGCGTTAGTTTTTCGCCTTTTCTGTTTGTATATAAGGTTTGTCGATGTCTATAGAATTTACATCTTTATAAATAGTATAGAAGATAGAGGATAGATAGATACCAATAAATTGCCAGCGCTCTAGTGACTGCGCTAGGGTACCATCAGCTCTTCTGCCACCTCATCATCTTCCTGCCGTTTTTTTTTTATGTGATAGGTAGCAGGCGAGCAGGCGGATCACCTGATGGTAAACAATTGTCGCCGCCCATGGACACTTGCAACACCAGTAGAGTTACAAGTGCGCTGCCAACCTTTTATCCCCTTCCCCCCGAGTGGGCCACCGGTACCCTCACTCACTCGGCGAAACACAGCACAGGGGCTGCTTCACGCCGGTTTTCTGTGAGGCAGTGGTATCACTCCGGTCGAGCCAGCCCATTCATGCCGAAGCGTGGCTCTCCCACAGTAAAATTGCATGTTTTCTTCTTCCAAACGTCATCCCTTTTTCAGTCATATCATCATTCTTTACACAATCCATCCATCTTTTTTTAGGCCGTCATCTATTCGTCCACCCATTTACATTCATACCTATCAGTCATCTATCACCTTTCACTTATAAAAACCCTAACTAAAAAATATGTGGGTAACTGATTTGTAAGTAAGAGCCTTTGTTTTGGTTAAATATAGATTTATTTTATGATATCAATACATCCAGTACGTCCATAAAGAGTAAACGTTACTGCCGTAGTACTAGTTAAATAGTTCACATGTTTTATGTAAGCATGTGAGCAGTTGGCAGTTGCAGCCAAGCGCAACGGAAAGCTAGTCACGTGCCGAGGCACTTTATAAGCCAAGATGCATTCGTTTCCAATAGAGAGGGTACAAACACTTCAGCTACCTTTTTTGATCGGATCGATGTACTCTTATTTAATACTAGCTGTTTACCCGTGACTTCGCCACGTGGATAGTATCTTTAGGTAGCATTTTTAATTGTTTAATCATTTCCACCCCCTTTTAACCCCTTACAACCCCCTTTTCTTTCTTTTTTATGTGATAGGTAGCAGGTAAGCAGGCGGATCACCTGATGGTAAGCAATTGCCACCGGCCATGGACACTTGCAACACCAAAAATCAAATCATATAAAATTTTTCGCAAGAAAAAGTAGCTTATGTTCTTTCTCAGGGTCTAGACCAGGTAGGTATACCAAATTTCATTCAAATCCGTTCAGTAGTTATGGCGTGAAAGAGAGACAGACAGACAGACAAAAATTACTTTCGCATTTATAATATTAGTTGGGATAGTCTCATATAATACCTGTCTCTTCATTCACCAGATAACTGGTGTAAATTACTTCGTCTGATATGAGTATTGCTCCTACATGACCATAGAAAAAATATTTAACCGGCCACCGGCCTTTTAGAAAGGTATAGGCTTGTCTCTTGCAGATTTGAATAAATTAATGTTTAAAGGTACACCCGTAATTTACCAACTATTTATAGGTACCCACCTTCATTAACATGAAAATCTGTACTTTGACCTGCAACTGCGGTTAAACGAAATGCTACATTTAAGCGAGCGAGCGCTTAAGTTCCAGCTCGCCTGCGGTTGTTCTTCACAAAAAGATCTTTAGTTCCCGAGGGATTTGGTTCAGAAGTAAAAAATACACTTTTTACCGTCCACAGGCTTATATTTCTCTCAAGAATTCGAATTTATAAGCGCAACAGGGAAATCTTCTTTTCGTACTTATCGTGAAAGCCTGTTTTAGTTTAACAAAAAAATAGAGCGGTATAAACCAAAATGTAGGTAGGTCTGTGCAATTTTTGCAGATATTGTGCAACTCGTAAATAATGCAATATACTATATTTAGGGTGCGAGCCTTCCGCTCCCCACAAGCCGGTGACTCTGTACAAAACCACACACGTAGGTTGACAGAACTGACCGACCGACAAAAAAAAATGCGATATTTTAAGTTTTCCATTTTGTAAAATCAGTGACGTAAACAGAAATAAAAACAGAAGAAAAAACAAATGAATGACGATCGTCAAAGCACAAGCAAATACCTACATGAGTAAATAGCTGTGCAAAGCACGATGCCCATAAATGGCCATAGCCCGCCCAAAAAAAGATTTTGGTTAAAAATTATGTTTTTTATTATTTTATTTGTCAACATATTCGTTTACCCCTAAAGTCCAAAATAATTTATCACACTAAATAAGTTTTGAATTGAGCTCACTAACACAGGAATCATTCTTTTCCTGGAAGTGCAGAGCTGAGTTGCCATTTTAGAGCCAAACGTCAATTAAATCGATTCTTATCGATTAGAGTACACACCACCTACTCAAGGGGGCTGATTTTTAAAGATCTAAATAAAAGTACCTAAGGACGCGTTATTTTCTTTATTTATTCAAAATAGAACAATTAATAACAGCTCATGATTTCCCATAATGTCACCATGTCAAAAGTCAAAAGCAGCCTAACTGCTGTGTTTTTTCAGTGAGTGAGGGTACCGAGACTCAGCGGGGGTAAACCATAATTGAGAATAGGGGAGGTTACCGTCTTTCGCGCTTTTTATCCAGTGTCGTGACAGATTCCCTGCGTCACGCTTGGGGGCCAGTATGGCAAACCCAACGGATAGGATACCATGAGGATACTTCATCCATTGTCTACCGTTGGCTACCATTTTATTACCACCAGGCTGAATGGAGCCAATAAAAGTAAAAAATAATAATTAATAAATATCCCAGGACACCAATTAGGTACACATCAAACAATATGAATGTATTTTTTTTAATAATTTGAAACAATCGATATTGATTACTGTTTCATTTATTCAATGGGTATCGATTGTTATATTTAGTGGCAACCCCACTTACTTATATTATTTATCTATGCCACTTACAATACGTCAAACGTCATTTTGTCACGTAAATTCACGTTAATTCTCGAGTTTTGAACTTTTGAAATTGAGTATAATATTTTTATTAAGTAAAACAACGAATTGGCATAAAAATGGACTCCGGTGATCGATCTAATCCTGAAGACCTTGGCGTGAACATGGATTCCGCTCCCGCTTCCTCCACAACCACTCGCCCGCCATTATCGCTGAGGTGCAAAATCTCATTCAATGATGGATTAATGCAGTGGTAAATAATTATCGTATATCTTTTGATTGTTTAACAATTTACAGTGGACAATATGATTGTATTTTAAGGGCTTTTTCATTGCAACAGGTATTAACAAGCGACGACATGGTGTGTAATTCTTGTTGGACAGCAGCTTGGAGTGAAATAAGACAGCCTACTTCTGCAGATCAACAAAGTTCACCAATTGTTGGTCATACACATGTATGCATCTCCTGTGAACGGTGGCTTTTACGCAGAAGATCACACACATTGACAAATACCAGACCTCGTGTGGATCGTATTAGATAAGATATTAGAATAGATTACTCGTCAAATTGCACCTCGTGAGGTAAGTTTTTGACTTTATTAAGGTTGCATTTATTTGTGTTGATAAATCCGATCGGTGTTGATCTTGATCAACATTACTAATACAGGTTGTGCAGCAATACAACAATACTGTTGCATTGTATTGTAGGCCGTCGAACTGTGGGATGCTGTGCCCACGTCTTGTCGGTGATCTGGTATTTGGGATGGGCTCACCATGAAAGTAATAGCAGCATCTGCGCAATTTCTGAAATGACGTCTTAATTGTTTATGACGATGAATAAAGAACATTTTTTAAATGAAATTCCGACTTTTACTTATTTCATGATTACCTCATAACAATAATTACATTATAATACTATATTTTGCGTATACAATTATAGGTGTGCGCTATTTAGCCAAAACCACTCTGAAATTTGGGCATAGCCCTTTGAATTTGGAATTCCTTACCAAATTGAGAAAGAAATCGTTATTAAAGTGGCCAGTACGAAAAACGCCAATTTCTTATTAAGTACCTAATATTTACTTCAAAACCCGCACCGTATTTCAGCGTACATGAAACAAGTCACCGAATCGCGCGCATGTGCGTGTGTGCGCATACGCATGTGTGCGGGTGGAGGCAATCATTATTCGTAAGTACTAGAGGATAGGCAGAGTGCTATAGACATGCTTGTACACTCGTATAGATTCGGCGATCCGGTTGGGTTGGGTTGCAGTTGGCGAAACAATTTTTGGCAAGCCCGTTTTTTGGTTTTGGAGAAAAGTGTAGCTATAGATCTCTTTTAATGAGGGGTAAATGCAGAATGCATTTTGAAAGATAGAACAGCGATGGATACCTTAAATTAACCGTGGAAGAGCCACGCTTTGGCATGAATTGTCCGGTTGAATCTGAGTGATGGCACGGGATTACATAAGGCCGGCGTGTGTCGAGTTGTGTGTCGAGTGAGGGTACCGGAGGCCCATTTGGGAGGAAAAGGTGTATTACCAGTTGCATCCGAACCCATCGCTTTGAAATCCGAGGTACGCTTAGACCATGATTCAGGGAAGGAGAGTATTTTTATTAGAATGAAGCGACTGCCGTCTGAAAAAAATAAGACGAAAAACCGGCCAAGCGCGTGTCGTAGTCACGCACAAAGGGTTCCATACCATTATGCGGTTTACGATTTCTGACTTAATAAAAAAACTACTTACAAGGATTTGTTTAAACTATTTTTAGTTTTTCCATTGACTACGGAACCCTAAAAACCTTAACTAAAACAGCTCTTACAAACGATTCCATTGAAAAACTAGCCGTATCAATTTTCTTGCCCGGTTTCAGCTGAAAATTCAGAATAACCACGCCGCGGGGAAGGGGGAAGGGGGGGGGAGGGGAATCAGTGTCTGTCTTGCGACTAATTAATTTAATTAAGCCAGTGGTTGTCGGTCTGGTCCGGAGATGAATAATGCCATAATTCTTAATCCTCCTGCATTTCGTTGCCTATGTTTAGTACGTTAATTTACTAATCTAAGCCATTTACAAAGCGGTAAGTTCTACAGACAACCACAGAAACGAAAAAGCGAAACACATGCGCGATGAATCGACGCACAGAGCCATCTATTGGTAAATTTGAAACTAAACGAAGTGAGGGCGGACCATAGATATATAAATATATTACGAGATCTTCTATGTTCTATACTATTTATAATTGTCTTGGACAACGACAAGACTTATAGATAAACCGTAAACACGAAACACTAGCGCGATGTAATCGTCGCCCAGCGTCATCTATTGGTTCAATTTGGAACACTATCCCGAAGTGAGGGCGGGCCATTGCACAATAAAACAAAACTTATAAACTAAAGATACAGATATTAAGTGTAAAATTTAGGTTTTATCGCTCGTAAAGTAAGTATCATGAGTAAAATTCGTTTTTAAAACGCCTTCAAAACCCAAAAAGATGAGGTTATCAATTTGTCTGTATGTTTATTGAGGCGGAAAACAAGCAAGCTTGTCACCTAATTGTAAGTGTTGAAGCCTTTTGCACCGAATAAAACCTGCGCGGCCATATATTGTCAATACACGAGACATCAAGCTATTTTGATTTTATTTATTCCTAGGCACCAATTTGATATCTTTGCCTACTTTATACTTTTTTTACTACGACTATACGCGCCATTTAGAAACAACTGCCTCTTATTTATTTTCCACCAAAAACTAGATTTTCCCCGTTCAATAAATCATCAGTATTTTTTGTGATAGGGGGCATACGGGTAGCCGGACTACTGAGCTGATAAGGTAAAATGTTTTTTTTAATACTAATTTCGTTATAATAAATTACTATTAATAAGATTGAATGTAGCGTACTATAGCATCAGAAAGTACGCAGATAAATGAAGCAAAGATTTTTATGTGGATATTGACTCTTATTGCAACAACATAAATATTAAACTTAAATAACTTGATGATATCTTGTATCAGAAAGCACTTAAATTCGCAACTCATTCCCACGGCGGAGTCAAACTGCCAAAATCGGCCGCTTGCTGCGCCCGCGCATAGGTCAAGCACACGCTTCCCTCTCTGTCGCCACCGTGTGTGTGAGCGGGACGGCAGTAGCCGCTCTAGAGACTGCACCAAAAATGCAGCCGTCGACAAAGTAATGAGATATTGAACTTTTTGGGGCTTCTTACTGCATAAGGCCCATCGGGGGGGAAGGGGATAAAAGGTTAGCAGCGCACTTGTTGCATGTGTTCATGGGCGGCGGCAATTGCTTACCATAAGGTGATCCGCCAGCTCGTCTGCTACCTATCATATAAAAAATAATAATAAGACTAATTAGTTACTTGTACTGGTTTTGTCTGGGGTATTTCTTAATTATTTTGGGGAAAATGTTTAAACCAAGTTGTTTTCTGTGCAGCGCATACTCAAACTAAAGAGCTTGTGTCATAACTGGATATGACATTGAACAGTATTCATGAGATAAAGAAAAATCCTAGCGAAAAGCTCAGCGAAAAAGTTTTGAGAAAAGCTTTGACAGCTAAGCTTTAAGAGACTTGCGAACGTGATATTCGCTTGAATTTCGTTACCATACACTTTTATGAAAATCTTAGTCTATTTAGGGTTTCGTAGCAACATGGCGAAAAACGGAACCCTTAAAAATTCGTCCTGTCTGTCACTGTCTCTCCGCCTGTCCGTCCGTATGTCACAGCCACATTTTACCAAAACTATAAGAACTAGTTATATGGTTTGGTTAAAACATAGTAAATACATTAGATGTATTTTGTAAACAGCATTAATATTTTTATAAAAAAAATGGATAAACTACGTTTCGAGGGTTTCCCATACTTAGAAGTAGGTGGTAGGTACCCATATTTTTTTTGGTCATCCACCCGTTCGATAAAAGCAAAACTAAGTATGATGATGTATTTACGTACATCACCATAAAAACTAACATCAAATTAATATTGGTTTGAACTAGATCTAACAAGCCTAGCTTTTTAATACGTCATAAATCGTTAACTTTTAGGCGGAAGATCCTTGCACGTGTATGTTTGTAATGCAATGTAGACTATGTAGGTATGTAACGCTTACATACATACTAGGTACTTTGTAACATTATATGTATAATAATTGTGAAGTATGTATGTGAAAGAAAATAAATAAATTTTATTTCGTTTTCATTTAATTGTAAAAACAAAGTTACCTGTTACGGAACCACTCATGACCGATGCTCGCACTTGGCCGCTGTTTTACCTAGCAATAAAATCCTAACCACCTTGCCTCGGTACACACGGCGACATAATAAATTGTTGAGGCTCTAAATCATACACGAGGGTCGCTAGACGTGTAAATCCAGCGTGTCTAAAGTGTCATGTTTGAATAAGTGAGTGTGTACACACGTGTTCGATTTGATGCGGGTACGATTCGGTTATGTAGGTAACTTTATATAAAAAGGTTACATGGAGAGGAGCATGCTCGACATAAGACTCCAAGATCGAGTCCCGAACTCTGAAATCCGACACAGGACTAAAGTCTAGGACATCGGATGGAACTAAACTGGAATTGGGCAGGACATTTAGCTAGGGGCGATGATGGCAGATGGAGCAAGGTTATGGACCGAATGTTGTCCCAGAAACGGCAGACGAAGTCCAGGTCGTCCGGTGGCACGATGGGTCGGCCAAAATCGGAGGGACTACATGGATCCGAGCAGCTCAGGACCCGGTACAATTGCGTAAGGGAAGGGAGTCCTATACTCAGCAGTGGGTACTACCGGGCTAATGATGATGATGAATCACACAGTCCACGTCAAGGCTATATGTATACCGAAAACACGAAACACTTGCGCGATGTAGTCGACTCCCAGCGCCATCTATTGACACTGGTCGTAGTTAAGTATCGAAACGAAGTAATATAGTAAAGCAAAGCGAGCAAGCAGCAGGTCACCTTATGGTAAGTGAACACCGCCGCCCATGAACATCAGCTACACCAGAAGGAGTGCGGATGCGTTGCCGGCCGTTTAGGAAGGTAGGTATACTTAGTTTAAAAGAACTTGACATACCTAAGTCATATTAAAGCGGCGGCTTCAGTTTTGGTAAGCACCAGGGGTAGTACCAGGCCGTGATCTCGGGGTCCCGGGTTCGATTCCCGGGTCGAGCAAAAAGTATATTTCGAATTTTCGAACATAGCTCGGGTTTGTGATCACCAATCCGCATTAGGCAAGCGTGGTGATTAAGCCTAATCCCATCATAGTAGCGATAACTTGATTTCTATGATGGAGGCCTTTGCCCTGCAGTGGGACAGTATATAGGCTGATACAGGGGTAGGGGTTTCTCGTGAGTTTTGGAACCTTAAAGAGAACACGTTCTAGGGGTAAATTGGAAAACCAATATTGTTGTTAGAACTTTATCCCGGCAATGAAGGAAACTGCCGACGCTCTCGTCATTACTTCTTGTAAAGACGGGATCTAACGACGACTTATGAGCTGCCATGTTGCGGGCTTAAGGCTGCTTAGGGCATGACTTGATTTGTGGCCTTTTGTCGCTCTTTTTGTGTTAGCGCTTCAATCATATCTCTACAACCTGTTTGGTAAATGGTATAACATACTGAAATACACGTGTACACAATTCATTGGAAGGGTTTTAAAAAGTGATTCCAATAAGGGTATCATAAGTACAGTTACGTTGTTACCTAGCGCCATCTGTTGGTAGAAATCGGAACTATAAATCACATCTGTCTCTTTGTTTCTCTAAGATAAAGTCCTAAACTATACTCTGATTCATATTCATGTAAAGTAAACTGACAGATGTCAATGTGTCATCCTCATACATTATTACTCAATTTGACACATGTAAAATGTCAAAATACATAGAAACTTGTCATTTTCATCTGTTCAGTTTACTTTACATGATTATAAATCAGAGTATACTTACTACTATCTACTACCCCCTCCCCCTATAGACATGATCCCCCATTAGAAAAATCCCTAGCTAGGCCAAGAGCCCACTACCTTTTTTCAAGCCTGTATCCGCGCTTGCCACTGCGCCACCGCATACTGCCATACTTACCCGTACATTAGTAATCAGTTAAGGGGGGCGAGAGCCGCACGTAATTCCCTCGTTAGCTCCACGCGGCGACAGATCACACGGCGCGTAATTAATAGTCACAGGCACCCCTTAATCAACCAATTGTTTCTTTTATTGCGCCCTCTGTGGGACACGAGGGGAAACCGAGTGCTTCTCGTTTTCACTATACATTGAGAATTGAGATTGATAGGCTTGGTATCAAAGGGAAAGCTCTTCGATACAAAAGGGCCGAGTTGACGGGAGTGATACCACGGCCACACAGAAAACAAGACGAGTGTGAAGCGCTTCCGCCGAGTGAGTGAGATTAGAGGCACGGGGGGATAAAGGATAAGGTTGGCAGCGTACTTGTGACTCCACTGGTCTATGTGCGGCCGCAATCGCCTACAATCAGGTGTTCCTTTTGCTCGTCTGCCATCAATCAAATAAAAAGTGTATAGGCCCCGTATTAATACGCATAATATTGATGTGAATCTTCAACCCTCCATAAGCAAATGTATTGCTATTTTGACTTCAATTAGGGAGCTGCGTGACCGTAACCAAAACTATCGGATATTCGATTCATAACCGAATTTATCCGTAACGGAAAATCAGAAAAAAAAACATTTTCGTAACTTTTTGCAGTATAATTCATTCCAACTTATAATACGTGATGAAAGTCATAGCAACAATAGGCTACCATACCCTATGACGTAAGCGACAGTGGCGCCATCGAATAATTTCATGACTTTCTTTATGCACTATAACATCCGTAACCGAATTTCAAATCTTTGACATCCCTGCTTCAATGGTTTAATAAAAAATATTGGTGTATTCTACAATACCACTTCTAAGTAGTACCTATACTGGTATAAAATATATATAGAATTGAGAAGAATTCTTTCATTGCCAGCTAGGGCCGGGAGCCTCTGGAGCAAGGGTGAGGGCCTAGGGATGTGCTGATAGGTTATTTTTCGTAGCAGTCATTAAATCTCCTATTCCTTCGAAATTCTCTTAAAAATGACATTGTTTCAGAAAATATACGTGGACATAGACCTCCCCAAAATTATTCTTCAAACAAATCGACCCCACATGCAAGGAATTCCCGCGACCTTCACCATATCGTTAGTCCGCCTAAATTATGGTGGGCCTACTGCGGCTGCGACTTCCTGTACGCGGCCTCCACTCAAGGAATCTGTGGATATTTAGGTCCAAAACTCGTCCGGCCTCACTATCTTTAGACGGGAGAAAACTAGACTAAATATATTTTCACTCACCACTGAACTAAAAGTGTATGTTTGGAAACGAACCTACGACCTCCTGTTAAGAAAGCTCTCTTTCTTATAAACTGAGCTACGATACCTCTCGCTATAATGCTCTATTATTGTTTAATTAGACATAATGAGATAGATACGTATGTTCTCTTTATTGCACCAAAACTTTATATTTAGGTCCACCAATGGTTTAATCTAATAGATAAATATAATCGTATATGTCTTCTCGCTAATAACGATCTCATCCAGACAGGTTGTCTAACCTTGGGGTATGAAAAGTACAGCTAATCGAACAGGGGTAAGGTTGACAGTGCAAAACCCTAATAAGGCATCCTTTTTCTATACCAATCTAACCTAGAGCACATCCCTACTCGACCCCAGGGTCCCATCACGTGCTCTATCGATTCAGCGCCATGTAGAGCCGCATTGTGTTGCTCTACCATTCTTTACACGTATTGCTTTATTAGCTCCTATTCGGGGCAAAATAACAACGCCCGATTTACTCGTATATGGATTTCTGCTCAGATATTTTCGACAGGCGTTTTGTGTCAAAATATTTTTGTTGAAAATTTCTGTATAACACAATGTTATGAGAATACTTTTTATAGGTAAATTCATATGAAATGCTTAAGTTTGAGCGATGCCGATGGTTAAGTTGAGGGATAACGCAAAGCCGTAGGTCTGTATGGGGAAGTTTCTTAAATTTCCAAAACACATTATATCTACTGAATTCGTGACAGAGCCTTCCTTTATATGCGAAAAATAACAATTTGTTTGGAATTTTACAATTGCCTTAAGCCTTTTTGATACTAACATACAGGTCCTCATTGGCTTGTACCTAGTATACCTATATTATTACGAGTAGGTAAGTATACTGATTCCTACTTGGATTTTTTACTACGACGACTTTGGGAATGAGAGGTTAAAACAACGATAAAGTGAAAATAGGACCAGTACAAAATTTCTAAATTCTTAGAAAATACAATTTTTGAAGAAAATATTCTGTTTACGCAAGTGCTTTGCTACCCTTTTTAAAAATGGCGAAATTATCTTTAAAAGATTTTCGCCACGGGGTAAGTTTAAAATCAGAAGAAAACACTGTCTTATGAAGAAAAATGTTTTCGTTGTTCTAAAGTTTTTCTCGTGACTCAGCAAGTGCTAAGTTACAAGGAAAAATGAAGGGAGAAGTTCACGTAGATAACGTGGAAGTTTGTTTTAGATAGCTTGTAGCTTTTTTGTAACATCAATTTGCATTATGAATAGGTACATTATTCTATAGCTCGCTGGATGGTGCAAGCCCACGAAGACGGGCCCCTCGTATTTAACCAAGCCATTTTTTTTTATAGGATAGGGAGCAGACGAGCAGGCGGATCACCTGATGTTAAGCGATTAGCGTCGCCCATTAATTCTAGCTAATTCTATCCCATCAAAAACAATAAGTACTCGTCCAAAAAAACCAAGTCTCGCAACTACCGTAAAAAGTTGTGAGATCCATGTTTTGCCAAGTCGGTATACATTTATTGACTTGGCAATCGCATTAAACAACCGAATCAATATAATGCATTACTTGTGAGATATTTTGTGTTTTAATGTGATTTTATCCACAACGAAGTTATTGGAGGTCGAAATCGGCCTGAGTAGCTTCGCGAAAAGGATGGTACAGCCGTGTCGCTTTTTTGCTCGACTTGAACAGATTCAGCGTTAGCTTTTGAAGTTGGATTTTCACGTAAGCCGTAACTGAAACCTATACCGATCCTGCTTCTTAGTGTGTGTGTGGGGGGGGTCGGAAGAGAAAATAGGATAACATCTTACACCTCATTGTCACTCTCCATCAGGTGAGATGAAGTCAAGTGCAAACCCGTTTAATATAAAAAAAAACATCAATACCTTTACGCCACTGGACTGGTGTAGGTGGGGCGGTACTTTAAAATTAAGGGGGCAGCAAATCTAGAGTTCATTATGGGGGTACACGAGTTCTGGAGTGTAGACCGCATCAAACATAATGCCTCAAGCCAGATGGAGTGCCTATCTAGCTCACAAGACCTGACTGTGACGATGGCTGGCAAGAGCTAGATGCGAGTAGCGAAAAATGTATCACAGTGGCAAACATTAGGAGAGGTCCAGAAGTGGACTGCAATAGGCTGATGAGTCAGGGGCAGAGTCAGGGTTTGGAGTAAGAGTCTTTCACCCTGCCCTCCTCTCATCCCCTCCTGACCTCTTTCAGAAAGGCACTGACCTGCTGATTCCCGTCCTGCTTCTCGCTGCTCTCTGACACCGAAGACCCTGGCGGCTTCTTACAGCATCCAGGACACCAGCGCCGGCACATACACCTGCGGACGAAAGATAAAATTAATGAAACGAGTTTAGCATTAGCATCATTTTTAAGTGCAATTTGTGGCAGAACCGTACAGACCAGTCACACTGCAATCATCTCATCCTAACTAATATTATAAATGCGAAAGTAACTATGTCTGTCTGTCTGTTACTCTTTCACGTCAAAACTACTGAACGGATTTTTTTTATATTAGACTATAGGCCAACGCTTGACCACAATCGCACCTGATGGAAAGTGACGATGAGGTCTAGGATTTGAATGAAATTTGGTATACAGATGGTCTAGATCCTGAAAAAGAACATAGACTTTTTATTGCGAAAGGGGGGTTGTAAGGGGTTAAAAGGGGGGGAAGTTATTATTCCATGAGGACGAAGTCGCGGGTAACAGCTAGTACAACATATAAGTTAAAATATCTACTGTGCATTGACACGGACAATATAAAATGTAAATATAAGAAAGATTAATGGTACATTCGGGTGCGTTCTAGCGTCAAACAGATTAAAATTCCAATACGGTAGTCTTACAAGACAAATTGATTCAGGCAGCGCCCACACATCTAAGCCCGTGATGCAAATCAGCTGATATCATTAATTACGTGACGTCACACCCCCCTCCCTAACCCCCACAGCGGTCGTGTAGACATGGGGTATGCTAATATTTAAATCGGTTTTACATGACACTGGTTTAGGGGAATTTAATTTCAGCGATTTAAAATTCGAGGTTGTGAATTTTGCTTCTACTTCGTGGCTACGTTTTCATAGTACAGGCGAATCATAAACAACTTTATGAAATTGAAGAGCTTCCTGTATCATACGGTAAAAGCAGAACTAAAATAAAATTGACCGCACAAAAGTCAGAAACGATAGTATCATAATATGAGCGCCCACTCACGGATTATATAACTAACGTATCCAATACTTTTTTAAGGATATTGTAGTGATGACGTATCATCGAAGGTGCTGAGTAGGTACTAGTGTAATCCTAGCGTGGGCATAATAAAGTCCCGTTTTTTGCTACACTATGGTAAGTTTCAGTTTAGATCATCATTTAGAGATGGTTGGTAATCTTCAACCTGTGCGTTCCATAAGATACTTTCTGCCTCAAACTACAAAACGAGGGGAATGAACTGTCACCTGCGGTATTTCCGGACCTACACGACCTGCAAACTTTCAAAAAGCGAGCGTACTCCTTCTTGAAAGGTCGGCAGCGCACTTGCTACTCCCCTGGTGTTGCGGCTGTCCATGGGCGGCGGTAATCGCTTACCATCAGGTGATCCGTCTATTCGTCTACCCCCTATCTAATAAAATAAAGGTAGCTATATACACACTCGTATAAAAGTGGTGTTTGTGTAGAACTGAATTTGAAATCTTAAAATAAGATTTGCTTTTTACGAGTATATTAGAATTGCATCAAGCAATTCCCTAATCATATTACAAGGCAATAGCTGTTCTGCCAGAGCAGGTTTGCAAGCTTCAATGAACATGATCAAATCTAATTCCACGACCCAACTCTGGACCGACGGAGTTGGCAGGCTGACTTGAACCGCGCTATGTAATATGAAGATACTATTCGCGACTCCCCGGCATCGCACAGGTAAAGTAATGTATCAATCTATATGTTACAGGGAAATCACGGAGGATGTTAAAATAACAACACGATTTTATCATTTCCCTAAACAAATCTAGTAAATTGGGTATTTGACTAAATTTTTTTTATGTGTTTAATCAAGAGACGCCTTAGTTTAAGAAACATCGTTGAAAGAATCACTTGATTCTCATTTGAATTACCTGACATATCATAACTTTAAGAGCACATATTTTGGGCAAACCCAAAAACGCTCTATACAAATGGCTATTGAATTGTGACGTCACAACTCAAACTTCTGTGTGCGCGTCTAGTAAATTTTGTTTGGTAGCCATATCAAATGTTTCGTTTAAGTAAATGTTTTATAATACTTAAAAGTTGGTGGAAAATGTACGGGTAGTTCAATGATATAATTATTTTTTTTTAAATTTTATACTTTAAAATATATTTTTAACTGAAAATTTTGACCATTGGTTCTTATTTACCAATATTTTGATAGAGTATCAATATTTTTTACTATATCGAGATTAGTTGATGAGGTAACAGGAACTCTAAAAACTTAATATTCATAGTTTTGCTCTTAATGGTTCGGTCATCGCTGGTTAACTAGCAAATGCAAAGGAAAATATACCCAGCGGAAAAGTTGCACCGGGAAAACAACGGGACCGGACTAAGGGCCAGAGATTTCCAATGATCAAAAATATGAAATCCGTAAAATAAGCGGCCAAGTGCCAGTTGAACTCGCGCACAAAGGGTAAATCACGGTTGAAATGAAATGAAATAATAATCATAAATCTTTATTGTTCAATTGCGGTGTTACAATAATAATTGAAGATGTTACAAATATTAAATTGATCTCGCAATTACCTAAATAGGCATACATTTAATTAGTACTAGTATAGTAAATCAAATATGTATTTGCTTGCTAAGTGTTAAATTTTATTCAGCTTAGTGGCGTATTGTGAGTGACTCCACTGGTGATTCGACTGTCCAGGACGATCGCTTACTAGGTGATAAAAAAATCGTCTCGGTCCCGGTATAAAAGGAAGAAATATAATAGGGCGGAACAAAGCCTGCCGGGGGTCACTGCATAGAGACCCCCTAAATTATAGAGGTGATGCAAAGTGTAGTTGAAATCCGGCCCTGCCCCAAGCCGGACAAATGGAAGCAAGCCAAGAGCGTTATTAAATTCGCTCCGTACTTGTTTAAGTTGTAAAAGTTCCCCGAATTGTGTAATTTATTAAACGATGGTAAAAGATAGACGAAAAGACTCAAGTAGCGCTACCATGAGTTGACATCGAAAATTGATATAACGTAAACTATTGCTCTGTCTCTTTCAAATGCATCACTATGAAAGAGACAAAGCGATAGTTTTCGATAGCGAGGATAGTATTTCAAACTCATGGTAGTGCTACAGTAGACCTAGCACGAAGCACTTTCGATGACGTATCGTATCGTCCTTTCTTTAAGAATTGTGCCCATTGGAAACGTCAGCTGTATAATCTGTGGACGAATTCACGATGCGATACTATACTCTGGTTTTTAATCATATGGAGTAAACTGACAAATGTCAATGTGTCATCCCCATACATCATGTGTGCCTGTGCCCTGTGCCCTACACCTGCGCAAAGAAACTTCTTCAGGAGGAGCTCCTAAAGTTGTCGTACGAGGATACAGAGAAATTACTTTTGGTTTCGAAATAGGTTATTTTTTGTACTAACATAGATGTAAGAAATATAAACTAGAATTGTATTCATAGTGTAATTGAGTTTTGTAATATTCTTAAATTGTTTGTTTATTTATAATGAAAGGTTCTATGTCCTATTCTTAGCCTGAAACACAGGGCATCCTAGTTCAGGCAAATGAAATTTCTTGTGTACTTTTATATTATATACTGAGCAAAACATGCTCATAAGTTTGTTTTAGACAGTAAGTTAATCTGAATAAACATTTTATTTATTTATTATCACCAAATTTGACACATCTAAGTGTCAAAATGCATAGAAACTTGTCATTTTCATCTGTCAGTTTACTACACATGATTATAAATCAGAATTTATCCATTCTGCTTACGTACCATAGAGGGAGCTCTTTAAATTTCATACAAATCGTGTACAATAAGCATACTTAATACTTACGTTACGAGTGCCAAGTGCATGGCAAAGGCCTCCATAATGCCTCCATCATAGAAATCAAGTCATCGCTATTATGATGGGATTAAATCATGACTACTTGCCTAATGCGGATTGGTGATCACAAACCCGAAATGCTCGAAACATTTGAAAAATACTTTAGCTCGAACCGAGAATCGAAACCGGGATCCCAAGATTTTGGCCCGGTACTTAAACCACTAGACTAACGGGGCGTTGCGTGTAATTTTCACAAAAAAACCTTTCTCTATTTTTTCTCTTCACGTTTCCCCATTGTAAATACTAAGATGTAACACCGTAAGTTTCTGGTCATTTGCCTCCCACACGTGCGAAAAAACGGCAACACTCTACGTAATGTTGCCAGGCACTAACAAAAAACGCCTCCGAAAATGTTGCCGAGGATTACGGCTGTTTTGCGCCTTTGGGGTTCCGTAAAAAGGCTTTCCTAAAATCGTTTACGTATACTTTTTGAAAGGGTAATTTCTACGAAATAAAACATAAAGGAGTTAGCTATAGTTCAAAAAGACGATAATTATAAACAGACTGAATGCTGACTTTAAAGCAGAGCTTAGTGAATCTGGGGGCACGGCTGCCCCCACCAAGTCGAGCAAAAAAGCGGCACGGCCGTACCATCCTTTTCTCGAAGCAATTCAAGCCATTTTCGACCCCCTGTAACTTCGTTGAGGATAAAACTAGAAGACTGAATTTTCAGTAACCATGCAGCCCATCCATGCGAAAGCGTGTGGCTCTCCCACGGCAAAAGTTTCCAAAACATACGGAACATTCTTTCATAAGTGCGTATTACACTTGGCGTGTTTTCCCGACCCTAGCAGCTTCCGATGCTCCGTTAGACAAGACCCGGAGACCCATCCTGTATTTACTGTATCGGCAGAGGCCGCCGGAAAATGTTGTACGAATAATACGAGCGTGATCAAAGAGAGACGCATTGTTTGGGAAAATTGTCATCAACAATTTGTTGTTGCTGTGTGAATATGTAGAACGTAACCCCCTTACTTTTTATGTGGAACCGTGGCTTCGATATGAATGGGCTAGCTCGACCAGAGTGATACCACGATCTCACAGAACACTAACGTAAAACAGCGACTGCGCTGTTTCACTTAGTGAGTGAGGGTACCGGAGGCCTAATTTAAGGGAAAGGGATTCTATCCTACTGGTCGACACTTATGACTCTAATTAAGTCGTGAGACTGTGGGTGTCCATGGGAGACGCCAATTGTTTAGCACCAGGTAATCCGCCTGCTCGTCTATCACCCAACAAATTAAAAAAATCGGATCGTGGTAGAACATACTGAGTGTGTCTTCGAACATTTCGAGTCCTCATACAAAACTACCATGTCACGTAACTTTGTACGAAGCGTTTATTCTTATTATGCACTTTTCCGAAGTCATAAAAAAATGTTCAGATTGGTTGATAGAGCACATACTCAGTTAAAGAGATGGACTTAAATGTACACAGATATACCCTGTATGATAACTTTGACGTCTAATCTTAGAGAAATTATACATTTTGTTTTTCTGCGAATTAATGCAGGGAAACAAACCGAATTTCGCGCAAGCAAAGCTGCGGGCATCTACTACTCTCACGATAAACTTGTCACTCCACGGTCCAGTTAGCCAACCTTCGTGGGCGTAGGTTTGTGTGCTCAGCCCGAAGTCAACAAACTACTCGTAGTTACTTCCCTAATGGCGGCTTCTTTGAAAGCCTCGATGTTACGGGAAATTGACCTGATGTGACCTTGGTGTAACTAACTTCTAGGCTGCTAGGAAATGGTTAAGATTCCAGCTAAGGATATTTATACAGGGTGTATCTGTGAACAAATGTTTCAACATACCTTTAATCACGTGTTCTACCATCCATTCCGAACAAAAAAAAACATCTTCCCATACAAAATCAGTCGCGCAACTTGAAAATATTGGGATGATGAAAATGTTGTTCAGAATGGTTCATAGAATACATGGTTAAAAGGATGTAAATGTTCACAAATAGATACACCTTGTATAATTTTTTATAGGACTTATTACACGTCTATAGTCGAACCTAGGTTGCTTGCTAAGCTTTGATGACAATACATATTAAACCAGCATTCTTAATCTAATATGGCGGACCATCCAAAATGACCTAGTTGTTTTTAGCGTATTTCTACAATATGGGTAGGTATCAAACGGCTTATTGAGTGTTATTCGATAAATGGTGTCACGTCATTCATAATTAAATATGTCGGAAACATATTCAGAAACCTAGCCAGCGATAGCTAAAAAGTAAACTTAAAACAAGAGCAAAAAATAAAATATATACTTATCTATTTTGCTGTACCAAATATTACAGATTTTATTTAACCTAAAACATGGTAATTTCCAATTCTAATCTGGTAACATCGTCATTACTGTGTGCTACCTGACGTAGTAAGCTGTTGTTGGTGTCGCTCGCTAGATGGCGCTGTGCATTTTTACATCGCACAAGCATTTGTGCTTTTCGATTTCTATAAGACCTCGCTGGAACTTAAGCAAATCGTGATCCGTTTTGTCTGCAAAATTTCAAAGCGGCAATCGCTTACCATCTTATTTTTGTGAAGCATCAGCCACGTGAGTGTGTGAGGCTTTATAATTTATTTATATTAACAGCGCGCCGACTTGGTGGAAAGTAACTTACCCCTACACCCCTTTTCGCAATAAAAAGTAGTATGTCCTGTCAAGGTCTAGATTACTTATACTTTCATTAATCCGAATTTTGGCGTGAAAGAGTGCAGAAGACAGACAGTTACTTCGCATTATATATAGTTGGATATGGATATCCTACACAGGGCTATTCTCTGAGGCGGGAGGTGGATCACTCTAGTCATGGCCATTCAGCGAAGCGTGGCTTTCCAAGGGAAACACATGATAGAATCAGACGGGTCACCAGTGCAAATCCCTGAATTAGACCTTTAGTACCCACACTCGTTATGTGAAACGACATACACAGACGCCTGTTTTCTGTTAGTTTGCGAACAGCTGGCCCATTTACTCCGAAGCTAACATTCCCACGGGTAACTACTTACTTTTAAGCAGTAGTAGTATATACTCTATGTGACATTTTGCCTAAGCAAAGTACTTCATGCCTTTTACTAGAATACGTAAGTGTATTTATTTTCGGGGACTATCCAAACACGAAGTTACCTACAAAAATATGTTGAGCCTAAATCAACTAGAGACTGTCGGTGACAGGGCCCTGTAGTGTATCGTGTATGTTTAGGCTCTAGATGTAGGCGTATTTGGAAGTTCAGAAGTGTTTATGTTATAGGTGGCAGACGAGCAGACGGATATCCTGATGGAAAGTAATTGCCGCCGCCCAAGGGCATCACCATTGGGCAGCAGAAAAGTACTGGTTGCTTTATTGCTTTCCCGTTGTTTCATAAAGAACTAGATTTCCTGCCTAGGTTGCCTGCATAGAGTCGTATTTATGTTATTCCACATAAACCTAACATTTTCAGAGATAAAATCGTAGGTATACTTTACGTCGGTCTCCTAGTATTTTATTATGTGATAGGTCGCAGACGAGCTGACGGATGACCTGATGGTAAGCGATTGCCGCAATATCAGCGGAGTCACAAGTGCACTGCCAACGTTTAAACCCCCTTTACCCTCAATTAGATCTCCGGTATGCATCAACAGAGCGCAGGCGCTGCTTCACGCCGGTCTTCTGTTCCGGGCCTCGTTCACCTCCGAGTAAAGTGTCAAGTAATTTACTTGTCAATTATAGTGGGTTCGGAGAAAATTGGCGTGTGAAAGTCAGAGTGAGAGCGATTTATTTATTTATAAAAAGTTTCTTGAAGGCTTTTTACACAAAGATGATTTTAATCTTTGTTTTTACACTATGCCAAAATGCCAACAAGTCATGCAGTACATAACTACATAACAATACAAATTGTCAATCTTAGTTGAAAAATAAAAAAAAAGTACAAAACAGTGTATCTAGTCAAAAGATTAAAACAAAATAAAAATAAGATAATTCAATTTGTTAGTGTCCAAAAGAGATGGAGTTTTTTGGTAGTATTTTGGCTTTTCTTTTAAGTTGCTTTATATTCCTTAGCGCTTTTGCTTACCCTATAATTTAAGCCTCACTCAGCACTCAGCCACTGCGCTGAGAGGGTCATAAAACTAGAGAAATTCAAATGTTTGTCTGGTTTAGCCTTTTACGAGAATTAAAGTGGATCGACACCAACTTTAGTGTCACCCCATAAACGTGCAGCTCAGGGGCCTACGCCAGGGCTGCTAAACGGAGATTGGTTCATCGTAGCAACTAAGGTGGAGTAAACTATAGCCCGCCATCATAATATGGGTTAATCTTCAGCATAATGTTGGCATGTCGGGGGGGAAGGGGATAAAAGGTTGGCAGGGCACTTGTAACTCCACTGGTGTTGCAAGTGTCCATGGGCGGCGGTAACCGCTTATCATCTGGTGCCGCCTGCTCGTCTGCTAACTATCACATAATTTTTTTTTTTTTAAATATTCCTACTGATATGCGGCTACGGCGACTACGTATGTAGACCAGACTTCGGGCTCACCCTGAGAATTTCTGAACACAAAAACTCAGGTAAAAATAGTTTATGGCCCTGGTGGCCATGGCAGTCAATATCAAAATATTAGTAGGTATCCGTTACTGCTTTCGCCGCACCTCTGTCTTCTCTGCATGCCCCAAAGGATGACTGATAGAGAATGCTTCTAAGCATTAAACTCGACAATTGTTCCAAATGTTTGTGCAATAAAGTATAAAGATAAAAGACCCAGCTCTACCACAGTGATACCACGGCTTCACGAATGTCAAATTATCGACGAATTTCCAAAAGGCATTGAACAACACTTTATCGTATGGCAGCCCTGCAGTAGTCGACAACTACTCGCAGTATTACATTAGGGACTCCGGTTGTGTAAGCACTTGCTGCCGAAGTTGGGGACAATCTCGTTACCCGGCCTACACGCAGGGATTATAACATCTAATATGCTAACGACCTCTTATCTAATCGAATACCTCAATAAATCTGGAACTTGGCTCTGTTCCTAACCCGATATGGGAAAATAAAAGAATACTTTATTAATTGCTTCAACGATAATCAAAATTGTATAAAATTTTAATTGTATTTTTTGTAATTGTAAAATTGTATATAGCATCAGCCTATATCTATACATATAATAAAAATGTAAAAAAGCTGTGTCTGTACATTGAAGATATTTATCTCAAAATAACTTAGGACGACTAAAAAACAGTAACAGAACATGAATCAATGATTTTTAAATTTTTTGTCTGTCTGTTTGTCTGTTTATCTGTTTGTCTGTTTGTCTGTTTGTCTGTTTATCTGTTTGTCTGTTTGTCTGTTTGTTCGCGCTAATCTCGGAAACTACTGAACCAATTGGAATGAAACTTTTTTTATTGTATAGCTGTAATATCAGGGCAACTTATAGGATATATTACATTTTGAAGGCCAGGCTCCTTGATGTAGAACTACAACAGCCCAGCTAAACTATAAGAGGTAGGTCAATGGCACCTTAACAAAAGTTGTTCAGATTGATGAGCATTTTATGATGCCATGAAAAAAAATCAAAGATCATGGAACATCTGGTTTGGACCTCTAAGAGCCCAGCTACACTATCTATACTATTTATAAAGAGATAACTTCTATAGACAACGACAAGGCTTATAGGTAAACCGAAATAACAAATATGGAATGAAATGGAAAATTGTCAAATGTGATGAGCATTTTTGGATGAGATCCTATAAGGAAGGATATTCCGAACTTAAACCCCTAATGGAGCGAAAAGGGGGTTCAAAGTTTGTTCATGGGACTACGTGATTCTTTGACAGAATTGATGGATAAAATATGAGATTCAAACTTTAATAGAATACTTACATCCCCTAATGGAATAAAAAATAATTTGGGGGTTACTTTCATTAGAAGTTGATATAATTTTTTTTAAATATTAAATGGGTTTGCACTTGACCTCATCTCACCTGATGGAGAGTGACAATGAGATCTAAGATGTAGCGTGCTTTCCCAGAAGAAGCCTATTCACTCTCGACTTAAAGACACCCAAATTGTAGCTCTCTGGAAATACAGAGGCCGGCAAGTTGTTCCATTCCTTCGCAGTTCGTATAAAATATCAATGAGCCGCCTTAGAAATTTATTAACCTGTAAACGAACATTTTATAATAAGTAATATTTTTTTATTTCTATTTAAATAATCATCTTTAAGTCAAGAGTCATAAAGTTCACGCAAACGAAGTTGCGGGCGGCCACTAGTAGGGTATATTTGTGAACGTAAATGTTCACAGATCCCTTTAACCACGTGTTCTACCAACTATTCTGAACAACATTTAGTCTATGACTTTTCTAAATGCGCATCACCTTTCCATACAAAGTTGATCACGTGACTTGGTCATTTTGTATGGAGAGCCGAAAAATTTTTCAAAGAATTTGGAAAAGTTGTTAAACAAATGTGGTTCAGAATGGTTGATAAAACACGTGGTTAAAGGGATGTAACTGTTCACAGATACACCCTGTATACTGTCCATCTGCAGGGCAAAGGCCTCTCCAACTTATAAATCTGGACATCGCTACTATGATGGGATTTTCAAGTCTGATATTAACAAATACCTTGCATCACCGACGCATAGTCCCCGTACAGTGAATATTCAATAGTCAACCATTTATTGCATGACTTATGTACAAATAAATGTATCTAATGTGTGCAATAAATAAACTAGAAACAATGTTATAGACCCTCTCGGGTACGCAACTTCAAATCTTGTCATTAAGCGGATAACCTGTTTGTCTTTGTTCCCAATAAATAATGATACAATGAGGAAGTAAACAGATATTACATGATATTATTAATGATTCGGAAGTTTCCCAAAGAGCCCGGAAACTTGACAAGAAGATATCAAATATCAGGGGCACTTTGTTTACTTGACATGGCCTTTGAGGTCAATATTATATCAACTTCGATCATAAAATCCAAAAATAGATACACAGCACTAAATATAAAAGACACAGAAAGGAGACTCAGCCTTAATTTTGAATTTAGAAGAGTTCGTTGACATATGCTAGGGTTGTTGCCCGGCATGAGTACATAAGCGTGCGGCCTCTACCACAGACCTCGACAGTTCGACAATCTTTTGTCATAAGTTAGGATTAATGTGGTCGAAAAGGCGTATTTGCCCGTTAGTGCGCATGCGTGAGTACATGACAATATGTTTTTAGCTCTTAGTGGGCAATCTGCTTTCTGTGTCCTTTATATTTTGTGCTAAAAGCACAAAAGGAAAGCAGGACCGTACAATTAATTACAGCCATCGTTTACCTGTATCGTATTACGATCATTACTCGGACATGCGAAAACAACGGCTTTTCCTTTAGTTGCTAGCCGTTCATTGTGATAGTATCAGTGGTTGGCTGGCGCAGCGACCCAAAGTGAGCCTTGGCCTCCGATACCAAGAGCCTCCAACTAGGGAATACTTTATATATACATTAAAAATATTTATTTAAAAAAAAACCCCAGAGACCACCGAGACTTGACTGTGACTTTTTGACTAGCCTACTTAAGCACGGCCGCTCGAGGAGGCACCACTCCTCGCGGCCCACCTCCACCACACCCTGGACCCGGGAGGGCCAGGAGATGCAGCCCGGGTAAAGAGCTTCGGCTCGAGGCCCGCACTCTCGCCCCGGCGAGAATGACCTCCGTCGTCGTCCAACTAGGTCGGTCCTGCGCCACTCCTGCCAGTCATTAGCCTGGAGTCAAATCTGTATCAACTTCATCCCTCTAGCGGTACCTTGCCAACTGAACTTCGACCATTTGGCCATCCCAGGCAGGCTTATTTTCCGCTTCTGGCAAGTTATGAACAGAAATATATGAGTTGACAGCTATTGCAACTTAAATCGATAAAAAGACTGATTTTAAGTTCATATCGAGAAAGAAGCAACCGATTTCCCTCCACAAATCCAATAACATCTAACTCCAGCATTCGTTCGAGTGCCGTATAGAATCTTGAATTAATATCGCATACCTCGCGTTTAGACTGACGTAAGCCCTATTTCCAATGGCATAGACGCCAATTTCCAATACTTTTGCCGCTAACGCCTGAATGTTAACTTGGACATTATTTCTCAGGACCGTTTCATAGTATAGAGATAGCAGTAAATCGCTTTTAGTTATTTATGTTTCAAACGGTTAGGTACATATCTGCTATTGTAGATAGTAAATAATGTACTTAAATCTTCGATCATAGAACCCCTAGTGCGAATGAAGGCTCCATTCGCAAGAGAGCCCTGTTTGCATTTTTCGAAATATAAATAATACGAACAAAACTACATAACCATACAATGTAACCGTAATATATATTCATGAGGTTCAGTTATAGAGACGGGAGAGACCTTTTTCAAGTGGATGATATAAACTTAATAGGAAAATACAGCTAGTACTTAATAAACCAGTTACTACGTAAGTCAAGACGGCGCCTACTGTCGCTTAAAGTGTAGTAGCCCTTTTGGTTTCCAAATATCAGTTGTTACGACTTTTTTGACGCGTTATTCTTATCATTGTGCCAAATAATCAAGTATGTTACGTATTTAGCACTTTGCTATATTTACTGTTCTGGTAATTTGTGTATCTTTTTCTTTATTATTAACCGACTTCAAAAACTAGGAAGGTTCTCAATTCGACCCGTACCTATGTTTTTTTTTGTAGTCAATAAATGCTTAAGCTCACTTACTTACTAGCTAATAAAATTTTATCTTAACTTTTCGGACGGGGGTTATATATTATTGGTTAACTTTCTTCAGTTATCTCACTGCATCGCTTAGCACTGTTTCCATGTTTTACCGAAGGTATTTCAGACGTTTTCGTCTCCACAGAACGGCTTCGAGCGAGTGATGCGGCTTTGTGTCAGCGAAGACTTGGATTGTCAACTCCAATTGGAGGTGACGTAAAATACCTTTGTAACCGCTGTCATTGAGGTAATATTTGGAACAAGGTTTACTCGTTTGGAACTTATTATTGACCTGAAATCTACATAAGTCAGTAGGTAAGTAGGTACGGTACCTAAATCCGACTAAAATACGCCGTTAATTTTTTGTCGTTTTACGAGTAATAGGTGGGTGAATTTCAACAAACCTAATTACGGTGGCGAATTTTTAAAACCACTTTACATACATTTTCGCCACCGGGATTGCACCACCGGACTTAGAAACAGTAACAAAATTCGCATTATAAAAAAATATATTATTCCACCACTAACTTACAGTCTATAAATATGACAGTTAACTTAATCTCAATAAGCTATAAAACTGGTTTTTATGTAAAGGAGAAAAGACAGCTCAAAATACATGCCACCGGTATTGATACGGTACTTGGGAAAATCACCCAGGTAATAATACGAATAATGCCCCTTTAGCATATCAGATCATTAAAATTATAAGAATAAAAATCAGCTGTTTTATACATTATAGCTGGGTGGATATTCTATTTTTGTATTTTCATACCGCTTGTATTATTGATCTAATATGCTAAAGCGGCTTTATTTATGATACTTATCAAGAGGGCTTCGGCATTAAAACAATAAAAAATAACGATGTATTATGGTTCACGCGAAGTTCGTAATAAGATTTTTTCATAGATTTTGGTTATAGTAAAAAAGCAAACAAAGTTTCCTCTCACCTGATGAGCAGCGTGGCGAAGAGCACCGCCAGCAGCGGCAGCAGCGTGCCGAAGCAGGCCAGGAACAGTGTCTGCACATCCGTGAAACCTGAGAACACAGACAAGACTGCGCCAGGTCACATGCCCATACACACCAGTACAGTCGAGGTCAAAAATATGTTGGACCTTGTCACAGTACATATGTATAGGAAAACGACTTCCAGTTTCTTATAAATATGTATTGTGACAAGGTCCTAAAGTGTAAACATATTTTTGACCTCGATTGTACCTAACAGCACTGCCAAAGAATCATCATTTTTATATGTTACTAGTGGCTCGCCCTCACTTCGTTTCGGGACAGTAGTTCCACTGTCTACCGATAGATGGCGCTGGGCGTCGATTGCAACGCGATAGGGATTTCACTGAGCTAATTTATGGATCACTAGATTTGTTTAGGGAAATAATAAAATCGTGTTGTTATTTTAACATCCTCCGTGGCTTTCATCAAATTCCTTAGGGATTTGATCAAGTCCCTGGTTTTATCCTATGCCTGCGACATATATAAGATTTGTCGATGACTATCTCTTTATAAATGGTATAGATTAAACCTTCAACTGAGTTGAAGGAAAAGGTATCCCACAATTTGAACCCTTATGCTCACTATCTTATTTATGGATAGTCTTTTTGTCTATTAAAATTAAGGTCAATATTTTTACTACAGTGACAATTAAGGCTTAAAATATTAAAACGGCAATTAACGCGATGTTGCGTTGTTAAGTACATTGTATGCACTTACTGCTTGACGTTTCGGCTACGTTGCAGCAGCCGTGGTCACAAACGGACTTGACTCGAGTCCCGTTTTAATATTTTATAGTTAAATGCAACGCGAAAATCTAAAAACTTTATTATGGCTTAATTAACGTCTCTGACTGCAGCAGTTAGTATGCAGAAATGCTTAAAAAAATTTTCCTCCAATTCTGCATACCTACATACTCACTAATGCTATATTTGACAATTATTATTGTGCCCTTATTCTACAAAGGTGCGACTTACGCCAACTGGTTCCGATTTTTATTTTATTAGACTATAGGCCAACGCTTGACCATAATCGCACCTGATGGAAAGTGACGATGAGGTCTAGGATGACAGGCGTTTCCGTATGTTTACGTGTCCCTAAGTTCACATTGTGTCCTACCTACTTATTCCCTCCACCGTATGAATCCACGTGCGCTCCCTTGAAGTGAGGCATCAGGGCGGCACTAATCGCCAGTGGACCCTACGAAGCCCTTCCTTCTTTGTACAGTGAACCCTAAGGTGAGGGGTTACCTGAAGTATGCCAAGCGAAATATAGTTACCTTCCAATCCATACTAATATTATAAATGCGAAAGTAACTCTGTCTGTCTGTCTGTCTGTTACTCTTTCACGCCAAAACTACTGAACGGATGGTATACAGATGATCTAGACCCTGAGAAAGAACATAGGCTACTTTTTGTTGCCTATGTTCTTTCTAAAAGGGTTTGTAAAAGGGGGTTGTAAGAAGTTAAAAAGGGGGTAAAAAGTTACTTTTCCACGCAGACGAAGTCGCGGGCGGCCGCTAGTATAATATAATAAAATTTCACACAACACCTCATAAATTGACTCCGTAGTAAGTAGCTTAAGCACTTGTGTTACAGATATCGGACAGCAGAGGATCAGAAATATACTTAAATACATATACCCAGACACAGTTAATTATATTGAAACTAGCTTGTGCCCGCGGCTTCGCTCACGCTCCCCATTTCCCTAAAATTGGGGGTTAGAAAGGGGAAGGGATATGGAGAGCCATATCCCTTCAACCATCTCCACTTACAAAAATTACGTCAATTCAACGCTCCTTTTTGCCGTGAAAGAAAGACAAACATACAGACAGACATACACACTTTCCCATTTATAATATTATAGTATGGATTATATGATGGTATAGTTAGGAGGTAGAAAGTTTCTTGAGAAACAAACAGTTGAAGACTGCCGACTATCATTTACTATGTGATCCATCTGCTCTTCTTCCACCAATGACTTTGAAAGAAACGGGTACTTTCGGTTATCACTGATCTTTTTAATTTGGACCTTTCAAAAGCTCATGTTTTTTCCCCCCATTTTTTATTTTAAGAGAGGGAACCCCAGCCATAAGCGGCTTTCAAATAAACCATTAAGCGAAACCTTCTCATCCTAACGAGACCAGTCGAGCACGGGCTTAGGATAATACGATTTATTCTCTCACTTACCACCTAGAGTGGACGGGTGCAAATTAGATTCACCCCATTTAGAAACGAAAAGTATCGCGTCATTGACATTTTATTTTATAGGTAACTAGCGACCGCCCGCGACTTCGTCCGCGTGGAAAAGTAACTTTTTACCCCCCTTTCAACCCCTTACAACCCCCTTTTCGCAATAAAAAGTAACCTATGTTCTTCCTCAGGGTCTAGATTATCTGTAAACCAAATTTCATTTAAATCCGTTGAGTAGTTTTGGCGTGAAAGAGTAACAGACAGACAGACAGACAGAGTTACTTTCGCATTTATAATATTAGTAAGTATGGACTAGCGACCGCCCGCGACTTTGTACGCGTGGAGTTAGTTATTTGCATACTTTGGACAATCCGCACAATACATTGTTATTCATTACAATACATTGTATAAGCGATATTATTGTAAAGTTTCAATAAAGTCCATCCAGTAGTTTTTGCGTGAAAGAATAGAAAACATCCATCCATCCATACCTCCTTCTATAGTAGGATACCAGTTTAATAATGGGTATTTGAAGATTCTCAAGCCGGCCCTAGCAGCGCAAAATGACAGAAGGATGACTCGTGCTGACCTTGAAATTTATTTATTTAAAAACTTTATTGCACAAAACTTCGTACAATAGGCGAACTTAATGCCAAGAGGCATTCTCTACCAGTCAACCTTTGGGTCAAGCAGAAAGGGCAAAGGTGCGGCGAAAAAAAGAAAAAAGGAAATCGAAGAGCGCAATATAATTTATTATTACTACTAACCTCATTTCGTGTCGGCACTTAGTTTTTCTATCAGTTCCAATCTTTGCCAATAGATGGCGCTGGGTTTCGATTACATCGCCCAAGAGTTTCATGTTTTCAGATTACGAGTACATAATGCCTTGTGGTAGTATAAACCAACCAGCGCCGCTTTTTTATTTTTGTTTGTCTTCTGATTTTAAGACATTTAACGAAACAACAGCTACCAAGCGTCTCTTTAATCACTCAACATTAGCAATATTAAAAGTGTCTTAAGACAGTAGCAGCCAAAAGGGAAAAAAACTACTTATGGGATATTATGTATAGTGTCCTTGAGAAAAACCCCTTAAAAATAGTGAATTGCAAGATTTATCTTGGGATCAAGCCAAATGAATATTGAACCATAAAAGTACATTATTCTCATACAGTCGTAAAAAAATAATAATGATATTTCTTTATTTTTAAATTGGTCTGCGGAAGTAGAAAATATTTTGATAAAACTTTACTGCTTTGGGACAATTTATTTGGCTTTGAGCATTTAAAAATTGTAATAAGAAATTAGCATAAAATAGCATTGAAATGAATTATCTCATTAAGAGAAGCGTTGAACTTATCTTCTTCTATCTTCTATCTATATCTTCTATACTATTTATAAAGAGACTAGTGGCCCGCCCTCACTTCGCTTCGGGACCGTCTCTTTATAAATAGTATAGATAACTTCTATAGACAACGACAAGGCTTATAGGTAAACCGAAAACACGAAACGCTTGCGCGATGTAATACACATCGCGCCATCTATTGGTTCATTTCTGAATTACGGTCCCGAAGCGAAGTGAGGGCGGGCCACTAGTTAGTAAATAAGTTACAAGTAAATATTCCTTGTGGTGCTATAAACCAACCAGCGTGCCGCTAGTTATGTTTATTGTCTTGTGATTTTAAAACATTTAACGAAACAACAACTGTATTATTAATCTTCCGAAATATAAAGTGTCTCTTTAATCACTCAACATTAGCAATATTAAAAGTGTCTTAAGACAGTAGCAGCCAAAAGGGAAAAAAAACTATGGGATATATGTATAGTGTCCTTGAGAAAAACCCCTTAAAAATAGTGAATTGCAAGATTTATCTTGGGATCATGCCAAATGAATATTGAACCATAAAAGTACATTATTCTCATACAGTCGTAAAAAATTAAGAATGATATTTCTTTATTTTTAAATTGGCCTGCGGAAGTAGAAAATATTTTGATAAAACTTTACTGCTTTGGGACGATTTATTTGGCTTTGAGCATTTAAAAATTGTAATAAGAAATTAGCATAAAATAGCATTGAAATGAATTATCTCATTAAGAGAAGCGTTGAACTTATCTTCTTCTATCTTCTATCTATATCTTCTATACTATTTATAAAGAGATAACTTCTACAGACAACGACAAGGCTTAGTAAAGTTAACAAGTAAATAAGCAAGCGATCGGTTATAAATATGTAAATATTTACCTATACACCCTGTATCTTTCTGGGTTTACTGACCATTTTTCTACTGTAATAATGTGTTATTTTCTATTCTGTTTTATGGTTTTAGAAATCAAATTTTAAATTGATGTAACTAACAGTATGTAGGTACTTACTTCCTCACAAATTGTATTTATTTGGAAATGGTTTAGAAGAGCGGTTTCTCCTAAGACAAGTAACACACATACTTTTTTTTTATGGTATAGGTAGCAGACGAGCAGGCGGATCACCTTATGGTAAGCAATTGCCGCCGCTCATGGACACTTGCAACACCAGTGGAGTTACAAGTGCGCTGCCACCTTTTATCCCCTTAAAAGGAGACTTATGATAAATAATGGAAGCAACCGAAAAAAATATTTTGTTTGTACTTATTTGTATTTTTTGTATTGATAATGCCAACGTCCAACTTCATTCCAACACACAAAACTTCGAATGATAAAAGATACATTCTAGTGTATAACGGTCGTGATTCAGTTCCTTCCGTGAAGCTCCAAGATTTCCCTCAGACGACGGGGGCATGAATCCTAAAGCGAAGTTGTGAATAAAACACCGTCGCTATAAAATTCTTTTTCTGCGGAACCGTTCTTTTTATTCGCAGAAATGCCCGGGGATATTTGTAGGGTTGACTCGGTTTTTTATTTGCGGATTTTTTTCCGTTGGTAAGGTATAGTCCGAGGCAAGAAAGTGTAGTTATGACCTTGAGTGCGCAGAAACCAATTTTGATAGAAAGTCTTCTTTTTTACAAGTGCGCAAAATAACGGTCATCGCTATACTTTCGTGCCTCCAGCTATATTTTTGTATTTATCTGTATGTGAGAGACTATTTAACCGGAGAGAAGCGGCGCCTGTGTTTTGCTGAGTGAATGAGGGTATCGGAGGCCCAATTGGGGGTAAAGGTTGGTAGCTCTTTTGACTCCACTGGTGTTGCGGGTGGCTACGGGCTACGGGTATCATTTACTGCCACCTACCAACTATACTATTTATAAAGAGATAACTTCTACAGACAACGACAAGGCTTATAGGTAAACCGAAAACACGAAACGCTTGCGCGATGTAATTGAACACAGCGCCATCTATTGGTTCATTTCTGAATTACGGTCCCGAAGCGAAGTGAGGACGGGCCACTAGTATATAATAATATGTGAAAAGTGGCAGAGGAGTAGACGGATCATTTGATGACAAGCGACAACCGCCGCCCATTGATAACCTAACCTAAACTAGACGGGGCGGAACGATCCCCACCCTGGACAAACATTCGTGTGATGAACACTTGTGTTTGTTCAGTGTCTGGGTGTAATATATGTATTTAAGTATTATATTTGTGATCCTCTGTTGTCTGATATCTGTAACACAAGTGCTTAAGCTACTTAATACGGAGTCAGGTCAATGTATGAGATGTTGTGTGAATTTATTTATTACAGAATCGACTTTTTTTTATATAAGATGGGTTTGCACTTGACCTCATCTCACCTGTTGGAGAGTGACAACTGACTTATGGTGTTTGAAGATTAAATATGAAAGTGTCAGCCCTGTGGCCACGAGGTCGTTATCGCCGCAGAGTGCCGAGTGCCCTCCAGGTCAGCTGGTGCGTGCGGCTCCTCGCACTCGTCTAGTGCTGAATGACTTCCAATACAAGTGTGAGGAACACCTCTCTACGAGTATAAGTATAACGTTTATATTGTGTTTAGTTTGTTTCATTAGTTTTTGTTTCATTCTTCCGAATGTCAGAAGCTGTTATAGGCACCTCACCTGGGTCAAATCACAGCGAGTGCCACTAAGATAGACGATCTTATTTTTTTCCCTACCTACCTATTTGTAGGCACCATACTCATATCTTTTTTTAATGTGTAGCTAGGCTAGTCGAGTAGCGCTACCATGAGTTGACATCTAAAACTGACATAACGTAAACTATTCCTCTGTCTCTTTCAATGCATCACAATGAAAGAGACAAAGCGATAGTTTTCGATAGTGAGGATAGTATTTCAAACTCATGGTAAGGCTACAGGTCTCTTTATTTGGTAACAGAACCCTCAAAACTATTTTTTTATGTGTTTAGTGGCAGACGAGCAAACGGATCAAAATGATGGTTAGCGATTTCCGCCGCCCATAGACATCCGCATCACCAGCGTAATCGCAAGTGCGCTGGCTAACATTTAAACCCTCTTTCCCCTTTATTGGGTCTGTACCCTCACTTCATACGGCGGCACACAGTGCAAGCGCTGCTGTCTTCTGTGAAGCTTGGTATCACTCCGGTCGAACCGGCCCATTCATGCCGTAGCATCTCTCCGGGTAAGTCTAAAAGAAATTCCCGACTTTTCCGAAGTCTCATATAATCGCGGACGCGTAACATTTTTTGTTCCTCACAAGGCCCTAAAGAAACAAAACAACACAAGCACTCACGAGGTTAATTTGGAAACTTTCTGGGAAAATCACCCCCTCATCCCTTAGTGATGCCACTCGGCACCGTTAGTACAGTCACTCGAGTGACTTCAGTAAAAGCATAATCAGCCTATACTTACAAGGTGTATCTGTCACCATTCCCTTCTACCAATAATTTTGAGCAATATTTGTTCTATGACATTTGGAAATTCGCTCAAACAAATTACAATAGGTTGCAAATAAGAACCCCCATTTCTAATGAAATCGAGTTACAAATTTTAATAGACTCTCCACTACGTTCTCTACATCAAAAGTTTAATTATGTCCGACTGATAAACCTTTGCCTTTGAAAACCAGCGCCGCGCCGCAGCGACTTCTAGCTGCTGTAGCAAATACCTACTGAGGTTGTGCCTTGTTGGCCGCAAAATGTACACTAGGTAAGTACTTAAACTGTAAGAGCCTCGTTGACCACTTCTGAGTAAAGTTTCAAGTAATTTACTACTCAATTTAAGTTGGTTTGGAGGAAACTGCGCCTAAGAAAACCGCGGCCTAGTTAACAGTTTAAATAATTTATTCAATATAAAGACCAGGGTTGCAAATTTTCCCTGAACCCACTTTAATTGACAAGAAAATTACTTGGAACTTTACTTAGAGATGGTGAACGAGGCCCTAAATGTATGGTTATTTCTTGTTGTTTTTGTGGAAAATAAACGTTATCTATCTATGTGTGTCTTTCTCTGTAGCGTACTTCGAGTGAGTGAAGGCACCTCACTAGCCACTGACCCTGCGCCCATAGGGGTAGAATACAAATCGGCCGACCAAACGACCCGGACGCATAAATTCCGAAACAGGGCCGCTAATTTGTCAAAAAAGCTTTTTGGGGACACAATGTGAAATTTTAATCGATTTTCAGATAGGGTTTCCAGTTTTATAAAACATATAGGATTTCTATAAATCTCGGGATTAGTACAAATGTATCAATATTGAATACTGTATCAAAATATTTTACCTATACTCTGTGAAAGCAAAAAGGCGAAATAACGCAAAACCTGGAGGAGGTAGCTCAACCCATGAAACTAAAAAAAGCAAACCAGGCCAATTTGCATGAAGAGACAATTTATTTTTACTTGGTTTCTGTATTGATCCTATAGTGAAAGATGTTAAGCTTTATCATATGGGTTGAGCTAACCTGAGAGGCGATAAGATGTGTGTTACAAGACTTAGCAAAATAAAGCAAATTTTTCTGACTCCTGATTTGGACCAAAAAAGAGTATTTTCGTTTCGTTTACTTTACGGCAGCCCTAGATCTAATGGGTATCTGTGTTGTCCTCCTGATTTGGGTACAGACCCGCCTTAACATATTACCTCTAAAGCGGAATTAATCAGTTGTCAGCGAGCGGCCCGCGGGTTGATACCATCTGAGAGGAACAGTTCTGTTTTAATTCAATTAATCATTAGATATTAAAGGGTTCCTCTGATGATTTAGGTGTTCATATTTTAGCGGCTAAACAGTGCTCTGATCTTAGCGGGTAGATCCCGGTTGGGTTCAAAGGTTGTCTCTGAAGAGCCCGGGCTACGCTTAGACCAGAATTAGGACACGATTTTTTTAAAAGGAAGGCAAACAAGCAAGCTTTCCACCTGTATGAGGATGGTAAGTGATTACCGCCACACATAGACAACAGCTATACACCAGAAAAAGTGCTGGTAATGACATCTCTACGAGAATGAACCAGGGATATTTTTCCGTGGTTCATCCATCCCTTGGTCCATGCATATTTATGAGGCATCCATACTCACTTGTGTCAGGAGCGACGTCGTTGTCCACCTCGTGACCCGTAATGTTCGCCATGTACGCGCTTCTGTTCTCCGTCATCGGCTTCATCACCTCCACCAGCTCCACATAATCCACCTTCCTCAGCACATCACTACTATTCTTATCACCACCATCCTTCATATGAGCAGTCCTGTTCACATCACTCTCGTTGATCTTCGCTGCTATTAGGAACTCAAACCGCGGCATATCCTCCACAAACTCCGACTCAGGTCTAAACATCAGATCAGTCAATGAATCCTCCCTATCAGTCTCAGAATTAATCATCTCGTGCAAACTCGGACTTGATATGTTCATCCTCTTTTCCATTGTTCTGAATCGTCCCCTTTCTCTTTCCTAGTCTCTGACATCACTTCATCTCTGTCTTGCTCGGCATTGACTAACGTCTCCATATCTTCAGCTGCCTCTTTATTCGCATGCTCTACTCTTTGCGTTTTCTAGTACCTTTTCTTTTCTGTTTTTTTCCGACATATTTTCGTCTCTATCCTGTTCTGCGTTTACTAAAGTTTCCATGTCTTCTGCTGCTTCTTTATTTGCATTTTCTTCTCTTTCTTCATCAGTAGCAACTACAAGAGTATCAGAATCAGGATCGACAGGGATGGTAAAAGTGTTATTACTAGGAAAGTTTATGACTATGTCTGTCGTGTTATCAGGGTAGGGGCGAGCCTGGACTATGTCGGCGGCAAGAAGGGAGTTTAAGAGGAAAAACATAAGTTTCAATTTAACGTTCGTCATGTTTGTTTCTGGTCCTCACCTCCGTTTCAATTTACTGGTTGAACACCCCATCATCCCGCTGGCGCTGCGCATCAGACCTGCGAACAATGCCAGCGATTAATTAATGAACTTTTAATAATGTTGAAAGTTTAATAGAGAAAAGGCTACTTAGTGGAGCGATGTTTTTCTTTGTCTCGGAATGAAGAACGCTTTTTGCGAGGTTTAAATCGGGTTGTTTTCCGTTGAATGTAGAAGTAAAATAAAATGAGTTCTAGTAAAAACTTAATTGTCTTTTAGAGTAAAAACTTTACTCTAAAAGGCAATTAGGTCAATATGAATAATAATTAAATAGACTTCTGGAGGATTTGATATTTATTTTCCTTTTTACTAATTAATAATGTGAAACTAAATAAAATATGGCTTCATTCATAAGAATTTAATTAGTTGAATTCAATTCGTCAATTGCTGTGCATAAGTATCAATTTATTGTGTACCTACCTAATATTTTTATACAAAAATATGTAACTAAGTGTGTTCAGGGTCTGTAATATAGGTACAGGGCGCCCTAAGACTATGAGACATCGAGGAAAAGTACACTTTTTACTTACAAAAATTGTACGGGAACGAAAGAAATAAAAAATTTGGCTATATTATTCTACCAATCGGTACGGTCAGATAGTAAAGAATATTTCTTTTTAATAAACCTGAACTCGTAAAAAATGTCCATAATACCGAATTTCATTGAATATCCACAATTTTGAAAACATTTACGCATTGCGTTGTTTTTGCTTACGCTTCACATCCAAGAAATATTTAACCAGTTTAAAACATTTTTCAGTGGTTTCCGAACACCCCGCCTCGTGTTTTTATCGTTGCATAAATTGCATAAGCAAACAAGTCGACCAATGTTCACTTTAAACAATTGCCAAGATTAGGCGTAGTGGTAAAACCAGTGATGTTTTGATAGTTATCGATATAGATATCTAATAATCTAAATAGATTTATCGATAATCTAATAATCCCCGGCAAGCTACACAATCGTACATAGGTTAAATAATAGTGCACAAGTGTGTACGCAAGTTTCCTTTATCCTCTCACAAATGTTGTTGGGGCACCAGTGTGCCACGGCCAAAGAAGTTTGGGCACAATGCCAACGACTTAAAAGTGCTTTTCGAGACACGAAGATACGAGATAACAAGACAGCCAACCTCCCGAGGTTAGACCGACAGCACGACACTAAGAATTTCTGAACAGAATAAAAATCGACCATGTGCTAGTCGGGCTCGGACATGATGGGTTCCGTGCCATTTTTTATACATAGGTCTATGTTTATGAAATGAAATGTTTTTTATTTATTTTTATATTTGAGTTCATTGAATGAAAAGTTATTGCAGATTACGATTTATAACGTATAGAACATTTAGATCAATTTCCGGTGACATTTTGCGTAGGAATGCACATCATATATTTTTTTTAGCTTTATCACATCTCTTACTCATACCTACATTTCACCACTTTGGAAATGTCTCTCGTGTTAGTTTAGAAATCTCAATAAAATGTTTGAAGATTTATCCACAAATATACTACTTATGCATCATAGATTCTAATAACAGTAAAGCTAGGTTACAAATCCTGGTTCCATCAGGGTTTGGACTAAATAATCCAAAATGCAGCTGTCTGCAAAATAACGATACACTAGCCACTGCATTACCGAGGCAGTCAAAATCAATAAACACCTTCATCGATATGAATGTCTATCGTTTGCCCCCTCCCTACCGGCGCGGACGTGACAAATTGCCCCTACATTGTCATCTGACGCGGGCGCATTCACGGAGCGGGGGTGTGACGTCACTCCTCAGGAAGCCAACTAGTCATCGTGGCCATTGTGAGCTGCGTCCACGTCTACTTTAATTAATATTTGCAGAACGGGATAAGGAATGGGAAAACAAAAAATAGTGAGTTGACTTTTTTTGGGTCAGTTACTAATATCATGCAGCAAACACTTCAAAATCATCATTATTAATGTATAAACATTTTTTCATGTGATAGGTAGCAGATGAGCAGACGGATTACGGATGATGGTAAGCGATTGCCGCCGCCCATAGACACTAGTAGAGTCACAAGTACGCTGCTAACCTTTAATCCCCTTTCCCTAAATGGGCCTCCTATCCTCATTCACTCTATAGAGATAATATGTAAGTAGGTACTCGATTTCTTCAATTTTTTCTACGCACACATACATGCACGCTTACAGTCATCTCAACGTGTTTCAGCGTCATACCACAGAATATTAATAGTACATAGGTACGTTAAACTGAAATTCGAACGAACGAGCGAACTCTTCGATAAGGTCAGCTCTCTGTAGTGGCAGATAGAAGAGTTCTTACAAAATATTGGGTCTATAAACAGCGCAGGCTTCTGAAGATTTCACTGAGGGCCGATTTTTTCATCCGTAGTTACCTTTTGGTTAAGTTGAGTACTTATAGTTACTTTAGGCAATTAGTTAGAACCAATGGTCAAAGTAACAATTTATTGGTTGCAATATTACTATTAAATTAACTACCTAACTACGTATTGGCCTCCGACGTCAAAGTTCGCCATTTTGTTCGATCCTGTGCCAATTCCGACCAATCATGCACGTTTAGTGCTTTAAGGTTACCTTGAATCGCTGAGTCAGCGTAAAGCTACCTGACTATAGTTCGAAAAATATTTTTTGACCATTAGGTATCTAGTTACTTTTAGCCATTAGTTAAGTTTTACGGATTAAAAAATCGTCTCTAAGAAAACTGTTTCAATTAAGATTTCATGAAGCATCTTCACAAAGTTTTATCTTTCAGTAAGCAAACCCGACCCGTCAGATCTGCCGTAAATCGCTAACAGACCATCGTTTCGTTATTTTTTCATCGCGTCCCGCAGGGATGTGAAATTAATGGGAAAACCCGATTTAGTAAAAATGTAACATTATTTATTTATTATTAATAAATTGGTTAAAAATCGATTTTGCCAAAAAATCTAATTAAAATTCTGTGTTTTTTCAAATTCCATTGATGAACCTAAGAAATCCATATCTATTAACAAAGAGATTAAAACTTGAGTAGAATTATAGGTCGATTCTACTTTTTTCACATTTAAAAATATATTAATTATAGTCTAGCCTAAAATGTATTTAACATTATACTACGTCGATTTATCTAAAAGTTTATTAGTATGACTTTCAAAATCGACTTAGTAGACTAAGTGAGGGTACCGGAGGCCCAATCGGGGGGAAAGGTTGTCAGACCACAGTGACTCCACTTAAGGTGTTGCGTGTGTCTATGGGCGGCGGCAATCGCTTACCATCAGATGATCCGTTATTTAACCCTATCACATAAAAAAATTTAGTCAAATACCCAATTCTCGTCCTCTCGACATTCTAGTCGAGTTTAGAGATTTCATACATTCATCCATACAATTCACTTATCCGACCTCAATGTGAACTGCATGAGAATGGCTCGCCAGGAGCGAATGAGGACAAATGCTTGTTTGTCGATTAAAAAAACACGCACAGCGCGTGTAAAAGGGATGGCGATAAAGATTCATTGTAGGCCCCCTGTTCCTTGAGTTCAACCCTTTATCTGCAAGAGCCGATAGGGACTTAATCATCCCTAAGCGATTCTTAACGTGGCGCCCTGTCTCGCTCCGCCAGGACGGGTAGAGGGGGACGGAGCACATGGTATATTATACACATGCCACTTTGACAGCTATCTGTGGATCTGTGGCGGGTGTATGGGAGGGAAAAATGTGTCTGAGACAAGCGGCAGTAACGCACATACTATTTTTTTTTACACTTAAGTCAAATAAGTATACAATAATTAGTGTCTTCCCCCCGCTTTCTCTCTCTTTCTAATTTTAGCGTGTAAATTCCCAGTAGCGCCAGACAATCACACCAATCAATCTGGTCTCAAACTAGGGCAACCCCTGTACCACGAGTACTAGATGACGATAATTAACTGGGGGCGTCTATCCAGAACACCCAGACCCAAGAAAACTTAGAAAATGTAGTTTCCTAAATTGACTTGACCGGGAAATCGAACCCGGGACCTTTCGCGCTTCGGGCCAACACCTAGCCTTCGAGCCATCGAGGCCGTCATCAAAAGTTGCATCCAAAGTTGTCTCTTGGGAGCCCGTACTCTTAGACCTTGGATTCAGGATTTGGGGAGACTGGTTAGTAACAATGAAGCAGACAGCAGCTTCGGAACCTCATCAACTGAATCATTTTTCAACTCAACTCAATGAAAACAAGTTACATATTTTAATAAACTCTCCACCACGTTTTACGGCAAAAGTTAAATTATCTCGAAAGTAACTCTTGTAGGTTGGTTCTTTCACTTGTATTTTGCAAATTAGAGCAAATAACAAATGCAACAACATAATAAGGCGACAAAATAACGTTAATTGCAGCGAGTCTATTGCGCCAGCGCCCGTCCGACACATTATTTAACTATGCACATATTTGGCGCGCCGCCAGCCTGCCACAATGCTTGTCTCACTTGCCCCAGCGCTCCCCAAACACTGAGTCTTAACCTGGTAAGGTTCTTTCGATAAACTCATTTAAATAAAAGTATTTCCAAACCGGTACGACATCCAAATCTTCAAGAAATGAGCCTATACCTTCCTCAAGGGCCGGCAACGCATCCGCACTCCTTATGGTGTAACTGATGTCCATGAGCGGCAGTGTTCACTTACTCGTTTGCCTTCCTATACAATAAAAAAAAATCGTACCACGACCGCGACTCGGTATGCGTAGTGTTGGACGCCCTGCGAAAAAGATGGGATGATGACATTCGAAGGCTGGCTGGTGTGAGCTGGATGAGAAAGATGGCCGAAAATCGGGAGCAGTGGCGTGCATTAGGGGAGACCTATGTCCAGCAGTGGACGAGTGTGGGTTGATGATGAGCATCCCATATAGCCTTATTAGCCATATAGCCTAATTAGATTGGAGCCTAGGGCGGCAGTTTTTAGGGGGTTTTTATGTGACAGGTGGCAGACGCCCAGACGGATCGTCCTGATGGTAAGCGATTGCCACCGCCCATAGACACCTTCAAAACCAGTAGAGGCAAAATTGCTGAAGCGTGGCTCTCACACGCAATAAACGATAGATAGGGAAGTCGATTTTTTCCGAAACAGATCGTTTTTGAAATCGATTCGAATCGTGATCTAACGATGCACATAATCGAGGTCTATAAGATAGATTTCCAAATTTAATGCATTATTTCTTTTTTATTCAATAGATGCAAAGGAATCTAAACATACAGCCATCTCGTGATATCTTGAATAATAAATTCTTTAACCGGCAGCCCTCATACGGGTAATACCTACGGGTACAAATACGGGTGAACTGGTACTTAGTTATTACTATTTTACTTGTCGCTTCCAAACAAAAGACACGGGAACAAAGACTTTGAGGGTAAGTTTGAGAAGCGTTGCTTCAGCTCATCGTTCTCTTCCGCGAGCTGTCCCCGGGGACAGGCCGGGCGGGACGTCCCCGCGGCACTAACAGGTTATGTGTTCACTGTCTTGTATTGTTATGTTGGTGTGATATGATTTATTGTTATGTTGGTAGGAAATGTTTTGGGGTTCCATAGACAAATGACAAGACCTGGAACCCTTATACTCTGGGCGTTGATTGCATCGCGCTAGTGTTTCGTATTTTATTTAAATTTATCCCTTTATAAATAGTATAGATTAGAGAATGATACAACTAAGATAAATAAATATATTGCCATAAAATTTACCAAGGAAAATTGGTTTGAACGAAATCTAGAAGGTATTTATTGTACCTAAGTGTTTTCTAATCCATACTAATATTAAAAATGCGAAAGTAACTCTGTCTGTCTGTCTGTCTGTCTGTCTGTTACTCTTTCACGCCAAAACTACTCAACGGATTTAAATGAAATTTGGTATACAGATAATCTAGACCCCGAGAAAGGACATAGGCTACTTTTTATTGCGAAAAGGGGTTGTAAGGGGTTGAAAGGGGGGTAAAAAGTTACTTTTTCCACGCGGACGAGTCGCGGGCGGCCGCTAGTACAAAATAAATAAATATATTGCCATAAAATTTACCAAGGAAAATTGGTTTGAACGAAATCTAGTAAGTAAGTAGTTTTGTTTTTAATCCATACTATCCATACTAATATTAAAAATGCGAAAGTAACTCTGTCTGTCTGTCTGTCTGTTACTCTTTCACGCCAAAACTACTCAACGGATTTAAATGAAATTTGGTATACAGATAATCTAGACCCTGAGAAAGAACATAGGCTACTTTTTATTGCGAAAAGGGGTTGTAAGGGGTTGAAAGGGGGTATAAAGTTACTTTTTCCACGCGGACGAGTCGCGGGCGGCCGTTAGGTACGTCATAAATCGTTAACCACAATTTTCCACCAATCACCCCAAGTATAATATGGGCAAGTCTGCCTCGCACTTGGCCGGTATTTAGATGAGTGATATGGTTATCTACATCATCATGATAATCCCAGTTGAAACACAGAATACCTTTAATAAATTTTATCTACGGTTTAATTAAACAATTAAATCCAAATCACACCGACACTTCTTCAGGGAATGTTGCCGAGATTTCCCGTAGGACCCGGATTGTTTTATTGGGGGTTAAGTAAATTGTCTTCAACGGCTGGAGTAATTGACTAAATTCGAGAACTTTGGTTATACGGCGGTATAACCAGTCTTTCGTAGGTATAAAGACTAGCGTAGGTATAAGGGTCATCCTACGTTTGGGGACGGTTCTTGATCCAGTAGTAGTAGTTACCTTTTGGTTGAGTTGACTATTGTTAAATTTGACAATCGGTGCTAACCACAACTGCAACTATTACAATTTACAACGGGTTTTTCGACCATTGGTTAGCACCAATGGTCGAAAAAACACACGTTTTTATTTTAGTCTAATATGCCTAAAAGCTGCCTGGTACTAAAATATTCCTGTACTAGAAGTTCAGAATACCTAATTGTCATTATTATTTTCTAATTTTCAGTACACATGAGATAAAACCGTTTAACTTAACTTAAAAGTTTTTTTATCGATTTTTTTTAACTTAAAAACTTTGAAGACGAACCTAAGTGTAAGTGGATTTAGTTTGGCCACAAGGTAATGGTTTTTTCCCTTTTTTCTTTTTCAACTTACTATCACCAGAAAGAGTAAATCCAAAGGTGCTTACTGTTTACACGTTAAAAAAATAATGGCGCAATCATGCAAAGATCCTTCCACAAAACTGGCAAATAGAAATATTACTTCTAGCCCGTTAGAAAAGGGAAATATATTCAATTTATGTTGAAGTACAGCCGTCGCATCTGTTCGCAACCAAACCACAGCTCAGCCAATAATGGGTACACAGACACATAGCTGTGAAAATTACAGTAGGCAGTGCGCATATTTTAGACTCTAAATTCAGAGATGTGCCGGGAAAATATTGTGCGAAGAGGTAGGAGAGGAGGTAGCAATATTTTCGATCAAACTTCCAATATCTGTCAAATCTCATGCTCTGGGGAAGGGAATCACCCAGTCATAGCATTTCAGCCAATAGACGTCCACAGCTGGACATAGGCCTCCCCCAAAGTTCTCCACACAGATCGGTCCTGTGCCACCCGCATCCAATGGACTATCGCGACCTTCACCAGATCGTCGGTCCACCTGGTGGGAGGCCTGCCACAGCTGCGGCCTCCTACACGTGGCCTCCACTCAAGGACCTTTCCACCCCAACGGCCGTGTGTTCTCCTCGCAATGTGCCCTGCCCACTGCCACTTCAGCCACGCAATTCTTTGGGCTATGTCCGTGACCTTAGATCTCCTGCATACTTAATAGGTACGAAAAAAATGTATAATAAATGTATGTAATAGTAGTCTTTATCAAGGTTTTCTTCAAACAATCATTCAAAGTGGAGAGCATACTCTCCGGCGGGCCCACCTAGAAGACTCTGTTACTGAAGATTTCTGTTGTGAGTTTTTATCTTGGAAGCTATAGTTATAAATGAGCGTTGAATATAGTTGTAGAGAGAAACCCAAAGTTGCCTTTGGGTCTCTCTATGGCAGCTACTTCGCCCAGCAAATGTCCATCCCTATCTAACGAAGGTACTTACTTACTTACTACGCTGGCTCAACGATCCAAAGTGGGTCTTGGCCTCCCACGTCAAAGTTCGCCATTTTTTGCTAACAAGGTGGTCAGCGTTTAAGATAATTTCTACAGGGGCCTAATTTGTTTTAATTATTTATTGTTCATTTTTTTAGCTTTAGTTTTCAGTTATTGTTTTTCTTCTTTTCTCCAATTACACAATACACGTCCAAATTCTAGCCTACTTAAGCCGTAAGGAAAATCTACCACTGGACACAAAATCTTACGCAGTGTCTGTACTTTGCTACTACACTGTGGAGGTAGGTATAGGCGTATTGAGAGTAAACACATGAGAAGATCCGGTTTTTATCCCGTTAGCCGGCGGCGAGGAGCCGGGATAATCCCCGCTAGGGTAACCATTTGGGAAACCGCTCAATATCAGGACTTGGTGACAGGATCTGAACATCTAATATGTATATTTTGTGGGAAACTAACGCTACCCTAACTTAGTACTCGAATTATCAAAGTGTTTGAATGATGTACGAAGGGGTGTTTTCATATATAGAAATATGTAGACATGAGAATATGTAACTTCTTGAAAGCCAAGTTGACTCTATCAACAAGCATGGATGCAGAGATCACAAACATGTCACAATATGTGTATATGTAGTGAGTTTTTAAACAGAGGTATAGCTTATGGCACGAAAGTATAGCGATGGCCGTTATTTTGCGCACTTGTAAAAAATAAGACTTTCTATGAAAATTGGTTTCTGCGCCCTCAAGGTCATAACTACACTTTCTTGCGGCAGACTATACTAGTGGTAAACGCAGTAAAAGACTTAGAAACATGGTAGACCGATACAGGGTGTATCAGTGAACATTTAGACCCATTTTTTTGGTAACCTAGGGGACAGTTAATGCTGGTAAAAAAAACATCCAATGTCGCCAAACTTGAACCAGGCGTATAAGTAACTCCATCTAGGTATCGGATGTTTAATTTGTGAAGGCCATGATTGTTTTTTTAAGAAACAAATATACTTATGAGCAATGAAAAAATACCTGTCCGAAAACCATGTGTACCTAACGTGCTCACTTCCCCCAAAAAAAAACTTGTTATTTTCGGTCGTATGTTTTGATTAAAAATAAATTCGTAAAATGCGATCATATTTTTCCACCAAACAACAGTCCATTAGGCATTAGGTCCACTTTCTATATCAGGGACCGGATCTGTGGTCCGGATTATCCGGACCGACGATTACCGGATTTGAAAAATGGAAAGTGTACTGGGAAAAAACTTGTAGTTAAGCCAAGTTTAACTTTAGTTATGAAAAGTAATGGATTAGTGAATTCGCCCTACTGACACTGGCCCGCGATGGCGTGAATGGTAGTGACTCTGTCTCATGCAAAGGTCGTGAGTTCGATCCCCACCATGGACAAACATTCGTGTGATGAATACTTGTGTTAGTTCAGTGTCTGGGTGTAAATTTTATGTATTTTAGTATTATGTTCGTGTTTCCTCTATTGTCTGATATTTGTAACACATTACAAGTGCTTAAACTATTTAGTACGGAGTCAGTCAATGTATCAGATGTTGTGTGAATATTTTGCTTAGGCTTGCTTACCTGCTTCAAAGCGAGAGCTGCGATTAGAGTTCGATTCATTTGTTCCTAATCTATTATTCGTAGTTATTTTTATCTAACTTAGGGCCTCGTTCACCATCTCTGAGTAAAGTTCCAAGTAGTGTCAATTAAAGTGGGTTTGGAGAAATTGGCCCCTGGTCTTTGTATTGAATAAATTATTTAAATTATTAACTAGGCCGCGGACTAGGGGCCAGTTTTCTCCAAACTCACTTAATTTGAAGAGTAAATTACTTGACACTTTACTCAGAGATGGTGAACGAGGCCCTTAAACTTTCATTATAATAATATACCTAATATCTAAGTACACAATTCTATACTGAAAGCGTTTGGAAAAGTGACCTTAACAGTGACTCCAAACCGACTCTCCCACGGTGAAACAAGCATAGATACTTCCTCATACCGAAGGAAGTAGGTGACAAAAAGATTACAATAATGGCACAGTCCACTCGGCAGGTGCGTGTAACTGGTGCGCTTACCCGCCGGGGCGGCAATAACCGCCTCAGATATTAATAGAGGTAGGGTAAGTGTGACTATAATGGACACCTGCAACGCGACCTGCAGTGTATGTATCTACATGGGCGGGAGGGAGGCATATATTGTCATCTCTATATCTTAAAACTGGAATTCAAGACCAAAAAAGCTACTACAATATTACTACTGCAATAAATGATCGTACCATAGTATACCCCTTTTTTCTAAAAACACTCGCTGATGTAATTTATTTATTGGTAATTTCAATTCTATAATTTAAAAAAAATATATTATTTACATTTTTTCACGTAAATAAAAAACTTAACCATCCGTAATTTTAGTTTTCAAAGATGGTATTGCGCTTGTAACACTTCAGGTGTTAATAACATTTGGCATCTACCCACAACATTTTAACAATGTATGGAAACTTGACAGTTTAGTCTGCATAATAAGAAAAATAATGCTAAAAAGGTTGGCGAAACCTAAAAACGTTACTTGAAAATGACATAAGAGACTTTAACGAATTTGACAGTGACGTATCTGTCGTAGATTTTTTGGTCTTGAATTCCAGTTTTGAGTATATTAATTCTCTAACTCGACAGGAAAATCTGAACACACTATTTCCACTCGATGCAACACAAAAACTAGTACGACTTCGTGTGTCCAGTTGACCAACTCGACATAGTGCAGGTTATCGTGTCAAAATTAGGTTTTTGGATCATTATATTTTATTGTTTCCCCAGTAACATACACAAACTTAATCGACAAATGAAAATCCATCCATTTCGTTAATATTTCATTGAGCATTATCCAATGAATTGAATAAAACGTTGCAATTGTGATTGAGCTCACGTGCGGCCGTTAAGTGTTCCTTTATGTTCTGCGCGCGAAATAATCCCGGCGCCGCCATTTGCATAACTCTTTGTCGCAGCCAATCAGAGACAATTCCAAATCTGAACGTTATTTTACGAAATGTGTTCTGCGCTGTTGTAGTCGAGTGAGTTCTCACTCTCTTCTCTCTCTCTATAGATACATATTCGTAATCACGTACCGGAGACCCAATTGGGGGAAAGGAGGTTGAAGGTTGACAGCGCCCTTGTGACTCTACCTCCATTACCCTCTGAGTGACTTATCGCTAATAGCGATCTCTTGTCCAGGGTGAGAATCAAACCCACGACCTCTGGAGTATGAGGCAGGGTCACTACCAAATGCACCATCGGGCTAGTCATACAGCACACATAGTAGGGGACCCAAACATTCTTGTGATGAACACAAGTATAAAACGAATGTTTTCTTACTCTTACGAATGTTTGTCCAGGGTGGGGATCCAACCCACGACCTTTAGCGTATGAAGCAGGGTCACTACCAAGGGCCATTCAAACGCGCACATAGTAGGGGACTTATCAAAACAGTACCCGGCATCTTTGTTTCAAATAGCGTGAAACTAAAATGGTCTGAGCTATTAAGTATCGCTAATTGAAAGCCCCTCGAAGCTATGGGATCGTTTCTATTTGCTTTGTATAGTGATGTAACATAGTTGACTATCGACTGCGTGTTTATTTTAATCATCATCATCAGCAACCCACACTCGTCCACTGCTGGACATAGGTCTCCCCTAATGCACGCCACTGCTCCCAATTTTCGGCCACTCTCATCCAGCCCACTCCAGCCAGCCTTCGAATGTTATCATCCCATCTTGTCGCAGGGGCGTCCCATCACTACGCTTACTGAGTGTTTATTTTATTTTATTTATTTATTTAGGAAACCACAATTACATGAATCTTAAAGTGAATACAAGTATAAATAACACATAATCAGAAAACTTTCCATAGTAATTTAGTACATAAACCGAGCATAAGTTGATACAAATAGGATGAACAAAAAAATTCAAGAGATTAAATTAAGTAAATTAGAACTCCAGAAGAGCAGTCTGATCTGTTTTTTATAAACACTAACCGAGTGTTCGCACATGTCTATACGACTAAATTGTGAATTATAATTTCTACATGAAATTAATCCTAATATTCTAAATTAAAGGAAAATAATATTGTATTTGTCGCTTCGATCATTAATTTAAACTCTTACTGCTGCACTGAGAAACGTCATTTACCCTTGTCACATTTTATTACCCTTAATCTTAATTATGATTCCACATCATGCTACTACAATCCGTAAAATTTCCTCAATTGATATTCAACTTAATATGTTTGACAGTAAGATGACAATCCATTGAAGAAATTTGATAATTTTATATACTTTGTATGTGGCTGTACGTTCATAACTTTTTCTGCAGATAGGTTACAGCGAAGTAGAGGCTTTTTACTAGAATCTTGCAAGATAAGGAAAAATATCGACATTCGGCTGTCGATGTCTGTACATCTCTACCTGTATGCGACACGGTTATTATGGCGCCGTGCGAGATGAAAGGCAAATCATAATAGTTCCCGTCCTCTCGTCTGAAATATTTTCAATTAAATAGACCCCGGGGCGAAGCTTACCGGGAATTCAGGTGGTCTATTGTTTTAGTTTAATTGAAATTTACTCTTTTCAAACGAACAGATGGATGATTTATTTGCAAAATATGGTGAAATCAGAATAATGTACACGTTTCTGTATTTAAATGGCTTGTCCACAAGTTTAAGTTCGGTTTGCCATTAAAAGATTGTAAGTATCAAAATAAAGTAATACCTAACTATATCCTATACTTTGCTAAAATCGTTCAGTAAGTAATTTTCGATATTATCGCGTAGAAACAAACAAAAATTTAAAAACATTGATTCAAGTATGTTCTGTTACTGTTATAGGTGGTAGACGAGCAGACAAATCACTGAGGCGGATCCTTTTTATAAAAAATCAAGTTTTTTTAAGCTAATTCCCAAAGAACAATAAGAACAAATGTTAATCGGATTGGTTGTTAGAACACGGTGGTTAATACGATGTAAATGTTTACAGATACAGGTATAATTTGTATAGACTATAAAAAACAGACAAGCGACACGCTGCAAAAGACAAATGGTGACATCTCATATCGGAGGCCAAGACTCATTTTGGGTCGTTGAGCCATGGAGTGAGTAGGTAAGTATAAATAACTTGGAAAACTCTGCTGTACGAGTATGAACTTAGAAAATTAAAGACTGTGTCCCAAAGGTGAAGCGAAGTAAAGTAGGTAAGTGTGGCATAAGTAGTCGCGTCTTGTTTCAGCGCTGACTAAAAGCTGATTGTATTACAGTCCCGGGGGACTGAAGCAATTTCAGCTGACATCTTTGCAGAAGGTGTATCTTTGCTAAAACGAGTAAGGATTTAGCTAAGGCTATTAAGTATCTCCTTTGAAGGGGTCCCTAGAATATTAGAAACACTACCAATCCACTGTATGTAGATAACGTGTAAGCATAGAATTAGGATGTACAATCTCGTAGTTGTTCATGGGCAGCGGTGATTACTTACCAGCAGGTGACCCGCTTGTTCGTTTGCCACCTCTAGTATAAAAAAATACAAAAAGAACAATGTCGGAAGGCGCTACTAAAAACGAAATTCAGCTCTATAAGGCTCAAGTCCGGCCACATGGAGTACTGCTCCCATCTCTGGCCGGGGCACCCCAATATCAGCTCCTCCCTTTTGACCGCGTCCAACGTCGCGCAACTCGATTAGTCGGCGACGAGAATCTCACTGCTCGCCTAGATTCTCTGGCACTGCGGAGAGATGTTGCATCTCTATGTGTCTTTTACCGCCTTTACCACGGTGAGTGCTCTGAGGAGTTGTTCGAATTAATACCCGCTGCCAAATTTCACCACCGCACTACACGCCATAAACTCAGATTCCATCCATACCACTGGATGGATGGCGGTCCACTACCGTGCGCTTTACTCGACACTTTCTGCCACGCACCTCCTCATTGTGGAATCAACTTCCCGCAGCGGTATTTCCGAAACGGTACGACATTCAAATCTTCAAGAAAAGGGCTTTCCTTCCTTAAGAGCCGGCAACGCATCCGCACTCCTTCTGGTGTAGCTGATGTCCATGGGCGGCGGTGATCACTTACCATCAGGTGACCCGCTTGCTCGTTTGCCTTCCTATAATATAAAAAAAAAAAAAAAAAAAAAACGAAACTCGTGAAGTAGCTCACAATATTTTCTCTCGCCGCCAAACTAATGATGTTTCCGAGCAGATACGACCTAGTGATCTTCAAGAAAAGGGCTTATTCCTTCCTTAAGAGCCGGCAACGCATTTGTGATGCCTCAGGTGTTGCAGATGTCCATGGGCGGCGGTGATCACTTACCATCCGAGCCGTCTGCTCGTTTGTCCGCTATAATGTGAAAAAAACACGCACATAGACTTGAAAAGTCCAGAGAAGCATGCTTGGATTCGAACCACGAATATCATTCCATTCTCTATACAATTTTATTGTGCCCGACAGGGTTCACAGTGATCTATGTATGTGTATACCTACTATTTAAGATCTTATCTGTACACACTGTGATACGCAAATGAAGCATTGTGTATTGAGTATTGAGCATTGAGCTACCTTCGCTCTTCATATTTGGGTAACAAGTTAAAAATAATTTAAAATATACCTAAGCCGCCTTGCATATAAAATCACCTGTGAGACTTCCTCGTAACTTGGCTTTTACTTAATGCAAAACATATTCCCCGTCCGTTTGACAGCGCAGCCGATTAGCTATAAAACGGGAGCACTTTACGATCTACACTCATATACCCGTGTTATCTATTTCGAGCATGTATATCGTGTATATCAAGGGCTTTGGATATCTTACAGAAGCGAGTGTAAGACGTCTTTAATAATTACTATGGTTTTTTTTTATGTGATAGGTAGCAGACGAGCAGGCGGATCACCTGATGGTAAGCAATTGCCGCCGCTCATGGACACTTGCAACACCAGTGGAGTTACAAGTGCGCTGCCAACCTTTTATCCCCTTCCCCCGGGTGGGCCTCCGGTACCCTCACTCATTCGGCGAAATTCAGCACAGGGGCTGCCTCACGCCAGTTTTCTGTGAGGCAGTGGTATCACTCCGGTCGAGCCGGCCCATTCATGCCGAAGCGTGGCTCTCCCACAGTTGAAAGTAAAGTATCAGCCTATATACTGTCCTACTTCAGAGCAAAGGCCTTCTTAGAAATCAAGTCATCGCTACTCTGATGGGATTAGGCTTAAACACGGCGCGTGCCTAATGCGGATAGGTGATCACAAACCCGAGGTATGTTCGAAAAATTCGAAACATACTTTTGCTCGACCCGTGACAATTACCAAAGGTATTCGCAAATAGACACTAAGCCCTTACAATAAGGTCTAACAGGTACTCGCTACTTGTTTCTCCGTTGTACATTTTCTCGGGTAAAAAGTGTTTTCCCTCATAAAAGGTTAATGGGGTTGCTTCTTATCTCGCAGACGAATTCCGTCTGCTGATTAATGGCAACATTAGCGTTGTGAATGCGCGTGCGTCGAACAGGCTGATATAACAATGTCACCGTAAAATTGTATCCTTGTTTTATTGTGTGTAATAAAAAATATCTGGCTGTCTTTCTATTGCAATGACTTACAAAATTGCCAAGCTTCGGCATAAATGGACCGGAATAGCAAATACTCATAGATACCTTTGTCTAGCGAGATTGTAATCTAACGTTTGTATGTAATTAGTATTATGTTTAAAGTAAATCATCAGCATATATACTGTCCCACTGCAGAGCAAAGGCCTCGATCATAGAAATCAAGTCATCGCTACTATAATGGGATTCGCTTGCTTTAAAGTATTTAAGGTTCAAATAAAAACGTAGGTATGAATAAAATGAGGACCTACATCTAGTCGTTTATAGGAATTTTGTTTTCATCTCAATGGAAAAAGTATAACATTTAAATTAATATAAGTATGTCACTACGTCGTTGATAAAGAACAATTTACCTACATGTTAAATGTAAGGATGTGATTTACGAATCATATTAGTGATTTATGTAATTATATGGGTAAATAGAATCAGTACTTACATTTACAGCATATCGTATAATAAGAATACAAAGTTACAAGAAACGGATAGTCATAGAATCTGTCAAGCTGTACAGTCGAATCTCACTTTAATGTTAAACATTTTGGTTAAATATTCATTGGACAGATTGTACTAAACTGACGTATGCCTGTACCTATTTACTGGTACATAATATAGTACCTATATATATTTAACGAACGTATAATAACAGTTACGCCTACCATTACCTTTTCCAGTTTACAAAAAAATTACGCTAAATTTATTTTCCTCCGCTCATAAAAGAGGCACCAAATTTGGGCCTTGTTACCTAATTAATGCAAACAGGTGCTTTAAAATTCATAATTATGCGAAAGGTTAAATCATGTTACACAATAAGTATTTACGAAATTTCACCCGTTCATTTAGTATTGTTTTTATTTACGTTCTTTTAACGTGACGTTCTTTTCTCCATTTGTCGTTTACTCGTTTAAAAAACAAGAAAAAATAACTTTTTCATCTTATTCTTACCTCATAATCCATTAATTTCTTCTAAAAATCACAATCACAGTCACTGAACCACTCGATTCACGACAGTCAACTTATTTGTTTGCTGTTAATAAAGGTCGAATTAAAATCACACTGGCTGGATAACGACTTCATTCATACACTGGCCATTCGCACATAACGAGGTTACAATTCCGAATTTAAAATTGACAGATGGAAAATGGCGCGGAAAATCTTTTAAATAACACTGGCATCATCAGATTATGAATAAATACTGGGTTTTTAGAGGATTTAATCGGATTTTTGCTAGAGATCCGGGATTTTATATGTGTGGGAACGTCGTCCCGCGGCCCGGGAGATCCCACGGGTTCGGAGGCTGACTCTGGCTCGTCCGCCGCTCGAAGCTGCGTAGACTGAGATTCCCCTCTTGCGTAACTATTGTTATAAATTATAAGGATCGCTTCATTGTTATAGTTGGAATTACTGTTTTCTTACTTAAACATGAAATAACTTTATCTTTGTATTTAACGTATTAGTTGGAATTATTTTCGATGTGCATTAATCTTTTATTCGCATCGCAAAATTAAATAATATTTGAATGGTACCCAAAAAAAAATACTTAGGTAGCTACTAAAAATTTTAAATTTACTCAAAAGCGATATCTAAATAAAGAAAAATCAATCTGTTTGTGTTATTAATAGCGTTTAAAACTGAATTCACACAATCAAGCCACGAGTTCTCTCACAACTTATGCAGCTTCGACCGGACCACATCTTTCGGGAAAAACCTCTTTGCGCACGCGTGAACTGGAAAACTTGAACGGGACAGCGACACCCGGCGGCGAAGATTAGAAGGAGATAGTTATATGTTTGAAGACAAGTGCATATAATCCAGTCAATTTATTTTCTAGGCACGTCCGAATTTTAAAAGATAAATTTTGATAATAGTGTACCTAGTTAGACTAGTGGCAGCAGCCCTATACTTACATTGGAGAGAAACCAATTCATGCATGACCTTTCAAAGTAAGTAATAAAATAGATAAACTATCGGAAATTTGAAAACACCTTCAAAACTAATATAAAATTTATAAAAACCATTTTTTTTTACGCAGGTACCAAACACTAAGCTAAGTCTTTCATAAAAAGAATTCGCAAAAATTCTCAAATATTTCCTTTTATGAGGAGATTTCTAATAGTTGTAAATTTTATCCATCCATTACTTTTTTTATGTGATAATGTGTAAAAAATGGTATTCTGTTACTAATGTCGTTTCGCAAATGCGTGGCTGCCCACTAGGGTAGTAAGTCGGTAAGATTATAGGTAGGAGTATATCCAGAAAATGGTAAAAGTTATTCATAATTATTATTTTAACAAGACTTGATAAATATTTTTAAAGGCTTGTCAAATAATAGTATTGACACCCATGGAAAAACGTGCCGAAGCCGATGCGTTGCCAATCTTTTAGAGAGATAGGTCTTTACGTGTGTATGGCATGAAAACAAAACTGACACTAATAAAATTAGAAAACAACGCAATTCTTTAACTGCTTGTAAACTTATCAAGTAAGTATTTACATTAGTATGGTATCTTTGAAATCATAGGTGAGCAAGGCCGATTTGCCTTTGAACGGTTCTTGTATGAACTGGGTATCAGCGGATTATGGTACTCATACGGGAGGAGGGAGAGCAAATTAGTTCTAACTTCGCTCTATAGCCCACAAATCCTGATAAATAAAAGTACCGTATTAATGATACTACTCCTATGGAAACCAGAAATGACGAAGATAAAATAAACACTTGTAACTCCACTGGTGTTGCAAGTGTCCATGAGCGGCGGCAATTGCTTACCATCAGGTGATCCGCCTGCTCGTCTGCTACCTATCACATAAAAAAAATACACCACATATCAAGATCACATTACATTCACAAATTACAGAAGACCGGCGTGAAGCAGCGCCTGCGCTGTGTTTCGCCGAGTGAGCGAACCGGAGGCCCGACCTGGGGGAAATGGGGCTAAAAGGTTGGCAGCACACTTGTGACTCCTCTGACGTTGCGGATGTCTATGGGCGGATTGGGCGGAAGTAATCTTGTTTTCTCTTCATAATATGAAGAAAATATTAACCCCTACTCTAAACGGACAAAAGCATGACAATATGGCAGGCAACGTAACGCAGCGCCTATCCATAAAGAATGTACAACTCTCAGAGGAATGCGATAAACATTTCTGTTCCGGAACATTCTTCGCCCAACCGCGGGAATACGGCCGAGGTCAACATTACGACTGTATACACACTTATGTGGGTGTAGTAAGGTTCAAAGTCGTTTGGCAGTTTTAGATATGTTTTGTGGTGTATGGTTTACTTTTAGGCTGAAATTTAATATAGATAGACATAATAATGAATAAATATCACTATCATACTATATTGCCTTGAAACAAATATGAATAGTGTCTCAAGACGACAAAGTTTTATGCGTGTGTGTTGTCCATAGAATTAAACTGTAAGTACAAAGAGAACTAAGACATTCGGTAGACGAAAACGAGCGTATTCCTTCTTAAAAGGTCGGCAGCGCATTTGCGACTCCTCTGGTGTTGCGGGTGTCCATGGGCGGCGGTAATCACTTACCATCAGGTGATCCGTCTGTTCGTCTGCCCCCTATCTCATAAAAAAAGCAATACGTTGTTATAGTGATTTAGGTATGCCGGGCTGGATCCTAGATTTGATTATCGAGTCGAGCCAAAATTATATGTACTTTACGATGAGACATACAACTCAGATCACATACTCAAACACACGTTATTCTCGATACAGTCTCAGTGCTCATAGTTCAAGAGGCCCCCTCCTGAGAGTCCTCAAAACTCTATAGATCTGCCCCAAATCACATAGTAAGTTATGCACAGAACGGAACGGAAGAAAAAACAATTATCAGATTAACAGGACAGTCAGCGCAAAATAATTACACACAGAAGTTAGACTTTGACCTTATTTTGAATTTAAAAAAGTTCGTTGACATATGCTAGGGTTGTTGCCTGGCATGAGTACATAAGTGCGCGGCCTCTACCATAGACCTCGACAGTTTGACAATCTTATGTCATATGTTAAGTTAGGATTAAAGTGGTCGAAACGGCGTTTTTGCCCGTTAGTGCGCATGCGTGAGTACATGACATATTTTTAGCTCTTAGTGGGCAGTCAGTCTTCTGTATCAATATGTATTTTGTGCAGTTAGCCTCAATCAGAGACGTTAATTAACTTTAATTGTCACTTAAGAAAAATACTATTGACACTTATTTTGTGAATAAAGACTATACATTGTATATAATGAATATTCATGTTAAATAACGCCGAGACGCTATTATTATTGTAAAGTTTCATCCATTCAGTAGTTTTTGCATGTAAGAGTTTCAAAAATACTTACTTTTTTACGACAAAGTTTTCAACATTATTCGGAATAGTTGGTAGAAGACATGTTCACAGAACATTCTGTATGTACGTACAGCCAAACATCAAAGTATACAAAACTGTCAAATTTCTTCATTCGACTCTCATCTTACTGTCACAGACATTAGGATGAATATCTATTGAAGAAATTTGACAGGTCGTGGTAACCTGATGTGCGGCTGCCTGTACGTAAAGCCACACATAACTGTCAAATTACTTCAATCGACTCTCATTTTACTGTCACACACATTAGGATGAACATCAATTGAGAAGATTTGATTGGTTGTAGTAACCAGACGTGGGGATGTCTGTACATGGTACATCGTAGAGCGTTATTCCAACATTTCATTTCTCTCTGTTATTTACTCATAAGCATGGGTCGGGCACCGTTATTGGCCCTTGAAGGAGTATGGCAAGGGTCGTTGAGCCCTTATGTTACAAAAGATATTGCCGATAATATTATAATGTATGTTTCGGAGAGTAAATGGATTTATTTTATAACAAGTGGCCCGCCCTCACTTCGCATCGGGACCGTAATTCAGCAATGAACCAATAGATGGCGCTGTGCCCAGTTGCATCGCGCAAGCGTTTCGTGTTTTCGGTTTACCTATAAGCCTTGTCGTTGTCTATAGAAGTTATCTTTTTATAAATAGTATAGATATAGATTAAACTACATTGCGACGTAAAACTATCGAATTAGGTTGTAGCACTGTATCTTTCGATCATAAATTCTCTAGTTACCGTGGGAGAGTTTTAACCGTGGGACAGCCACGCTTCGGCATTAATGGGCCGGCTTGACCAGAGTGAAACCACGGCCTCACAGAAGACCGGCGTGAAGCAGTGCATGCGCTGTGTTTCGTCGATTGGGGGGAAAAGGGGTTATAGGTTGGTAGAGCACTCGTGACCCTACTGGTGTTGCTGATGTCTATTAATGGCGGCAATCGCTTACCATTCAGGTAATCCGTCTGTTCGTCTGCCACCTATCACTGTCATCTATTTTGGATTGCTTTTTATTTTAAACCTTAACCCACTGTCATAGGTTTTAAATTCCCAAAATGACACTGTGTGGCGATGGAGTGGCGACACTTTTGACGCGTTGACAGCCACAACTCCAGTGCTCTGCCAATATTTTCTCCTTCTACCTGCGAGTAAATTAGGCATCCAGTAGCCTCACTAACTCGAAACGTGTTCTATCAACCGGTTTGAACAATATTAGTTCAACAACTTTTCGAAAGTCATAGATAAATTTTTCGACTCCCCATACAAAATGACCAAGTCACATGACCAACTTTGTATGGAAAGATGCAATTTTTTATGCGAATTTTAAAAAGTCGTAAAACAAATGTTGTTCAGGATGGTTGGTGGGACACCTGGTTAAACGGATGTAAATGTTCACAGATACACCCTGTACCTATACTTAGCTACTTACGTGAACAAGATGACAATGGAGCAATCAGAAGCAGATGATTCCAGCGCGAAGTGGCTCCTCTACGACGCGCCTGGGAGAGACGCGAACACCGGTGACTTATAAGGGTGCGTCCACATCTAGGCAAATGCGCCGAAAATGTTCACAAGCTGCCCTCATGATGCCCGCGAACTGCCCGCGTGCTGTGCACATAATGCTGTCTAACGTGTAGGTCTAACACAACTACATCTCATACATTGACCTGACTCCGTACTAAGTAGCTTAAGCACTTGTGTTACCTACAGATATCAGACAACAGAGGAATCACAATATAATACTTAAATACACATATTACACCCAGACACTGAACAAACATCACACGAATATTTGTCCAGAGTGGGGATCGAACCCACGATCTTTGGAACTACAAACTCTTCATTATCATGTCTTTTCAATTGTCAGTTGATCTTCGGTGTCTATTTATTTTGTGCTGTCGAGGAAGGAAGAAGGGAGCCAAAACAGTCTTCCGCCCCGGGTGGCCGGCATTCACGCTTGGGCATACCATAACCACTGTATCGTCGAAGTCGTCAAAAAAGTTTTCTTTTTGTGACTACTATCAAAAAAGTTGACTTCATTCAATGTGACTATCACCAATACGACATTAAAATTTGCAATTTGCTCTATTTGCTTAGTATGAAAGTCCCAAACTCCCAAACTATCCTCAGATCTCTGGACTAGCGCCAAAAAACTTCAAGCGTAACTAGTTAGCCGAACATCAGAATTCATATGGAACTTTAGGACATCACGAGAACAAGAAGATTGCAAGAACTTTACGTACTACAATATGTAGTTGTAGCACTTTCTCGTAGTCGCGACTACGGGCAATGTTCGTAGCAGCTCACTTTGCTACGAGACAGGGGCGGATTTACCTTAATATTATATTACTAGCGGCCGCCCGCGACTTCGTACGCGTGGAGTTAATTATTGACACTTACGGTCATATTTTGGACAATCCACACAATATATTTTTATAAATTGTAGCCTATGTGTTATTCTGATGTATAAGCTATATTGTGGTAAAGTTTCATGCAAATCCGTTCAGTAGTTTTTACGTGAAAGAGTAACAAACATCCATACATTCATACAAACTTTCGCCTTTATAATAGTAGTAGGATAAACTAAGGAAGCTTATTACGAGGTGGCCAATTTTGAGCTTTGATTCTCTCAAAATTCAAAACTCAAAATGTCGAGAGACGTAAATTGACAACATTAAGTAGGGTAAATTTTCTTCATTTTGATAATTGGACTGTAAACTAGAGTTAAAAATATTATATACGTGTTTTTTTTATTTTTTTAAATTTAAATGTTTAATATGATAAATTATTATTTTAAAACTTGCTCATTCTAAAACGACGTAAGTACCATTGTAGGTGTTATCCGTAATATTTCTTTGCCTTTTGCTGGCCTAAAAAAAGTCCAGTCCCTGTCAAATGTCAATCAAATTCAAATCGAAGAGATTATATTCTCTTTGATTTGTTGGAGATTCGTTGAAGATAGGTTGATTTTGCTTGTTTCGTGGATATTACTGAATAATTATGAAAGTAGACGAAGGTTTTGTTATGGCAGACAGCCGTAATCTACCCAAGGTAGATTTAATAAATGTTATTAGAACTCATTCGTGAAGATGAGAACTATAATGTCGCTGAAATTCGTGGTGCGAAACACTGAGCAAGTAATCACTGTGCGAAAATGCTCATGTCGTCCAGGGACGCCTATGTAGAATCTGCAGTGGGGTTTGTACAGTTGAAAAGAGCAGGAGCTATTTGCACTGTGAAGTGCCGGGTATTACCGGAACACAAAGTGCGTACGCAGCCATACATCGTGTTGGCTGTAATCGACGAGGATGCGAACAATTTATTTTTAAGAAATTTTTACAAATGGCTAAGTAAATAAAACTAAACTTGTACTTAAATATTGTTTTATTGATTGTGTTTAATAATTTTGTACTATTGGAGTTTGTAAATTTTATTAGACCACAACTTTATTAACTACATCATATGTTACGTGATCCTCACACACATAGTGTTCCTTTTGTTACGTTTGCTCTACCAACAGCAATGCACCAACTTGCTTTATTCCGATCAGGAACACGAAAGAAATGTTTGTCTGGCGAAGTAAGAGCTCTATTTTTACATTTAGGGACGAAGCACAATGTCATAGGGTCCCGTTGCGGTCTTGGTCTGACTGATCTCATTATTTTTTAATACTTTAGTTTACTTTCTTTTATGCCGAATAAATTATCAATTTATTGTAATATTTTGACTGACTTCTTATTTGTTTATTATGTGAGGATATGATATTGTAAATCATACGTAATATGTAATCCCTATATAATCGCATTTATTATGTGAATACAGGCAGTTCTAATCGAGACTCGAGTGTTGTCATTTCGGCTCCTTATCCCAACCTCATATGGCGACCCAGCCAGCGAGGTGTCGCGTAACGGAGTCCCGGCGCCGACCGTTTTCCATATAAGGGCGCGCGAACAATAACAATTAAGTCATGATGCGTTTCGTGATGGACTTTGACACTTTTAAATTAGACTATTATCATACAACACGTTCTGTTACGAAGTGTTTAAGTTCAATTCCAATCAGATTCACGAATTTATTTTCTGTACATCATGGGAAAACCACAGTCGAAACCTACTGAAACCGTGGTGTTGGCACAAACAGCTATAGGAGGAGGATCCAACCAGGCAACTTTGGACCAAGTACACCTGCATTTAAGCACAACAAACATCTTTTTGGGGATTTTGCTACTGGGCCTGTTGTTGGCGTTTATAGTATATGGGTATATACTGTACAAACGATGTCATAAGTCATGGATGCGGCAAGAACTTATGAGAAACGCACTTCGGAGATCTTTCCCCCGGCGGGCGCTAGCGGCTCCATCGATGGCCTACGAGAGAGCAACAGGAAAAACGGAAATGGTGTGATGTGAGTAAGTGACGTCCGTCAAGTGAAAACGCGAGTGAAAACGTTAAAAAGTGAGTACTTTCTTTAACAGTTTAAAGAATATGTTATAGGAACTTTATAAATAGGATAAGTTTATTATTCCATGTTTATGATGCCTAACTTTACTTAACATTTATTTAGTCGCATAAATGCAAACATTCCTATAAATCATAGCAATTTGAAATAAAATTATGTCTTTATGGTATTATGGCAGATATATTAGCCCATGTTTTAGAGCAGTTAAAGGAAATTAGAACGTACTTAGTTAAAATAGGGGCTAAACGAAGACAGCAAGATATCGGTGGTAAAAAATTAATTGAAGCTAATGCTATTTATAAGGAATTTTTGCATACCTACGAATATATAAATAGTGAAATAGCGAGTAGTAAGATTAAGGAAAAAGATATATTATTGTATAAACAAACTTTTAGTGATATTGAATTGCTATATCAGCAAATTAATCAATTGTGTACTGTTGAAATAAGTGACACGTCTATTTCTGTCACGATGAGTTGTTTTGATTTAAAGGTGGCATTAAGCCTCATTCCAAATATGATGGCAAATGATATGACTAATATAAAACAAGTTATTGATAATATTGATTATTATGACAGTTTGCTGGATAAGAAAGAATGTAAGGAAAAATTAATTAATTTTGTACTGAAAAGCAGGTTGTCTCCGTCTGCAAAATTAAGGTTAAATACCAGTTATACCTCGGTGACCGACTTATTACAGGATATGCGCAAACACTTGTTGCCTCAAAAAGGATCAACCGCGCTTCAGATAAAATTACAAAACGTGAAACAAAATAATATGAGTATTAAGGAGTTTGGTGACGAAATTTCGGAATTAATGACTGATCTTACGATTTCTCAGGCTGACAACGATTCCAACAGTTTTAAAGTACTTAAGCCTCTAAATGAGAAGTTTGCTATTAGGCGATTTTCGGACGGCTTAAGAAATCGTAGACTCAGCACTATTATTGCAGCGAGGAATTTTGAATATTTAAAGGACGCTGTACAAGCGGCAATTGATGAAGAGGTCTCATCAGCATCAACTTTGACAGGAGAGGTCATGAATATGAACCGTACTCATTATTATCATAACAACAATTCCAGGCGGCAGCGAGGCACATTCTTCAGGCAAAGAGGTAATGGCGGAGGAGCATTCTCGCGGCGCGGGCAGAGCAGCGGCGGCTACGCGCGAGGAGCAGCGTACCCGCAGAAGCCAGCTCGAGGCAGAGGCTGGGCTCGAGCAGGTTATCAAGGTGCAAGTTCAAGTAGGTATACTCATAATAATTATAGATATCGCGGAAACCAAAGGATGGGCAGTAATCAGGTTCATATGGTTACAGAGCCGGAAAAGGCACTTAGCGACAATGAGTTGAAATTTTTTCGTGACTAATTATGAGACAGTTTTGGCTAGTGACAGTAATTGTAACATCTATTTATCTTTGCATGACCAATTATGTCCATGGCTCGTTGATACCGGAGCATCGATTTCTGTTGTAAAATTAGAACAGCTATTGCATCAGAACATTCCTATCCATAAAGAGAATGTAATCATAAAAGGAATAGGTGGTAAAGTTGAAGTCATAGGATATGTTTATCTAGATTTATACATACGTGGTAACTATTTTACACACAAGTTTTATGTTTTTGAGAAGCTACCATGTCGCGCTTCTGGAATAATTGGAAAAGACTTTCTAAACAAATATCAAGCAGTAATTAGTTTTCAAAACCAAAATATAACGTTTAAGGTAGAAAGTAAAAACATTACTTTAGACTTACATACAAGCGAAAATAAGATAATGTTGGCTCCTAGGTGTGAGTCAATACACTTTTTAGAAACAGATAGGGAACGAGAATCAGTAATATGTAGTTCTGAATTGGCACCAGGAGTTTTTGTAGCGAGCTGTATAGTAAAACCTGTTAATGGTTTGATACCAGTCAAGATATTAAATACTACGGATCAAGCATTAACTTTAACTAATTTCAATGTTGATACACATGAACTGTCAGATTATAATATTTGTAGTTTTCAAAAAACTGAAAGGGATGTAGATAGGATTAAGACATTATTGTCACAGTTACAAACAAATCATTTAACCGAGGAGGAGAGAAATACTATAGTAAACTTGTGTGCAAAATATAACGATATATTTTATGTAGAGGGGGATAAGTTAACGACTACGGATATTTATACACATTCGATTAAACTAAAGCCAAACGTTAGTCCGGTATTTGTGAAACCTTACCGACTACCTCATGCTCAAAAGGGTTTATTGGAAAATGAAATAGATAAAATGCGTAAAGAAGGTATCATAGAGCCTTGTAACAGCGAGTGGTCGAGTCCTTTATTATTGATTCCGAAAAGGGTAGATTCCAATGGTAATAAAAGGTGGAGAATTGTAGTGGACTATAGAAAATTAAATAATTGCATTGAAAATGATAAATTTCCACTACCAAATATAACGGAAATTCTAGACTCGTTAGGGGGATGTGTCTATTTTAGCCATTTAGATCTTTATCAAGGATACTACAACGTATTACTTGACAAAGAATCAAGAAAATACACTGCATTTTGCTCAGGGCAATACCAGATGACTAGAATGCCTATGGGGCTTAAAACAAGTCCTGGGTCATTTTCTCGTATGATGACCATGGCTATGGCTGGGTTAAATTACGAGAAATGTCTCATTTACTTAGATGATTTGATCGTTTTCGGTAGAAACGTTAGAATTACATAATAAAAATCTTCAAGACGTGTTTAAACGACTTAGAAAAGTAAATTTAAAACTAAATCCTTTAAAATGCAATTTTTTGAAAAAAGACTTAATGTATCTAGGACATGTCGTATCAAAAAATGGTGTCCTTCCTGACCCAGATAAGGTGAAAACAGTCAAAGAATATCCATGTCCGAAAAATATTGACGAGTTAAAACGATTTATAGCTTTTGTTAATTACTATAGAAAATTTGTCCCAAATTTTGCTCAAAAAGCTTATGATTTAAATTACTTATGTAGGAAAAATGTACCCTTTGTGTGGTCAGATAAATGTCAACAATCATTTGAGTTATTAAAGGAAAGTATAACATCTGCCCCGGTATTGCAGTATCCGGATTTCTCTGAGGAAAATCAGTTTGTACTATATACAGATGCATCAAACTATGCATTAGGTGCGGTATTGTGCAATAGAGACGGCAGACCCGTGTCATACACGAGTCGAACGTTGAATAAAGCTGAGAGAAATTACCCCACGATTGAAAAAGAAATGCTGGCAATCGTGTGGGCAATAAAGTATTATAGGCCTTATTTATACAGGCAAGCATTTTATAATAAGAACTGATCATAGACCATTAATTTATCTTTATAATTTAAAAGACCCTTCAAGTAGACTATTAAAATTCAGGCTTCAAATAGAAGAGTATAATTTTACTGTAGAGTACGTAAAAGGTTCGGAAAATACAGTAGCAGATGCGTTGTCGAGAATATCTATTAGTAGTACCGAATTAAAGGAAATGTATGAAAACATTAACGTATTAACTAGGGCGCAAAGCAAGCGGTTAAATGACTTTAAACCCTCCAATCTTTCGGATGATATGGTTAGCACTAACGATTGGTCTGATCAACCAAAAGTTGTGGAATCTCATATTAAGCCTAAAGATTCGGTAGAGTTAAAGTTTTTGCTAGATAAAGATTTATTGTTAAAATATAAAAGGAGAAATATTATTCTTAGAGAAAGTGATACATTTTGTTACGTGCCGAGTAAGCACAGTATTTTCATTAAGTATTTAAACTCTTCATCAAAAAGATCACGAGCTGAGTTTTTGAAAGAGTTAGAAGAATTTTGTGGAACGTTGAATATTAATGAATTATATATAATTAAATGTGAAAATAATAAAAGTTTTATTGAAAAGTTATTACAAGAATTAAGTAATAACAGTGAATGGACCGGTCCACGTATTTGTATTTTACACGATGTTGTAAGAGTTTATGATAAAGACGAAATAAGAATAATTCTTAATGATTTTCATCTTTTACCCACTAGTGGCCACGCGGGTATGAGACGAATGTATAATAACATTAAGAAATATTTTTATTGGCCTTCTATGGAAAATGACATAAAGTCTTTTGTACGACGATGTCATAAATGTCAAACGCAAAAGCACTCGCTTCCGATGAGGGAGCCAATGGCAGTCACTACGACGGCCAGTTGGGCTTTTGAAAAAATATATCTTGACTTAGTAGGACCTTTAGATGAAGATCAAAATAATTACCGATACATTCTAACGCTACAATGCGAATTAAGCAAGTACGTCGAAGCCTATCCTTTAGTTTCAAAAAGAACTGACGAAGTCGCACGAGCTCTGGTAAGTAATTTTATATTAAGATACGGAATCCCGAGAGAAATAGCTTCGGATCAAGGTAAGGAATTTATCTCATCAGTTTTTAAGGAAATCTGTACTTTATTGCATATTAAACAATTACATTCCACAGCATATCATCACGAAAGTATTGGGGCATTAGAAAACTCACATAAACATCTTAATAGTTTTCTCAGAATCCAAACTGATAACCACCCAGAGGTATGGAGCTCCTGGTTACCATTTTGGTGTTTTTCATACAATACTTCCGTACATTCCGAACATAAATTTACTCCATTCGAACTCGTTTTTGGCAGAAAATGCGTTCTTCCCAGTAATCTAACAGGTGATTGCGTAGAACCTTTGTATAATCACGATAATTATCCGAATGAATTGAAATATCGAATTCAAACTTCTCAAAAAGAGGCTCGAGACAACTTGCTTTATAGTAAAATGAAAAGAAAAATTAACTATGATAAGAAGGTTAGAACTCTAGTATATAAGCCTAATGATTTAATTTTATTGAAAAGTGAAAATAATAACAAAATGGATAATGTATACTCAGGCCCTTATACAGTAATTAGAGATTTATCTCCAAATGTTGAAATTGTTAAAGACGGAAAATTGTATTTAGTACACAAAAATAGAACTAAATTATACCATAGTTGATTTTATATAAGTACCTACCTACCTACTATTTTTAACTATGTAATTGATAATATTCAATATAATTTTACAATAATAGCGTCATTGTAGACGTAAATTTATTTAATTATATAATGTAAAACAAAAAAAAATGTTAATTATAGCAATTCACATTTTTTTCTCCCTGGCGGGGAAATGTGAGGATATGATATTGTAAATCATACGTAATATGTAATCCCTATATAATCGCATTTATTATGTGAATACAGGCAGTTCTAATCGAGACTCGAGTGTTGTCATTTCGGCTCCTTATCCCAACCTCATAATTAGTCATCTGTCAATTTTGTCAATAATGAGTTTTTTTTTGGGTATATTGTACGTCCAGAAATTAATTTAAAAATAAAAAATAGTGGTAAAAGGAATATTATCTAAAACACCTACAGAGTAATTTTTTTTCTATCTCGTAATTTTAAGAGTAATTAATATCTAAAAAAGCGTAATTCACATCCGAGAAGCCCAAAAACATAAATGGCATTTTAATTTTCATATCAATTTTTCGATGAAATGTTGTCAACTGAAAAAATCATAGCGGTACCTTCGGTCAATCTTCTACAATCTTTTCTCCTACAAGACCGCTTATGACTGAGTCAGAAAAGCGATAAGACCACCTTAATTAATTAATTTATTTATTTAAACTTTATTGCACAAAATTTGTAACAATAGGCGAACTTAATGCCCAGGGGCATTCTCTACCAGTTAACCTTTGGGTCATGCTCAATTTGCAATTTACTGTCTGCTCTTTTTCTTTTTTTTATCATATAAGCAGACGAGCTGACGGATCACCTGATGGTAAGTGATTACCGCCCCCCACGGACACCAGCAACACCAATGGTATCACAAGTGCAATAGTTGTATCCTATAATTTATATTGTATCTGTGCTTGATAAATATTCTCAGAAAGATAGAGAGATATCTATCTATAGACAGGAGAGACACATATTCTGGGTCAATGTATTTGTTTAGCTATCCAGAGAGGAAATCCGCTAAGTCTCCTGGGCACGATCTCCCTAGACAACGATTTGGGGGACATATTTGTAAACATTTCTATTTTGCTTGTAATTTAAAGTTTTTATCACACTGTTCTATAGATATATCTTAACTAGATACTATCTAATGTTTAAGTTTTGTAGAACTACAAAAGAAAACATTATTGTTACTATTCAAAAGTATATAATACATTCAAAACATTAAAAGAAATTCCTTCGTTCAGTTTCAAATTCAATTTCGCCTTCAAAAACAAGACCATACAATTCAATCTGACATTTGAAATTCCCTCGAACACTGAAAATACAATCGTACGAGAACAATGAAGAGAGGAGGCGGGACAGACCAACTCCGGATGAATTTTGATATGCCGTCGCATTCGATCTGAAATATTCTGATTGACATTGCATAAGACAAAAGATAGTTCTTTTTTGTGATAGGTGGCAGACGAGCAGACAATCACCTGATGGTAAGCGTTGCCGCAACACACAGACAGTCGAGTTTAGTCACTTTATTAAGCCCTATTGGTTACTCTTGGTAACCGAATGAATCTTGGAAGTGTTGGGAAAAACCGTGAAACGTTTCGGATATTTTCAGTTGGTCTGATTCCTTTTAAAAGGCGAACGAAGGTCAGGCGTCAGTCCTTTCGTTGTAATTTCTAGACTCCCACAATTCTGGATAACGGTCTAAGCATACCCCGTCTTCGAAGCGACTTAACGTAGTGCTTTTACGCTACAGTAGCACTACAATGAGATTGAAATACTATCCTCGCTATCGAAAACTATCGCGTTGTCTCTTTCATTGTGATGAATTTGAAAGAGACAAAGCAATTATAGTTTACGTTATGTCAGTTTTCGATGTCAACTCATGGTAGCGCTACAGTTCTAGTTCGTGACGGGGTCTAAATAATGTGTGTACTCAAAAGAACTCATCTTCTAATCTCTTTTGTAGAAAAATTGTTGTTGATGAAAACAACTTAGTAATATTTTGTTTTCACCACTCACAAAACGTTTCACCGGGAATGATATGAGGACATGAGATGAGATACATTTATCATTTACATCTGTCTACAGACATATTTAAGACGAAACACCATCGCTCATCGTATCATAATTGCCATTTGCTCGTTAGACTCACAGCTTAACTTAAGCAACTTCTCTACGTGTGGCAATTATTCTTAACTACGGACTGAATCCGACTATTCACGATTCATGACATTGTTACTAGTGTTGCCCAACTATCGATGAACTGAAAGACAACGTGCTATCGATACGTGCCAATAATTGTAAAAGATAGAAAAGTCTTATAATAATTCTGTACTTATCAATAATTTCGGTAATAATTTTGCAATACTATATTGTCATCTTTAAGACGCGAACCTACACATTTTAAAAATCAACAACCTTGTTCCAATTCGATCTCGTGGTGAGAATGCCATCGACATTAGAAAAATATTGTCATTTCTGGAATCCAGTGATTAGAAAATGTAAGTTATGAAAAGTGCCATTTTTTTTCTAAACTATAGGCCAACGCTTGACCACAATCGCAACTGATTGAACGTGACGATAAGGTCTAGGATGACACGCTGTGCTAGAAGATACCTGTTCACTCTTGCCTTAAAGATGTCCAGATTATAATCTGGACGTGGACTCTGGACGACTTCGGTAGGGAGTTACATTCCTTAGCTATCCGTATTGTACTCATTAATGTGATTAGGAACAGTGTGGGATAAAACAGTGAGTAAGTAGCAAAGAGCACAAAATGTGGAAAGTAGGTATTTGTCGATGAATTGTCCACTATCGATGGACAACACTAATTAGGTACAGCACGTTCTGCTGTCAGCTGAAAGTTGCAGCGTAAATGAAGCATTAATTATTCAGTTATTGAAGCGAGTGATGTAACGGGTACGTTCGCGGAATAATATTACCACGTACAGATGCTTTTGATAAAATCATAAATATTAATAAAATTATTCAAACATGTAGTCTGACATGGGCATTCCAATTGAAACGTAGTCACACGTTCCTCATCATGCATCTAATGATCACCAATCCCGCATAATAGATTTGAAAATTCCAGAGATTTGAATATTCCAAAGATATGAAAATTCCAGAGGTGTATTCTTGGATTCGAACTTCAACCGTCCACGGAAGTTGATTCTTATCCACAGAGCTACTTGGCTCTTGATTCTGACTTGAATTTTCGCTTCTGAATAAAATCACAGGATCGGAATTGGCACAGGACCCAACCAAATGGCCACTGAGCAAGTAATCACTACGTCCAAATGGTAAACTTTGACGTCTAAGGCCAAGACCCACCTTGATCGCTGAGCCAACATAGTAAGTAAGAAAACATTTATTGACCACAAGACATTAACACATAGACAAAATAAAGGAACAAGTTGCGGCCAACAAGGATAAGCCTGAGCAAGATGCTGCAGCCGTCGCGAGCAGCTACTGCAGCGATGGTTAAGATATATATTATAGACAGTAGACATGCACAAAACCATAGCTACAAGAAAACTTTAACACAAAAACAGGATTACAACGATAACAAGAATAACAAAAATAAACAGCAGAAACAAAGAAAATTATTAATAAACAAAAAAAAACATGAACCATGGTGTCATGTCACATAAGTCACGTGTCACATAAGTAAGCAAGTAACAACGTCTCCATTAGCTCACGGCGGGTAAACTTAACAATGCATGTGCCTAGACAGACCGCATGACGTGCCGCGGGGCGCTCCAGTATATTATTCAGGCTGAACCTACCCAGGCGGGACCGCGGCAATCAGTACTGAACGCTCATAGTGGTGGTTAGGTATTCAAGAGTTCTAGCACAGTGCGAAGAATCCAGTACTAACACATGCCTATGTATGTGTAGGTGTAGATAGCTCTTTATTGCACAAGAGGTCATCAGTAATACTGGTTGCAACTGTAGACTTATAGAATTACCTAAATCTCTCTAAGTTTGTCTGGAAGAGATTGCTATTAGCAATAAGGCCACCGATATTGTATTTGTAAATTACTATTAGCATTAAGTTATGTAATGTGTTGTGCAATAAAGAGTATCTATCAATCTTTCTCTTTTACCACGTGTTTGACTAACCATTCTGTACTAACTTTTGGAAATTCAGATGGTCGGTCTTGTGAATAGATCATTCTACTTACTTATTTGGGAAGTCGAAAAAAAATCGACGAATTTGCAAAAGTCGTAGAACAAATTAATGTTGTTCAGAATGGTTCTAGAAGACGTGGTTAAAGGAATGTTCACACAGCATTTATTTTATTTATTTTTACATCCTGTATTTACTCATCGATCTGCTAAGAGCACAAGGATATTATAGCGCACAAAGTATGTAGCGTATTTTCATCAAGATGGCTTTACCGTGGCAGTCTTTAAATCCGTATTCCTCCGAAACTGACAGCATAATCTGTAAATATTACATTTTAAATAGAGCTGACGACTAATCTATACGAATTATCGGTAAAGATTATGATTTGGAGGTACATTTTGAAAACAGCCATGGTAATTACGAGGACATTTATTTTATAAGAAGAACCCATGTAGGTACAATATTGTGCGCTATTACGGTTTTGTAATTCCATGGCACATATCCGTCACGCCGAAGGGTAACTCACAAACGGACGATTGAGATATTTTATGAATTTAACCATTGCCTACGTTTACCAGACACTTTCCAGAATAAAATAATAGTTTTATTGTTGCAGTCAGCCAACCTTGACGTAACAACTCGACAGATTTCCAGTCGCACAATACGAACGTCTCGTGAAGCAATTTGCCAATTGCCGGTGTTAGCAATGCCCACAGTTTTCATAAAGCCAGCGGCATGACATGTACAGAAGGCGGCCAGGTCAAGTTTTTCATCAGCAGACGAGCAGATGGATCACCTGATGGTAAGCGGTCTATATCGATTCGAAAAAACCACAGGCGATTAGTCATTCCATTTTTTGCCCCTTACAGTGCCTAAAAGCACTTGTACAATAAAGATCTGTCTACTCGTCAACAAGATAGATAGAAACATATACAGAACAAACGTCTCAACAATACATAACAACAAAACAATAACCCATGTAGCTGCTTAATGTGTCGACTCGCTTAACATCAGGTCATCTATCTACTTATCTGCCACATATCACATTAAAAAAAATATTGTTTATTGTACTAAATATAATATATTTCGAAATCCCGAAATCTCTGAAATTCGACGCAGGACAAACGTTCATGATGTCGGTTAGAGTGATGGAACTCAAGTGGAATTGGAATGGACACCTAGCTAGGCGAGGTGGTGGCAGGTGGAGTAAGCTCCTTACCGAGTGGTGCTCTAGATTAGGTAAACGAAATCCTGGCCGTCCAGCGTCACGATGGTTACCAGAATAGGGGTCCTACTTGGATCCGAGCAGCTCAGGACCGGGTACTTTGGCGAAAAAGAAAGGAGAGCTAGGAGCAGTTGGTACTCCCGGGCTGATGATGATGATGATAATCTTTTTATGTACCTTCTACCTATCTTTACACTGTGTGTATGCGTCTCTCACGTGTCGCCGCGTGCGCAGGAGCCGCGGCAGAGTTGTTTGTCTACGAATGATCAAGATGGATGGAAATTTGCTATTCAACATCATAGGTGCCTAGATCCTTTACTGCGCAAGGTACTCTATGAAAATTTGTTTTTATACTTAAGTCATCGATATTAACAATAAACACATAATCCTATACTGAAATAAGAGTATAATTAAAGTTTAATTAACGTCTCTGAGTGCAGCAGTAAGCTACTATCGTTCAACTTTTAGTCGAACCTATAAGTTCTTTAGGTATATCGTTAATGTTCGTTTCGTGTATTCCCACGCTAATGTGTAAAACTTCGAGCGCCCAACTTTACGTCTAATAGATACCCAGCGAAACGCGAACACGTGGAAACTAGTTAGTATGTAACAGATTGTGATAAATAAATCAAAGCTCGGAAAGTGGGTCAGGCAGCTCGAGCACACAGCATATAATTAAAGATTAGCTAGCTTAACCTCACTATTGATGTACAGGTAGGTACAGACAACAGAAAGGAAATAAGATATTATACTTACCTATAAACAAAACTAAATCGTAGATAATACCTATACAAAAGTGCCAACAAGAATCCGCCATTAATGGTTCAGTACGCAGGATTTTTATAAATAGGTAGATCAGCAATCGAAAAGCGCTCTTTTTGTAATATTTATCAGTTTTAAAACATCGGAAATAATTAACCAAAAACCATTGAGTATTCAATTAAGTGTTTTCTTTTTTTTCAGTATTCACTCAATCGAGCTAACATGGCGTAAGGTGTCGACGTGTGTCGCAATTATTCCTAAGTTGCTGTGTTTGTTAAATAACGACGTAATATTCGATGCTCTGAATTTTTTATCAAATATCCCGATCCACGTGTATTTTGAAATTATATATGTATCTTTCTTAACTATAGGCACATACCTACATCAAAAATATATTATTAACCTCGTAACCAGTCTTGTCGCTTCGCAGGCCGAGATCCGCTTTCCTGCCACGACTCCTCCACTTCTCAGTTTTGGGCATCCATTTTAAAATGCAACACGAAAATCTAAAAAACGATATAACTATAGGTTCCCACTCGATACATTCACGCGTAATCGAATCCCAGACCGGAAGCCTACTTTTGTTGCAGTCAGTGCAAAATATGTCTGCCTGATTTAGTTATGAGCTACGTTACAGCACTATCCCTATTAGTTAAAACCAAGGTTTAATGAGTATTTAGTTGTTTTGATGTCTCGTTTACACGTGCCTCATTCTAATTGACTTAATAATTTAAAACAAAACTAATTTGTTGGTTCAAAAACATAGATCTAAATACATGGACGGCCCTATAGCGTATTTTCCTACGAACGTACACACTTCACGGTTTCTTATATAATTATATTTTTGTATTGCAATATTGTTTTATTATAAAATAGTGCCCCACGCCTTCACTTCGTTTCGGGGCTTAATTTTTGTATTAGTTCCAATAGATGGCGCTGGGTGCCGATCGCATCACGCAAGTGTTTCGTGTTTTCGGGTTCCATGCCTTGTGGTTGTCAGTACAAGCTATCCATTTATAAATAGTATAGATAGAAGATAGCTGTGTCGCGTAGTGTAGGTAAGCTTGTCTTCTAATTTATGAAACCCTGAAGTTTGTTTGAAAAATACGCTAGTGGTTAGTTATGCCTCCGAGATAAGGTTGCCGATAAGCGCTTCCAGATTGATGGCGGTAGCATAGACAAATAATTTAGTCCATGACGGTAATCAGTTCTATAATACGTGTACTTATCTACCTAAACCCTAAGAGCGTTTTAAACTGTTTCTAAGTCTCGTAGACTTAAAATGTAAAGTTGTTTCCGGAACTTTTCAAGAAGTCTCCTCCGATACTCCTAACTTCGGAATGACCTTTCTATAATTGTGGCACGGAGTTGGCACCCTTTTCGGATTCGAGCTAAACTTACCAAAGTTTGCTCAAGTTGTCCAGTTTGCCGTTAGATTTGATTCAGACTATATCTGAGATGGAGAACACTGTTACCTACAAAATAAGTATTAGTATTGGGTAACTCCTGAGATAGGATGTACATAACTAGCTTTTCCTATCTACCTCCAAGAAAAGCTAGAAGATACTTTATTGTACAAAATCTTCGATCATATGAGTTCTAACAGCGTGAACGTGCTAAAAATGCTGCATTATAAAAGAACGCTTTTTGGCATTTTCCAAAAAGAACATTTAGTGACGACGTTGAATTTTTTTTTTTTTAAAGCGTTGTTTTGTATGGTATAATGATCGATGTTAATAGACATTATAATGAGAAAAGCTATATTTTATATTTCTACCAGACAACCAAACTTCAGGCAAATAACATTTGATAAGAGAACGGGCTCGTGGTGCAATATTTAAGAGCGTGCAAGCGAAAAATTCGGGAAATGACGTTTTTGTGAATTTTCAAAGATATACCTACCTATCGACTGGTCCCAAGAACAAAATCGTATCTCTTAAGTAAAAACATAGCAGATACCTACGATTTTGATCTTGGGTCCCGTCGCTATATTAGACGTTTAGGCGGATAAACAGTGTTTTCTTAAATTGCAATTGCTTTTTATGTACACAATCATTTCGGTTAAAACGTTTATCAAAAGTTAAAAAGCACAAGCTCCTAACTCAACAAGTCACAATAAGGTTAAGATTTTAGAAAAGTTCTCCATGCCCTCTCAAGCTCCCTAAAGTTCTGAGTAACCTTTGGAAGGCTCCGGGCAATAAGAGCAAAGTTGTCAGCTAAGGGTGCAGTGGGACCCGGATTTTAGTAAAAGATTACGCAGGAGTTTTATCCGGTTCATTTCAGTTCACTTTCAAAAAGTCAGTTTTGTGTTGAAAGTGAGAAGGGGGGTTCCTGCGGCTCGTCATCGTCAAGAGAGGTCCTGGGCTGCACGATGGGGCCCGAAGGTCCGCTATTTGGTGACCCCTGCTTTAGCTTATACAGGATATATCCTTTTATTGGTGCCCTGCTTTAGCTTATACAGGGTGTATTTACCTTTAACCACGTCTTCTACTAATCATTCTGAATAATATTTTTTCTATGACTTTTGGGGATTCGAATAACAAAAAAACTTTTCTTAGAGGAAGTAGAAAAAATTTTCAACGAATTTTCGGAAGCTGTAGAATAAATGTTTTTCAGAATGTTTGGTAGAAAACATTGTTATAGGGATGTAAATGTTTACAGATATAACTTGTAATATGGGTAGGTAGGTAACAGAATAAACGAATCTGCCCCAAAATTTTACCTAACACACTGCTGAACAAATACAAAATGTTTCATAACACGATTTATTGCAAAGTAGAAGCCGTATTTACGACCCTTGTTGCTTAAAATTCTTTCTTTCACGTTCTCCCTAGGTGACAAGATGTTACCAACTTTTGTTTGTAAATCATTTTGCCGCCATGCAGACATGATTAGCAATATTGTTTGCCTCATTAAAACTTTATCCAAAATGCTCCTTATTTTCACACCAAATACTCTTTGACACCGGATCGTAATATTAAAGGGCTATACCCTTCTGAGGCACGAAAGTGTAGTTATGACCTTGAGTGCGCAGAAATCAATTTTGATAGAAAGTTTTACTTTTACATCACCTGATGGTAAGCAATTGCCGCCGCCCATGGACACATGCAACTCCAGTAGAGTCACAAGTGCGCTGCTAACCTTTTATCCCCTTCCCCTTCCCCTTCCCCTTCTTTTTACAAGTGCGCAAAATAACGGTCATCACTACACTTTCGTGCCGCCAGCAATATCATACGGCACGAACGATTCATCGTTAAGGCGATACCGCGATGATACTGGCGACGCCAATTGATGTATATTAATTGCGAGGATTATGAGATATATATTTTAAAAAATCCAGCCATGAAAGCACTTTCCTTTATGTTTTCATAGCTGGATTTTTTAAAATATATCTCATAATCCTTACAGTAAATATAAATCAATTGGAGGCGCTAACTTAGTATCGTCGCGGAGTTGCCTTAACGATCCGTAGCTTTACACCTACCTTTACGCCAACACGAACTGTTGTCTGCTTCTATGAGACATGATATTTTGTGTAAAACTTTGTAGAGACGCCTCTAAAATATAACACCAGGAATATTGTTCGTGCCTAGGATAAAGGATTTTATTAGGGAAATAAAACTATATATAATTTTCTTAAGTCACTCACTGTATCGATTAGGTACCCTACTAATAAATAAGACAAACTATAGGTACCTACATATTTTAGAATTGTATTAATTTCACCAGTTTTTATCTTCGTAACATTTACAACATTAAAAAACCACTAAATACTTCGTTAACATTTTTCTAAAGATTTAGTTTTGGATAATCTACTTACACACATGCAACTATTTTATAATGATACAACACATTACATTTATTTAAATAAATCAACAGACTTTGGTCGGCATTTACTTATTATTTTGGTATGGTAGTAACACATTTCTTATGATAATACGAGCACTAAAAATACCTTGGTCTTCCATCTTGGATGGTGCGCCATATTGGATTTAGGATGACGTCACACAACTTATCATGTATAGCCCGCGGCATCTAACAATAGCGACCGTTAGTTTGCGCACTTGTAAAATAAAAGACTTTCTACTAAAATTGGTTTCTGCGCACTCAAGGTCATCTTTAAACTTACATGCCGCGGACTATATTGTCATCTAAACTTAACGAGTAGGTATACAAAATTTCAGCTCAAGATAGATATCTGCTTCAAAATTGAGCTGCAAGATTCCACCCGTACATACATACATGACATTTTATTACAAGTTAAATAAACGCTTTTAAAATATTGAGATTATCTGAACACGTTCCGTTTCCGTGATCTGTTTCTGTGTCATGCCGAACTACGCCGAGATCGCCAGTACTCGGATTTGAGCAAGCGATGTAGGTAATAAATAAAAAATTGTGTCTATTTAGTTAGTAACAACACACTGTTTTAGATGTAGTACTTATTGTAACGTAATCAGTATAACTGGATAAGAAACCATAGGGGACCCACGCTTCGGCATGAATGAGCCGGCTCGACCGGAGTGACACCACGGCCTCACAGAAGACCGGCATAAAGCAGCGCCTGCGCTGTGTTTCGCCGAGTGAGTGAGGGTACCGGAGGCCCAATCGGGGGGAAAAGGGGTAAAGGTTGGCAGCGCACTTTACTTGTGTTGCAGGTGTCTATGGGCAGCGGCAATCGTTTCCCATCATGTGATCCATCTGCTCGTCTGCCAACTATCAATCAATAGTCGCCCGACTGATCTTATACGAGTCGCCCACCACTTCCGCCGTGCTGTAGCGCTGGAAGAAATTGCTCTTCGGCTCCAAGCCCGTCTCGCCAGTCATCCCCGTGATTGCCGTCACCACGTCATTGGTTCGCCTCCCACTTTTGTGTCCAAGGGTTATGTTGTACCTTGGAAATAGAAAAATAAAAACTAAAGTATCAGCCTTTATACTGTTACACTGCAGGGCAAAGGCCTCCATCACAGAAATCAAGTCCTCGCTACTCTGATGGGATTAGGCTTAATCACCACGCTTGCTTGATTGGTGATCGCAAACGCGAGCTATATTCGAAAAATTCGATACATATTTTTGCTCGATGGAATCAAACCCCAAGATAATGTCCCGTTGGTCTTTGTGGTTTAAGAAAAATAAATGATTTAAAAAAAAACATGATTTTCAGACGGTAGCCTTAGAGATGTTTCGCGCTATAATCTGATTTTTAATCATGTGGAGTAAACTGACAGATGTCAATGTGTCATCCCCATACATTATCACTCAATTTGGCAGATGCGAAATGTCAAAATGTATAGAAACTTGACATTTGCATCTGTCAGATTACTCCACATGATTAAAATCAGAGTCTAGTCGACGTGCTAAAATTTTCCGTAAGATTGTGTTTTTTGAAGTGGTGATGGTGTGAGGTTAAAAAAATGTGGGATTATTACTCATAAAAACATTTATTTTGTTAATAGTGGCGTATTACCTTGTGATCTCCAGACCAAGGTTCTTCGAATTGAAGCTCCTACCCAGGGACTTGGACCTCTTGACCCTAAACTTGTCTCTCGGGATCTTGATGTCGTATATCGGGTTGATGATGCCCGTGTACTCCGGGGGCTTGTGGGGGGTGATCTTGGGGGGCTCCATGTAGAGAGGGTTGTCGGCGTGCAGGCGCGCCGGCGGGTTGTAGTCGGGGTAGGTTTGGACCTGATGGAATCATGGGTTAATATTGTGTCATTGAATGGATCTATTCTAACTATCTATCTATACTATTTATAAAGAGATAACTTTTATAGACAACGAGAAGGCTTATAGGTAAACCGAAAACACGAAACGCTTGCGCGATGTAATTGGACACAGCGCCATCTATTTGTTCATTTCTGAATAACGGTCCCGAAGCGAAGTGAGGGCGGGCCACTAGTGTATTTATAAAGAGCTCTACAAACAAGTTCAAGAATTTATATATGTCGCAGCCGCATCGTATAATCCGCCGCATTACATTACGCCTAGCTGTTTTCCAACACAGGGCCGTTTTGAAATGCGGCGGATCAACGATTAGCCGGATTGAGTACGGGTGATTAAAAATGGCCGGAATGAATACGGCACCATACGCCATTCAATACTGCTAGCCATAATGTAATTAGGGGGGAGATTAGCCGCCTCCAAAATCATAAGAATATCAAATACTTGCAATCTTTCTATTACTTATGTGTAAAAAAATACTTTGTTGCCGGAACTAGGAGAACCATGTATCTCAAACGAAAACAAAAAAGAGAAAGGGTTTATCAACAAAATTAACGCCATCTATCCATCTTTTTAATTGCGAAAACCCCCATCCGGGTATTGAATGCCACGACAGATATTGACTACGAATCAAACATTTAAGCCCGTAGAGTGAAGTCTCCCACTGCAGTATCGGGGGCCTTTGTGTAAAGCAATGAAAATGTCATTTCCGTCCGCCCGACTTATTGTTGTCTGTCTGTCGCGATGTGTGATTGCGGGCTGCCTCCCCTTTGTAGTACTTGTTGCTTTATTACTTCCCCGTTATTTTATAAAGAACTAGCTATCTATCCGCCTGCGGCGTTGCTCCCATATAAGTTTTTTTGTTATTTCACAGAAACCTGACAGTTTTCGGGATAAAAACTTCAATATATCCTACGTCAGGGTCCTGGTTCTCCCTCGGGTAAAACTATAAATTGAAAATTTAAAAAAGCCCCGACACTCATTTTCTGACGGCGGCCATCTTGGATTTGAAATTTTTAATATATTCTGCTGACTCAAGCCTTTTTATATGATACCCATATTGTGGGAGTTCGTCGGTGGTGTTTCCTTGTAACACCGTAATCGCTTACCATCAGGTGATCCGTCGACTCGTCTGCCACCTATATCATAGAAAAAAAAAGCTATCAAGCAGGGCATCTTTTCACCTGTTTATTCCTGCTGCTATGCCTCGGCAGAGGCGGCGGCGGAGGCGGTGGTCCTTCGTCGCCGGACACGTAGTCCGGGGGCCGCACGCGGTACTTCTGAGCCCCTTCGCTCGTCGAGCCTTCTGCTTCAGGAAGTCTCCATGAACTAAAGTAGAAAACCGAGGTTTGAAACTGGCCGGACGGCGCATTTGGTAGTGACCCTGCCTCATATGCCAAAGGTCGTGGGTTCGATCCCCACGTTGGACAAACATTTGTGTTTATCACGAACACTTGTGTTTGTTCAGTGTCTGGCTGTTATAAATGTATTTAAGTATTATATCTGTGATCCTCTATTGTCTGATATCTGTAACACAAGTGCTTGAACTACTTAGTATCTCTACTATCTCTGGTCAGGTCAATGTTATGAGATGTGTGGATTCATTTATTTAATCATCTTACTTGGTAGCTCTCTCGCTACTCCTAGACCTGGCAGCTCGAGCCAGTCGGTGAAGAGCAAACAACGCCCCCTCGCTAGAATCACCCAGCCACGAACACAGCTCTTGAAGAATCTGCAATCAAATGACCAAACTATTTAAACCCGTGGGAGAGTCACGCTTTGGCATGAGTAAGCCGGCTTGATCGAAGTGATTCCACGGAATAACAGCGTGAAGGAGCGCCTGCGCTGTTTCTCGCCAAGTTGTTGAGGGTACTGGAAGCCAAATTGGGGAAAGGATACTCGTTTTTTTAGCACATTTCGAATAGAAATTAGTCAAATATGATTTCCTGTAATTCGACAACTCTACGGCAGTTCTAGAACCTACTAAGTCCCTTCCAGGAGACACCAGGAAACAGACAAAAAGAAACAAAGCCAAAATATGACTTAGACACATAAAGTGATCTCTCTGCAGTAATGTCAGTACCAAATCTAATAACACTACTAGAACATAAGGGCTGTTGACGCTGGACTGTATGGTCGCTAGCTATTGGGCCAATAAAAAATCTGATACTGGCAAAACTAATTGTATTTCATAAACTTAGCACGTTAACTAACACGGGAGCACTGACAAAAAGTAAGAACAAAACAATAATCTATCAAAATGGTAAAAAACATATTAAACATAAATAATAATAAAAGAAGGCTGGTCCAGCCGTCGATCCTCAACAAGGGCAATTTAAGACAAAAAAGAAAATAAAGTAAAACATGCCTTACCGTAAACCGTCCTCTCTGCAGCAAAGCCAGTACCAAGTCCCCCAGCAGCAGATGCAAGACGTGCGAGCCAGATCGCGCCACGAGCAAGTTGAGCGGCGCCGTCTGCCCCGCCAGCCACTCCTCCGCGGCCGACCAGCCCGACTCCTCCGCGTCGGATGCCCCGGACTCTTCCACTACTCACAGATATTACGCCCAGTGAATATTTACACATTCACACATACGCTCACGCACAGACATACCAAAACTAATGTTTAATAACTTTAATTTTAACCTTAGTTAACCTTATTTAATTGTATCTATTTTTAGAGGAACTTGAATGTCTGACTGAACCCTCAGAGATGGGCGTTAGTACCACCTGCACCACAGTTATTGCAACTATCGCAGTGACTATCGTGCACTGCCCCTATTTGTATCCTTATTATTTATGTTGGCAGAGAACTTGTGACCTCTCCAATGCTACGGGTGTCTATGGGCGGCGGCACTCGTCTACCATCAATTATCCGTCTGCTCGTCTGCCGCCTATCTCATAAAAAAATAGCACAAAGTGCGCAAGTTTAGCGGCGCCGTCTGCCCCGGCGCCAGCCACTCCTCCGCGGCCGACGCCCCGGACTCTTCCACTGCTCACAGATAGTACGCCCGGTGAATATTACAGTCAGCTTCAGCCAAATTTTAAATCCCACAAAGTGCCTTCAACGTGTGGTATTATCTTTATTTGTAAATCTTACTGCCAAAATTATGTCAAGAAAGCTGGAAGTATTTAATTTATAAGTAGGGCATTTAATATCAGAGAATTTCATGTAAATAACTAACGACATAAGTGAATAAATTTACCCAAGTATACATCAAACAGGAAAATATTATAACAGTAATATTTTCAATCAAAATAATGATTTAATAATATTTAACGTCGTAAGGACCAGACAGCAGACACAATGGAAAATCAATTGTCAAAAGCTTTTGGGTCTTACGAAGTCACCGTTCAATTTATCAATTTCCAAAAATTAACAAACTGTGTTTTCCAAAAATAAACAACCGTTTAAATAATTTACATTGGTTTAGCACCTGCCAAAAATATCAATAGGTGCTGAGAGTGGACTAGGCCAGGTGCTGAAATCCCAGGTGCTGAAATTCTGGGTGCTGAGAGTGGATTACCTCGGTTTTCCAAAAATTTAATCAACCTCCTAGGAAATTGATCAACTTACGATTCTGACTATGTCATCGTCACTTAATATGTATCATCGAAGTACATAAATATCAGAAGCCAATATCTATCTATACTATTTATAAAGAGGTAACTTCTAAAGACAGCAACAAGGCTTATAGGCAAAACCAAAACACGAAACCAACGAAGGGTATTCAATATCGTTGCACGAAACGCTTGTAATCTACACTCGGCGCCATCTATTGGTATGTTTTGTAACTAATACAGAAAGGGTCCGGGTTCCGAAACAAAGTGAGGGCGGGCTACTAGTGATAATATAAACTTGCGGCGATATACTTCTCAAACGATTTTCAGAAAAGTTCCTACATCCCAAACATAAGGAACAAAATCGGAAACAAAAATCAAAACACTGACCACACAAGGCATCCTTGACGCTGTTGATGAAGTCCAAGGTCTCGAGTATGGTGGGCCTGGTGAGCGGCTCCCGGTGGCGCACGCTGCAGCCGGCGGAGCGCGGCCGCCGCCGCAGCTGCCGGATGCTCTCCACCGGCTCCGTGTACACCAGGCTCTTCAGCGTGTGGTACTTGCGACGCATGGTCTTTGCGTCATCTTGGTCTAACAAAAAAATATCGTCAAAATACTGAGCATGTCAACGGATGTCAGTTCTGCGGATAACAAGCATAGTGTGGGCTGGATGACGGTGGCCGAAAGTAGGGAGCAGTGGCGTCAACGGTTGTTCTGCGGCTAACAACCATTGTGTGGGTTGGATGAGAGTGGCCGAAAATCGGGAAGGCACGCAGTAGCGTGCATAAGGGGAGAACATGTCCAGTGAACGAGTGTGGGTTGCTGATGATGATGATGACTGGGCATGTAGTACTAATATTCTCATCCTCTCCTAGAAACCTATGGAATGTGGCCGATCTACGCTTCCTGGACCTTTTTCAGATCTCGGCTTGTTCAACGAGAAATTGCCCGTCTCTACTCTTGCGAGAATCTGCTATAACGGGTATTATAATTAAGGGGCTAAATCCTTCCTTCAACGCATGTGATGATAAGATTAGATGTTGCAGATATCCATTAGCGGCGATGATCACTTACCATCAGGTTAGCCATTATGAAATAAAACACCACTAGCAATTCAAGTAAGAGTTACCACACGAGACGCCTTTGATAGTAATGATGATGTCCAAGGTCTTCAGTATAGGGAGTCTCCTCAAAGTCCCTGATCATTACAATCTGGATTACTTTAAGGTAAAAGTCAATAGACATCTTCTAAGTAAACTTGTAACATTTTAGACCCAATCGTTAATTTTCATCAGATGCCATTTATTTTCAAGTTTTAGCCTATCTACAATAAAAATATGCTCTGCCTTGGTCTAAGACCATGCTCTGAGGAGCACCGTCTTAGACCTACCTTAGACCTTAGCTAGACCCAAATTAGTTATGGTTTAAGAACAGTTCAGATACCTGTCAAAGAAATCTCCGGGAAACCATCAGATGTGGCCGGTCTATGTCTTCTGGACCTCCTCCGGACCCTCGGCGCGTCCAGGCCCTCCCTGGGCGCGTCCTGCGCGGAGCTGGCCGGGATGATGTCGGGCTTGGTGCTGTTCCGCCAGAAGCTGCCCGTCTTCACGCTGGCGAGGATCTCGTCGCTGCTCTCGTGACGTAGTATAGGTTTTGGTTTTAACCTGTTGATGGGTACGATCAAAGGACGTTTTTTTTCCAAGTACCAAGTATTTACCAGGGTGATTAGTATTCAAAGAAAGATAAACAGGTACTCTTTATTACACAAAAGGTTACAGAACTTAATGATATGGTAATAGGTAAATATAATCTTGACGGTAATAGTGATCTCTTCCAACTTTTGTGTACAGGAAAGTACAGCGAATTAAAAGGGGCAAACATAGCAGATCTATTATTAGGTATTGGGATGGCTAAGAAGCAAGAAAGATACGTTATCTTTATATACATACGTTGTATTACGGGACTACATCTCATTCTTACGGGAAAACAACATAGAGTCCACGCAGTTAACGCTACGAAACCTTACAGAACATATACGGGCTTGACAAACTTTACTCGTTAGATACATCCGTAGGGACTTAACTTGCACGAATCAGATAACCTTTGTTGCAAATTTTCGCCCTATCAGATAGCATCTACAATCCAGGGTTATGACCTAACCACCGTCCGAAAGGGGATAATTTATAGGGCTCCCAGCGCATCGAAGTTCCCGTGATTAATGTGCAAGCCCGCTGATACCGACTTCCAATTTGGCTTAAACGGCCCAAATTATTTTTGGTAACGAGCCTTTATTGCTGAGTAAGGGACATGGTAAGCTGATAATGTATTTTTATATGTAGGTTCATCGATTTCATGCAATCGTTGTCACACGAAAGCCAAGGTCTAAGTTGTGAAGGGATAGTAAAATTGAACTGAACTATCATTATCATCTTCCTGCCCTATTCCCAGGTTATCTGGATGGAACTGGACTACTTATATCAGTAGAAATTGTAGAACCCTGGCTAGTGTGACATTTTTGCTGTCCGAACTGGTCGAGCAAAAAGTATGTTTAACTTTTTCTTGGAAAATATGGCGGAGTTGCAATTTTAGGCACTTGAAAGTCCTTATATTATGTTATTCGCAGTTGCGTCTCAAGCTGTTGGTTAAGAGCCCGGGATGCGCTTAAACCATGATTCATTATACCATTTTACTTGGGAATACCTAAACATAATTACGAGTATATAATACGCAATACAATTTCTGATAATGTAGCTACTGCTTATTTTTGCTCCTCTAGTTCTTTGTTTATTAAGCCGACGTATATGATGGCAAAATAATTATTGATACCTCGATAATTGGTAAAGTAGCTAAGCGGAAGTTTCGGGCGATCAATCTTATTTGGCGTGAGGGGCGAAACTAGGGTTGCCCACGTATTTTTCTCAGCAGATAATTCATCATCATCTTTAGCAGATGATTTAAGCAGCATCACGCGGTGTGAAACATAGAAATCGTATTAGCAAGTAAGTTTACAAGCCCATGCAAATAGGGCTTGTATACGCACTTACAGCTTATACAAATTATGATTCATTCATTTCCAGTTGCGTACAAAGCCATCGCTTAAAGCCCGGGAGACGTTAGGACCGTGACCTAGGTTTTAGGGACTATTACCGAATATTTACTAAATTTTTATAGATTACCTAATATTTTTTTCAAGGGTTGGCAACCCTAAGCGGAACGGTTTTTTATTGCCCTGAGACAGAATCCATCATTTCCTTTTTGAGGGACTTATAAATCAGGACTTTTCATTACACGTCCCTCCATTCTTTGGCTAAAAGGAATATGTTACAGGATAATGTAAAAAAAAACTGGTATGCGGATCGTTGCGTCCTAAATATTTCCGCTTCAACCAAGAGTTGACTTATAGAGAATGTTTTAGCGCATAATAACTGCCCGTTGAAGTAAGTAATCTACTTATAATATCTGCAGAACCTTTATTGTTTCTCTTTGGATACAGCTTGTTGGAGTTAGTTCACAACTGGTTCGCATGTTTACATCAATAACTGTTTCTTGTTATGACATTTTAAATAAGGTTATACTTACATACTTTAATAAAAATCTGGTTGATTATAAACATTTGTGTTCGAAAAAAATACGATAAAAAGTATACTTAATCATAAAAAAATATGAAAATTCCATTCGAATTTAAAAGCCTTGTTAATATTATTTTATGTTTTTAAAATGGCTACTTCACCATAATCATATTGTGAATGGTATCGTTTCAAATACATACAAACATGACTTTATATTACAAGATGTACCTAATCTTTTGGCCACCCATTAATGCGCTATGATTGGGTTGCATCGAGAAAGGTAACTCAGCTCAACACAACATTGAGGTCAGTGAAATAGGTAATACCTATTTATATAGCTAATTTCCGATTTCGGACTCCCTTTTACCAGGAAATGTCACAAGCAGTTTGTAATTCAAATTAGTTCTCGTTATTTCGCAACAGGTATATTTCCGAAGCTATCTCGAGGTAACGGTAACAAGGGTTGAGACAGATCAATTACATTATGCCTAAGCCCAGAGCCGTAAGGGGGACGGGGGGATGAGGGTAGAATGTGAGTTAAGTGACACTTTTAGAAAATCTCTTTTATTTTCATAATCCGAACAAAACTGAATTGGCTACCGAAGGGAACCTGGTGATATTTCTAAACCGAATCCCCAAGGGAAACGAAGGGCTACGAAGATCCTTGTTTTTTTTTAAATATTTACCTGATATCTCCAATCAAGGCACTGTGAAAAGCTCCTAATACGCATCTCCTGGCCAAACGCAGTTTTGCTTCCACTTTGTCTCGTCTGAAATTGAAAAAAATCTGTTTGATCAATTCAATTTCCCAACACTATAAATTCATAGAAACATGGTTTTACATAGGCCTCCCCCAATGTTTTTCACATAGATCGGTTCTGTGCCGCCCGCATTCAAGGAATTCCCGCAAATTTCACTAGATCCTCGGTCCACCTTGTGGGGGGCTACCACGGCTGCGACTTCCTTTAGGCGGCGTCCACTCAAGAACTTTTCCGCCCCAACGGCTGTCTGTTTTCCTCGCATTGTGTCCTGCCCATTGCCACTTAAGCCACGCAATTCTTTGGCGTGTACGGCCTTAGGTCTCCTGCGGATCTCATCATTTCTGACTTATTTATTTAAAACTTTATTGGAACAAAATATACAATAGGCAAACAGGTACCTGCTGAGTGTGAGAGTCCTAGCCGCGCTGAGCTCACGTCGAGACGGCAGTTTCATGGGGTATGAGATCGCCATGCCGTCTCCTGTAGGGAACACTAGGCGGAAATCTGGGAACAAATAAAAAAGATTGAAACCTGCCATATGAAGACGTGTTTGTTCTTACTTATTAGAATTAAAATATGGTTTGAACGATATCTTAGTAAGTAATTTGATTTAATACGTCATAAATGTAAACCGCTACGTTTGTACGGTGGAACCCTCGGTGCGCGAGTCCGACTCGCACTTGGCCGGTTTACTTTTTTTTTCATTTACCTATGACATTTTTTTTCTTGTTTTTTCACCCAAAAAGTCTTTAACCAATAAAAAAAGATGCAAATCAGTAGTTTAAAACACCAAACCTTGTTAGTTATCGTAACTACTTAAATTCTATCACCACGAAGGTGAAACTCCTGGACGAAGCTAGTTTTACATGAAAAGTTTTCTTCAGACGGTCCGTCACCCAAATATACACGTTTACAACTGTACTATTTGCTTTGTTTGAAAGTCCAGAACTTAGTTCTCTGGGCTAGTGCCAAAAAACTCCAGGCTGAGACCTAGTTAGCCGAACATCAGAATTCATATGGAACTTTTTCAGTTCTCGAGTAGAATGATACGTAATTTCAAATACAATCGGGTTCAAAACGGCTTTACTAGGATTCTTGATGTGCTCATCTTTCATGGGGCAATGTAATACGGGGTTTTATTTAGGATAATTTTACCAATTTGACCTAGGGAACCTTATCTGCCGTCTTATCTATATCTACGTATATGTACTCTTCACCTTCTCTTAGGTACGTACAGTACACATCAAAGTATACAAAACTGTTAAATTTCTTCAATCGACTCTCATATTACTGTCATACACTTTAGGTTGAATATCAATTGAGGAATGACTGGTTATGGTAACCTGATGTGTGGCTGACTGTACCATAAAAACTCCCAATACTCATTGCTTTTACGGGTATCAGGATTTTTAGACAAAAAGTTAGTAGTGTGTGCTGGCTACTTTTTCCTTTTCCCATTTTTTAATGTGAGCTGATATGAATCTAAAAATAAATTACCTAACGCTTCCTCTAAAGGCAAAGGTCTCTGAACAAACATGGTACATGTTATCCTATACGAACCCAATTATCCCATCTGTCTGACTGCGAGTAGGATCAAATATTTACAATTTTGTGCCTACGTCTATAATGAGTTTTCACTTACGCTTTTCCCCTAACGATGTTGTAGGAAAACCTTTTAAACCCTCATAATATCGAAATTCGTTAACTTTGCATTTTATACAAGAAAATTAATTTTGTGCTTGTGACCCGACCTCATTTCGTTTCGCGACTTAGTTCCAATCGTTGCCATTAGATGGCGTTGAGTATCGGTTACATCGCGCAAGTATCTCGTTTTTTTCGGTTACATTTACTTTTTGTGATTGTCAATAGAAGTTATAGAAAATTTGATGAATTTTGATGTAACCTACTTTTAACAATTTGATTACAGTTTGAGTTTAATGATACCTAGGATATAGGGAAACCTAGGAACTTAAGTCTCAAAAAGTTGTAACATTTCGTTCGAGTGGACTCTACAGAGTTTTATGAAATAATATTCTAAATTAGCGGCAGTAAATCAAAATGCATATTAGGCGTTGTTGGCGACACATCGTCCCAACCTTTTCGGCCACTGATTAAGTTTAAATTCTAGTGTTCTTTATGAAACATACAACCCCATAAAAGAAATGTCTATATATCTAACCGTTCAGTGTTGTTAGCCCTCCCGTGCCTAATCTACTTATCTTGTAAAATATGTAAGTTTTCATTAACGTGTTACTGTGGTGTGCTGGTCTCATTCAAATCTCCTCTCCTCATCATCATCATCGCCCTCGTCATCATCCTCACCATCGGCCTCCTCATTTCATCCTCTTCAGGCGTTGATACGAGGCATGATGCACAGCCCTAATTGACAAGTTATTGTAAACAAAAGCTCTGAAGTAAGAATGGAGATGAAGTCCTTTAAACAAAAGTGTAGCAACGGACTCCATCTCATTTCCGATGCAAGAACAGTCTAGCTGATATGAATAGTTCCTCGCAACCCTCAGCTTAAAACTACGTCCCTCAGGCTTAATGGCATTATCCTCTTGAAGGATAGCATTTGTAAACGTCTGTGGTAGCTAAACCTTTTGCATGTTAATACGATTTGGGGATTGTGACAATCTTTGCGTAATGGCGTTATGCCCGAATACTCAAACGCTTTTTAACTTTGAGATGCTCATATTCATTCCATTCGCAAAAGAGCGCTATTTTTATGGTATCGGAATTTAAAACCAAATACTATGGATAAGGGTTGAAACTAAAATACTACCTTTTGATTTCAACCTCGACGTCACATAGGTATTCGAAATTCAATCAAACCCCTAAAACTACTAATGACAGCTCCGTTGGGATAACTTTTTTTCAACACTTTCAGTTGTTTCTTTCAGTATGGTGTTGTAAGTAAGTAGGTAAGTAAGTATCTAGAGTTTGGCAGTGGGCTCGCCATATCTGCCGCAGAACCAACAACCGTTTGGGATAAACGAGTTCTGGTATGAAAACCACATCTTGGTAAACGTAGTTTTTTTTTCTTAGATTACTCGAATATCAATGGCTAAAGGCGGCAAACTAGCAAGTGGGTTACATGATGGTGACTAATCTTGCGTATGCGTTGCCGGCCTTTTCGGAAACGAGTAAGCTCTTCTCTTGGAGGTCTCTAAATCGTAACCAGCACAAAAAAGATAACAATATTGATGAAGATCAAAATCCGCTAAGTAGAAAAAATATCGTAAAAACCCTGTGTGACATGAGTGTAGATTAACTACTTTTTAGAAAGTAGTATTCAATTCTATTTGCATGCGCAAGAGGGCTGGCTGGAGCTGGATGCGAGTAGCCGAAGATCGATCAAACTGGCGAGCATTTGGAGAGGCAGAGGCATGTCCAGCAGTGGACTGCAAAAGGCTGATGATGACGATGATGTGCTCATCTTTCATGGGGCAATGTAATACGGGGTTTTATTTAGGATAATTTTACCAATTTGACCTAGGGAACCTTATCTGCCGTCTTATCTATATCTACGTATATGTACTCTTCACCTTCCCTTAGGTACGTACAGTACACATCAAAGTATACAAAACTGTTAAATTTCTTCAATCGACTCTCATATTACTGTCATACACATTAGGTTGAATATCAATTGAGGAATGACTGGTTGTGGTATCCTGATGTGTGGCTGACTGTACCATACAAAACTTCCAATACGTACTCTCATTGCTTTTTTTTATGTTATTGGTAGCAGACGAGCAGGCGGATCACCTGATGGTAACCTGATGTGTGGCTGACTGTACCATAAAAACTCCCAATACTCATTGCTTTTACGGGTATCAGGATTTTTAGACAAAAAGTTAGTAGTGTGTGCTGGCTACTTTTTCCCTTTCCCTTTTTTAATGTGAGCTGATATGAATCTAAAAATAAATTACCTAAACGCTTACTCTAAAAGGCGAAGGCCTCTGAACAAACATGGTACATGTATCCTATACGAACCCAATTATCCCATCTGTCTGACTGCGAGTAGGATCAAATATTTACAATTTTGTGCCTACGTCTATAATGAGTTTTCACTTACGCTTTTCCCCTAACGATGTTGTAGGAAAACCTTTTAAACCCTCGTAATATCGGAATTCGTTAACTTTGCATTTTTATTTAGATTTAGTTCATTAGATGGCGTTGAGTATCGGTTACATACGCAAGTATTTCGTATTGTGCGGTTACATTTACTTTTGTGCATTGTCAATAGAAGTTACTAGAAAATTTAGATGTAACCTACTTTTAACAATTTGATTACAGTTTGAATTTAATGATACCTAGGATATAGGGAAACCCTTCCTGGGTGTCCCTATATCTTAAGTCTCAAAAAGTTGTAACATTTCGTTCGAGTGGACTCTACAGAGTTTTATGAAATAATATTCTAAATTAGCGGCAGTAAATCAAAATGCATATTAGGCGTTGATACGAGGCATGATGCACAGCCCTAATTGACAAGTTATTGTAAACAAAAGCTCTGAAGTAAGAATGGAGATGAAGTCCTTTAAACAAAAGTGTAGCAACGGACTCCATCTCATTTCCGATGCAAGACCACAGTCTAGCTGATATGAATAGTTCCTCGCAACCCTCAGCTTAAAACTACGTCCCTCAGGCTTAATGGCATTATCCTCTTGAAGGATAGCATTTGTAAACGTCTGTGGTAGCTAAACCTTTTGCATGTTAATACGATTTGGGGATTGTGACAATCTTTGCGTAATGGCGTTATGCCCGAATACTCAAACGCTTTTAACTTTGAGATGCTCATATTCATTCCATTCGCAAAAGAGCGCTATTTTATGGTATCGGAATTTAAAACCAAATACTATGGATAAGGGTTGAAACTAAAATACTACCTTTTGATTTCAACCTCGACGTCACATAGGTATTCGAAATTCAATCAAACCCCTAAAACTACTAATGACAGCTCCGTTGGGATAACTTTTTTCAAACACTTTCAGTTGTTCTTTCAGTATGGTGTTGTAAGTAAGTAGGTAAGTAAGTATCTAGAGTTTGGCAGTGGGCTCGCCATATCTGCCGCAGAACCAACAACCGTTTGGGATAAACGAGTTCTGGTATGAAAACCACATCTTGGTAAACGTAGTTCTTCTTTCTTTTTTTCTTAGATTACTCGAATATCAATGGCTAAAGGCGGCAAACTAGCAAGTGGGTTACATGATGGTGACTAATCTTGCGTATGCGTTGCCGGCCTTTTCGGAAACGAGTAAGCTCTTCTCTTGGAGGTCTCTAAATCGTAACCAGCACAAAAAAGATAACAATATTGATGAAGATATCAAAATCCGCTAAGTAGAAAAAATATCGTAAAAACCCTTGTGTGACATGAGTGTAGATTAACTACTTTTTAGAAAGTAGTATTCAATTCTATTTGCATGCGCAAGAGGGCTGGCTGGAGCTGGATGCGAGTAGCCGAAGATGGATCAAACTGGCGAGCATTTGGAGAGGCAGAGGCATGTCCAGCAGTGGACTGCAAAAGGCTGATGATGATGATGATTCAATGCTATTTAGAAAAGAAGACACAGGATAATAGGCAATCTGATGGCTTAACGGGGCAAACTAGCGTCGTGGCGACGGGCACTGTATCGAACTTAGCGGGATTTGCAAGTCGCCACACTTGGTAACTTCGCGCCACCCAGTAACTGTCTCTAGATGTACCAAATTAGATAATGAGATATAACTTTTTAATGGTCAAACTAGCGGGGTGGCAGGTAGCGAGGTGATCTTTTGGTAACCGAGTGCATCTTTGCTGCTGAGCTACTTATTTAATATTTATTTCGTCGTATTATGTCAATCTGCGCAATCTGCGCTGTGTTTCGTCGAATGTGTGAGGGCGCCGGAAGCCCAAGGGACGCTCAATGGGGTTAAAGGTTGGCAGCGCACTTGTGACTCTATCATTTCACACTACCGTCACAATAACCTTAACATTGTATTTGCCATAACGTAACATATTTGACTCTAAACATGAATATGAGACACTCATTAATATAGAGTATCAAGAATCTCTTGAATTCTCAATCGAGGCGCTCTGTAAGCCTCATAATGGAATATATTATGCTACATCCTAAGGCTTGTAAACCTTGATAATATTAGATTTTAAAATCACCGTCAAAAATTCCAAAGACTACTTTGAATGTACAACTCAACTCTAAACTAGACGTGCTCAATACCGCACGAATCTGACAGAATAACATCAGTCATACATTTTCATTTCCAGTCACTCTACATCGGAAAGCCGCAGACTCCACCAGCATTAAGTTTCCACCAGTCTCAGCTGACCCCCCGACTTTCCAGTCCCCGGGCACACTCCCCGTAGCAAAGGATCCCCAGGGCTCCACTAACACTGGCCATATTTAAAATGTTAACGTACTCGCGAGCCAGGCACCAGACTGAAATTTTGATCCCGATAGAAGTAGTATTTTATTTTTGCTAACTCGCAACTTTGAATGCGGTTTGGTAGGAAGTTTTATCGTGCGTCCGACTTGTATTAAATTTGCATAATATGTCAGATATTACTTATTTTTCAATACAGGAAAACTCTTATCTTAGCTATTGCCAAGTCAAACATTTTATTTAAAATACCACTATTTAGCTCGACTATATACTACACCATATTATATGTACATTTACCTGATTTTGGACTAAGTAAAGTTAAAGCGCATGTGTTACGGATGTCAGACAATCGAGGAATAACGAATACCTTCTAAATAGATGACTAATATGAGGCAAGATCCCTACCAAATACCTACGCCACCCATCGGGCGCATTTTGACAAACATTTGAGAAAAAATACGGCAATTTCTTCGAAGTTGTTTTTCGTAACGTGCACTTAAAACATGATAGAAGGTCTAATGGGATTCAAACCAACCATCTTTCATGGGCAACTGCGCTTACCAAAACATTTTGAACTAGTTAGTGAAATAATCTCTAACTAGCAAACAATCCTACGTGACAGAAAGCAAATGGTTCCATAACTGACAGTAATAAATAAGTTGGAATTGTATTTGATACTCGTAATTGTGTCGGCCGAACACCCTTCGGCGTAGATTGGTTCCCAATTGCTTTTAACGTTTTAAACAAATCGCTTCGGGCGCTGTGTGGTGCGTTTTAATTAAAACTCCGAATTCAGTACAGTGTTGCCAGCTTGGCGCTTTCGGTGCTAGATCTAGCACTATTGATATCATGAGTCAAAATTGTATTAAAATCCAGCACCTTTTTAGCACTATAATGGACAATACTTGATGTCAAGAAGTATACTTGACCTAGTTAGTTTGATATTATTGTGAAGTTTCATCAAAATCCAATAAGTAGTTTTTGCGTGAAAAAGCAACCACCACATACATACGAGTCGCATCTTTAAGATGTTTTCGAGTTTTATAATTACATTACATTATTTTTGACGTTAGAGACTTGTTTTTAAGCCCCGACCTCAGATTTTATAAGAGTGACTTGTATGTCTGATTGATCTATGGCATCATAGCTTTCGAACGATTTTTTTTGTTGTTGTTTGGTCTTATACTCATCGTTTCACCATAGGTACTTGTTATTAATCTAGCACACATTTACATGGCAGCATTTCGTATCGCGTTGGCAACACTGATTCAGTATTAATGAAGTAATAAAACAGTTTGAACTTCTTTAACATGCCACTGGCTACTGGCTTTTAGCTTTTATGTTTTCTTTTAGATGTTGCTAACTTGCTACGGGTTTAATTAGAGGCAATTTTGTTTTTGCATTACAATTTGCTTTTTTAAACTTTTGGTGTCGTTGTGAAAATTGTCAACCAACTTTGTTAATTAAGTTCATTGATAATTTGGTTTGTCCCTAACAGAGTGTTGGCCTCCGAAACATATATATTTTTTTTTATTATAGGAAGGCAAACGAGCAAGCGGGTCACCTGATATATTTTATTATTTCCGAAATGCCAACAACTGTTAATAAAAAAAACAAACTCACCAACATGCCGGAACCGGTCTACGAAGTCCACCATAGCCTTCGCCCACGCCATCCTCTTGGCCGCGTCCAACAGCCCCAAGCAAGGCTCCACCTTCCCAGTCGTGCACTCCTGCGCAATACTCCCGCAGCCCGTCAAACTCCCTCTCACATCTCTTAGCGTCAAAGTCTTCTAAAAACCACGAATTCTCCAGCGAACTCGTGAAAAGACCATCTAAGTACGGCTTCAGCACTGGCCCTAGATACTTCTTGTCGTCTTTCGCGCCTTTGTGCAGCCAGTGGAGGATGTTCTTCATGATATTGATTTGGTCTTTTAAGTCTTCTCGCCGGCAGGTCCGGGTCGCGGCGGACCGCGTCGATGAGGCAGGCGGACGACGCGTCGTAGTACTCTTTGAGTTTGTTCCATTTCTTTGATCTGTGATGGAAGAATGAAGGTTTTTATCCATCTAACAATAGCTATCTTCATCAACCTAACATGTTATTTTAAGTAGTATGCTTATAGCCTGGGATCTCTATCCTGCAGTTATCGGTTTTATGACGAAATTATTCTCATTTGCAAAACGAATATAATTATCTTAACATTTTTAACAAGTGCCATCGTTGTCATGATAACGATCAATCCCTCAATTCCACTCCAAATAAAAGTCAGAAGATGATTACGCTAACCTTTTAATATTAAACATTTTTTTTATTTATAATAAAAATAGGAATATCCTGACTTTTTAATTATTATCGCACCTCATGGATAGCCTCAATGAGTTCTAGGACGTAGGTAAACGTTTAGTTAGAAGATTCATGTTCACTCTTGCCATAAAGATATCTAGATTTTTATGATCAGGAATTGTAATGTCCTATAAAATACAAAATCCGCACTCCTTCTGGTGTAGCTGATGTCCATGGGCGGCGGTGTTCACTTACCATCAGGTGACCTGCTTGCTCGTTCGCCTTCCTATATTATAAAAAAAAGAAATATTTACAAACCTATACTGAGACAGTTCCCGGTCAAACTCCCCTAGACTCCGATACTGGAAATTGTTCATGTAAAGGTCTCTGGCCTGATCCAACATGATGGCTAGGATATGAATAAGGTCCTCTATAGCCTCGTCGCTCTGGGACGTCGCCTGGATCAAGTTAGCCCGGAAGTTGCTGTGATTCTCCTGCAATTTGACGTTAAGTTTTAGTAGTGGAATAATTAACCTCCCTTGTTGTGGATCAAACAGAAAATAGTGCAATATAGACCCACTATCAATTCACAGCATCCATTGATAGAAGCAGATGAATTGTTCCAGTTAGATTTTATTAATTGATGGGTACTAATCCATTAAAAGTCGACAAAATAATCAATTTATTAACCGTGGGCAGAGCCAAGCTTCGGCATGAATGGACTGGCTCGACCGGAGTGATACCACGGCCTCACAGAAGACCGGCGTGAAGCAGCGTCTGCGCGGTGTTTCGCCGATTAATGCGTGAGGGTACCGGAGGCGCAATTGGGGGAAAGGGGGTTAAAAGTTGGCAGCGCACTTGTGACTCTATTGGTGTTGCAGGTGTCTATGGGCGGCGATAATCGCTTACCATTCGATCGACGACTCGATCGGATCGATCGATCGACAGATCGATGATTCGTCCGCTCGTCTGCCACCTATCACATAAAAAAAACTTTTGCTATGCCACCATTTCTTTCCAAAACGAAATGAAGCAGGGCCACTAGTATCCATACTAATATTATAAATGCGAAAGTACCTCTGTCTGTCTGTCTGTCTGTCTGCTACTCTTTCACGCCAAAACTACTCAACGGATTTAAATGAAATTTGGTATACAGATAATCTAAACCCTGAGAAAGGACATAGGCTACTTTTTAGTGCGAAAAGGGGGTTAAAAGGGGGTAAAAAGTTACTCGCAAACGAAGTCGCGTGGCAAAGCTAGTCTATCTATTATTAAGTCGTAAAATGTTTTATTCCCTCACACAAATAATCATATTCTTGCAGCGCACTAGTTCGCTGGCCACTCGCCACAAGTAGCGCAGCTGCCGCCGCGAGTACGCCGCGCCGGAGCCCTTGAACTCCTTGTTCAGGCTCTCCCAGCGGCTGAAGAGGACGCTTTCTAGAGACTCCGATGGCGTTGGGGGAATTTCTTCACATCCTAAACAAACAATACATTGGATAGATAGACATAATGATCCAGTTGGTCTGGTTTCCCTGTCTAACTAAACGTAGTTTTTTGAAGGCTCTTAAATTATCTTAATGTGGTGTATTAAGATAATTTGAGATGGATAGGCATATCCTCATAAGCACAAAAGGCACCAAACTGAATACGCAATAGTCAATGAAATATCAGCAGATTGCTGATAAAGGAAACTAAAAATTTAAAACCATTCAAAACTAGGAATAGGAAAGGAAAATAAAGTTTATTTGAGAGTAAATATTTGTTATAAAAACAAGTAAAATGTATCGATTAACTATAACATCATTAAAAGGCTTTCAACAGGCATCAATAAGTAGATTAACTTAAAAATAATGCGATTCTTATAGTACACCTGGTAAACTTTCTCAACCATAATATGCAAAATGACTTAGTAAGTAGGGACAATGTAAGAAATATGTATTTCCAAGTGATAATATTTGACACAAATAATTTAGTTTCTTGTATATTTCGATGGTATAATAATCTTTACCAGTTCTTCAAATTAGCATCGATTTGAAATCTTTAAGACTATTTTTTAAGTGAGTGTATAGCATAATAACAGCCAACCCCATTTATTAAAGACCTTTTTAATCCCAAATAGCTCACAATTTGTTGGCTAACTTAGCTTAAACGTTGACAATGTAAAAAATACTGTGTTTACGTTTAGTGTAGCGTTTCTCTACATTTAATTCTCTAAGTGTTGACTAACCTGTAGCCTTCTGCAAGTGTGTGAGGCAGTTCCTGATGCAGACGGCGTCGGAGCCCCACTCGGCGTCCCTCCCGCCGCGCCGCACCACCGAGCCCTTCTCCACCTGGTACACGTAGCCGGCTGCTCCTCCTCGAATGCAGAGACCTATCAACCTGAAAGATAGCGCTTATTGTATTGTTGTTTCAGATAATAAAATTATCTTAGCCGGATGATTATTTGATGTGACCCTGCCTCATACACCAAAGGTTGAGAGTTCGATCCCCACCCTGGACAAATATTCGTTTGATGAACACTTGTGTTTGTTCAGTGTCTGGGTGTTAGTACTAATGGTCATTTTAAGCACCGGGGTATTAAGTACGGAGTCAGGTCAATGTATGAGATGTGTGAATGTATGTATGTATTCAGTATGTATGTATGATATCCGTAACATAAGTGCTTAAGCAACTAAAACAAATCAAATCAAATTATTTATCAGATCAATGTAAAATCGAGCCCACGATTTGTGACGTACTCGTAAGTAGCACTACTAAATGTGCTATCCGGCCAGTCAAATATCACAAACTTGTGGCCTGTCCTAACTTCGTTACAACTTAGTATTGCTATTAGTGATGCCGTGCCTTCGCGTCCGTTTAACTGCAACGTGGGCTCTACTTTTGCTAATCTCAGATTTTACGTGAAGGATAGCTCTCGGTTCTGCGCCTGATCCTTCTTCGGTCGTTTCACACCGGTGTCCCGTTGAAATATGAGGGTAAAGGAACAGAAAGTGCACATGTGTTTGCCTGATCGTAGAGATTGGCTCCATAACCGTACTATCGATGAGGAGGACATTATTATTACGAGTATTAGTTGTAGACTCACTCGTCCAGCACGAGCAGCAGGTGATGGCTGGCGTGCGCGGAGACGGCCACGCGCGGCGCGGCGGCGGCGGCGTGCGCGACGGCGCGGTGCGTGCGGCGGCGCAGCGCGCACAGCGACATGTAGCGCGACACCGCGCGCAGCGTGCCCTGCCGGGGGACACCATCAGCCGGGCTAACATGCGCGCCGCGAGATAATTCGTCGACACTCGTGTTGTGTCGGCGCAAGTTGCTTCTCGCTCACCTGACTGAGCGATGAGCGGGATAGAAGGATGCGCTCTCGCGAACGAGAGTCGATAAAATTTTGTCGCGGTGCGCATGTTAGGCCTACTGAAGATATAACTAACTAACTTGGCTTGCGCAGCGACCCGATGTGAGCCTTGGCCTTCGATAATAAGAACCTCTATCTAGAACGGTCCTGCGCCACCTCCTGCCTCCTATTAATGTACGGCTGTGAGGCTTGGACGCTAACTCTCAAGGAAGAGACCGAGCTCTTAGTGCACTAGATAGAACCTGGAGGAGGAGAAAAAACAGGGAGCTAGAAGACCTGGTAGGCGATCGATCGATGCGCTTTAATTTCGACTTCGCTGGCTCGGCCACCTCCAGAGAATGGTTACCCATTCGTACGGCAAAAAGAGGATACCTTCGATGGCCAAATGGTCGAAGGCCAGCTGGCCGTCCAAGGACCGCTAGAGAGACGAAGAGGATCAGAAGGTATATATGTATATTTTTGTGATAGGCGACAGACGTGGGTGACAGATAGAAGACTCGAGTGGTCAAGGCCAGGGCACAATACGAGAACAGACGACCTCTAAAACTCCTTTAGTGGAAGACAAAGGAAAGAAGGAGTTCAAAAAAGAAAGAAAGCCAAAATTTACCTGGTACACGCCCTCCCTCATCTTATCGATCAAGGCGTTCAGAGCTCCGGCCACCCTGGCGACAGTAGACAGGTCTGAGCAGTGGGAGTCCAAGGTGGCTTCCAAGGCTGGATGCCAGAGTTGCCACGTCGAGGAACGTTCGACACACGCCACAGACGACGGAGGGCCCACTGCTGCTGCGTAGTAGCCCTGGATGAAGAACACATAGAATGTTGAAAGACCCGAATCTCATCTCACTCATCCCTTGAAGCACTAGTCTAGTGAAGCAAGGCCAGTGGATGCGTCAGCGGCACTCTGGTGGTATACGCGGCGGCGCTGCAGCCGTCGACCCTGGCTCCCAGCACCAGCTTGGCTACGTTCTAACCGCTTCCAACATGGACAACCTAGACATCTCTATGTGTAGGTACTCACTGGTTACAGAGCTGATTGATTTCCACAAAATATGGAACTCACCCCTTGAGCACTGGTGTAGTGGAGCAAGGCCAGTGGATGCGTCAGCGGCACTCTGGTGGTATACGCGGCGGCGCTGCAGCCGTCGACACTTGCTCCTAGCACCAGCTGGGCTACGTCCTAACCGCTTCCAACATGGACAACCTAGACATCTCTATGTGTAGGTACTCACTGGTTACAGAGCTGATTGATTTCCTCAAAATATGGAACTCACCCCTTGAGCACTAGTATAGTGGAGCAAGGCCAGTGGATGCGTCAGCGGCACTCTGGTGGTATACGCGGCGGCGCTGCAGCCGTCGACCCTGGCTCCCAGCATCAGCTTGGCTTCGGCCTGGCCGCCTCCGACGCGGACCATCACCCAGGCTGCGCCTTCTACGATTGCTAGTCCGCCGATCTGAACTGGCCTGGGCTGTTGTTGCTAAAAATATATAGGATAACATTACATAAATGCTTTGTTCTGATCCCAAAGATGAGAAGACAGAGGAAAGAAAAACCTTATCTCTTGTACAGACAGACACACATAAGACAAAACGTCTGTCAAATTTCCTCAATCCATAATGAACCAAAATTTTTGATATTAAAGTGAGAATCGATTAAAGAAACACTACCTAATTGATGAGATCGTATATACATACATTGATGTTTTGTTATTCGTACCTATAGCAGGTAGGTAGCAAATCAGAAACAACGGTGGCACCACAAAATAGCCAGACAATCTAAATATCTGTATACTGTAAAGTTCGCCGAGTTACTAACATACCTTCTAGCACTGTAAGGTAATTAAGCAGTACAAGGTATATTTAGGTCCTAAAATATCTGTATCATTAACAAACATTTGTGTTTGTTGAAGAATTTACAAAGGAAAATCTGAAGTAACTAAGTACCTACATTAAAATGTTTACTCATAACCTCAAAAAAATCTCACTGCAGCGTTAATAACTTCACTTGCTAACTTCATCTTACGAAATTGTTCTCAAGTTGCCATCCCAACAATATTAAAACATTCTTAACTACCGTACTAAAACTGTATTAAAACTCCTTTAGTGTCGCAGCACATAGTCTAGCCGGCTAAACTGGTGGCTCATAAAACGAAACCGTTCCTTTACGAATAAGAATATACCTGTCACTTTCTAACAAAAGAGACGCACAGTGCTTGAGAAAGGGAGGATAAGTCCGATTCGGTCGTAATGAATGGTTCGTTTTCGGTCCTGTAGTTGTGAAGTTCAAAGCTCGCGACACCAACTTGCTCCTACCGCATAGGGGGCAACCTTTCAATTGTTGCGAATTATGCGAGGTGGCTGTGAGAGAGTTAGCTTTTGCAAGTGCGAGTAATCATTACTATAATTTTTGATGATAGGTACTATAACAGGTACTATAAGTTTTACCTAGAATAAGTTAGATATAAGTTTCCCTGCTGTAAACAGGCCAAATAAAGTTACATTCAGTAATTCATAGCAGTGCTGGCGGGGAAACTGTCGATAAGGTTTGCAGGTGAATGAAAGCCTAGGATTAGGCAAAATAAAGAATAAATAAGATGTGGTCTAGTCAAACTTTATCAACTCGTCGCGTCGTTGGGAGTTTAGTCGGTAGGCCTCATTGGAGGAGAGCCCGACATAACCCGTCTTACCCGTCCGCCCCCGGCAGACGGGTATACAAAAGGCGCCTCGAGCCGGCGACATTCCCCCGACACTTAAAAAAGGGCTGCTCGCGATCCGGTGCATTCATCCCTCTAGTAGTAGACTCTAGTTCTAGATTGAGCTCTAGTGCTGTCCATAGACATGATGATGTTACCTCGCTCCAGGTAGCAGTAGTGGTAGGGTTCCGCCCGCGCCGCGGCGCGCGCGCACAGCACGCGGGCGCCGCCGCCGCCGCCGCGCGCGTGCGCGCAGCGCGCGATCAGCTCCACCCAGCGCTCCACTACTTTATCCCTACAACATACAGGCCAAACTAGACCAAAGGACAAAGGCTTCCATCATAGAAATCAAGCAACCCCCGATTCCTCAGATCGATCAGATCAGACCAGATAATACATATAACCATTAATACATTGACTGGTCGGATGGCGCATTTGGTAGTGACCCTGCCTCATACGCCAAAGGTCGTGGGTTCGATCCCCACCCTGGACAAACATTCGTGTGATGAACACTTGTGTTTGTGCAAGTGTCTGGGTGTCATTATGTATGTATTTAAGTGTTAGAGGTATATTTGTGATCCTCTGTTCTCTGATATCTGTAACACAAGCGCTTAAGCTACATAGTACAGAGTTAGGTCAATGTATGAGATTTTGTGTGGATTTATTTATGTATTTATAACATCTTTAGACAACTTATACTTAAGTAGTTAACTTTGGATAATATTATGTCTTACACCCACCTGCAAAGATACCCCGTCGGGGTCATAAACTCTTCCCACTTGTCCGCGTCTCTGCCACTGAGTCTGACCTTCCCGTAGCCCAGCGGGCCGTCCTGCAGCCGGCAGCCGTCGCTGCTGTTCAGGACTGGCAGAGCATCCAGGGTCACCAGGTACTCGAGGGAGCGGGAGCGCATCTATAGTGTTAGTTTAAGTATGTTTAACGCACAAAATAATGGAAATCGTATTAAAAAGTTCTTGGCAAGTTAAAAGTTTACGCAAGTCAAGATCCAATATTTGTTATGTCAGAGGATATGGATGTGTACGAGTATTTCATAGTCCAATGATTTTTTAGCCCCTTTACAAACATTTATCAATAACTAGAAGTAGAGCCATCTAAAAAGATATCATAACATTTCCCTTGACAAGAACGGTAGTGAAAACAACGAAAGGTATTGAAATAAGTTTGGTAAATAATAAGATGACTTTCAATTTAACGACCTTACCTAACCTGCAGGCTAACCACCTCTAAGACTTTGGCATAGTATTTATTAAACTTTCTTTAACAACTCAGGTCCAAATTGGAGAATAGTTTGGATGTTAGGTTGTCCACGATACTAAGCTATGACTACTAATTGTTAGTATTATCGATTTTAACTAAATTGGAAATTACGGTGAAAGTTTATCGAAGCAATTCAACAGATCGCTTACTTTAACATGTGGCTGATATGGATCCATGTAATATTTTTCGAATGCTTCCACATTTCCACCTACCTTTTTTCCTCTGTGCAGGGCAATAAGATGGCAGCACCTGAAGCGAGGGTCGCGCTGGCCGGCGCCGTCCACTATCCGCTGGACCAGGCTCTCCACCGCTCCCTCCATCTCAGTAGACATTCGACCTGGACCACCACAATAGAAGACCTATCTAGTATGGATGAAGGTGAGTCCGTATGACCCTGTGGGGGGTTATTCCAATAATCCTCACTGACTTGCCCCATTAATGGGGATTACTGGAAAAAAGTTTTAATAATCCCCATTGAACGCTTATAAAGTTTATAATGGGGATTAACTCAGATTCATTACTTACAATAATTGTTATAGCCCCTGATGCGTCAGGGTAGTGTTGCGACACTAAAAAGCTACTATAACCATTTTTTTAACGTCCGGGTACCGAACGAAAGGAAATCCAAGGACAAGGACATACCTAACTCAGAATTCTTTAAAATTAGTGCATTCGTATAAAATTCGGCAGTAAGGAAACCAGCACGTTTTACTTACTTTACCAAACTGTGGATACCATCATTATGTTGACATAAATGTTTCTCTACGTAACCATGGTTTATAGTTGGTTTGGTACCCCTGTCTAATACTTACGGAGATCGGGCAGTAGTCGCATCAATGTAATTGCCAGAGTTACGAAATTCTTGAATGTAGTCTAAGAGTGCTCCTGGCTTCATAGCGGATCTTTCGAACACAACCAGGAAACCGCTAAGAGAACAAGGCAAAAGCCTTTAACCCAATAATGTTTACTCATATTCTATATACTTACCCTTCTGGTCATCTTCATAAAGAGCATCTACATATGAGTTCAGAGCCCGTAGCTGGTTGATGGAGAACTTCAGGCCGGTCGTTGGAAGCCGAAGGTCCGTGCCTGGCGTCTCGCCAGCCACTGCAGAGGCAGCTGATCCCATCCCTTCTGAAGACAAATCTTCCTTTTACCTTAGAAAGTCCATTAATAAGAAGAAGAACATAGGCCATTCTGGGAGAAGATGATTAAATAATCGGTTTTGGAATTTGGTAGCAAAGTAAAAATAGACAGTAGGCTAAGTACTTCGTGCACCATTCCCTGCCTCCGACCTTTATCAGTTCGTGTTATGCTGCAGTTATTTCTGAATCTCCATAATGAAGAAAATAACGTACTGATAAATATAAATTACAGCATTTGCCAAATGCTGGCCTTGTTGGCTTTGTCCATCAAATCAAAGAGTTTTTGTTCACCGGTAGACTCTCGAATTCAGATCGAACGTAAAGCGAAACTCTTAGTTAGGTAAGTCTACTTTACCGATCCTAAGTATATTGCAGACTAACCCGATTCTACAATGATAGGAACAATATTCAAGACCTTGAAACAAAACTAGCGATCAGGTAAGCGCAAGCGCAGTCCACACATCGATTGTGTAACATCGATTATGCGCGCGCACAATGTCGGCCGGTCTCAATGGCGGCGCTTCCGCCGGAAGCGGCATTATCTGTCGCCGGTCATGCGCACAGGTGACCGTGGGTCCGTGGATGAGATCGGATGGCGGTCAAAGTGGACCAAAATTTGTGATTCGAGGACTTTTCTCTCTTCTATCTTTTTTCTTGCGTAAAATTATTAATGACTTTGGGAATCAATTTCAATTATAATGGGTATCTGGGCTGATCCAATCTTAGTAGATCAATAGATGGTGCCTTGCATCCTTAATATCACTAATTGTATTGTTTTTGTTGCATATATGTAATGCTTGCTAATATGGAGAGGATACGATGAGATCTAAGAGGTTACGACGTGTTTGCCAAGAGATGTTGTCCTTGGGCACTCTTCCCTTCCAGATGTCCAGATTATACCCGAATTATTGATTTAAGATAAATGAAAATAGGATAAAAATACATTAGGCCAGCACTGTTGTAAACATAAACTTGGGCATGATTGACTATATGCGCCATATAAGTAGGTATCAAATTAATTTTGGTAGGGACAGCCAAATCTTAAAGTTACCAAAGCTGTCAGATTTCTTAAGTTCAGACGGTACGGTTCTTTAATTAGATACAAAATTGCTTTCTAGACTAGGGATTATCAACTAAAGCAAAGCAAGTACTTATATTTACAACTTCTTTAGAGTTGCTCATAAATTAAGCGGGTTCTCGTGAGTTGCGAAACACCGTGAATCATAGATAAGGTAGAGGCAGGAGTTCTTTAATCTCGCATTATCTACCGGGGATTGCTGACGTGTTTACTCTGTGAGTAATTTAGTGCTGTGGAGAAATTCCTTATGACGATGGTAGTTTGAGACGGCTCGTCTACTTATTTCATCATAAGCTCTTGCTTATGATAAAATTTTGAATTGTTTGGTTAATTAAACATTGCACCTTCATATTCAGCCTTAATTGGCATGCAAAAATCAAAATGCCAGAATTTATACACATAAATTAAATTTAATGTCAATAAAAATTTGTCTGAGAGATATTCCCTTTCGCAATAGTATCTAACCCTTTGACAGCAGTAATTGTATATCTTCTATACTATTTATAAAGAGGTTAATCACATAGTCACCGTTCAGGCTTATAGGTAAACCGAAAAAACTAAACACATGCGTGATGTAAGTGACTCCTAGCTCCATCTATTGGCCTATGTTAGGTCCCGAAAACGAAGTGGGGGCGGGCCACTAGTTTAAAATAAAATTGAATGTAGAAATCATAAACCAGGTTTAAATAAGTATAATTTATGAAGCTTTTAGCGCAAACGTTTATCTCAGTTGATGAGACAACAACAACAACACAAACACACGTCGCACCGGATGTTATCAAACAACCATCAATTTGACCATAATAACCATGGGGTGACCAGTGGTTACGTTTTTATGGACCTATGCCGTGAGGTGTAATAGTGTGTCATTCGAGAACTTTTTCATTTTATGGGCCATTAGCCCTATATCCACACTGCTGGGAAATTAACCATTTTGTTGTTTAAGGGGACACTCCAAGACTCTTTTATCCTTACTTAACTACCCAAGGCCCAGACAGAATACACCATAAAAAATCAATTGTTTTTGAATATTAAAAGGCTTTTGCGTCTTACGACTCTACAGTGGGAGAACCGCGCTTCGGCATGAATGGGCCGGCTCGACCGGAGTAATACCACGTCCTCACAGAAGACCGGCGTAAAGCAGTGCATGAGCTGTGTTCTGCTGCGTGAGTGAGCAGTGTACAACATCAGTAGTAAGTTACCAGTAGTCACAAGTGCGCTGCCAACTTTTTATTTCCCTTTCCCCCAAAGGGGCCTTCAGTACCCTCACTCACTCGATGAAACACAGCACAGGCTCTGCTTCACGCCGGTCTCCTGTGAGGCCGTGGTACCTATCCTATCATTCCGATCGACCCGGCCCATTCATGCCGAAAGCGTGGCTCTCCCACGGTTAAAGATTAAATCACTATGTCTATTTGCATCTCCCATCACCGGACGTCATACCAAACCCATCAATTAGGCAGAATGTCACGAGTGACCGGAACCCATTGTAACGCAGGCGGAAGGCGCGCGCGCACTCGCCCGTGGCGGCAAAAACACAGATTATACACGGGAGCTGATTGGGAGACAATACTACTGATTGACAATACGCCTCGCTAGATGCAGAGTTATTTGAATATCTGTTAAAAAGGTTATTTGAAAGAGATCACTTTGAGTTTGAAAGAGCGATAAGACAGCTTTATTTGTACAGTCGCCTGCAATAAAATGTAAACACCTCAACTCTTATGCCAGGACTGTACCTAAGGTTCATATTTGAAGGAGGTTGTATACTTATTAGTGTACGTGACTGTATAGACAGGCTCAGGTTATACGATAGGTACATTAACTACCTACTTATTTCAAAACGGAGATTATAGATATCCATGGTTTTAAGATGATGCTGTCAATTATGTAGGTGACAAATAAGAATGACACCATCAGTTTTAAAACATGACTAACTTTTGAATTTAGTCAACAATGTTCTAATATAATTAGTAGGATACTATCTAATTACAATTAAAACTCGGCAAAACCCTGCGCAAGCGCAGCCCCACGCCGATTTTGACGACCCGTTTAGCGCAATGGTTTGAGCGCCGGTTGAGACGCAAGGGTCGCGGGTTCGATTCCCGCACCGACACAAATGTTTGTTGATGAAACAGATATTTGTGTTGGGTCTGGGTGTTTGTGATACCTTCGTTGTTTCTGGTTTCCATAGCACAAGGAAAAACCTTAGTTTGGGACTAGGACAATGTATGTGATGTTGTCTCAATTTATTTATTTATTATTTTCTATGAGGCCTTTCCGATCAAGCCGATCCATTGGCTCTCCCACGGTAAGATCATAAGCCTAAACGTCATTCATGGGAAGCATGAGCTCTCTTAGCGTTTGTTTTACTCTCGTGTAGGCTGATGACCCTGATGCGCTATCAAAGGTCGGATTGCGCGGAAGGTGCGGTTGGAATTTTTGTATGGTTTTTAATTTAGACAATAGATACGAGTAGGTAGATATTCTTTACTCTACAAGCAAGGTACCTAACTTGTATAAGTGTACGTAGTTACCATTATTGGTGCCATATTTATTTTTATAACAGCTGTTATTCACGACTTCGTCCGCGTGGAATAGTATCCTTGGGTAGCATTAAAATCGATAATTTCAACCCCCCCTTTTAACCCGTTACAACCCCCATTTCGCAATAAAAAGTAATCAGGGTCTAGACCATCTTCAAACCAAATTTCATTCAAATCCGTTCTGTAGTTTTGGCGTGAAAGAGTGACAGACAGAGTTACTTTCGCATTTATACTGTTAAAATTAAGATTCACACAACATCTCACACATTGACCTGACTCCGTACTAAGTAGCTTGAGCACTTGAGTTACAGAAATCAGACAACAGAGAAAGCACAAATATATAATACTTAAATACATAATATTACATCCAGACACTGAACAAACACCACTGTTCATCTCACGAATGTTTGTCCAGGGTGGTGATTGCACCCACGACCTTTGGCGCATGAGGAAGAGTCCCTACCAAATGCATCAAAGCATTGTTTATCATACTGTAACTGTAATCTTAATAACGTTTTTTTTTAATTATTAGCAGAATGAAAATTGTAATGATTATAATTTGAAAAGAGTACTACTGAGTTTCTTGCTGATTCTTCTCGGTAGAAATCAACTTTCCGAATCAGCGGTAGCTTACATAATATTTGACATTCATTAATGTTCTATAAGGACTTTAATTGAATAAAGTATATTTCTATTTCTATTTCTATCATCAGGCCAGGCAATATGTACATGGCTAAGTATAAAAATCTCTTTAGGTATTTGAATAACCCAGCATCAACAAGCAGTGACAATGAGTTGCATAACGCCCGTCATTTATGCATGCCTAGTCAAGTAGGCTGTATCAATAAATATTTATGAATATCTTGTTAGAACTGCAAACATTCCTAACCATAATTAATAAAAACAGATGTCCTGATATTACCATCAGTACCAGTTTTAAGATTAAACATCTTTTTTTTTGTGACCATGTTTTTTTTGTATTTTAATTTATTTATATAATTTACTGAGTAGAATGAATTTACTTCTATTGCACTACAATAGTAAAAACTGGATAGGTCTGGACTATTACAATTATTAAGTAGACAGCCTAATCACTCTAGGGAACCGTCAGTAAAATAGTTCTTTGAAAACCGCTTTGTTATTGATTTATAATGAAATAAGTAGAAACCAGGCAGTAAATATTCAATTGTTTTTTTAATGAATTGTAGCACATGGGACGTCACGGACATGGTTAATTCGTCTGTATTGATTGGTGCAAATGTTCTACAGAGAAAATGTCAAAAAACTATGGCAATCACGCCGTCATCTCATCATCCTGGCTGTCTTGAAAGCCGGCGCCCCATTCCGGAAGTGGAGGGTATAGAAGACGAGTAATCGCCCTGGGTATCAAGTGGCGTAGCGGTGGTCCTCTCAAATATGATGTCAAGATTTAGCCACTCCTTAAAAGTGCCTCCGTCCCACGTTACGCTACTGTTGTCTCCCTTGGTAGCTACTCTACTGCCACAGAGGTATATCCCTCTGTACTACAGTCATCAATAAATGTCCTTAAATTAAATCCCAATCAAAGCGAAGCCGCGAGCACGCACTATATTCCCACAGCCATACATGTCACATCACGGAAATCAGTCATCATGCCCAAGTAATTTTCACAATTATTTACATTATACCTACCTGACGAGTATGCGAATAAAATATCCTATTTCCTTCTATTAACCAAAGTGGCGATTCATCGTTCATTACTCGCATATTATACCAATATTAAAAAAAGCATACAGAAAACGACGATAGTAAAGTTCACCCTCAAAAGAAATGATATCTAAATAGGTGCCAAGGTCAATGGTGAGACCTACATGGCTAATTTTCATTTACCATTGCCATTTTTACATCTATAAATATTCGTAAATGAAAGTTTGCCGAGTAGGTCTCACCATTGACCTTGGCACCTATTTAGATATCATTTCTTTTCAGGGTGAACTCGATAAACAACACTTTTTCGTTTCACATTTATGTTTTTGATGGGATCTATATAACTAAGCTAATAACGAATGAGAAAAGTGACACAAGACTCCGATATTTGGGAGCCTATTCTCGAGTATTCGACATTGAAGTCGGATTAAGGATTCCATACATTCGTCCATTAAATCTCTAATTCGACTTCCATGTCCAGGACACGAGATTAAACCTCTTGGTCGTAACGTCCGGCTTTAGGCTCTTCTAGACCATGGTCCAAGCCCTCTCCTCAAAAACGACGTCTTTGGACGCAACTGGGAATAACACGGTGACATGATGATGAAAGAGGAAATGTAGCCATGCGGGCTTGTACAGCTTAATGGAATATTCGGGCAGACTTCCGGCCTTGACAGTACGAACAAAAATACGTAGCTAAATGACTCGTAGGTTCAGCCAGCATTAAAAGTGATTACTTAGGTACATTTTTGACAGCTGTTTAGTTTAGTCATTAACCAACACGCAGTTGCAGAAAAACTCATTAAAATTGTGTGGTTGCTTTATAGTCGCACTACGGTTATTGGCACATGGCAAGCCGGGTCGGAACTAATGAAATATGTCACTTTTCGACAAGTGTACTCTGCTTACTTTTAGAATTTAATTGAAAACATGGCTGGATGTAAGAAAAACGAGTTTTCAAGAAAGAAAGCATTTTCATGCATTTCTTGATGGCTATGTGACATTGTTCTATCAGTCCTATTACTTACTCTATGTTCCAGACTTAAAGCCTCTTATATTAAAGCGGAGAGTGATCCCATTTAATCAACACGTAGGTGTCATTTCCTAGTTAATTTTAATGAACCCACAACATCTCATACGTACGAGGCAGGGTCACTACCAAATGCCATTCGGCCAGTCATTCACGCCATGCTCTTCTCGCATCACAAATTACAGATGGAGTGATACCACGGCCTTACAGCCCGGCGTGAGGCAGCGCCTACGCTATGTTTCGTCGAGTGAGGGCACCGGAGACCCAATGGGGGAAAGGGGGGTAAAGGTTGGCAGCACAGTTGTGACTCTACGTGTTGCAGGGGTCTATGGGCGACGGCGGCCATTGCTTATATCATCAGGTGATCCGTCTGCTCGCCTGCACACACACATAAAAAAAACAACAAAGAAAATGCTTCAACGACGTCAACTCATTTGTATGGCCGTGTATGACGCTCTCATACAGGGTGATAAATCACACTATGGGAACAATACCCCGAACATTAGCTACCTCCTGAATACCGCGGTAATATTTTACGCCATACAAAGGTTAATTCTTATCTCCTAATAACAGATGGATGAGTATTACTTTGTCCTTCAGATGAGAGAATAGTGTGTAATAAATTACTTTAGTAACAAGAGGATTAATTAGGTGACTATCTAAAGTGATAATGAAAAAAATACTATTCAAGTCAAGTCCATACAGAAGACTTATGAATGTACGTACGCAACTAAAGTCTAGGTTAATGTTTAGGTTTAACATTAATTTTGTCCAGGTTGTGGATCGAAACCAAGACTTGAGGCAAGGTCCCTTCCGAGTGCGCCGTCAGTCCAAGCTTACCTGTCATATTATACCACGTTCATAGCTACTAAGGCAAGAGTGCAATGAACAGGCATATTCCGCGCGTGTCATCCTAGACCTCATCGTCACTTTCCATCAGGTGCGAATATCACAGTGAAAAAAAAAATAGATTTCCGAGCTAATGGTGGAAATACGCACATAAATTTGAATAATCCAGAGGTGCATGCTCGAATTCGAACCTGGATCCCCCGCATGAAAGGCGCTTTATCATCCACTGAGCTACGTACCTTCATAATATTCAAGCATAACTTCACTAATCATTACTCTAGGATAAGTTTCCTTCATTAAGTTTGTTTTAATATCTAACATCTACTTATGTGAAACTTCAACATTATTGGCTAAATAAGTTAGTAGGTACCTTTTTTTTAAGTTAAAAATAAAAGAGTTTTATTTTTATATGACTTACCTTATCCTTTAGATAATCCACACACAAACAGTTAACATTGTGCTAATTTTAATTAAAATGAATTAATTAAATGTCAAACAATGATTAAAATTCACATTTTTACGAAAACACAAAACCAATAAAAGTTTCCCGCCTATCGCCACATCACAGATAAAAAAACAGCACGATTTTCCAGTCGAATAATATTTTTTTAAAAATAAAACCCGCGAGCATTGATATTTAACATTGGCGCCGCGCCATGCAGCCGCCGGACAAGTGTTTGCGTTCCGCTACACGCAGCGCGGCAGCGTTTAGTTTACGCTGTCGGCCATCATTGTTTTGGCTTGTTTTGTTTGTCTTTGCTTGCGGAGCGATGTTCATCCGATAAGAGTTGGAGAGAAAAGTGCTGCTTAAGTGAGTTTCCTGTTTGTTCGAAATTTTTCGCTGTGGTTCAGAAAAGTTTTTGGTCGACTTCCCCAAGGCGGCCTTCCGTTGCTCTGGATCTAAACTAAGCCGGTCCGCATTATAAGTATAGTTACCTAAGTACTACCTAATTTATGTGAACCTTTCAGTACAATTGCATATTTCAAGTTTATCGTTACAGACTGCTGTACAAGCTCAGTTAAACTCTTCCTTTTTTATAATTTACAAATTTTACCGAAGTAGGTATTGTAAATAAAGCACAAACTACTGGTATAAATGTTATAGGTTCTGCCAATGGCAGCCTATTGGCAGAGGCATACTTAAGACGATCTTTTTGCACAAGCATAAGACGATTAAGACGGTCCTCTGATTTTGATTAATCTTCAACTCAATCCCTTGAAGCATCCTTTCGCTAGTTTTATGTTTGTTGAGTTGTTAATCATTTATAGAGATTCACACTCTGACTTAAGTACCTACTTTATTTATTTATTTAAAAACTTTATTGCACAAAACTTCGTACAATAGGCGAACTTAATGCCAAGAGGCATTCTCTACCAGTCAACCTACAATACTTTACAATACAATACAATACAATACAATACTTTATTCATAATTGTAATACAAAAGTTTGGTACTTACGTACTTACCAAGTAGGTAAGTATTATTTAGTTAGCTGATGGCTATTACCAAACCTGGCACGTATACCCCAAAAAAAGTTAGGAAGACGCCATTTAATTTGTGAAGAAATAAAAAATTACATTAATTTTCTCCTCTAACATCAAGGCTTAAACGTATTTTTTTCTAGTGATTCAGCCGGTGACTTCTCGATAGAATACTTGCCATAGAGTTCCAAATTCAATCATGCATTTAATTTAGCAGATATTTTATTAGCTGTTTTAGCAGTGTAACATAGGTTTCGCAAGTACATACAACAAAATACTACATACCTAATTGACTAATTAGCTAGTAGGATCTAAATCGATGTGTCTGTTTTAAAAGCCCACATTCATAACCAAGCCAAATCCGAATTCTTACAACCTTAATTTTGATGCCAAAACATAACTGCATTATAAAAGCTTAAGTAGAAGAAACCGTGGTACCTCCTCGTTCCAATGAGGTCGAGTAAGCCGACATAGTTTGCTTATCAGCAAGAAGCTTATCTGAGGCTGGCTCGCGTGCCGGCGAGGAATTAAAAACCTATTAGGAACTTACTATCATGCATGTCCTATAGTGAGGGATGAACTGGCGAACGCAAATGTAGGCCCTTTTAGAGTTAAGCATAGGGTACATAGTAAATATACCAAGGAGAGGTTTAGCCACAAAAACGGCACAGAGCTGCTACAGGGGCATCTGTGAACAGTTAGGTATGTTACATTCCTTCTACCGATCATTCTTAACAAGATTTGTTCTATGACTTAGCGCGTTTACTAACGAACCCTTCGATATCATGTCTCTCTTCTGTAGTTAACTACCTTTTTCGGTTCCGGGCCTCAAAATATTGATTACTTATTTAAACTTGATTGCACAAACATTTGTTGCAATATGCAAACTTAATGCCCACGGGCATTCTCTACTAGTTAATGGGTCATGCAGAAAAGACAGTGGTGCAAAATCAAAAGGCCTTAAAGATTTAAGTAGTATTTTTAATTTGATTGATTTATCGATACAATGTTTGTACGTTAAAACCTGAATAGCTAATGGTTGATGACATGAGAAAAACCGAAAACTTAATAAACAAAGCGTTGTATTCGAAAATTCAAAATAGGTAAAAGTTCTAATTATAGCTATTTAAGTTTGCCAGAACATGTGTTACGCTGAAATTGAAAACGAAATGAACTCGGGCGCCAACTGAAACACACGAGCTGGTTTTGCGTCCCCGGAATATGGAAGGGAACTGACAAAATATTACACTTTACTACACTATACATCTGATTCATAATCATGTAAAGTAAACTGACAGATGTTAATGTGTCATCCCCATACATTATCACTCAATTTGACACATGCAAAATGTCAAAATGCATAGAAACTTGTCATTTTCATCCGTCAGTTTACTTTACGTAATTATGAATCAGAGTATACACTGTGTACTATAGGTGCTTAGTTTGTTCTTTTGTGCCTGTCAACCTCATATTTGGATCTCACGGCTCATAGTACTAGTGCGATGCAATCAACGCACAGCGCCATCTATTGGTAGATAGTGCAGGTACTGTTCCGAAACGAAGTGAGGGCGGGTCACTAGTTTACTTATAAAATGAATAGATGCACTTATTACAGGCTTTAGCTTCGTTACGCCTCTGTAGAGTATACAACGGAACTGTCTCATAACGAACAGGAATACCTACCTGTCACATCCTAAGAAAAGAGACGCACAGCACGTGAGAAAAGGACGGGGATGAACTTTAGTTTTGGATTCCGTCTCGTTGTGGGTCCTCAGTAACCAAACATTAGATGGACTTAAACACTACTTCCTACCTATTGTTATGATTGTCACTAGATAGTTAATAGATAATGGCAGTATGGCGGCCACATTTGGTCAACTGACCCTGAAGTATAGAATCATTTCGGGGTCAATGGGAAACTGCTCAGTCGATGTTTACCATTACGTTATGCGCCTGCTATTGAATCGTAGCTCGTCCTCTTCTTAACATCCTTTTTTTGCATTATGTACCTACTTATACAATCAGTCACACATTAGGTTACAACAATCTGTAAAATTTTCTCAATCAATATTCAATCTAATGTGTATGACAGTAAGATGAGAGTCAATTAAAGAAATTTGTCAATTTTGTGTAGGTACTTTGATGTATGCCTATGCTATAAGCCTCTGGCACCCCCAGTTAATTATCGTCATCCGATACACATAGTACAGGAGTTGCCCTAGTTTGAGACCAGTTTGATTGGTGTGATTGTCTGCGCATTTTTTTATTTATTTCATCGGCGAAACCAATAAAAGAACAAGCGATGTACTTTGTTTTAACCGCGTTTGCGAGCGCGACGCGCCCCCGTGGGTCCCTCCTCGCCCGCGAAGTTGGCGTATTCATCCAGTGAGGGTAATCAGTAGTCGGGCTTGGGGCAGCATTAGGTACTTCTTTCACGTGTGCCAATTAAAAGGTACTGTTTTATTAACTCAACTAGCGGCCGCCCGCGACTTCGTCCGCGTGGAAAGTAACTTTTTACCCCCCTTTTAACCCCTTACAACCCCCTTAATATTATTATGTTGATAGCCTATAGCCTTCCTCGATAAATGGACTATCCAACAAAAAAGAATTATTCAAATCGCACCAGTAGTTTCGGAGATTAGCGCGTTCAAACAAACAAACAAACAAACAAACAAACAAACAAACAAACAAACTCTTCAGCTTTATTATATTATATAGTATAGATGGAACTTCTGGGTAGAGTAGAGACCTAACCCTGAAATTACTGGTAGGTAACACAACTATACGACTAAGCTTAATACCTACCTACCTACTTATCCTATTCATATGTAGGGTGCCTACTTGTACCTATATCTTTATAATATTTTGTTGATTAGATAATACACCCTTAATTTTTTGTCGTTTTAATCTGATGTCCTTAGTACTTAGTTAACACGAATACAGCCTCTTATTAGATCATCAAAATAAGCAATATAAAAATCAGCTGTTTCATAAATTATTGCCCGGTAAATATCATCTTTTATATAGAACAGCAAATTTTTATTTTGCTTTATAATTTTATGATCTAACATGCTAAAGGGGCTTTATGGGACTTACCTATTATGAGAGCTTCAGAATTTTAATTTATCGGTGTTTAAGGATGTCACCAAAAACTTATCAACGGGTAAAATAATGAATCAGCTGGCAACAGTTGCCTGGAACTAATCGCAAACTGTGACGTAATTTATAGCGGATCTACATACAAACTCCGCCTATCGCCCGATAACAATCTTCGTGGCAGCTTTGCCAAGTTCTTGCTAATGTGGGATACACTTTAATAGTTCCAGTTGAACTAGTTCACACAAACAACAAATAAAATATTTAGAGCATATAAATATTTGGAGCACATAACAGAAACTCAAAATAAATAAGTATTAAAATAAAACTATAATTTTATGCTACCAAAATGGTTGCTAATCGCATTATTCAATTCAATTAATTTATTTTAAGTAACTGTGACTCATGAGATTAGTGTTAAGGAAGGTAGGTTCACCATTAAATTTAAAGTAGCCATTCTTGTAGGGTAAACGTGGGAGAGATGCCGTACGTAGGAGGATAGATGCCTAATAAAACACGTAGCGACCTGTGCGAACACTGCACTCATCATCATCATCATCAGCAACCCACGCTCGTCCACTGCTGGACATAGGTCTCCCCCAATGCACGCCACCGCTCCCGATTTTCGGCCACTCTCATCCAGCTCACTCCAGCCAGCCTTCGAATGTCGTCATCCCATCTTGTAGCAGGGCGTCTAACACTACGTTGACCGAGTCGCGGTCTCCACTCAAGGACTTCATGGCTCCAACGGTTGTCAGTTGCATGCAACGGTTGTCACTGCACTCATACTCTTTCGTTTTTGAATGAAAGATTATGAGTGTAGTGTTCGTTTTTCCACTCCCCCCCGAAATAGCACAAGAGCGGTTTACATAATATAGGCAGTCGAGTCAGCTCGAGATCATGCTCAGGATGCTGTTGCCGATTTCTTTTAATTATGTCACTGCTTAGCATGCAATGACGCAGTTCATCATCATCATTCATCACATAAAGAATCATTTTTCTGGAGTGAATGTTATTCCTCGCCTCTAATGGGACAGACAGCCTGCACTTTAAATGTGGGGTATCCCCTACTACTTCGACTCGGCCAATATGGGTCGGAGCCTACAGAACTTTTGGATTAATTTTCACACGATATTGTGTGAAAACTTTGTACGAATAGTTTTGGGTGCCAGTGTTAAGGAAGTTTTGACTCCCTTGGTCGCGCAATGGGTAGTGGGTCACACTCTTGAGGTCCCGGGTTGGGCCAAAAATTGTAGGCAACCAGAGCTTTCCGTAAGAAATTCTCAGAGTCAGCCCGAAGTCCCCGTGCCTCGGAAAGCACGTTAAGCAGTTTTTCCTGCGCCTGCTCCCTCTTAGGTCGTGTCACGCTGTTGTCTCATCGAAATATAGGTAAGGGAATAGAGAGTGCACTTGTGTCCACGCACACTCTTGTGCACTATCCACTACGCTATGCCTGATCGTTGAGATTTACACGTCGTTGAGATTGGCCGCTTAGGAACGCAGTTGTCTCCACTGCGATAGATCTGCTCGTCTGCCACCTGTCACCTAAAAGATGACGTTGATGCAGTCATAAACCCGCATTACGGTAGTCCCATAGTTTGACTAGCAAACATTTATCCACCAAACCCGTTAGTTAGAAGTTTTAATCCATTCAGCAAGAAACACGTGTAGTGGCGTGCCCGACGGCCGTTAGCCGAATTAGCTCTCGGACCCGCCAATCCATCGACACCGAAAGCTATTCTGTTTAGATTGAAATCAAGTTGTTTCTGAAGTTATTAGCAAAAGTGTTAAACTGAACCCCTTATTACAAAACGTGGTCTACGGTTAGTCCTGGTTTAAAACTGATTGTCACTTTCATTTGTGACTTATGAAACTGAAAAAATTTCTGATTCGCCCAATGGTTGACTGGTAGATAATGCTGTAAGGCATTAAGTCCGCCAATTGTACTTTTTATTTTGTGCAATAAAGAATAAATAAATAAACTGACTGCATCATTTTTAAACTATGACTAATTACTTTAATCTGCATTTTGTAATAAGGAAGTTACATGTTCGATATTCGATTTGATTGTAGAACACAGTTTCAAAGGAGGAGATTTAGATTTTGTCCTACCCTCGTAAAGAGAAGTAGAATCCTTATTATAATAAAACAAGCCAAGTGAGTTAGGTTTTCCCACCGAAGGTTGTTTTGGAACTGTGTGTCCTGCGATTTCATTAGGATCACACTCTAGTGGTCATACAGAATCATTGTACAGTCCATGTAAGAAAAATATACCTAATATGAAAATGTATACCAGCATCAAGTAATACAAATCAATCTAATAAACATCGCTCAAGCTTTGCAGCAACAGTAAACAAGTTTGAAAACTTCAAAAGTTTCCACCACGTTGGGCGCCAATCCATTCTAGGTTGTAATCTGAACAAAGTTTTTTATTCTTCCAATCAAGTTTATGGGACACTAAAACAAACTTTATTACTGTACATGTTACGGCCAGTAAAAAGCCTTTTACATACAACCACTAAACAAAGTTTCGTCGAGATTGTATTGTTGTTATTAAAATTGTGATTTTAACGCAATTACATACAGTTTGAATGTTATAATCGTTTCATACTTACACATTTAGGCGTCAAGTTCATTAACATTAAGCATGGTGCTGTTTTTAAGTGCTAAATGGAGGAGGATTTCTACTTAGACTTATGCAGCAGAATATACGTCAAATTTCTCCTGAAACAAACTTGGCGCCCACCGTGGGGCCACCTCATTGGGCGCTAAGCTAAATATAATTTGGGTGTGATTTTGCTATGATGATCTACTGCAATGAAAGAGGAATTAGCTGGATGGGTAGAGGTATTAGCATGCCTGTAGCAAAATATACACCAAACACTCGTTAAAGTCGTCTAGATACTGAACTATGTATTTCTAGATTCTGATTTTGCGCAGACTCCTAGTGTACGTCTGGACACAAGGAGATCCCACCAGACTGAACCTAATCTATCAAGACATAGAGATGAACTATGGTTCACCTTCTATGTCCAGTAGGGTTGTCATAATGAAAGTTAGGGTTTAGTAAATCAAATACAATTCCATCTTAAACATCACTTTATTCCTATTTACATAATAAAAGTAATTCACATACAAATGCGACAGAACTTTTCATTTCATTCCAACGTAAGGACTTACACACGACCATACAACAATAGGACGATTGGTTTCAATCACACATCATTTACCAGGTAACCTGACTTAAGGTATAAAAACAGAAGCGTTTGAAACAAGAGGGCTTACAACGAAAATATAATGGATCAAGAAAGTAATGAAATTAATTTGATAGCGTCACTGCTGCTTACAGCACAGGGTATGGTAGCCCCATTGATTATAATACTATGGAACCCTGTAATAGTTCCTCAAGAATAAATTTCACGATTTTATTGACAAAGAAACTTATGATTAACAAAAATACTTAGATACATATTTATCTTATCAGCTGTCAAATAAGTGTATAACAACGATGTCTACGTTTTTTTGGGAACTAAGAGAGTTCTCCCGTTTTATAATCAGTAGAGTTACCATACCCTATGACATAAGCGGCGATGATTTCATAACTTTATTGACACACTATAAACGTTTTAAAGGAACTCAATCGAACACAAAATTGTGATATAAATACATAACTATCTTATAAAATCGTCAATCGTTGTGAAAATACATAGGAATTATATTTGTGGGTTAAAAATATTGTATCTTTAATCTATCTAACATTTTTTAATTTACAACTTGGCCGCTTACTAACATCACTATATAATATTGTATACTAAAATAGATACCACTTAATTGTAATTAGAATAATATGGATCTGATTGACCTTAGAGTTACATAATGTGCAGTTTAAAACTTCGTTGATTCAAACGAAAGGGGTACCTCATTAAGAGCTGCCTGTATCAGCAGATGTCACTATACACTTCAGGTGCTCAAAAAGAAGTTAACATTTAAACGTTCAAAAATTTGTTGACTGACTTGACCGTATTTACTTATGACCGGCCAGCGAGTCACAAATATCTTAACAGTCGACATTTATTATTTTTTACTTACAACAAATCATTGATGGTGTATGTGTTAAAAAAACCCTCAGATGTTATGATATATTTGACGTCTAGTTGAAAATGATACATCAATTATTTTATGACGATCGAATGTATATGTTTTCATGGACATCTTGCCCGCTCAGGTATATCTGCTACTGATTGTACGAGAATATTTTTTTATATATTTTTATTTCACTTACTTTACCTAAAGATTTTAATATTTTTTTAATTAGGAAAACCCAGTTCATTAAATCTAACGAATTATATAAATATCTAATACATATCTATTATATCATTTCTATCTAACCAAATTCAATATACACCCAATAATATGTATCTTTTTTTTTAAATAAGCGTATTTAGAATTATCTAAAATGTGACTTGAAACCAATCGCCCACTTTAAACTTAGCAGACACTTTACCCATTTTTACAAATTCACTAGAAACTCCTAATTTTTTTATATCAACACACTATAACGATGACATTTTATTTATAAATACGTTATCATGACAGACTATGATTTTATGTAATATCAGTTACCACGTCTATAAATGAAGCCATAAATTATATTATTTTATTATATTCATGAAGATTTGAGTAAAGACACTGATATATTGCAAACAATAACTTTTAAAAGTTTGGACTATTGCTGTGAAACTGTTATTTTGACAGATCACATTCAAAATAACCAATCACAGCGTAGTCGGACCTTAGTCGTATAGTACGCCATCTAGCGGAATATTCAAGCGCGATAGCGTTCTATCATGTACAAACGTATCCATAAATAAACAATCACCGATTCATCACTATCAAAGTCATGTAGGAATAACTATCCGTAAATATTTGTGATCATTTTATTAACCACCACTTTTTGACATGTGCACACTTGTAGCTTACGACTTATACTTGTCACCAGGGGGTGATTCTCTTATATTCCAAATTTAAATTAAGAATCTTGTTCGTAAATAGAAAAACATGGGCGCTTAACACTTGCTTCGATGTCTCTTTCGAAAATAAATGAACAGCGCCCTCTATGATGCCTACGTTTTTCATTCATAGTACAATCTTTTTTGTTTTCTCCAATTTACTTGTGCGACGCGACTCAGAAGATTATTGCAATCCGAAGTTATCATTAAAATTGTGTTTTATCCTCATAAATAAGCTTTTATTTTAACAAAAATCTCAACATAACATTTTGAGAAAATAAATATTCCATTTGATTTTAGACATTTATATCGATAGCGCGAGAATCTCCCACCCTGTGCTTCATGACGCAAGCAGTAACGTAGTGGGTGCGGGGGATGCGATCCGCCCCGGGCGGTTATTTTTGAAGGGGCGGCAAATTCTTCTTTCCGCGGAGGATAGGGGGGAGGCGATGGTCGAGAAAGAAATAAGGATGGTATCAAAACCTTTTTTACGCCACTGCACTGGTGTAGATGGGGCGGCACTTTTTTAGATTTAGGGGCGGCAATATCAGGGCTTCACTAAATAAGACCTCTCTGATCTCGCAAATGCTCATGGGCGGCGGTTATTACTTACCAACAAGTGACCCGCTCGTTTGTCGCCATGAAATAGTAGTCTTCCGCCCCGGGCGATACCGATACCCACGCTACGCCACTGGATTTAACAACTCTGTTTTGGCCGATAGCAAATTGGAACTAAAGCTATCCCTAAAGGTTGAATAGTTAGCCTTTTAACACAAATTGCGCTCACGTGCTGATATCAGTCCTAACCTACAGCCCTCGATCTACTCCCAGCGACTTCTCTTGCCGCTCTTGCGCACGCGGTCCTGCTTGTCCTGCCGGTCCTGGCTGTCCGGCTTGTCCTGCTGGCTGGCGGGCTCGTTCACCCCCGGCTGGATGGTCGCGCGGGTTTGCTCCCACGAGTGATCGGAGGATGCTGTGAACTGTGACAAGAAAACGTTTTAATTGAATAGGGTATTTTACGACTTTTTTTTTATTTATTTATTGTAAAGTTTTTCAAGTATGAATCACAGCTCCATTTTTATTTTTTTTCTATCATCATTAGTTCCGAAGGTATAGAGTTGCAAAGTTCCCAATCAGAAAAGGAGAGCGATACGCTATTAATGACGTCACTAGGCTAGTGCTTCCTACAAGCGCCGTACAAAATTTTGTTTAAGAAAGAGACAGGTGTATCAAAAGTTTGTTGCTCTATAACTTTCTTGTATTTAAACTTTTTAAAAATGTTTCTTCAGTAATCGTACAGTTATACAGTAAATTATCGAGTCTAGGAATCGGATGTCGATATTTTAACGACGGTAAAATACCCTATTGCTGTGTATCAATCTGGCTGAGTGGCTAAAGTCGATCGTATAATACGTCCTGCTGAAGTGGTTAATTGTTGCTATTCAATTTATTGTCTTGCAGTGTCTTGAAAGGATAAAATAAGAAATAAGATCGAGGGTAGATTGACGACGAATGACCGGAACGAACGGAAGACAAAGACGTAAAGATAACTGGGAAAAGGTCAACCCCCACCTTCCCATGGCCATTCCAACACTACGGTTATACTGACCGAATCGGGGGAGATGTGTGTGTGTAGATGTCACCGGAAAATAACAAGACTCGTAAGTTGATCAATTTTCTAGGTAGTTGATCAACTCTCGGAAAATAATAAACGGCAGTTGAAATGTACTATTTAACGCATTTAATTTAGTAAGTTGATTAATTTACGGCGTCTTGCCGTTAAATCATCCGACAAAGGCAAGGTGTACGTTGATTGGTTAATAGACTCACGTGATTTTATACCTGCTAATGCTCTCGACCAATCAGAGAAAAGTGTATTAAGTGACGGATAATAGTGTACCGTCAAATAGTACACTGGGCAACGATTGGCCCATTTGTGGATGATTTTACTTGTAGCAATATAGTTAATTATTAAATTACGGCTAGGTACCGTAAGTTGACCAATTTCCTAAAATTCAATGCGTTATATAGTACAGTGGCCAGCACATCAAGTTACTACAATCTGTCAAATTTCCTCAGTTGATATTGAACCAAACACGTTTGACATAAAAGTGAGGTTCGATTGAAGAAATTTGACAGATTGTAGTAACTTGATGTGCAGGCCACCGTACATTTCCACTGCCGTTTATTATTTTCCGAGAGTTGATCAACTACCTAGAAAATTGATCAACTTACGAGTCTTGTTATTCTCCGGTGACATAGATATTGCTGGGCACGCTTGCACTCCACCGCGCTACAATTCTTGACTTCCTACAAGTTATTAATCACTGTCCTTTTTTTATACTAGAGGCGACAAACGAGCAAGCGGGTCACGTGCTGGTAAGTAATCACCGCCGCCCATGAACAACTGCGATATCAGAGAGGTCGCTGATGCGTTTTAAAAAGGAGTACGCTCTTTTCATGAAGGTCCCTAAGTCATAGCCGTCAGGGAAGGTCCTCGTTCCTATTACTGCGATTCTCCCCCTTCTGGGGCCGTAGACGCCACATTACAGGTGGCGCCATCTAGCGCCCGGGTGGGGTAAAGGTCAGGAGGATGAGTAGCGAGTGGTACCTGGTTGTACTGCGACCGGAAGGCCTGCTTGAGCGAGGCCAGGCGGTCCGTGGCGGGCCCGTGCCCCGCGCCCCCCGCGGCCCCCACCGCCCCCGCGGCCCCCGCCGCCGTCGTCGCCGAGTCCTCCGAGTGCTGCGGCAGCCCTGGCCGCTCCTTGTACCTAAGTTTAAATCTGACCATTATCTCAACGATAAAGAAAATTAATTGTAAGTTATTTTGTTCAAATGAAACTCTGTAACTTATTACTATTTGAAAAGACTACTGAGTTTCTTGCTGGTGTCTTCTCAGTAGAAATCGACGTTCCGAACCAGTAGATTATTTATGTTTTGACATTCATAAGTGTTCTGTATGGACCTAACTTGAATAAAGATTTTTTCTATATCTATTTCTAAGTAATCAGCCACTTTGTTATTAACACGTGGAAATACTGTCACCAGATGGCGTAATGGCAAACAAATACTTGATATAAACGGGACTAAACGCGAGGATATTTAAATAGAAGTAACGCCCGTAGTAATGCGGTCGAAACGTCAAGCAGTAAATGCTTTAATGCAAATACGCTAGATGGCGTATAGACTGAGAACCAACTTCGGCGTCGTTGGTTGTTTAGTGACATTTTGACATCTTAATCACCGTGTAGATGGACTTGAACCTCAGTTCTAAAGTAGGCTACCTAGTGGATTTTTCAAACGCGATTTTGTATTCGCATAACAGAACAACTTTTCCACACATTTTTTTTGAGTCTACCAAACACGATATTTTTTTTTGTTTTATTTGGAAAACCAACAGCTGTCTTAGCACAATAATTATAACAATGGGTATCTTAAAGCTAATAACAGGTCTTCACTGATAGAAATTATGCCCTCTTCTTGCACCCCGTTAAGCCTAGATCTGTGGAACACTCACCCTAAGCCGCAACCACCAACGTTGAGATTTTTCCCCTTGCCTTTCTTGAAACGCGACTTACGGAACCAGGCCGATTGCATCGCCAGCCCCACCAACTCTTCTGGCACTTCCTGCAAACAAATTGAAAACTAGTTACTTTACGTAGCGTATTTTTTATGGAAATGATGACCTAAGCGGTCGAAAAATAAATATCAGGCAACAGTAGATACGTCGACCAGTAAGATGCGCCATCGGGCCAGAAAACACTATGGGGCCGTTGACGTTAACCAAGCATATACTCTCGGCGTCAAAAAAATCGCACATCTGCGTAGTTTTCATACTAATGCGCTCATATCACAGCTTCGTATATTAAAAAGTAAAACATTTTATTACAATATTTTTAAGGTAACATTACCAATATATGCTCGTCTTTTAATCCAACATTTTCATCATCCATGGAATTTACTTGATTCGTCCAAAAAAATTAAAAAGTAAATCAGTTTTTCAGCTCCATAGAACATTGTATGGGACAAGAACATTGATTTACTTTTTTATGTTTTTGGGAAAATTAGGAAGTTTTCACGACTAATTAAGAAGCATGATTAACAGACGAGCATATAAAAACCTTGTTACGTAAAAAATATTGCAATCAAATGTTTTACTTTTTAATATACGAAGCCGTGATATGAGCGCGTTAGTATGAAAACTACGCAGATGTGCGATTTTTTTGACGCCGAGTGTATTTGAAAAATTTTATCCCCAAGCCCTTGTCATCAAAAATGTTTTTGATGACAATAGAATCTCGAATTTCAAGTCTTCTGTGTTATAGAGATCGCCAGCGCGGCCTACGCGGTGTTTGTGCGTGTCGATGATAACAATGGGGGCGCGTGTGAAAAATCCGCTAGATGGCGTACTTTAGAACTGAGGTTCATCTACACGGTGATTGGTTATTTATGATGTAAGATGTCAATATGTCACTAAACAACTAATGACGGCGAAGTTGGATCTCAGTTCTCAAGAACGCCATCTAGCGGATTTTTCACACGAGATAGACCACATAGGGTCCACGTTATTGATAGGGGTTATTGATAGGGGTTATTTCTTATATAAAACGTGTAATTATTAAGTATGTTACTATTTAATAGTAAAAATTTGTGTTTGCATCCATCCATCCATCATCAGCCCGGTAGTACCCACTGCTGAGTATAGGCCTCCCTTCCCTTTCGCCACTGTGCCCGGTCCTGAGCTGCTCGGATCCATGTAGCTCCTCCGATTTTAGCGATGTCGTCGACCCATCGCGCCACCGGACGACCTGGACTTCGTTCGACCTGGATTTTTTGTGTTTGCATGCTATTGGTTAATGGCTGGATAGGTGATCCTGTAAATGTTATTATCACGTCATCTTTTTGTACACCCTGTTCAAGAGCAAATAAACCATTCTATTCTATTCTATCCACGCACCTGTTGAGCGCCCTCGAGGTTCCTGAGCAGGTGTCCGGCGAAGTCCTTGTCCTTGGCGCGGTCGAGCAGCGTGTAGGCGTCGCCTCGGACGCCGGCGCGGCCCGTGCGGCCCACGCGGTGCGTGTGCGTGTCTATGTCCCGCGCTACCGTGTAGTTTATCACTGTGCGGATGTGCGGGATGTCGAGACCGCGGGCTGGAATATTTTTTTATTTATTTACTTAAAAAACATCATACAACTAACATTACAGGTTTCCCCAATTTGTTTTTCACTATAACAAACAACAAAGTAGCTTTTGCGAATTCATTCATCAAATGACATCCGCAATGGGAAACCCCATGTCAGACTGCGCAAGACCGTCGGCGAACAGAGGGAGATGGCGGAAGATCGTGAGGAAAACTGTGTCTGCCTTAAAAAAAGACGCCTCAACGTGACCACGACAGCTTTGACAAGAGCGTAGCGACAAACAAGAAGAGATAACGCCCGATATAGTCCGAGGCAAGAAAGTGTAGTTATGACCTTGAGTGCGCAGAAACCAATTTTGATAGAAAGTCTTCTTTTTTACAAGTGCGCAAAATAACGGTCATCGCTATACTTTCATGCCTCCAGCTGTACCAACACGTTATTATGTGACAGCCGTCACATAATAACGTCTGTATTTTAATGAATATCCATTCATCCATTCATTCATTTAGTCATTAATTCATTCATTCAATCATTCATTCGTTTATTTAATTATTCATTCATTCATTCATTAATCGCGTCTCACCAGCGACATCTGTGGCGACGAGTATGTTGTTCTCCCTCCGCTTGAAGGCGGTGATGACTTTGTTCCGGTCCGCCTGCTCCATGTCTCCGTGCAGCAGCAGTGCGTCATACTGCTGCACGCCTAGGTTAGCCGCAGTCTGCTCTGCTTCCAGCTGAAAAAAAAAGATGAAAACCTTTAATGAGGGTCTTTGCAAATGCAAAATCCGATAGATGGCGTTACATTGACGTCAGGTCCAACAACGAGTGGATTGGTTCCATTTTGACGTATCTTGTCATAATTACGAAGTTACGTACAAAACGACCAATGTTGTCACAGTTTGACCTAAGGCAACGTAACGCCATCTATCGGATTTTTCATTTGCAAAAACTTTCATTAGAAGAATATTTAAAACTTTCTTTAATCTTTAAAGACGAAGAGATCTTTAATCGTCATCATCATTTCAGCCAATAGACGTCCATGGCTGACATTGAAGGAGGGTGTCCTTCAATGTTCTCCACATAGATCGGTCTTGTGCCGCCCGCATCCAAGGATTCCTGAAGATCCTTCACTAAATCTTCGGTCCACCTTATGGAGACAATTTTAAAAAAATACAACTTTTGTAGGTAATCATAATACTATATGTATATCATTAAATATATAGATACGCAAACAATCAGCCTCTTATGTAAACCGAACTGGCGAAACACTTGCGCGATGTAATCGACACTTAGCGCCATCTATGAGTAACGTTAGGAACTAATCGCAATCCCGAATCGAATTTACGGCGGGTCATAGGCACGGCACGGTGGGACAGCAGTTACACAGTAGTTATTTGAAATATGTTAATTAAATTCAATTCGTTTGTAGCAAATTTTCAAGATCACGAACCTTTTTTGTGACGAATATTAGAACGCTTCCGCTTGATAGAAATTCGACCAAATTCTGCAATAACCACGTCCATTTGTCTTCCGGTTTGGAGAAAATTCTGAAATGAAAAACTAGATTTGTAAAAAATCAATGATGATAACAGCTAAAATTTATGATGGGCGTATGTAATTTACTAAACTCTCGCATACTAAAGTAGTTTCTAGGTTGTTGTAAAAAAGAGCCAACTAAGTCGCAGTATTGACGCAGACTAAAGCAAACCAAGTACACTGTACTCGGTTTAGTAGGAACGCGCGCGGCTGGCTGTTGCCGTATCTTCCTCTTTTAGATTTAACTAGCGGCCGCCCGCGACTTCGTACGCGTGGAGTTAATTATTGACACTTACCGTCATATTTTGGACAATCCACACAATATATTTTTATAAATTGTAGCCTATGTGTTATTCTGATGTATAAGCTATATAGTGGTAAAGTTTCATTCAAATCCATTCAGTAGTTTTTACGTGAAAGAGTAACAAACATCCATATATCCATACAAACTTTCGCCTTTATAATAGTACTAGCGGCCGCCCGCGACTCCGTCCGCGTGGAAAAGTAACTTTTTACCCCCCTTTCAACCCCTTACAACCCCCTTTTCGCAATAAAAAGTAGCCTATGTCCTTTCTCAGGGTCTAGATTATCTGTATACCAAATTTCATTTAAATCCGTTGAGTAGTTTTGGCGTGAAAGAGTAGCAGACAGACAGACAGACAGACAGACAGTCAGAGTTACTTTCGCATTTATAATATTAGTATGGATAGTAAGATCTAATGTTACCGCACGCGCTGCGCGACCAGGTCGCAGGCCTCCGTGCTGCACGCGCACGGGTCGTGCAGCAGTGGACGAGTGTGGGTCGCTGATGAGTGTGAGCTTACCGCACGCGCTGCGCGACCAGGTCGCAGGCCTCCGTGCTGCACGCGCACGGGGTCGTGCAGCAGTGGACGAGTGTGGGTCGCTGGTGAGTGTGAGCTTACCGCACGCGCTGCGTGACCAGGTCGCAGGCCTCCGTGCTGCACGCCACGGGGTCGTGCAGCAGTGGACGAGTGTGGGTCGCTGGTGAGTGTGAGCTTACCGCACGCGCTGCGCGACCAGGTCGCAGGCCTCCGTGCTGCACGCGCACGGGGTCGTGCAGCAGTGGACGAGTGTGGGTCGCTGGTGAGTGTGAGCTTACCGCACGCGCTGCGCGACCAGGTCGCAGGCCTCCGTGCTGCACGCGCACGGGGTCGTGCAGCAGTGGACGAGTGTGGGTCGCTGGTGAGTGTGAGCTTACCGCACGCGCTGCGTGACCAGGTCGCAGGCCTCCGTGCTGCACGCCACGGGGTCGTGCAGCAGTGGACGAGTGTGGGTCGCTGGTGAGTGTGAGCTTACCGCACGCGCTGCGCGACCAGGTCGCAGGCCTCCGTGCTGCACGCCACGGGGTCGTGCAGCAGTGGACGAGTGTGGGTCGCTGGTGAGTGTGAGCTTACCGCACGCGCTGCGTGACCAGGTCGCAGGCCTCCGTGCTGCACGCCACGGGGTCGTGCAGCAGTGGACGAGTGTGGGTCGCTGGTGAGTGTGAGCTTACCGCACGCGCTGCGTGACCAGGTCGCAGGCCTCCGTGCTGCACGCGCACGGGGTCGTGCAGCAGTGGACGAGTGTGGGTCGCTGGTGAGTGTGAGCTTACCGCACGCGCTGCGCGACCAGGGTCGCAGGCCTCCGTGCTGCACGCGCACGGGGTCGTGCAGCAGTGGACGAGTGTGGGTCGCTGGTGAGTGTGAGCTTACCGCACGCGCTGCGCGACCAGGTCGCAGGCCTCCGTGCTGCACGCGCACGGGGTCGTGCAGCAGTGGACGAGTGTGGGTCGCTGGTGAGTGTGAGCTTACCGCACGCGCTGCGCGACCAGGTCGCAGGCCTCCGTGCTGCACGCGCACGGGGTCGTGCAGCAGTGGACGAGTGTGGGTCGCTGGTGAGTGTGAGCTTACCGCACGCGCTGCGCGACCAGGTCGCAGGCCTCGCCGGCGGCGCCGTGCTGCACGCGCACGGGGTCGTGCAGCGCGTCGCGCGCGAGGCGCTCCACGCGCCGCGGGAACGTGGCCGAGAACAGCAGCGCTTGCCGGTCCGGCCGCACGTGCCCGCAGATCGACCGCACCTGCGGCTCTGCAACGAATGGGACGCCACTCAACACTCAAACTGAGAGAGCTTACACACGCGCGACCCTTAAAGAAAGTATCGATAGAGTGGCTAAGCGCGTTTCACCGTATATCTATATAGTGGCCCGCCCTCACTTCGCGTCAGGACCGTAATTCAGAAACGAACCAATAGATGGCGCTGTGCTCAATGGGGTATGGGAACAAATTTTTAGGTATCTTTTTTATATTTTATTTCAATACCTTTTACTATTTCAAGTAATCAATTTGAATATTTTTGTAATAGACTACTGGCCCGTGTTAAAAAAATTATGGGTCATTTGAACCACCAGATGACCTATGTAGAACGATATAAGAGCATAAAATAATAAGATTCAGCATTATGCCGTCACTTGTAAGCTGTCCAACTAAGGACCACAGAAAGAGAGGGGGTTGCAACCCTTGGTATTTTCCCCTTGTCGCACTGGCATCAGTTTCATGCTATTTCAGTACTGCTTCTAATACATTATTCCGCAACGCCGTACAAAAATCATGCGACAAGGGGAAAATACCAAGGGTTGCAACCCCCTCTCTTTCTGTGGTCCTCAGTTGGACAGCTTACAAGTGACGGCATAATGCTGAATCTTATTATTTTATGCTCTTATATCGTTCTACATAGGTCATCTGGTGGTTCAAATGACCCATAATTTTTTTAACACGGGCCAGTAGTCTATAATCAAGACAGTAGTTATGTTTTAATTAATTTTCAAACATTTTAAATTCAAGCGTATTTGTGACGTCACAAGTGCGCTACACCATACTAATAGTGTTACCACGTGCTTTTCCCCAAATCGTGGCAAATAAATTATATGTAAAATGTTACTTGTGCGCAAAATCCCTTTTAATCGGGGGAATTTTACATCACTGTCTGACAACATTCCGGCAAAACAAAAAACAGAGAGGTATCTCTAATCAATTTTATATCACCTTTCAAATAAATGTCAACTGGTTGGTAAGGTTTTTTTTGTATTACAACTAGCGCCAATTGTTGGTTCTTCCGATAGACTAAGTGTCAATCACAGTAGATGTCGAATTTATTTTATCTTGTTAGTGCAGTATGACTGAAAATTCTGCTGACCTTGGGTCAGATGAAGGTCAAACGCGATTTTATTGAAAATATCATTGATCTTATGCTTTTAAATTTTAAAAGCAATAAAATATGGTATGAAAGACAAATGCCTCGAAATGGTTTTCGATTTAGGACATGTTTGGTTTTTTTTCCCATACCCCATTACATCGCGCAAGCGTTTCGTGTTTTCGGTTTACCTATAAGCCTTGTCGTTGTCTATAGAAGTTCTCTCTTTATAAATAGTATAGATAACCCGGCCAAATGAAAAAAAAAACTACAAAATAGCGGATGGATGAGAATCTTCAGTACGACTGAATTTGGTTGGTTATTACGGTAGTAATAATACGAACAAAAATAGAAACGAGCAAGTAGCTAATTACTATGGGTTACTATAGCAACTAGCTTTGGTTGGGCACACTCTTAACTGTGCCCAACAAAAAAATTTAAGCTCTGACAAAGACAAACAATCATGATTCTATCTCTTTTACTCTTAGCGATTTCTATATGTAGTTGTTCCGTTTACACGAATATTATTTGTCATGTCCGGTCTATTGATCCTTTGTCTAAGTTCGCGACCGCTTGCAAACGTAATGTGCGGCAGTCGCCAGCAGTCGCCGGCAGCCGCAGAGTTAAGGGTTTCGTAAACTGGCGCGCCGCGCGCCTGTCGGCAACCGCTGCCGACATGAATCCCTTGGCACGTGCGCAAATTCATCATGTCGGTCGCAGCGCGACGCGACTGCGCCCGTCCGCGACTTGCCGCGACCGGCCGCTAGTTTGCTAAACCTACGGTTCCGCGATCTCAGTACAAACCAACTTATTAGTAATTAGCTACTAATTTACATGATCAGAAGTTACTATATTAATTAACATACAAAAAAACATGCTTTTTACTCATCAATAGAGGAATTCGTGAACGTAACAGAAGACTACCACGTTGGGTGCCAATCTACCAATAATGGCGCCCAACGTGTTGTTTTTTTTATATAAGACTAGCGGCCGCCCGCGACTTCGTCCGCGTGGAAAAGTAACTTTTTACCCCTTACAACAACAACCTTACAACAACTGTCTTCGCAATAAAAAGTAGCCTATGTCCTTTCTCAGGGTCTAGATCATCTGTATACCAAATTTCATTTAAATCCGTTCAGTAGTTTTGGCGTGAAAGAGTAACAGACAGACAGACAGACAGACAGTTACTTTCGCATTTATAATATTAGTATGGATTTTAACTCAAAAATAATATATTTCAATCTTTAATCATTTTCTAATGCTCCTAAAACAGTTATAGCAGTAAACAGCTAAATAATAACTTTTTAACCACTTACCGAAACCCATGTCGAACATCCGATCAGCCTCGTCTAGCACAAGATACGTAACTCTCTTCAAATTCGTCGCCTTACATTTTATCAGGTCAATAACTCGTCCTGGGGTACCCACTATTATTTCGGCACCACCACCTAAAAAATTACGACATTTAACTAAATGATACACTAATTCAAAGTTATATTAAAGGTAAGAAAGATAAGTCACCTTCTAAAGCTTTGGTTTGTTCCCATTTGGATCCGCCACCGTAGCAGCAAACACACCGTATGTTGTACACTTTGCCGAACCTCTTTGCTTCCATGTAAATCTGATAATGAAATAACATAAGCATTAAGAATCTCTGCAGATTGTTGCACACAGTTTTTTTTTGTAATTTATTACCTTAATAATAATTGTAGCGGCATGACTGTGCCGTTGCATTGTTGATGTTTATATGCGGCAGTTACCATTTACCATCAGATGAGCCGTATGCTTGTCTGTCTAATTTAGTAATTGCAAAAATATAATAGTAAGATATGTGTGTTATTTCATCGATTATCCAAAAGTAGGGCTGAAACTAAAATATTCTTCATTTCTCGTGTACTTGATTTGCCTATACCTGCTGAGCCAACTCCCTGGTAGGAGCCAGTATGAGGCCTATAGGCCCGTCGCCGGGCGCCAGCTCCTTCTGGTCCATAATGTGCACCAGTAGCGGCCACAGGAACGCCGCCGTCTTGCCAGAACCAGTACGAGCGATACCTGTAAAATAAAGATTTTTAAAATATCCGCTAGATGGCATTGGTTGTTTAGTGACATATTGATATCTTACGTCAAAAATAACCAATGACCTTGTAGATGGACCTCAGTTCTCAATGTACGCCATCTAGCGGATTTTTCACACGTGATAGCTCTCATTGCGACTTTTTTTATTTTTGATGTGAGATGTCAAAATGTCTCTAAAAACCAATGATGAATGAATGAAGTTGGACCTCAGTCTAACAGTTCGCCGTGTAGCGGATTTTTCACACGCAGTGGTGGTTGCTGACGCTTAGTCTATAACTGTGGTACAAAACTGTCCACCGTCTGCCGCAATACGCTACTAAACACATTTATTTGAAAGTGGTTTACCAATCATATCTCTCCCAGACAACGCAGCCGGCACGCCGGCGGCCTGCACCGGGGTGGGCTGGGTGTACTCGGAGCGCCTGATGGCCTTCATCAGCTGCTCGTCGAAGCCGAGGTGGCCGAAGCTGCTCACAGGCTTCGGGGGATCCGGCCCTGTTATCTACGACAACGGAAACAATAGTAAGAAACTGATCATAATTATTGTTTAACCAGCCACTGGATTTCGAACTATATATGTGTAGTTGTTATAAGGTTGAAAACCGCATAAAAAATGTTGTCTAGATGACCCGCTTATCACAGTGGTTTGAGCGCCGGTTGAGACGCAAGGGTCGCGGGTTCGATGTCCGCACCAATACAAATGTTTGTTGATGAAACAGATGTTAGTGTTGGGTTTGGGTGTTTGTGGTTCTTTCGTTGTTTCTGGTTTCTATAGCACAAGAAAAAACCTTAGTTTGGGACCAAAAGATAAAAAAATTTAGGACGGACACTGACTAGACCCCATTTACATTGCAAATTCAGTCTCAATACAACATTAAGATTAAAAGATATTGTGTAGGTATTTCTGAAAAGCTAATGTAAAACTAACTTTGACACCCAAATTCTTCTTCAACTCTTCAACTTGCGCGGGAGTCAGATTTTCAATATCCTCATGTGGGGTGTAGAAGTTCTTCTCAAAAGGCTCGTATTCAATCTCCGAGTGATCTATCGGAGGCAGGGGGTCAATGAACTTCTTCTTGGGAGGGGCGATGGGGTTCCCGTCTTCATCGTATTCGATTTCGATGTCCGATCCGTCATCGCCGTTGTTCAATGGATTCTCCTCCATGTATCTGCAGAGTTAATGGGAACATTACTTAGGGTTGCCAACCAGCACCAATTATTCTTTTATGAACAATATTTAGGGCCAAAAGATTATGATGATTTTGTGGGCAATATTATGTGGGCAAATTATTTACTTTTTATAACCGCTAAATATTTAATTGATAACGGCGTTAAATGGTGGCAAAGGACAGTCGCTTAATTGCCAGACCATGGGGTCTTGATTCATGGTCAAAGCATCCAACCAAGTATTACACGCTCAGATGAGAGAAACATCGATGTATTAATAAACGCGTCATCGCTATATTTATTTGGCGATAGTAATAGCTTACCATCAGGTGTCTGTTCGTCTGTCCCCAATATAAAAAACCGGCCAAGTGCGAGTCGGGCTCGCGCACAAAGGTTCCGTAGCAGCAAATATAAACTTAACCAAAATTACAGTTAAATCAACCTATCTCAAAACTATAAGAGATACTTTGATCAAACCAAAAATCGTTGAAAGAGTTAATTAGCATGCATCACCTCTATTTTTTTTAGAATTTATGCCCCGTAGTTATAAAATAGAGGGGGGGGACATACTTTTACGACTTTGAGAGCTGATATCTCAAAAACCGTTCACTTTAAGAAAAATGTTTTTTAGAAAACTTTATATCATTTTAAAGACCTTTCCATTGATACCCCACACGGGTATGTACATCGAAAAAAAAATTTCATCCCCAGTTACATGTATGGGGGGCCCCACCCCCAATTCTTTTTTTTACTATTTAGTGTCATATTTTTGTAGCGGTTCATACAACACATATTCCCATCAAATTTCATCACTGTAGTACTTATAGTTTCCGAGTAAATCGGCTGTGACAGACGGACAGACGGACAGACGGACATGACGAAACTATAAGGGTTCCGTTTTTGCCATTTTGGCTACGGAACCCTAATAAAAACGGCGATACATTTCGATTAACTAGTGCTATCTAAGAAAATAATAAAATATACTACATGAACTAACTTGTAATAGCTCTCCTCATCGTCCAGTTCGTCGATGTCCCCGCGAGTGCCGCGGCCGCTGTCGCCCTTGCCGCTGGCCTCGTTCTCCTTGCTGGCCACCAGGTCCTTGGCCGCCTGCTGCTCCAGCCCCGCCATGTACGCGTCCAGGGGGTCTTCCTCATCATCTTCATCTTTCTGATAATGAAATTTACATTATTGAAACTGCAAATTGAATAAAATTGTGAATGTTTTATGTACAATTTGCAAACTATGCACACTAACAGTGCTAAGCACTCCAAAAAGATTAAATTCTTCTCTCTATGTTCATGCAGATTCCGCAATAGGGTTATACACATCTGGTGTCCACATTACAGATAAGGAAGTTCCACCAGCTCGTACAAAGCGTTTCTTGGCTTCTACTTTCTTGGTAAAAACTGCTAAGGAATGGAACAACTTGCCAGCTTCTGTATTTCCAGAGAGCTACAATTTGGGTGTCTTTAAGTCGAGAGTGAATAGGCTTCTTCTGGGAAAGCACGCTACATCTTAGACCTCATTGTCACTCTCTATCAGGTGAGATGAGGTCAAGTGCAAACCCATCTTATATAAAAAAAAAAGGAGTTGGCAAGATTTTTCCAAGTAAAATTTGAAAAATTAAGGGTATATAATAAAATTGGGGTGAAAACAAATATTTCAACCCCAAATGTGTATGCCAGCCATAGACTAAAACACATGCATACAACTGTATCACATAAACTACAAATTCAATGTAAAAATGACTCTGATGGCACAAAGAATCAAAATTTGTATTGGCCTCCAATATAAAAAATAAACAATGTTATGAAAATGTTCAAACCTTAGAACTTGATGCTGCCTCATAGCTAGGGCTGCCTGGAGCTGGTATGTATGCCAAAGCTGGAGTTGGAGGCTCATCATCTTCATCAAAGTACCTGATAACAAAAACCGTTATCACTTGATATTCTTTATTTATTTATTTTATGCTAGAAAACACTTGCAGCATCACTCATGTGTAGATTCATTTGCAACTAAAAGATTTTTCAAATATAAATTATACCTTATGTTGCCTAAGCCTTACATCTATACTGTGTAAAAATGCTTCATTCAAACCTGTTTATTAGTTTTTGAGATAAGCACAAACACCTAAGAAAATAAGAAATTATATAGATTAATTTTCATTATGGAATGAGAACTTGTTTGTCCTAGATCAGGTAGATAATCTCAACACCATGTTATTATATATTTTACAGAATAATAGAGCCAGAGTACTAATTATGATGTTAGGAGCAACAGATAAACACTGAAGAGAGATTGCAGAGGCATACACTGGGCAGTAGGTATTTCTCCTGAAAATGAAAATGTTTGATTGGACATTCACACTGTTATTTAAAAAAAAATTCTACTACAATAGGATCTTTTAGCCTATCTTTTAGTCACAAACGAATTTGAATTGGCCGACACAAGCTCATAACTCAATCATAACAACATACTCATCCTCTGTCTTCGACCGTTTCTTGCCTATGCTGCCCCAGTTCCCGGTGACGGCGTTCTGCGTTATAGAGTTCATGGTCGAATAGCCCTGCTTCGAGAGTCCAGACGTGGGGGGCGGCACGGCATGCATCTGCGTCGTCGGCGGCGGCACGGCGTGCAGCGACACCGTCGACGGGTTCCGCTTCGGCATCGTGAACCCAGCGAACCCAAACCCCTTCCCGCCACTCCCGCCCGAATTGTAACTCATCTTCAAGCCCCTTATAAACCAATTCTCATCAAAATATTGAGGTTATTTATGACCTTGTTTACACACACTACACGGCCAGTACACGCGTCTAGTTTGTCCCAAATTTGTTCACAAGGATATAAATAACATATCTCAGGGAAGTAATGCAAATTAAAATAGTTTCTTGCTAAATTTAAAACGATGAAATTGACGATGCACCAATGCTGTCATTTTCAATTTTCCATTTGTTGACTTGACAGTTTGGCAATGGTGTTGCCAACAATAAATACCAAATCATTTTCGATTATGTTATGATATAATCAATATTTACGGTTTCTAAAGACATACATTAGGGATCAACTAGAATTTGTATACTTAAAAACATTTTAGATAAAAATGTGTGCGAAAAAAATTGATTCAGTTGAACACGTACCGAATGAATGAATGGATAATGAGCAGCCAATGCACAAATCGTGCAGCGCCGAAAAGAAAAAAAAAGTAAACAAGTGACACGCAGTGACATATTATGACAGACAATGACAAGAACAAGTTAAACAACAATAATCTCGTGAAACGTAGTGTGAAACGTGACCAGTCTAATTCACGAAGCTATTAATTACATTATCGTCTTCCTCGTATCCTAACAAAAATGTATTTCAACCTACTAGTGCTGGTATTTGCTCTGCTGGGTATCACCAACGTACAAGCCTCTCAAGGATACGATTTTGGTGATTTTGTTGCCACGGTTCTGGGTCTGGGTATAGCAGTTGTTGGAATCCTCGCGTGTCTGGGTAACTACGCGAGACAGAAAGCAAGAAACGAGTTTATATAAAACCAGTCATGTGTGAGTATGTCTGTCCCTGATATCTATTATTTACAATGGTGTGGAAATCTAAGAAATTAGCTAATGTTTCACGTTTAATCTTGCAGATACTTCCATTCAAGAAAATCCCAAGCTACGCATACTACTGCTCCTCATACTTATCTAAAAACACGAACAATGAATAGGGTCAGGGACATACAAAATAATATTACAGAAAAAATCATAGTTTTAAGCACATCACCTACTTAAACATTATCCACTAGTTTCGAATATAGTAAAATGTAAATTTGTATAAGCAAAACTAATTGTAATATTATATATTTTGATAGTATCCTCAAGATAATTGTACATTATATTTATGTAGAATGATTGGATTTTATGTTTACACAACCAAAGATAATGAGACTGCAGCAATTGAGGCTATGGTGTATCACATATTGAAGTCATTATCTTTGTTAATACTTACTTTTATTGTATTGTATATTATCTAAATAAATATTTATTAAGCCATCTGTGTTTCTATATTGGTTGATAAATGAAAGGTGTACATTTGTAAATAATTTATATTTGAAAAGAAACATTTCATCACTTTGCACCCTCACATAAGACAACACAGTTAAAACCAATAGACATGATTTCAGTAATGTACTTCATTCAATAAAATTTCATTAAATTTGGCTCAACTTATTAACTAATCTGAGTCTCTATAAGTTCTATTTCTTTTTCAATGTCATTCTTCTTGGACATTTTCTCCTTCTGATCCTTGTCAGGATTTTTGACCAGTCCAGACTTAATTTTTTCCTCAAGGAATTCAATTTCCCTGAGTTTCTTGCGTAGGTTTTTGAGTCTCTTGGCAGGGTCTGCCTGGCTGGCAGCTTGGGTGTTATTGCTAGGCGAAGCCGGCGATGGAGTGCTGAATGTTGGCTCTGTTATTTCACATTTGGCAAGTTTTTCTGCTGCCTCTTCTGCACCTGCAATATTCAAACACAACATGAATAGAATATAGTATTTCATTAAAATGATTATTTCAGGTCAAATATAAATGCATGCATTTGTATATGCATCTAAGGTATTATAGGTGTTTAGTCAAGTTTACATGAAATAAAGATAATATAATTATCAAGCTGAATACATACCAGACTTCTTCTTTTTCTTCTTTTTATCAACATTGATAATCATTCCTGGTATTGGCTGTATAGTCCCACCCTGGCTCTTCTTGGGTTTTTGGGCAGCAGCCACTATTTCTGGTGTGAGCCCTACTGGTAAACCTGTGTTTTGTCTTGCCTTGAACTGTTTTCCTTTACTCTCATAAAGAGGTACCTCCTCTTGGGGTACATATCCATCTTTGATCCGTCGAGGCTTGCGCCAAGTCCCATCAGGCCTTTGAGTAGCTGGGATAAATTTGCTACCTGTAATAGATTAGATGAATTCTTATTGTAATAGGTTGTAAATTTTTCTTTGAAATATTGACATTGCACCAACTTTTACAATGTCTGCTGTAGTACTGTTACAGTTTTTATAGTGCAAGTGATGCAAGCCTATTCCTTCTTCTTCTTGAAGTGCCGCTTCATTACTGAAGATTGCCCATCAGCTCTTTAAATCCTGGCTTATCCATGGTAAGCCTAAAAAGTTGTTAGGTGGAATTGAAGCCTAATACATGTCAGGACTATTATTTTGATATACCTAGTTCATTCCCTTATCAAATAAATAAACATAAAAAGATTAGAGGTGCCAGTTACATTAAAGTATAAACTTAAGCTAATGTGACGGTAACATCATGAATTTTTTGACAATCGCAAGGAAATTCAGCTGATTAGAAAGCGCTATCTTTATTAAATTGGTGGTAGTATGTACATTTTAAAATATGCAACCATTAATTAATTGATACTTATGTAGGTAAGTGATGATAACAACAACTCGTATTTTACGATTAGCAATTCATGAGTGAACTGAATCGTAACGAGCTCTCATTAAGTGAGTAACGAATGAAAAGTTATTTAGACGAAACTCAATATTGAGAAAAATAACTGGAACGATATGTTACAATGCAGACCGCGAATTAATATGAATATTGTGGCTGCGAAAGACTCACCGTCGGCGTCGTGTTCATACGCCGTTGTCGCCATTATTGCACATGGACTCGCTGAAGAGTTTCGCACTAACTCAATAACAAAGTCTGTGTAATCGTGCAGATTTGCAGCTTTTCTTAATTTTGTTCTATTTTCGTATACAACTACTTTGACATTTCACGAAAACTGATTTTTTTTGGTTGATTGAGTGAGTGAATGAAATGTTGACATAGAATATCATCCTTTGTGAATGGTTATTCCCACATTATCACACAATAACCCTTGTTTGTTGGGTTGGCAGAATTTATCTTATTCAAAATATATTAAAAAGTACTTTTTTCTTATAAAATAACTAGTTTAAAAACAGCTAGTATATTTGTTACCGGTTTTCATACACCGTGGGACAACACTACCGTTGTTTGACGTTTGTTTGCAAGCCAGAAAAAAAAAGAACCGAATCGTATCGAATTCATTCATTCATTCACTCACTTTTAGTAGTAACTCGTAAATATCAATAGCCAAATTTTACCTTCTTTTGTTTTAATTAAATTAATGTAAAAGTAAAATCATGCCGAAACGAAGGAGATTACTGACACCTAGAAGCAAAGCGAAACAAAATGCAGCTAAACGAGTAAGCATTGAAGTCGAAGAAAATGAGGAGAAAGGTTGGTCAAATAAAATAATGTTATAAACATGATCACTTTTATTAATATCTTACGTCCGTCATCATTTATTTATGATCTAATGATCATACTCATTAAAATTAAAAAATTATCAATAGACATTCTGATAAAATGAAGAAAGCAAATTACTGTTTTTCTTCTATTTTCGTTGTAAGCAATCAATCAACGTTCACAGTTCAGTGTTTCATGTTTTTTTTTATGATATAGGTGGCAGACGAGCCGACGGATTACCTGATGGTAAGCTATTACCGCCGCCCATGGACACCTGCAACACCAGTGGTGTCACAAGTCCATTGCTTACCTTTTAACCCCCTTTCCCTGGATTGGGTCACCGGTACTCTCACTCACGCAGCGAAACACAGCGCATGCACTGCTTCACGCCGGTTTTCTGTGAGGATGTGGTATTACTCCGGTCAAGCCGGCCCATTCATGCCGAAGCGTGCCTCTCCTACATTAAATGTTTTATCTCAATATTACTTCCTATTTTGAACATTTTTTCATTGATCTCATGTAATTGTAAATTATGTATTATTTTATTTTCTAAATAATACCTTTTTAAAAATAGGTAATAATAAGAATTATGTACTTTAAGCTTCTTTAATATATTTGTTTGTTACTTATTCAGAGGTGTCCACGGCGCGGGGTCGCTTAAAGGGGGCGCTCATGGAAGTGCTGGAGCCTGGAGCTGGGGAAGAGTCTGATACATCTTACGAACCTTCACCTACGAAACGGGACAGGTCTGTTTGTTTTGCACAATATCCATGGTACTGTTAAAATCATTATTAGTTAAGGATTTTGTAAATTTGTTTTTGTTTATATCTAAATAATCTACCTACCTACCTAGATTAAGTCAACAGTAAAATAAAATATAATTCAAATCATTGCTCTAATAGCATTGCATTCAATCACCATTGTATTTTCAAAGATAATTTATGAAATAAGAGTTGTATTTAATCTGAAATGAAATAGAGAAGAATGGATTGATATGCTATGTACATTTGAAGAAAATGCATAAATTCTTAATATATTACACCTTTGTTAATAATACTAACTCAAATATTTCTCTTTACAGGCACAGCCAAGATAACAAAAAGAACTCGGATGAGTTTGAAACCCCTAAAAGACAGTCGTCTCCAGCACGCCAGTCTTATGTCCTCAAACTTTTTGACAGAAGTGTAGATCTTTCTCAGTTTGAAGAAAATACGCCACTGTATCCAATCTGCCGCGCATGGATGATAAATCAACCGAAAGCTCGCTACAAACATCTTGGGTAATGTTCATATTTAATGTTATACCTACTTATGTTTTTATTCTTAAATAATACTGAACATCTTGCTATTGAATGAAATAATTAGGTCATCAATCAATATTAGAACTGGTTTGGTTGACATTAATCTTTTGTTTCTCCCAAACTGAGGAATCAAGTAACAATAGATGATGTGGATTGTATCAGCTGTTGCAGTTCAAA